>OZ025250.1:15494483-16094483 GCA_964019135.1 Arenicola marina
TATCACTAGCAAATAACGCAATTTTTTGTTGCTCAAAAATTCGTTAAAAAATTATCATGGAACATTTGACATTCACCAAAGTTTTTGTCATGCCGTGGAACACACTTTCAGGAATGTCACCAACAACTTACTCAGCACGTATTAATGTTTCTGTTTATGGGTGTTTTCTTCTGATATTATCTGCCAAATAGACTGTACTTTGTCAGTTCTGAAATACTAATTTAAACTATCGACAAATTCCTCGTGTAGGCCACGTGTAGTTCCCGCAATGGCCTGTCATTACTTGGTAGTAAGGCGAGTGCCGGACTGGTGGGCCCCTTGTTTTGTTTACACGTTATCTGTTTCACTAATTTCTGCAAAACATTTCAGTTCAGGGAGGGGAGGAGTTGGTCTGCTCGAAGGGAGCTAGGAGGGGTATGGACGGACGGGGGTGCTTTGTTGCCAACCACGATTTTCCGAGTTCCTCAAATGATGCCATATCCATATTGAACGGGTTATCGTCCAATAGGCACAATACGGTACATTTATAGAAGTAAGCAGACTTGCCCTATTGAGGATAATATTTATGTGGATATTATATTATATATTATATGAGTTTATGGGAACGGAGCCATATCATGAGCCTGGAGTCAGATACCAGAGCCATATTCCGTGCCCGGACCGCAGCCCGGATCCATACGCCGGCGACAGGAAATGCAGCCTCCGCCCGGAACCATAGTCCAGCGCAGACAGCCATAGTCCCGCTCAGAGAGCCATAGCCCGCTCCCGAAGCCACAACCTAGGGCCATAGCCCGCGCCCGGAGCCTTAGTCCGCGCCCGGAGCCATAACCCGGAGCCTGGAGCACTAGTCCAGGATACGGTGCCATAAGCCGCGCCGGAGCCATAACCCGGGCCCTGAACTACAAGACATGTTCCTAGTATAAACCGTAGTGACTTACATCTGTAAATTGTACCTGTACCGTTCCTTGCCTAGCGTCCAATATGTAGGACGCCCAACAGGTTCATGTTCAAACTAAGAAAAAGCTTTGAGATTGCCGACATGTATTTTGACCTTCTTAGTGAAAACTTAAAAGGAAAAGTACCACTTTGTCGCAGCGCTCTATGCCTGGGCATTAATGGGTTAAAACTGACTCGGCGTGTCATCCTTTTCTTGGTAAGACCTTCCCACAAACATAAACTTGTAGTACGAAGAGTGTTACAAAATTTTCGTTTAGGAATATTCTTATGATTGTGAGTATGAATAATTATGATTAGCTATCGTGCGCCATAACGAGCGAAGGTGTTTATTGGTTGGTGTCGGTGTCACCTTTTGTAGGGGCTCCCAATCAAACAAACTTTTCAATTTAACTCAAGTGTTTTTCGCAAAAAAAGCTTCATTATGTCATGGGTTTGTCCCATGAATATTACTACCTGCTTAATTCATGACCTTTCACTTAACGAAAATAATATCTGTGCAATAAATAGTACTGGTGACTTTTGTAAGAAGCACCCTGTCGCAAGGACTGTTTCGACCGCCATTGATGTTTTTGCCGCCGTTCTTTGAAGTCCAAATTGTCCAATGTTAGTGGCCTCAGTCAGCGTGTCACATGCCTGTAATGTCACGGAAATAGTTGACTGATCAAAAGTTGTTCCATTTACTCTTTAACGCATTGATACGAAATCGACACATTTTCGGCGTTAATACACCGGTAATGCACCAACGATAAGTGGAAGTCAATTACACCCAAAATTGTCAGTCAAACTCAAATTAAATTTCCGATCTGATGGTCCCGCCCGATTTCAAGCATTTTGAGAAAAGGCAAAATTAAGTTATATCAAATTTTAAAAAATGTGGACATTTTATTTTAGCACTTGGCAATTAGCGGAAATTTTTGGTGTGAGTTATTTTGACATACCGATAGCTCAGAGTGAATTATGTCCTTCATTCACGTGATTGTCATAAGTTGTGTCCCCAACATTGATTTGTAGAAATCCACGGTGTATATGTTCTTTCAAATTTGGGCAGAGCCACCGTGACGTGTGAGAGTGATGAGGCATTGAGGAAGCAGTCGACAGCGGCGATGAAATGAATCCCGAAAAGGAGCGAGTCGATGACTAACAGTGGCGACAATTATAGCTATTACTCGCTTAAATGACGTTTCATTTTCATCATTAACGTTAATGCAAAGTTATCTTAACTTTTTCATAATTGGTTCAATTTTCTACATACTATGGGCCAAATTTAACCTACAATACTCACATTAATTTAGGTGGGACTGATATGGTCTAGATACGCATAGCAAAGCTACATAACAAAAACATTGCGGTGGTGGTAAGGTAACCTCGTTTATTTCCACTTTACTGGATTGCTCTAACTACTTCTAATGTGACATATCCAGAAACCATGCCTCTTAACCATTAGTAGATACCATTACAACATTTACACTAACCACTAACCTCTAACCCTCTACGCAAAATGTCCTATTTGTGAAACAATATCTACGGCAGGATTAATAAAATTAGATTCACAGTTATCGTCATATTAGAGCTGATTATGTCAGTAGAACAGTTATGTATCCATCGCAAGATAATTTCATTAGTATTATTCCCTAAATCCATCGGCTCTTCGCAATGTGGCCGAGCATACCGATCATGCATTTAAGTCCCCCCGTAAACACACTTTGTAAACACACAACACGTGAGCAATGTACTGCACCATGTATTTAACTGTTATCATGGGCCCATGGCCTGAAGGGTTTGAATAAAGATTATACTATTATTATTATTATAAGACCAGGTACTCCTTGGTTGAGGTCCTGGTCCTGATGATCATCATGTAGATGCCATAGGCTTACTGACGAAAAGTACTTGTACTTAATTAAAAATATCCAATATCATCCCGAGTTCCATTTAAGAGCAATTTAACCGCTCCCCGATGCAAACAAACATTTCTCCAGAGATATTCCAAGACCTTAATAATATGATACCTTTGGAAATTGCAGACGGTTGGCTGCTGCTTGCTACAGTTGTATGTGTGTCTTATGTCGTAATGCTCGAGCTTACAAAATATACGACATGCTTCCAACGGAGACAAACGCTCAGCTGAACTTGTTCTCTCTTTTAACTTTACTAATGAACATGACGTCTTTCGCCCATTTGGCGCAGTTTCTCATATGCCAAAACTGCTCAGATGCGAGTATCACAAATGAACAGGATGAAACAAAGTAGCTACCGCGGGCAATTAAAGATGATAACGTGCAAATCAAAATGGTGTTACGTGATATGTGTTTTCTATACTGTGATTTTCTATGATATAATTCAATTCACACATCCACGTCATCGCATACAAGGCATTTAATACATCGTAGTGGATCCTCAGCAGCAATTAGCGGCCGCGTAGTGACATGAGCTTCCCGCAGCCTCATCCCAGGTATAGCCGAACATGTCCATATCAGGCTGCAAAAATGCCAGAAGCCTATTGAATAATGACGGGTGCTTCAGCCGAAAGTCATTCAGGAAATCATCGTACTTGTAGTAGACTGAACGAGACGTATCTGTGATGTTGAAATTGGGGTTGACGTGACCATGTTCTATTGCGGACTCCCATCCAAATTTGTCTCTGAGCATCAGCTGATCATGTTCACATGTCTCCACCTTGAGAATGATATCATAATGAAGAACACACGCATGTGTATTAGTATAATAAGGCATCCAGTGTCTATCGGAGCGACCAGTCAGCACTTGTTCGACGAAACTCGGGAAATCAAGATCCTTGATTTTCCATTTGAGAATAACCCTTTGAAAATAACCGGAGACGAACCTCTGGAGTGGATGTCGAACTTGAATGAGTTTGGTGTAGTGGGAAATAACCGCTGCACTTTCGTCAGAGAGATGCCTCCAACTCTATTGAATGCCTTTAATTTCATGAGTTCGTTTGCTGACGGATAATCATGCTTTGGGAGATAAGATATTTTTTTACCTGTAGCGGTGGCTTGTGCCATAAAAGTGGAATTTAATTTGTTAAGCTGTCCGAAATAAGTAGTCAATGCCCGACTTCCAGCTTTGGGCACGATGCAAACAATGATTCGTTGATCGTGATTGACAAATATGTGCATTGCGTCATCATAGTCATCTTCCTTCACAGCGAGGTCTCGGTTGGCTAATGTCGAACATACCTCATCCGCCATATTCAGCCTCTTTTCAGCAGTACATACTAGCGCTTCGCCAGGTGCATTCGCATTTGCTTTGTCGATGGCATATTTGTTTTCTATTGGCCCCAAAACCTTCAAGCTTTCGTCCTGAAGATAATATTCGCGAGGATCCCAGATCAGCATCATCAGACAGCTCACCATAAACAATCCCATGGCAATCATGCGGAAATATCTCCTACAAGGCCGCAGTCTGGGCTCCGTCATGACGTCAAAATTCAACTCTGCAGCAGAGAACATTTCTTGTGGTTATTTAGATTGTCAAACTACTAGCATTGTACATGCTTTAAAGTGCCTTGAATGCGACAACCCTCTCTTTTACATAACTTCATCTAACAGGCTATTTCGCCAATCGGGGTCGTTCAACGTATGTGACGGGGCCGGAATGTATCATTATTTCGTACGTACAAGTTCATGTACCCACAGTACAAATAAACACATTAGATGATAGTCCAAAAAAAAGTCAAAAAAAAGACCAAAAAACCAATGACAAAGCAATCTTAATTAAAAGAAAAATATGCTTGCATTGCGTGGATTCGCTTAGCGGTATAACTCATCAATGTAACAATTTGGGAACACAACTCATTTCGTTCCTAAACTTCTATATAGAGGACACACGAGTAGGAGATGAAATTCGTCTTCGAGTACTTCACTACCTTCATTTATTTAATATTGACAAAACATCCACACATCTATTGGTACCGTATTTCTGTGAGTTTATAAACGGAATATTTAGCAGAATTCATACGGTATTAATATTAACGAACAAATATCGTGTAAAGATTCCAACGGGGTCAATGAATATCACTCTGCACTATATGTTTAGACCGTTTATACCTTAACCTGTTACAACAACATAATACAAGATGTACTAGCGTATCTGCAAAGAAACATGTAACCCGTCGACCAATATATGTAGTACGTACGCTGGTTCCTCAATGTTTCCTGGGTCCTGTCAATCTGTAAATCCCAGACTATCGTTATTACTATCAGTTAGTCATCTGTCTGATTTCATTATATAGCCCATGAATAGGTCAACTCTCGACTTTAATATGTTATTGAAAACATTTTATGCGCGGTATGTGAAAAGAAATGAAACACAATTTGGTGAGCAGCTGTAGCTGCTTCGACGATTTCAAATGTCGATGTCTGAGAAAAAAACAACGTGACGTGTTGATCCAACAAGGATCATATAAGAAGGATCGATAAGAATCTATCTGGTATTAAATTGATTCAGCTTGTTGACCTTCCCGCAAACATGCGTGAGATTAGAAAAAAAAGAAATGTGTAATTGGAGTAGCTGTAGGTACGTCGATGACTTTAAATGCCGCAATGTTTTTTCCGGGCAAGACCTTCCAGCAAACATAAACTCGTTTTACGATCGCCAGATCGTTTGGTGATTGAGTTCTAGTAGGTTCATAACAAAGCCAAAACGCCAGATAAAACAGCTTTATCACCCGTATCAATAATTCAGGCAATAATGGGGTAACGCCATAAAAGTTATCGATCATTACCGATATAAATCATATAAATGTGTGATATGGGTAAAAAATTCAAGGACAACACATAAGCACGAAATATTCCGGACGAAGAATATCTAATTCCGAACCCATGCAGTGCTCGGACGCGGAGGCAGCGGCGCCACTGGTTGGGATTTGAGTGATGTCTCCTCGTCTATGAGACCGAGATCCTTAACCCTGATGCTGTTGCTGTCCACAGTCGGGACAATTACTGTCGAACTTCATTAACTGGTGTCATATTACATGTACTTAATTGTTGCACACATGGTGGGCGCTTCTGACAGATCAGGAGTGTCAGGCCTGCAATTACATTGCCTAGTTATTGCGCAGGGTGAAGGAATATGTAGTGTAATCTCCTATGTGTTGATCGTGGGGGTATGAAGTACCTAAATATACACGAACATTACTGCATCGGCAAACGGTACTTAGCCCCTTTTAAATAACATTACTTGAACCTTAGCGAATACGAGGCTACGACAACTGTTGCCACAGTAACCTGATCCACCTCTTATGACACCTCTGCCGACACACGTAACCTGTTGACCAGGGGCCACGAAGAGTTTTTGAAGGTCGCCTAGCATGAATTTTGCATTTCCGACGCCGAATTTGAAAACGCGTGACAGTTTCGTTGTCGTTCGTTTTTGTGGGATCCCAATGTAGGATATAAGCGACAACATATTTCAAAGCTCACGCCTTTGATCTGGATCGAACTCAACTTTTCTTGAAGGAATCAAAGGGTTATACACAAGGAAGAGCTGCAAGCAGATCAATGCGCTTGAGCAGTTGTTTCTGCAGCCCTTTCGGTAGAAAAGTCTTGGTGGTGAAGGAGGAGTGTGGTGGGGCATAGAGAGATAGAGCGCGGGGGTGGGAGAAGGGCTCTGTGGGAGGAAATGAGCATACAACATGCCACATAATAGCGTTTTTTTTATTAAATAAGGAAGATGATGTGGGCGGTCGGTGCGCCCACCGACGGCACTATCAACACCAGTCTGCCTTTGGCGTCATTGCGGGAAACATATAATGAAATTCATCACCGTATGGATAATCTATTACGTTACGCCGACTTAGTGTGAAGTTACTGACTGACCAATGCTACCTCGCCAACCCCACCCTCATTTCATTCCTCCCCCCATCGCTACATAAAACCTGCTTATGCGGAAATTGTTCATCTATAGTATATTTTCAAGGAGTTTTGGAGAAACGTCCTGGATAAAAATAAGGGATCATGCCTATCATGCCTTGGAAAGAGTAATCTTTGTCGTTAAAGCTGCTCATACAGCAAATTGCCATATACAGTAAGAAACATCTTGGGCACATTGTGTCACTGTATGAAAGTTAACTGTGTAAATCACTCTTCGTGATCCTTGGTCAATAGGCTACGTGTGTCGGCAGAGGTGTCATAAGAGGTGGATCAGGTTACTGTAGCAACAGTTGTCGGAGTCTCTGAGCAGCAGCTGGTCATGTTCACATGTCTCCACCTTGAGGATGATATCATAATGAACAACACAGGCATGTGTATTAGTATAATAAGGCATCCAGTGTTTATTCAACAGGCCGGACAATACTTCGTCGACGAAGTTCGGGAAGTCAAGATACGTGATTTTCTGTTTGTGGATAACCCATTCATACTAACCGGATACGATCCGCTGCAGGGGCTGTCGGATTTGAATGAGTTTGGTGTAGTTATAAAATAACAGCTGCACTTCCGTCAGAGAGATCCTCCCAAGTCTGGTGAATCCCTTTAATTTCATGAGATCATCGACTGACACAGAATGATATCTTTGATGAAAAGATATGTTGTGGGCGTTAGCGGTGGCTTCAGCCATAACGATAAATCCAACATATTCAGCGGTGCGAAGTAACGACTCGGAGCCCGACTTCCCGCTTTGGACACCGTGCAAATCAAGATGCGTTGATCGACATTGATAAATAAGGCCATGGAGTCATTATAATCATCTTTTTCACAGATCTAGGTCGGCTAATGTCGAACATACCTCGCCCCCTATATTTCGCCTCGTTTCAAGAGCACATACTGACGCTTCACTACTTGTATCACCGTTTGCTGTGTCGAAATGATCTTGAGGCGTGCTAACGTGGCGATGGCATTGTTCCTTCAATGTTCCTTTGTTGAGTTAGACGAACATCCTTGAGGCCACCTGCGATAGCATATGGAGTAACGTCTCCGAGAGGGCAACCTGCTGGCAACAGCCATGATGTCTCTGTGTGTGGAGCACCACTCTCTGTTGTCTGAGAGGGGCTTTATCACACACCGGCGGTTAGACGGTACCCCGCTGGCCAGTCGCCTGGGGAAACAAGTACGAGTTGCGGATGCAGTTCACCCAGATATCTAACAGGCGGCGAAATGCTGCTGCGTCACTCTCTGCCTTCGACTCACTCCGCTAGGGGACTATTATACATCTGTTGTCGCCTTCTTCCTCAACGCCTGTTCTTACTTGCTCGCCAAATTGATAGGAAAAATGCGCTGCGCATTTCTTCAAATTAGTGGCGGAGCCCAGCCTAAGCCTAATAATATACCGTATCCGATGATGAAAACAAGGAGTTCAGTCACAATTATAACTTTTTTGAAAGGATACAAGATGTTTTTTGCTGCATTAAATACACAGAGCTCGTTATTTTTATGTTTTATTCTTCAAAATTATAATGTTGTACGAAATTACAGCTGATTGGGTATGTAATCAGCAAAAGTTATAAGGTCATAATCTGAACGGTCATATATTGCGTTCAGAGGACATCGCGACATTATTGCGTAAAGCGCTCGGTATGTCGGTATTCAACAAGTAAGTCATGGCACGAAATAACGCCACCTCTACTGGTATCACAAATATTCTGTAGCAAATTAAAAATATCATCAAAACAAAAAACTCAACGAATGCATTATGTTTAGATGTCGGTCTAGTTTGTTTGATCCCGTGTGTCTTTGTGAATGTATGTGTCTTTCACTCGAACATTGTAAGTCTCATTGCGTCCTAACGGCGGCATTGGGGGGGGGGGGGATTGGCATACTTGCGCTTGCAATCTTTAGTATTTCATTACTACGCAGTATGCCTATAACATATTCGTCACGTAGATCACAAGGTCAAAGGTCAAAGTCAAACGCATAGATCTCCGTCAATATTGAAACTAGAGCTCTCGCGTAAGTTTCAGAATGTGGTACCATTTAAGCGAGCCAACGGCACAAGCTGTGGGCGGACTTATGGTGCCCGGGCGCAGCGATGAACTTTTCCCCCGGCCACTGACCATTTGTCATTTTGCCATAAATCGTGCCCGCGGGCGTTTAACGCTTAAATCCAAATGCGCGTTGGGGGTGACCCTTCTCGCGAATCTCACCGACAGAGCAGGAAGCACAGTTTTTAGCGTTTCTCATTTGCAAGCTTAGTCTTCTCTTTCTTTGTGTGTTTTCTGCTCGAAATTTATTAGTCGGTTATCAAAGTTTTCTACGAGTGATTCAGCGACGAAGGAGATTTCGAGAGCAAGGTCAGTGCATCTATTTTAAATTTAAACCTAGGCCTAGATTCTAGGTTTATTTGTAAACTTTACTTTGTTTTGACTTTGACACGGGGTCATTTAGCATGGCACACCAGGTGTCGTTTGCCGGCCACAGCTTAGTGCGCAGGTTACAAAATGACATGAAGTATCAGCCTGCCCCTCGCATCGTATAAGATTTTGGTTTGTCACAATGCTCCCTCTCATACACGGCATGCGGCGGTTGGAGGGTCGACAATCTTTCTAGCAAGTTTTCGCGGATATGTGCCAGTTCTCCGCGTACAATTGTGCTTCAAATTGGGGAAAATGAATTGAGTGCTGCACGTTACCCAGAAGTTGTTGCTGACAACATTGTCCAGCTTGCTGGGAAGTTGTCACAGCAGCCAGGATGTGAACGGGTCTACATTGGGCTCTCTTCCCCCGCATCGTAGGCAACTGTCATTTTATAAAATCGTTAGAGCAGCAAGAACTGTTCAACTTAAAGATGAAGAAGGTTAACTTTTTCCCCCGAGTAGTCACAGCGGATTCTCCAAGAATGAAATTCTGGAAACACAGAGGTTTTTATGACGATCACCCTTGGTACTCACAGGATGGGGTTCCCCTCAACAGGAAGGGTCAGTATCGTTTCTACAGATCAGTCAGTGGGGGCATCATCTATGCTGATTCTAACTAGGGCAATGATGTGGTCACAGTTGGAACTGATCCCAAAGAGTAAGAACTCTTTAAAGAACTATATCCTAAGGGAATACTGGGTGGTCATAATATATTTCTTGTTTACATCTCATATTTTGTATCCTCCTTTACAGCTGAAGAACTCCATAAGCTCGATATAGAATTTTGATTCATTTGTCACCTGGTACAGCCCAGGTCGGAATCATTTGTCATCAGTATAACCCAATTGGTACTTCATCTGTAATCTGGTACAGTAAAACCTCTCTAAGTCGACCGACGATGGGACTGCCACTGATCGATCGACTTAGGGAGGTGGTCGGGTTACAGAATATTCTTCCGACACTATACTCGTGGCACAAAAACAAACAGAAAAAAGAAGTTTTCCCTTACAATGTAGTATTTGTTTAATAATTCAAATATACATGTAAAAGTAATCACTTTTGCCGAAATTTCTTTGTCGAAACTTGCTTTGCGGTTGCTGTAGCTAACATGCCACATTTCTGTAGTTGTTCTTGAAGAGAGGCGACGAATGGCAACAAGTCCCCCAGATCTTTCTCAAGAGAGATTGTATATGTTTTAAAGGTGTCGCGTTTTGTGATCAAGATGATCAAAGCTGCAATGCATACTCTAACAACCTATAACAACACGCGAACATGTTTCCCACACTATCCAGTCAACAGGCGTTATCGCCTGAGTGTGTGTGTTCTGCTAATTGCAATCAGCCGGTGACACTAATCCTTTCGCTAGCCGACAACCGATCGACTTAAGGAATATGAAATGGGGCGTTGGGACCAAAATGATCGATCGACTTACAGAGTAGGGAGGTGACCGGGTTAGAGAATACTGTTACAATGCTAAAGTATAGGCCGACCGTCGGGAGTGGAAAAAATCGATCGAGTTAGGGAAGCGATCGGGTTAGGGAGGTGGTCGGGCAGGGAGGTTTTACTGTAATGTCAACCCCAGGTTTGATTTTGTCACCTTTTAAACCCAGGATTGATTGTTGTCACCTGGTAAGCCAGGTTTGATTTTTGTCGCCTGGTAACCCCAGGTTTGATTTTGTCACTTGGTATCACCAGTTGTTGAATGTGTCACCTGATACACCCAGTCTTGGGTCAGTTGCTGCCTGGGACAACCCAGTGTCATATATGTAGTTGCCACATAGTACAGCCAGGTAATTGTAATGTTTTTTTTATGAGGGCATCACGCCACTTTAGATCAGTGTCTGCTGCGCCTAATTCTCCTGCTTGCAGCATGCCTCGCAAGAAAACACCAACTGCAAAAGGAGCCCAGGCAGCCTCTTCTACCGGGGGGAAAAGAAAATATATCGAGACAACAAATGAGACACCTCCGGTACTGGACATGGTGTCTACCATCACCGAGCAGGTCACAGACAACCTGGCAGTGCTAATACACCAGACTGTGCAGTCATCGGTCGAGGCCGCGGTCGCTGCTCAAACTCCTGGCAGACTGCCAGCAGCACTGCCCAGGGATGGACATGGGTCGTCTTTGGCTGGCGTTGCGGGCAGTTTCCAGATGGGGGACGGGCTGACCCTTCTTGTCGCTGACCATGGGCTGGCGGCAAGTGGGGATTCAGTACGTCACCCTAGAGCTGGCGGCGCGCTCGGCATTCCCCCGGATACGCCGGGACCAACGGACCAACGGACCACCCCCCAGACGTTCTAACCCCTTCGCAACAGCGCTTAGTAGGCCTTCCCATCCCCGAAAGAGGATGGCAGGTAAATCAAGTCAAGCCACTACCAACCCCGGTAAATCCCGATAGGCTGGACCGAACGCTGGAGGGCTACGAACCCACTATCCGGAAATATTTAGTTCAGGGATTCACGGGAGGGTTGCATACAGGTTTTAAAGGCGAGTTGCCAAATAACCGGGTACAAAATGTCAGGTCGGCCCAGTTGCAACCGGAACTGGTCGAACAGAATATCTTGGCGAAGTTGTAAGCAGGGCGGATAGCGGGACCCTTCACCCACCCACCCCTACTTAACATGGTTTATTCCCCAATAGGTCTTGTCCCCAAAAAGAAACCCGGATCCTTCCGTATGATCCAACACCTCTCCTACCCGTTGGGGGATTCTGTCAATTCACACATCGATGATGTGTATGCCACAGTGGCATATGCCTCCATTGACGACGCTATACGTGCTGTAGCATCACTCGGTCCTGGCTGTTTCATGGCCAAGACTGACATTGAGTCAGCCTTCCGTATTATCCCAATTGCCCCAAGTGACTACCACTTGTTAGGCTTTACTTTCGCAGGAAAGATTTATTACGACAAAACCCTACCCATGGGCCTACGGTCCAGCTGTCAAATATTTGAAACTTTCAGTACAGCTTTAGAATGGGCTATTCGGCGGCGCCTTGCCAACGCCCATGTCTTCCACATATTGGACGATTTTCTGTTTGTGGCTCGGTGCTATGAAGACTGCCATCACGCTCTTGTGACTTTCATGCAGCTATGCTCAAACATCGGGGTCCCTATTTTGAAGGAAAAAACTTTCCTTCCCGCTACCACACTGTCATTCGTGGGCATTGAGTTCAACACCTTAGACTTTGAAGGCAGGTTGCCCCAGGACAAACTGCAAAAATATAAGGACGCAACCACGTCGGCCTCGTCAGCAACAAGCATAAAACTGGTACAATTACAACAGTTAACGGGATCCCTAAACTTCGCGTGCAAGATCATTCCCCAGGGGAGATGTTTCTTGCGTCGGCTCTACGACTTGACCCTGGGTGTATCTAAGCCGTATCACCACGTTCGGCTCGGCGCAGAAGCCCGCAAAGGTCTGCAGGCGCGGGACCTCTTTTTGGACCACTTTAACGGCAAAACCGTTCTGTCGTTCTTGCCATGGGTGTGGGCTCAGTCCCTCCATCTGTACACGGACGCATCCGGTTCTATCGGTTACGGGGCTGTTTTCGGAGATTTCTGGTTTGCGGGCCTATGGCCCGAAAGCTGTAAGGGAAAACCCATCTCGTTTTTGGAGTTGTACCCAATCTGTGCAAGTCTGGTCACCTGGACCCCTAAGTTGCCTTCCCAACGCCTCGTCATACATACCGATAACGAAGCCTTGGTGCCGATTATCAATGGCCTCACCTCTAAGAATCCGGATATTATGGTACTAGTCAGAAGACTGGTGGTGTCATGCATGCTCCACAACATGTAAATAAAGGCACAACACATTCCCGGCAAACTCAACACGCTCGCTGATTTGTTGTCTCGTTCGCAGGTCCAGGCATTCAAAAGGAGGGCGCCCAGCGCCAAGACACATCCGACGTCACTTCCCCACATCATCCGGCCCTCAGCCTTGTCCCAGATCTTGCCAGATTAATTCAGACTTCTCTTTCTTCAAACTCTATAAAAGCCTATGAGAGATCCCTCGCATCTTTCAAGCTCTTCCTCACCCAACATAAACTCTCAACGGCCATGCCTTCCACTCCCATTCATCTCGCCCTTTATGTTTCGTTTTTCTACAAAA
The DNA here is from genome assembly GCA_964019135.1 of Arenicola marina. Lineage (NCBI taxonomy): Eukaryota > Metazoa > Annelida > Polychaeta > Arenicolidae > Arenicola > Arenicola marina. Next base: position 15,507,858 of record OZ025250.1, read on the forward strand.
AGCGCTACGCAGCGAGTACAATCGTGTCCCACATGTCAGCTGTAGCTTACATCCACAGGTGCATGTCGCTACCAGACCCTTCACAATCCTTTTTAGTACAAAAATCTTTGCAAGGCGTAAAAAATCTCCCTCACACTCACACCGTGAGGCTTCCCATTTCTATTGAAATGCTGGCGGCCCTTGCCGCTTCTCTCGACACGGTTTTGTCCCCTGATTACGACAAAAAAAAATTCAGGGCCATGTATCTACTTGCCTTTTTTGGTTTTCTGAGAATCGGCGAAATCGCCGAGTCCCATGCTTGCACGGAGAACATTTTGTCCCTCCGTCAAATCGACATACAACCGCAATCTCGTTGCATGTACATCATCTTCCACAAATTGAAACATTCTCACGGCCGAGCTACATCGGTCAAAATTTCTCAGAGAAGTGATGCTCTGTGCCCCATCAAGGCTGTGACCGCTTACCTGTCATTACGAGGGAATCAACCAGGCCCGCTTTTCTTGTCTGCTAGAGGCCAACTAGTTTCACGGACCGTTTTTGTGCGAAGTCTCCATGCTTCCTTACATTTCTTGTGCCTCGATACTAACTACTATAAGTCGCACAGTTTTAGGATAGGCGCGGCCACTCTGGCGGCCAAGATAGGCATGTCAGACGCCCAGATTAGAGCGATGGGTCGCTGGAACTCCGACGCTTTTAAGAAATACATCTGCGTGTAGTGTCTTTGTTTCCGCTTTGGGGTCATCATTCCTCCCAGCTCGATACACGGGTTTCAAGCAGGTCGGAATGATTAGTGGCGTATGCCCCCAAAACGGTTGTTTAAATTTATTGTGTAACGTGTTATACGAGGTAACTGCATTGTTGCAGCGCATTGTCCTGTACGAACTGTAGACATATATCTATTGCTTATGATGGAACTTCAGATTAACATTTGTCAGGTGGGCACTTGATGCCACACTCAATTTACGTCAAGAGGGTTGATCTCAGTTTGTGCAATATGTCAAGTTGCCTCAAACTAATAAGATATATAGGGTTTCCGAGTTCCTAACGCTTGTTTATGTACGATGGTTGCGAGAGAACAAGTTATCTGAGAAGCGTCACCTCAACTTGTGTAAACAGTTTTGCACGTTGCCAGTAAGGCTTGCGTAATCAAGTTTATATGTCTCACTGGAGTTGTCACTAAGATTACGCGGTCTTACCGACCAGTCCTGGTATATTGCCAGGTACGCTCGTTTTTTAGACAAAGTATATACGGTTGACTTATGTTACAGAAACTCGCCTAACGGTAAGCCAAATTTTTGTGTGCAATAAAACCAAGACCTATGCCACACGGATATCTTCCTTTCCCTATGTTCTTCCACTGCGTCCGCGCACCATAAAAGGCGCAGTTTTCGGTTCTTTTCGATGCGTCATTCCTATTTTTAAGCTAAATGCGGTCATGAAGTGTCGGGGAAAATGTATTATATGGATTGTTTTTCGTATTTTTTTAACTTTTAACTTCTAGCCATCGATATGACGTTCTAATTGGTCATATAGATATGACCAGAGATGACTTCGGTCGATTCTTATATCTTTCCAATGCGTCACAAGAAACTTTCATCCGAAAGCAAACTTCCCACTGATGGCGCAAAGTATGACACTCCAGTTTTTTGTCGGCTATTGCGCTGTTAGCAAGTTAAAGTTCAACCCAGGCGTCTCGACAAACCCAGTTGTCAAGGTAATACGAATCAATAAATGACCCTAATTGCTATAAATAATCAAGGTAGAAAGTTTATATTGAATTGGTGCGTGTTCCGGAGAATTGGTTGGTTGCTCGTTGGATGGAAGCTGCTTATGGGGGACATATAGGGAGTGGTCCCGGATATAAATATCTGAGCGCACCCCACAAACGGAGCCGACACCCTGGTGGACGTGAACAGGCGATGGAGGGCGTGGCTGCGAGGCCGCGTGGTGGAACCGGATCTGTGGGGCTGATGGACGTGGACAGGCGGTGGAGGGCCTGGCTGCGGGCTGCATGTCGGAGCCTGATCTGTGGGGCTGGTGAACGTAGACAGGCGTGGAGGGCGTGGCTGTGGGCTGCGTGGGGGAGCCTGATCTGTGGGGCTGGTGGAGGTGGACAGGCGGTGGAGGGCGTGTCTGCGGGCTGCGTGGTGGGGCCTGATCTGCGGGGCTGGTGAACGTAGACAGCCAGTGGAGGGCGTGGCTGCGGGCTGCGTGGTGGAGCCTAATCTGCGGGGCTGGTGAACGTAGACAGGCGGTGGAGGGTGTGGCTGCGGGCTGCGTGGTGGAGCCTGATCTGCGGGCTGGTGAACGTAGAAGAGGCGGTGGAGGGCGTGGCTGCGGGCTGCGTGGTGGAGCCTGATCTGCGGGGCTGGTGAACGTAGACAGGCGGTGGAGAGCGTGGCTGCGGGCTGCGTGGTGGAGCCTGATCTGCGGGGCTGGTAAACGTAAGCAGGCGGTGGAGAGCGTGGCTGCGGGCTGCGTGGTGGAGCCTGATCTGCGGGGCTGGTGAACGTAGACAGGCGGTGGAGGGCCTGGCTGCGGACTGCGTGGTGGAGCCTGATCTGCGGGGCTGGTGAACGTAGACAGGCGGTGGAGAGCGTGGCTGCGGGCTGCGCGGTGGAGCCTGATCTGTAGGGCTGGTGGACGTGGACAGGCGGTGGAGGGCGTGGCTGCCGGCTGCGTGTTGAGGCCTGATCTGTGGGGCTGGTGGACGTGGACAGGCGGTGGAGGGCGTGGCTGCGGGCTGCGTGGTGGAGCCTGATCTGCGGGACTGGTGCTACGTCTTGGGAATCTCGAGGGAGCATCCGAGCGTCGTGAGAGCATCTGAGCGTCGTGGGAGCATCCGCGTGTCGTAGGAGCATCCGTGGGTCGTGGAAGCAACCGAGTGTCGTGGGAGCATCCGCGTGTCGTGGGAGCATCCGAGCGTCGTGGGAGCATCCGTGGGTCGTGGAAGCAACCGAGTGTCGTGGGAGCATCCGAGCGTCGTGGGAGCATCCGAGTGTCATTGGAGCATCCGAGTGTCGTGGGAGCATCCGAATGTTCTGGGAGCATCCGAGTGTCGTGGGAGCATCCGGGTATCGTGGGAGCATCCGCGTGTCGTGGGAGCATCCGAGCGTCGTAGGACACCTTTGACATATCTTGTTATTCTTGTTTTTTTGTGTTACCACCCTGCAAAATTTGTCCCCGACAAGTCATGACAATATATAATCACACTATCCACCTCGTGTCGGGTACATTTAGCAGGCGAATATACGTTATAATAGATGCTTCGTCGACTTAAATAATTATGGTCCACAATGTGGCTGTCGACATCCACTTATAGCAGTGCTATCGCCATTACGAGAATAAAGTAGGTTTAAAGCCGGCTCTAGTGTCGTTAATGTTGTCGGTGATTTACGGACACAGCAGATTGAAATTGTAAGGCGATTCTAGCATGTTGAAACTGACTGATGAATATGTATTAGTCGCCCACTCTCTTTCTGAAATCGTTGCAAAAAATGGGATCCGTCGGTAAATCTCATTAATAACAGTAAACCCATGGAAGTATAACGACGCCCCCAGATATTTGTGACATGGCGAACCATTGCGCCCTACGACCCTCATTCATGCATAATCTAAGCCTTGACATTCGAAACACAGGTTTACTTTGGCCGTATCTTCTTGCCCAGAAAACGACCCGCTACACCAACTCTCAGGTTAAGTGTTGGATGTTCAAGTTCCATATTTAAGGTGATCACCGTAACTACAGCTGCTCACCAAACGCCCATTTGTTTCATTTCGCCTCACGCCGGCCACAAAATGTCCTCAATAACGTAGCAAAGTCGATACCTTTTCGATATGGGTTATATAAAAACAACCGGCAGGGAGTTAAGGAATATTTTTTTGCATGGTGACCAAAGAGAGAAGTTGGGATCTGACTCGTTATTTTGAACGGCTGCACAAGTTACATGCATCGTGTATGGCGCCTACTACGACTACAATAATATGTTTTCGACAAAGATATAATTCTGTATCCGCAGACGAATTCATTAAATTAAAGGGATTCAACAGAGTGGCAAGGATCCCAGATCGCACAGCGATGTTGGCCCAACGCCGGCTATAGTTGGCACGGTTGCGGGTGGCTTGCCAACGATGGCCCAATGCTGGTTCGATGCTGCAAGCAGGGGTTTTTCTTCTGCGCGTTGCGTCATCTAGCTAATGAGCTTACGAAACAACAACCTTCACCTTCTGTGACTGTTTGAGAACTTTACAAAGTCTCTACATATCGGCATATTTTCACTCTTTTTCTAACAACGATACGTTCGTTTAAAATAATAAATCATGTCACATGTAACATCGACTGCATCGGAAAATGTTATCTTCTAAAACTTAATCAGCTTAAATCAAAGGAAAACAGCTACATTGATGCTAGTTTTTATCTTCCTTCCACAGCCACGGCTCAGGTATAACCAGGCCTGGCTCACTCTAACGTTATCCTACCTCCAACCCAGACGCGTACCACGTTTCTTCCCCCACCGTCACCCACCCCCTCACCCCCACCAAGTTCGTTCCTCAACCGTCACCCCTACCCCCCACCCAGCCACCTACCACGTTCCTTTCCCCACCGCCGCCCCCTATACCCACCATCAAGATCGATTGTTCCTTCTTTTCTGATAACATCTGCTGAATGACCATTTATGTTATTCACGACCTGGTTTGGCTCACCCATGCATCTAGCACATGTTTTCCCTTCCTTAATGATGACGGCCGAAACAAAGGAAATGATTGGCCTGTTTGTGGTTCTAGGTATTTCTACATATTGCACGAAAGTCCGTTAGTTATGCTCTCTAAGCAGCACAGCTCGATTGTGGGAATTATGATCAATTTGCCCGGTTTCTAACACTATTGGTAACGGCCCAACGGCCAACAAGGTCATATAGTTTGACAGCAATCAAGAAGCGCCACCGTGCGGAGAGCTTGGTGTTTACACACCTTGCCGTCTCTGTGAACGGGAAACGGTTACACATAGCAGATGGTTACGATAGAGATAAATGGAGCGCTAACAAAATATCTCACAAATTGGTCATTTTAAGTGATTTCAATTGTGAAAATCGGTCCTTAATCTACTCCATATTGCTACATGTATCAGACGTGAGGTGAAAGTCTCACCAACGTTTTAACATACAAACAGTAGCATTGATATCTTGCTTAGAAACGAGGCACTAAGTGAAGTGCCGCCACAAACGGGTGTCTTTACCTCGCACCCCACCGCCATCATAATGCCCCGTAGTGATGCATCAGTGTATACCGACAAATATGGTATTCAAATGAAATAACGATCTTCCGGCACAGGGCGCCCCGCGTGAGCCATAGTTCCTCTCCCCGGCGTCAAATTTAACCATCAAAATATTCTCTCATACGCGCAAATTGAACTTAATCTAATCGAAGATATGTCCGCAGTTTGACATGAAATAAGCCTCTACTTAGCATTTACTGTGATATTGATACGGTACCGGACAAATTGATTGGATTTTGAATAGTTAGAAGCCATGTCTTGAGTTTGGTCGTGGTCAAACGACTGAAGCGTTTTGAACTTTGATCCCCTGTTGTTTTGAATTATCGTTCCCGTCTAACGAACCGAATAATATCGTACGACATGTCTATATTTTTCACATAATGCGTGGAAAATACCAAATTATCCAAAACGACACCCAAAAATCATTCCTGAGCCCAGCATCGTTGAGGTAAACCGTGGGGCTGACGGCTACGTTGGACAGCGGTGATGTGAGGAACGAGCTTCCTCTGCTGGCAGAGTGATGAAATACATGACGCATTTTGTCAGAACTGTCATTGCCAGTATTGTGTTCATTGTTTGTCATGGCCGCTCAGGTGTGGACGTGGTTTTGTCGTCTGGGAACACGAGAGCAAAATAATGTGTCTTGTCTCACGTTCATATGTCTCATTAATGTACAATGTGTAACGTAAACTAGCAAAGACTAAGTTGAAACAAGTTTTAGGTAACCAGTAATACATTATGTTCATTTAATTCCGGAAGAAAGTCACCATTGGACAGAACTTGGGTGTAGCTGCCATTATCGCCTCCCTCACAAGGCCCTCGACCCAAAAATAAAGAATGGGGCGCAGTAAACGCAGACGTAACAGCAGCGGAAAACACCTGAGAAAGTCACAGATAAGAAACCAAAGACCCTTGCTGCCTGGTTTGAAGCGGATGACACCGAAGAAAACAGTTTGGAATCGTATCCGGAAATGTCAAGCATGTCGGTTGACATGAACAAAAAACTGCATAGTGTCCTTGTATTAGTATCCTGTCTGCCTCAGTTGAAGGAAACCGTAGCTGCCATAAAAGGTGAGCTTGACTCTCTACGCAGTCTAGCTGAGCTAACAGTGCTAGGGTAGATAAATGGATTAAAAGAACGAGTCAATACTCTGGAAAAAAATGACACAAATGCCAATGCAAATGTAAACGACCTCAAAAGCGGACAATACGTCTCTAAAAAACCAAAGTCGTCGCTCTTGAGACCTATAGTCGAAAGAAAAATCTTATTGTCCATGGCCTTCCCGAGTCGAGAAAACTGCGTCCTTCTAATTCAGGATATTATGTCAACAAAATTGAACATGGAGAATGCAGTCTATATCAAAATACAACGTTGTCACAGGTTAGGCCCAAAGCCTAATGTTCGTTTCGCCTTTTTCGACGACCCCCGAGAAAGTCCACGCCCGGATGACGCAGTTACGTGGGACTCGACTCTTCGTTGACGAGGACTTCCCGAAAGCCACCCAGGACGAGCGCCGCATCCTGTGATGAAGGCCGCCCGTTCGGACGGCGCCCGCGCCACCGTATCGGGAAACAGACTACTAATCAACGGCAAGAGCTAAGATGTTGGGACTTTGGCCACACTACCGGACGCCTGGCGGAGAAGTCCTCACGAGGCGCAAGTTGTATCTCAAAGACATATGAATGAGGTGGGGTCCTAAAATTTAATGTAATTTGACACTGACGCCGATATGAAAATTGGTATGCAATAGACCTATGGCTGTTATTTACCCGAAATTCGCTCTTGAGACTGTCCCTTAAGTGTGGTGTTGACCCACGTGGATTATATCTATGTTTATTTCATGTTGTGCAAGTGGTGTATTGACGTGTATTGTATGAATTTGTTTGCTCGTGGCATGATTGAAGTGGCCCGCGCTGAACGACTCCCGTCGAGTCGGAGCGCACTGCTAGTGTTTTTTGTGATGAACGGTAATGCGCTGCTGCCCAGACGCGGTCAACCAAGACAGAGCCGAATCCAACTGCCCCGTAAATGCTAGTGCCTTGGTGTGTGTGTCATATGAAACACGTGTATTACTAGTGTGACCAACGCGCATCGCCAGTGCATAGAGCGTGTTTAGAGTAATGAAATGAACATTGGGCTCGACTCACAATGTAATTAAAAACGCATATGCATATGCTTATGCATATTCATGTGGTGACGCTCTCGTGTTTTCCTCAGCACTTGTGCGCAAAGCTGTGCTGCGCTGCCTTCACCCCATTTTCCATGCGATGTTCATTTTCATTCTTAGTTGTTTATTGTTTGTCTACTGATTCGTTGTACGCGTTTTGAGTTATCGCCGGTCTGCGCTTTGAATACGATCAGCTTGATTCAGATCGACCTGAGTGCAAATGGTAGAACCAAGGTAGTATGAAAAAATATACACTTGTACTTTTTTAATGTTGGATGTGCATATCACTGAAAGTGAGGATTTCTTGAGGCCATTTAGCGGTGTTGAGCAGAATTATCTGCTCAATAAATTGAAGTCGAATGATGAATGAGAAATGTAAGATATAACAATTCAGAGGTGGATTACATAAAACTATCACCCTATTACACAGATAACCAATTGGTATCGACTCTCTGTGAGGGTCGGTGTGAATGCTCTATTATGAGCTTAAATGTCGCCTCTATATCATCAAAATTTGACGAATTGAAAATGTTAATGGGTATTTGTAAAAGTAAAGGTATTGAATTAAACAACAAGCTTATATACAAAACTATATCCCCACATGTTCGATCTGGTATATGGGAAGTACAATTTATAGAAGTCACGGGGCGGCATCCCACAGAGCAAAAAAGTGATATTAGGAAATATTTATCGGCCTCCCCGTGATTTTAATGTTAATTGTATTCAGTTTACATAAGAATTATCTTACCATTCACCATCTTGCGAAAAAAACCTGTCGAGGTTATAATTGCGGGCGATTATAATATAGATCTTCTCAGTCTGAATGAAAAAACAGTTTTAAGTGAGTACTTCCACACCGTTCTTTCCCGAATCTTTTGCCCTCTGATAAGTCTCCCAACAGGACTGTCCACATATAGGGGAACTTTAATTGACACTTTTCTCTGTAAAGTGACTTCGAACACATTAAGTACAACTGCTGATATACTAATCAAAGGTCTGTCTGACCATTTGCCATATTTTATTTCCTCCAAGCTTAATATTCGACTTTCTCACAAGACACCGACCCATGTACAGGTAGAAAAAAGGGACCAGAATTCCCTTCTTGACATTAAAGCGCATCTTGCAAAAGCAGAAATTAGCCGTAAAATAGAAAATAATATGCACGCCGATCTAAACATCAACTACAAAATACTAGAGGATGTACTCACAAAGGCCAAGCGTGATCTCTTGCCAAGTAAACTAGTCAAATTTAATAAGCATAAACATAAGAAATCGGTATGGGTTACGCAGGGAATTATTAAATCTATTTCCTTTAGAGACAAACTTTACAGGAGGCTAAAAGTAACGTTACCAGATTCCATGCAGTATGGAACATTGAAGACGAATATAAAGATTTATACCATAATGCTAAAAAATTGATTGCACAAGCTAAAACTGATTATTATCTTAAACGCTTTGACAAGTGCAAAAATGGTATTAAAGGAACATGGAGAGAAATCAAGCGCGTACTGAATAATAAAAAGGACACGAAAGACTTTCCGGACTATTTTAATATCGAGGGCAAGCCGGTGGAAAATAGACAACTGATAACAGATAAGTTCAATAGTTTCTTCGTCAATATCGGCACAACTATCTGCGGCAATTTAGATTGCGCAAGCACAACACTCTACGAGCCTCATTTGAAACCTCTACCCACATTAGATAAACTATGTTTCAAAGAAGTTAATAAAGCCCAGATATTGGGGGCCATAAATGAATTAAAATCCAAATCAAGTTCCGGTCATGATGAAATTTCGGTAAAATTGCTCAAGATAGTCAAGTAAGAATTATGTGAGAGTATTACTCTGATAATCAATCAATGCCTGACGACAGGGATCTTCCCCGACCAGTTAAAACTGGCCAAGGTAACTCCAATCTTCAAAAAACATGATAACACAAATATCGATAACTATCGACCAATATCTCAGCAATTTCTAAAATCGAGAACATTATATTTGCCTTCTGGTATGATCATTTTCAGAAGCAAAGCTCTTTAACTCTAACCAGTATGGGTTCAGAAAGAAGCATTCCACTGAACATGCTACGTTAGAACTGATAGAAAGAACTATGCAAAAGCTTGATGAAGGTAAAATTCTTATTCATATATATCTGGATTTATCCAACGCATCTGATACATTAAATCATAACAGTTTATTAAGCAAGCTGCATCACTATGGCGTATCTGGAACTGCTCTGAATCTCCTGAACAGTTATCTAGATAATCGCAAACAGTACCTTATGATAGATAATATACGATCTGATGAAATGCCTGTCACACGCGGGGTTCCACAAGGTTCAATCCTAGGGCCGCTTCTCTTTATAATCTATACCAATGATTTACCCCACGCTAGCCATGTTTTTAAATTCATAGTATACACCGATGATACTACACTGTTTAGTACACTGGATGCATCAATAACTGGGAGTAAAAATGAAGCGCAAAACATAAATGATGAATTATCCAAGATAAACAATTGGTTAAAGGTAAATGATATGTGCCTAAACATAACAAAAACTAAATACATGGTACTCTACAAGCCCCAGAAAAAAGTAAAAATTCCAGAACTATACATTGCCAGGAACAAACTAGAGTGCGTCGATACCTGATCTGCTAGGACTAACCATAAATACACATTTAACATGGCACATCCATACAAACACCTGCTGCAAAATTAAACAAAGTTGTTGGTATCCTAAAGAGGCTAGGAAACTTCCTTCCCCAACACCTACCATATATATGTCACTGTTTCAGAGTCAACTATATCACTGCATACTGGCATGGGGATATCGATTTGACAGGTTATTTAAAATTCAAAAACGGGCAATTAGGATTATAACAAAAAGTCATTATACTGCACACACGGACCCTCTATTCAAATATCTCAAAATCTTGAAACTAAAAGATATACTTACATTGCAACTTACATTTTACCACCAATTCATAATAAATAACCTACCAGCTTACTTTCTCGAACACAAAACATTCCTCAAGATAAATGACTTACATAGACATAACACAAGACAAAACCACACACGTCATATCCCGAATACCAAACACAAATTCTATCAACTTACTTTAAGACATAGTCTCATCCATCACCTAAACAACACCCCTCCGCGTATCATTAGCAAAGAAACCACACATTCGCTGAAAAGTTATGCGTCTCATATTAAGGACCATTTGTTAATCGGTTATAGGGAATGTTGTGAAGCCTCATGCACGGAATAGGTATTTAGCTTTCTTAATTTTTTACCCTGGATCGTCTGTGTTTTAGTACTTCGAAATACTATATTTGCTGTTGTTAATAAAGTATATAGTGCATATGAACTCAAGAACAATATGTTAGAATCAGTGTCTTTTTTAGCGTAACTGGCTTGTGTTCAACTTGTTTATTATTGTTTTGTTTTTGGGGTGGCTCACATGCTTGCGACTGCCTAGCAGTCTTAATGTGAGTCTCCTCGATCACCACTATCTAATTTTTGTGTTTTTTTCTGTTTGTTTTGTTATGTATGCTTGAACCAATAAAACGTTTCTGAATCTGATTCTGATTCTGTGCAACAAGGCGAGCTCTTGGTGCAGGCCCCTTCATTTTTAACTGACTACCGGGGTTTACTCTTTAACATGCCATTAGATTTTGCAACGCAAACAAGTCATAGATCTTTGGTGCTACCGAGGTGAAACAATATCTCCAGTAAAGTTGAAAATCATACTTGGAAAGTGTATTTCCAGATGAAATATTGCCATATAAGCAGATTTGTAATGAATTGAGGCGGAGGAGTGGTTGCGTTGGTGAAGCGAGTACTCCAACCCCTCTCAATACCTGCGAAAGACGGTTTGGCGGATGTCTGTCCTCCCTAATAATTTTAATTTAAGGTTTATTTCCTATCAACAGGTTAACGGATCTGACGGTCGGGCCCAAATTCAATATTCTTGAGAAACGGTCAAATCAACAAGTTCTCATCGCTGTCGTCGCATCGATAACCTGTCACTAGGTCTTGGTTTGTACTCACTAGATGCCTAGATTGGCGTTTCGAGTCCAGTTTCTGCAACCAGAGCCCGTCATGGTGGGCCATTTCCTCACGCACGACACGTTACCATTCCCTCTTTTCGAATGCTAGATCCTCCCAAGAATTTGAATCGATGCCGAAAGCCCTAATGTCACGCTTAAAAAGATCCTTAAACCTGAGCTTTGGCCGTCCAGTCGGCTTCGGCACGCTCACCGTAGAACACATCCCGACCCATACCCACAAGGCAGTGGGTCAGTAACAACCATTTTTCGTTATTCGTTATCCGTTAACATTCTTCGTCAACACTGATCTACCGTCGCTCCAAACAACGTATTATATATTGTATTTTCGTAGACACATTGGCAGGCAGACAAATAGGTCGGTGAATGTGTTAGCCAACGACTACATTCGTATTACTTACAAAACACACGTCCATTTAATTGAGACTGATATGGCCTCGATACAAACAGTGAAGATACGTAACAAAAACGAAGGGGTGATGGTAGGGTAACCTTGTTTATTTCCACTTTCACCTACACCGGATTTTTTCAGCTACTTCTGATGTGACATATCCAGAAACCAAGCCCCCTCAACGAATAGAGGATTTAAAACATGTACACTAACCTGTAATCCTCTGCGTAATATAATATAATATGTTCTATGTTGAAGCAATATCTACAGCAGGATAAATCCGATTGACTACGCAGTTGCATTTGTCATAATGAGACCAGGTGCTCCTTGGTCGTGATCCCAGTCATGATGATCATCATGCAGGTGTCATAGACTTACCGACGAATAGCACTTGGACTAAATTTAAAAACATATCCCATAGCATCCGGAGTTCAATTTAAGAGCAATTTAACAGCTCATCGATGCACCGCTGCATGCTACAGTTGTAGGTGTGTCTTATGTCTTATGCTTAAGTTTAAGACATGGCTTCAAACGGGGGAACCGTTAAGCTGCATTTGTTCTTTCTTGTAACTTCACTAATGAACATGACGTTGATCGCTGATTTGGCGCATTTTTCCCATATGCAAAGAACTGCTCAGATCACAAATGAACAGGATTAAACAAAGAAGCTACATGGTTAATTTGAAGATGATGACGTGCACATCAAAACAGTGTTACCTGTTCTCTATTCTGTGATTTTCTGTAGTATAATTCAATTCACACATCCATAGCATCCCACTAAAGAGATTTAATACATGGTAGTGGATCCTCAGCAGCAATTAACGGTCGAGTAGCTGCACGAGCTTCCCACCACATCGTCCCAGGTATAGCCGAACATGTCCATATCAGGCTGCAAAAATGCCAGAAGCCTATTGAATAATGACGGGTGCTTCATCCGAAAGTCATTGAGGAAATCGTCGTACTTGTAGTAGACTGAACGAGACCTATCTGTGATGTTGAAATTGGGGTTGACGTGGCCATGTTCTATTCTGGACTCCCATCCAAAGTTGTCTCGTAGCATCAGTTGGTCATGTTCACATGTCTCCACCTTGAGAATGATATCATAATGAAGAACACACGGATGTGTATTAGTATAATAAGGCATCCAGTGTCTATTGGAGCGACCCATCAGCACTTGTTCGACGAAAGTTGGGAAATCAAGATCCGTTCTTTGCCACTTGAGGATAACCTTTTGATAATAACCGGAGACGAACCTCTGGAGTGGATGTCGAACTTGAATGAGTTTGGTGTAGTTGGGAAATAACCGCTGCACGTCCGTCAGAGAGATGCCTCCAACTCTATTGAATCCCTCTAATTTCATTAGGGCGTTTGCTGACGGAGAATCATGCCTTGGCAGATATGATATTCTTTTGCCGGTAGCAGTAGCTTGCTCCATAAAAGATGAATTTACCTTGTTAAGCTGTCCAAAATAACTAGTTAATGCCCGACTACCCGCTTTGGACACCAAGCAAAAAATTATTCGTTGATCGTGATTGACAAATATGCCCATTGTGTCATCATAGTCATCCTCTTTCACAGAAAGGTATTGGCTGGCTAATGTGGAACATATCTCCTCTACTATATTCCGTCTCGTTTCAACAGCACATACTGTCGTTTCACTAGGTGTATCACCGTTGACATTGTCGAAATGATCTTGCGTCGTTTTATCATTAGGTGCGGATGGCATTGGTTCTTCATGGTTCTTTTGTGGCGTAACACGAGTCTCAGTGGAGCCACCTGTGACAGCATATTCGCTTTCTATTGACCCCAACACCTCCAAGCTTTCACCCGGAAGAAAATATCCCTGATGAGCCCAGATCAGCATCATCACACAGCTCACCATAAACAGCCCGATGGCAACCATGGGGTAACGTCTAACGTAAGGTATCAGTCTGGTATCAGTCATGACGTCACGTTTTCGACTCTGCAGCAAAGAATGTGTATTCTGGTTAATAATATTATGAAACTTCTCCCGGCATATTGCTAACGTGCTTTAACGTGTTTTGGACGCGACGACTCTTTATTTCGCCACTTGGGGTCGTTCAATACGTGTGACCTGGCCGGAATGTATCGTTATCGTACTTAGAAAGTCCTTGGGCCATCGGACAAACAGGTACATTTGGGATTCAATTCGCTTACAACAGGCAGTAGCTATTAATGGAATAAATTAGCAACTCAACAGATTTCGTTCTTGAATCTGTATATAAAGGACACACGAGTAGCAAATGAAATTTGAAGCAAATAAAGTCTTCGATTACTGCAATTTCTTCATTCTTACCATACTTACACAGATATATATATATATGGACAACTTTCCCTGTCCGCTTTCTACTGCGCGTCTATGCGCCGAATGTATATATCAGCAGAAGACATATGGTCACATTATTAACGGTGCCATACTGTGTTAGGATTTCGATCAAAACACTTGTGGTATTCCAACCAACACTTTGCGTAGCGGGCAAAGCCAGGTACAATGGACTACTAAGCCTTTTATATCTAAGTCCATTAAGCAACATAATGCAAAATTCTCCAACGTATCTGCCAAATCCATATTCATGAGCGGTCGCGTAAACCAGATAACATGACTGTCATGAATATAAAGCACTTGCATGGCACGTACCCTGCTCCGCCAATGTTTCCTAGATCTGTGAACCTTGTAAATCCCAGACTTTCGATTTTGTTCGAAGCTAACTTAGTGTCTGCTTTTCTTACACACCCTACGTGGACCAAGCGATGATTTTAATATATTATCAAGCCGGTCTTCTCGGCGGTGTGAGGTAGACACAAAACAACAAAGTATGGTGAACATCAGGAGCTGCGTCGATGACTTCAAATGTCAAGTAGTTGAACCGCCAAATAAAAGGTGAGAATATCAAGTTAGACTGGCGTGACATCGTTTCATTGGAAAGACCTTCCGGCGAGCAAAACTCGAGATACGACAAATGTGTTTATTGGGAAACCTGATGTCGGTGTCACTTTTTGTAGGGGCGCCCAACAGGACAACCATTTCAATAGCCTCGATCCGACTTGGGCGTTTGCGCTATTTTTAGATCATGATGTCAGCGCGATAGGCGTGCGGGGCTAAAACCAGACCGTTGCCCTTTAAACTTCTTATTGGATATTGAATATTGGGCGTTATTTGTTCGAAGCCAGTCACCTTTACAGCAATTTTTTTGAGTTATTAATATATGGACACGCTGTCCGCTTATTCTGGTCATTTGCCTGCACATGCGTTGTTATATAAGGTGTTAAACTGATATGGCAAGTAACATAATTGCAGGTAAATCTATGCACACCCCTATTATCGAAATATGGATCTATTATTTTTGGCCACCAAGACAGTGTTACTTTAATCACAGTCTAGTTCAGAAGCGGTGGTGATATATGAGGGGAAGGGGGATTTGTAAGTGCTAGATTAGTTATGTTTGAATGCTGCATTTGAACATTGAAATTATTATATAGGTCCCCAAATAACAAATAAACCATGCTGATCCCAGCAGCCAACGATGTAAACAAATGATCACAATAGGAAATTTGGTAAAATGATGTTCCACTAACCTGTTCAATATAATTGTAGGATTTCCGCTGATATAAAAGCTGCGGGCGTGGGGGGGGGGGGGGGCGCGTACTTAATACGATGCTGGTTTGCGGGTGCGGGGATTAGTGGTAAATCCCCCCTTTTGCACCTCCAAGATGGGATCGGAAGGGGCGTTTTTCCTCTAAACCCACTCGGTATATTCTATATTCCCGGCAACCCCGCTCCCAGCGCCGGTGGCCAGTTTTAAAATATATGGGCACGAAACATAACTCAAGAATCCAGAGGAATCCAGAAGAAAATACTTTACCTTGTGAGTTCAGTAAATGTGTCTTGTTCCAGATATATCTTTGCAATAAAAGTAGCGCCAAAAAGGTTCCACATTCGATGGCAAAGTCGTTAGCGATTGAGGCCTTCACAAGATTGATGCATGGCAAGACTATCCATGACTGTAGGACCTTCGCGCAATGGCTCACTCTGTCATAAACATTAGTGATATACTGACACGTGTTAACAATTATTAATGAGATTTACCGATGTGAGTGGGCTGCAGTTGAAACTGAAAGTAACAAATTGGCAATTTCAGAAGGGCCATGTATATTCGCCGATACGTATTTTGCTTGTCTCATATCGCAATTGACTCACAGAAGCTAATTTATTGCAGAGCACCAAAATATCGTTGCCAGATGGGCATTAGTCGCTGCTTGCACAGTGCCTGTATATAGACACACTGGTTTGTACAGCGATGAGTGTGAGTGAAAGTCCATTAGATAATGCAGATATGGAATACCAGGCATATAGGTATGCTATGTTGTGGATCCTTATGAACATGCAGTTTATTAGAGATATATAATGAGAGTAAGTACTCATGGTAAAACGCTGCGTATTACATATTAATTGTCTAACTTGACATATATTAGCAATAACCCATGTTTTGAAAGACAAATGTCAACATGATTGTGTGGAAAATTATATCCTGTATCGTTATCTGGTCGTAAATCTGATTGACATATATATGATCGCTTGTGTATATCTATATATATATATGTAAAATAAGACAAGTTTCTTGAGAAACGAGCTGGTTTCAGGAAGGGGTGGAGTATAGTTGATCAAATGTTTACGCTACAGGCTATGATTAAACAAAGTATTTGCCGACAGCAGAGGGAAGGATCTTCTGTGCATTTATTGATTTTTCAAAGGCTTTCGACATAGTTCCACACAAGCAGCCATGGTTCAGACTATACAGTAGAGGAGCGCATGGAGATACAATGAAGAATATAATAAAGAAGGTCTTACTGATTCGACTAACAAGAATATTGGTACTCGACAAGGTTGCATGTAGAGTCCGTTCCTCTTCAATGTGTATTTAAACGAAGTTGTATAGACATGTAAGAAGGCTGGCTGTGAGAGTACGTATGTGAATGAGGTCTTCTTCAATATAATTACGTTCCTGTTGGCAGAGGACGTTGTTTATGAGACGGACACACTCGGTGGTTTATAGAAGCTATTACATGTTTTAGAAGAACTGTGTAGCAAACGAGGATTGCAAATGTATGTCGATAAAAGAAAGATGATGGTATTTAGAAATGGTGGACCTTTGAGAAAGAATGAGAAGTGATACTACAAACAAAAGTCTCTTCATGTTGTGTCTTATTACAAATATTTAGGTGTAATATTTCCTTCTAAGCTGATGTGGTCTGTGGTTCAAATAGAGTCTGGCCTCCCAAGTGGGCAAAACTGTGACAATTATTAAAGAGATGACAACAAACTGTGATGGGTTAGAGGTCGAGACATATTTTGATCATTTTGACATAGTTTATGGCGAGTGCAATTACCTTTAGTGGTAAGGTGCACAATTAGTTGTGTTAGATATTTAGTGAAATTGCTTAGAATACCTGGGGTTCTAAACTCAAGCACTTAAGTCTATCTAATGGATTATGAAAAAAAATCCAAAATGGTTCAGTTCATCTGTCTAAGACTGCGGCAATCATGAAAAGGCAAGCGAACGACAGGAGAATTTAGTGGCAGCGATCGTTAGACGATAGCTTTTCGGCAAGCCAATTTACTTTTTCAAATGGTCGCCCGCCGAAATGATAATACAGACAGCTCTGGAGGAGTAAATGGTGCAGGTAAGAGACGACATACCACACCGGTGGTGCAAGGGTATAGAAATTATTGAATACGAGAATGGGCGTATCGAATCTCTGGCAAAAGAAGTGATACTGAATGCTGAAAAGTGGCTTGTGACAAAGATCGAAAGCCTTCTGAAAGAATTCGCTGCTGAAGCGGTTAACGTTGTACTGTTTGGAGATTTAAATGTAAACCGGTTAAATCATAAAAATTGTGTAAACGACATATTAGAGGTCTACGGTGCAAAAAATATCATGAGGTCACCAACTTGTTTCAAAGGTAAGACACTGACCTTAATTGATATTGTGATGACAAATGTGTCACCATATGGTATGCAAAGTAGCATGCAGAAAGGTGTCTATTATCGAAAGTTTAAACATGTTGATGAGATTAAATACAAAGACGATCTAGCCTCTATATATTGCGTTTGTAGAACATTGATCATAGAGGTCGTTGATTGACATGCACCAATCAGGCAACGGGTAGTTAAGAATAACTGTGTGCCCTATATGAATAGCCATCTTCGCAACGCCTTAAATGTAATAAATATGCTGAGACGGAAGTACGAGCAATTGAGTAGCCAAGAGAATTGGGAAAAATACAGAAAGCAGAGGAATCTCATAGGACGAAAAAACGCAAGCAGCGGAAACGTGTTTCTGAAACAGCGAGACGAAATAATATCCGATCCATCAAAGGTAAAGTGACATATTTAATCAATATTTCATAGACGTTGCCACAGACCCAAGTTGACATACCAGATGATCAACCAATAGACGAACCCCTTGTTTATTACAAAGACCATCCATCCGTTATGGCCATAAAGGAAGGTAACCGAAGTTATAACGGAAACTTAACTTTTGGGCAGTAAGTAGCCACGAAATATACACTGCACTTTAAAGAAAATATCAGGCGGCTGCAATGTGATATAGAAGTTAAGTTCATATTAAATATATTTGCCGTTAATCGTTTTGTTTTAAAACAAACCATCATCAAGAAAATCTCACATCAACAGTATAAAACCCTGATTTTTACCCATCGGGTGGGTGTCGACATGTTCTGAACACGTGACTAGAGTTAGCCAATCACAGGCAATGCGTTGACGTCACCGACGACGGCCCTCCGCGGAACCAAAATATGTTTACATGCGAGCAGCGGTGCGTCTTTCTTTCATGAATAAAGACAAGCAAAGTTTACTTACAAAGTTGAAACATCGATGCATTTATTAATAAAACAAAAAGATGTACTGACTATCTGTTGGCTGCAAAAATTCAAGTGCAAAAAAGGACAGCAAACATAAGATATCTTTCTACCGCTATCCACTAGGCGGCCAGCAGCTTTTGATTGTTGGTGTGAGTTTTAAGCCCACCAAACATTCAAGAGTATGTTCCAACCACTTTGAGAAAAAATGTTTCGAGGAAGATCTGTGTGCTAAGTACGTAGGCAGAGGACCAAATGAACTTATAAAGCTGAGGCTGAAGCCTGAAGCTGCTCCAACCATATTTTGCCATCCCCTGCCTCCACCCGCTGCTGTACATTTTGCACTTGGCCCGCCAATCGACCCGGCTACTAGCTTCACGCACCTCTCCTCCCTCCACTCCTCCCTACACCCCTCCCCACCACTCGTATATACCGCCACCCAACCCACCCTAACCCATACGGCCGTTCTGGTAGTACGGCATTCCTGTCCATACACCCTTTAGTGACAGTGAGTTTCTAAGACAGCAGGTGTATCAAGTTACACCATCGACTGCCGCTTCCCGAACGATGGCCCGCCACTCTACGAGTCAAATCGAAATTGCGAACCCTGCCAATGATGAGGATGGACTCCTGACTACACTCCCACCCCGCCCGCCCAGCACCCCCCCCCCCCCATCCTCCCCCGCTACCCTTCTAATGCCACACAACTTCACACACCACGCGACGCGTCAACGACCTTACGGGTTTGAACTGGTACCCGATTACATAATCAGTCGGTGTAAATTCAGTGTTTATTTCGACTCACCCGAAGTTCTGTTATGTTCTTGCTCCCCCATATTGCTAACATTTGGAAGTACCATCCGCGTAAAGACTCGCAATGTAGTAGGTTTGGACGACCACTACCATCGGATGCTATAATATCGAATCGGTTTAATACCTAATATTATATGAATAGCCATACCTAACCGAAGATGGCTATTGATATAGGGCACACAGTTATTCTTAACTACCCGTTGCTTGATTGGTGCATGTCAATCAACGAACCCCCGGGGGGGGGGCTGGGCGGGCGGGGTGGGAGTGTAGTCAGGAGTCCATCGTCATCATTGGCAGGGTTCCCAATTTCGATTTGACTCGTAGAGTGGCGGGCCATGGTTCGGGAAGCGGCAGTCGATGGTGTAACTTGATACACCTGCTGTCTTAGAAACTCACTGTCACTAAAGGGTGTATGGACAGGAATGCCGTACTACCAGAACGGCCGTATTATGTTTTAAACCGAATCGATATTATAGCATCCGATGGTAGTCGTCGTCCAAACCTACTTGTCGCTTCATCGTCGATGATGTCACCAGTAGCGCGCTCAGGCGGGTGCCCATGGCAAGTTGGATGGTCGTGCAAAAGTACTTAGAACTTCACTAATGTATGATTTAAAAAAAAAGTGTGATGTTTAATTTATTTCCTATAGTTTAACTGTAAATGTAAGCGATATTGGCCCGGCATTTCCTTTTTAAGGCATCTACGTGCCGAAGGATAGTGGCTACGACAAGATACCTTATCAAACTGGGAGCTTCGCCCGCATCCTAATTTGTCTCTGAGCATCAACTGCTCATGTTCACATGTCTCCACCTTGAGGGTGATATCATAATGAAAAACACAGGCATGTGTATTAATTAGTGTAATAAGACATCCAGTGTTTATTGGAGAGACCGGTCAATACTTCTTCGACGAAACTCGGGAAGTGAAGACACGTGATTCTCTGACTGTGGAGAATTCATTCCTAACAACCGGACACGATCCGCTGCAGTTGATTTCGGATTTGAATGAGTTTGGTGTAGTTATAAAATAACAGTTGCACTTCCGTCAGAGAGATCCTCCCAAGTCTGGTGAATCTCTTTAATTTCATGAGATCATCGGCTGACACAGAATGATATCTTTGATGAAAAGATATGTTGTGGCCGTTAGCGGTGGCTTCAGCCATAACGATAAATCCAACACATTCAGCTGTGCGAAGTAACGACTCGGAGCCCGACTTCCCGCTTTGGACACCGTGCAAATAAAGATGCGTTGATCGACATTGATAAATAAGGCCATGGAGTCATTATAATCATCTTTTTCACAGATCTAGGTCGGCTAATGTCGAACATACCTCGTCCCCTATATTTCGCCTCGTTTCAAGAGCATTTACTGACGCTTCACTACTTGTATCACCGTTTGCTGTGTCGAAATGATCTTGAGGCGTGCTAACATTATGTGGCGATGGCATTGTTCCTTCACTGTTTCTTTGTTGAGTAAGACGAACATCCTTGGGGCCACCTGCGATAGTATATGGAGTAACGTCTCCGAGAGGGCAACCCGCTGGGAACAGCCATGATGTCCCAATTCAACTCTGAAGCAAAGAACATTTCTTCATTTCAATT
Organism: Arenicola marina; assembly: GCA_964019135.1. Lineage (NCBI taxonomy): Eukaryota > Metazoa > Annelida > Polychaeta > Arenicolidae > Arenicola > Arenicola marina. The sequence continues at coordinate 15,529,074 of OZ025250.1, forward strand.
TCAATTTCTTCAATTCAATTTCAATAATATACTTGTGGTAGTCCAATTAAGGCTTTTGTTTAGCGGATTACTATTAAGCAATAGATATATTAATGACACGGAATGACTTCTACTGGTATCATAAATCAACTGTATAAATGTAAAGATATTGCTAAACAAAAACACTCATCGGCTCAAACTCAAATCACCCTACACTAAATTTAACATTTTTGTGTCAGCGTATCTGTTAAAGACAATATATTAACCGAACGAGCAAACTGGGTAATATGATTGTCATAATTATAAGGCCTGCACATGGTCCTTACGCTGGTTCACCATTGTTTTCTCGATCCGTGAAGCCTGTAAATCACAGACTTTCCTTATGGATGGAAGTTAGCCATCTGTGTCCTTTTATTATAATATGGATAGGTGCCACCTAAAAAATGCGAGCGTATACTTAGTAATTCAGATATTCCGAGAGGATACATCTAGATTATTATTCAAAATTAATCTCACTTCGGCTTGCAATAAATAATATCTTTGGCGGGATATGCACGTGCTTCTCATTCGGTTGCTCCCATTGTAACGTCATGTTTATAACATTTTGACGTCACAACTACTCACTATAACAGCAGCCAATGGGCCGTCACCAAGAGCGCTCTACTTGGAAACAGACAAATTAAGCGCGTCGCTTATAAATGAACTTTAATTTGAAGTATACATCCAGTGTTAACATTGAATAATGTTGGTTAATAATTATTTAATTTTTTGGGGCATCTGATTTAATTATTAAACACATGACATAATAGGCTCCGGCCTTTTTTTTTACTTGAATATATTTACGTACAGCTGATATTTACTCCGAATCCGAAAAAAAAGTCTCGTGGGAGCTGTTACGCGAAATGAAAGTCGTAAGCCTATGTTTGAAATGGATTTTTAATATGCATGCATGTTAGCTTAAGAGCTCGCTTGCGCTCGCTATAACCAATGGGGAGACATGTTATCGACTTTAATATGATATTGTGAACATATTGTGCGCGGTGTGAGGTAAAAATGAAACAAAGTATCGTGATGACTTCAAATATTGAATATCAAAAACCTAACGTGTTGCATCCGCAGATGCAATTTTCCCTAGTACTAAAAACTGACTCGGCCCGTCATCGTTTTCATGGAAAGACAAATATAAACTTGAGATACGAACGTATTACGACGTTTGTTTGTTTTATGAACATGTTTGCCATGAGCAGAGATCATGAGTAAGTACTATGGGTTACCGAGCAAGCATTTTTTTATTGATTGACTCATGTTGGTGTTACCTTTTGCAGGGGCTCCCAATAAAACGAACATATCAACTTAACTCTTTACGCCTCCAACTCTATTGAATGTCTTTAATTTCATGAGTTCGTTTGCTGACAGAGCCCTATGCCTTGGCAGATATTTCTCTGCCGGTAGCATTAGCTTGTGCCATAAAAGATGGATTTAGCTTGTTAAGCTGTCCGGAATAAGTAGTCAATGACCGACTTCCGGCTTTGGTCACGATGCAAAAAAGGATTCGTTGATCGGGATTGATAAATATATCCATGACCTCCTCATGGTCATCCACCTTCACAGCAAGGTCTCGGCTGGCTAATGTGGAACATACCTCCTCCGCTATATTCCGTGTCTTTTCAACATCACATACTGACGTTTCAATAGGGTTATCACCGTTTAAATGGAAAAAAGACCTTGCGTTGTGTCAGCAATAGGTGCGGATAGCATTGGTTCTTCATTGTTCCTTTGTGGCGTAAAACGAGCCCCATTGGAGCCACCTGTGACAGCATATTCGCTTTCTATTGACCCCAACACCTCCAAGCTTTCACCCGGAAGAAAATATTCCTGATGAACCCAGATCAGCATCATCAGACAGCTCACCATAAACAGCCCGTTGGCAGCCCCATGACAACGTCTCCCATACGGCATCAATCGGGGAACAGTCATGACGTCAATTTTCAACTTCTGCAGGAAAGAACGTGTATTCTGGTTGATTATATTATGGATCTTCTCCTAGCATATTTCTTACGTGATATAACGTGTTTTGGACTCGACAACTCTTTCTGTGGGCTAGTTCGCAACTCGGGGTCGTTCAATACATGTGACCTGGCCGGAATGTATCGTTATTCCCTACTTACAAGGTCATCGGCCCATAGCACAAACAAGCACATGAGGTGATGTCATTTAGGATTCGATTCGCTTACAGGTAGCAGCAGTTAATTAGCAACTCAATAGATTTCGTTCTTGACTCTGTATATAAAAGACGCACGAGTAGAAAGAAGAAATTGATTTCGATTCTTTCAATATCTGCATTCTTACAATATGTACACAGATACATATATCTCTGGAGAGCGATCCGACAGCTCATACGCGCTGTTACCCGACGCATAACTCTTGCTGGTAGGCAATATATTATTATGGGCAAAAAGTTACTCGAAGTGCGGACACCCCCGCCAATAGACCGATCCATGCTCTCATTCCTTCACTGACGTCCCTCTTTATCACCGTGATTTAGTTATTTCGGCTACAGTAGCTGATGATCACCAGTTGAACTCTTCGGATCACTTACCAATAATTGCTAGCTTTAACATTCAGGTATTTAACAGGCCAGATAGTACTCCATCTGCGCCTATCTTTAAGTGGAATAAGTTGAGCGCTCAATGTATTTTCGACCGATACACGGGGTCGGTTAATTGCATGCTAGAGCCTCTCGGCGACCGCATCGTTAATGATAAGATTGAGATTGAGTCTTACTACTCACAACTGGTAAATATGTTGATGCTCGCATCTGAGGCCGGAATTCCCAAAGCAACTTACAAACGCTATCTCAAACCGTTCTGGAAAATGGGTCTGAAAACTCACCATAAGTCAATGAACGACGCTCGCAAGCAGCGGGTTAGCCATGGGCTCCCCCGAGACCCCAATAATGAGGATTACAAACGGTATAAAGATTTAAAGCGTGGATTTAGATTGCATTTTCAAAAGTTACGCCACGAAGAAGAGCAAAACTTTTTCTACGAGCTATATTGCGAAATTGATCAAAAGAAGTTTTGGTCCATGATCAACAAGTGTCGCAAAAAGAAAGGTGTGGTTAATCGCCCCCTCATAGTACATGGTGTAGCCCATCGCGGCCACGAAGAATAGGCCGTTGTCTGGTTTAATTATTTCACTAATTTGTATCAGGCAGACGACACCAGCACGTCAGTAAACCATGATAGTCAATTCGACGAAGTAACAAATGCGTATGGCCGAAACTATGTAAGTCGTTTCAAACTTTTAACGGCTGACGAAACTGATGATATATGTCAGGAGTTTACGCCTTCCGATATAGAAGGCGAACTTAAGAAACTGAAGCCGGGGAAAAAAGGCGGCTATGATGGTTTGACCAACGAGCATCTGACGTTTGGAGGGCCGGACCTCGTAATTTGCCTGACAAAGTTGTTTAATGCTATTTATATATATGAATATGTCCCAGTGGAGATGAAAAGAGGTTTAATTTATACCCTATACAAAGGATCGCGAAAACACGAAGATGACCGACAAAATTACAGGGGCATTTCGTTGTTAACGGTTATATCGAAGTTGTTCGAAAAGACAATATTGGTAAAATTCCAAACCTGGATAGCGCGCACTGGTTTAAAGTTTCCTTCTGCTAATCAGAATGCATACCAGGAGTCGATGTGCAGTTTGTTTGCTTCTTACGTGCAAGAGTGCAAGGAGTTTCGGGCTCAAGCATGAGCTGCCTTACGGCATTAAAGCTTTACCGGACTGTGGTATTGCCACGTGCTCTCTATGGGGCGGAGCTTTGCAACAAACAGACCAAGCAAGAAATCAAAAAGCTAGAGCGTGCTCACGCCTCTGCCCTCCGAGTTATTCAAGGTTTTCCAAAGAGGCCAAGCATAACGATAAGCTTATCTGTGTTAAATGAAAAACACCTACTGTGCGAGATCGATCGTAAAAAAATATATTTTTGTGGTAGCCTTTGTCGCCTTAATGATACTAAACTAGCTAAGGCTGTTTCGTAGAGCGTCTGCGTCAATTTCAAACCAAAAACCATAGAGCGCAGCAAGGTGGCTTTGTAAGCAACTTACTGGATATATTTATGAAATATAATTTGCTGAGTTATTTTAATCAGTTCTACGCTGATGGTTCCTTCCCCTCAAAAGTGGAGTGGAAGCGCCTTGTTAATGCAAACATAAGGGACTGGTGGAACGCAAACTATCCCACATTTACCAGTGGGGTTAAATTTGAGCGATTGAGAGAGGTTCGCAAGGAGAATTGCAACAGATGCATCCAATTTGGCCCCTAGAAAAAAATGACTCCCTGCCTCCGACGACAGTATCGAGATCTCGCCCGCCTTAATTGTGTAATAAGCGGGGAACACGAAGTACATGTGTGTAACCATTGCGGGAAGGTCTACTCAGATGGCCTGGCCCACTACCTTCGCTCATGTTGTAATTATTTACCAGCTAGAGAATCTCTTTGGACCCATTTGATAAACCTCTGCAGTGTTCAATTTAGTGCATTCATTCACAACTGTGAAGAAAAGGAACAAACAGCTTTAATTCTAGGCAAACGAAAAAACATGCCGTTATTAGCCAATGAGCGCGCAGTTTTCCTGAGCGTTTGTGCGAGTGCGTGGCAAGTCCTCGCATATGAACATATCCTGAGGTACTACTGACCCGACCCGCTATATCTTTCTTTTGTTGTTATTTAGTTCCCTTTTCACGTTTGGTGTCAATCAATCAATCAATCAATTGTATGGGATGATTGATATAATTTAACAGCGCATATCCCTGTGGTGGGACCACTGATATATGTATATTAAATGCAATTACATTCAATTACATAACAATTGGTGAAGAAATGAAAACAAAAATGTTTGTTGCAGGGAAACTAATATTGTGAAAACATGCACAAATAATTGTTTCAAAAGTGACAGATAATAACATGTGAAATACATTTCCCGCTACAACAGATTTTGTCAACACCGTGAACCACGGATTTTCCTTATTGCTTGTCTTGATTAGCATTGGAGCGTTAAAGAGGTTCCCGGCATCACTGTGGCGCTATCTGATGGACTATGCCGCTGCGATCTTGCGATAAGCTGGTACCGCCGGTCATACTCATAATGTAAGTGAGAGCAAGCGAGCGAAGTTGGGCCTCGGAACCAGGCTAATCTGGCGAATGCTCTAATGTCCGCAGCGCGTCATCGTTTATTTATTGTTTATGTAAAAAAGTAGGGATCCCCCACATCATCGTAGGCCTATATGCTCACACGTTCCGTTGCTTAAATGTTTTCATGTAAAACACCAAATATCTTATTCAATCTTATGAGTACTTGTCGTGTCTCTAGTTCAGCACGTTTCTCATTCGACCCGACCCTCAGAATTACCGGCACAATTTCCATGTTCAGAGTCATTTTACGAAAAAAAGAGGTAGAAGACCCATATATTTTTTTCTCTTATTTGAACAAACAAGGAGCAAGCTTGTTACAGACAATTTTTTGTTAACTTTGTCTGAGCCGTTTTTTTCTGTTGAATATTTCGTGTCGAAATTCAAAAATTCTCCATTGACCGCCATTATAAAATTAGATGTGACCCCCTACCTATTCAACGTCATTTTGACAGAAACGTTGGTAGAAATTGTTTTAATCTATGCATCTACCTTAATAGGGTGAGCGCTCATGCTTGAAATGTCAAGGGGAGTAGTTTGGTATACCTATCTCAGCAACCTAGATATTCAATAATTACAAGCAAGAAAAAACTATCGCCATGGCGAGGGGTGAGTGCGCCGCCTCCCCTCGTTGACGAGGTAGCGACATCCCCCGGTTGGCTGTTGTTTTCGTGCGAGTTGATGTTTATTGCTTTGCAGTATTTCATTGCCATCCCCCGTTCCTGGGCTGTGGGGGTGATTAACTCACCCAGCGAGCTGCTCTCGCACCTTAAAGCGCGAGGGGACCCGACAATTAGTTGGCAGTGACATGGGTTTACCTGGCACTCCCTTACCTAGGGGGGGGGGGGTAAATAGAAGAAGACGCGACAGGGAAGGACAGATGGTGACCGGAGACGAAGCCTGCGTCGTTCTGCTCCGCGCTGTGTGCTGTGTGCTGCCAGCGCGTCCGGCTCCGTGCTGCATGCCTTGTGCTGTCAGCGTGTCCTGCTCCGTGCTGTATGCTGTGTGCTGTCAGCGCGTCCTGCTGCGTGCTGTATGCTGTGTGCTGTCAGCGCGTCCTGCTCCGTGCTGTGTGTTGTGTGCTGTCAGCGTGTCCCGGTCCCGTGCTGTATGCTGTGTGCTGTCAGCCTGTTCTGCTTCGTGCCGTGTACTGTGTGCTGCGTGCTTTGTGCCGTCAGCGCGTCCTGCTGTGAGCTTTGTGCTGTCTGCGTTGTCCTGCTGCGTCCTGTATGCTGCGCGCTGGCTACTGGCCCGCGTCCTTCCGCGTGCTGTTTGCTGTGAAGCGGCCCGCGTCCTTCTGCGTGCTGGCCCGCATCCCTGCGTGAACTCTCATCGTGTTGACTGAAGGAACAGACCGGATCCAAGCTGGCCCTTGGTTTAAACATAATTTATTTTCTGAGGTTTGCAACATCGAATTCACATGTAAATGCTCACCTCAAACGTTCATGCATTGGTCGTGGTGATAATTGAATAATTGTTTACAAACATATTGTGTCGGTATAATATATACAAAGTATCGATAGAGAAGCGCGACATGACGTAACAAATTCATAACAAAAGCAATTTAGTAAAATCATTCGGTCATAGCAAACCTACCAGTACGTTCGATATACTTATGAACCGCGCTGAATAATACGTTCTTTAGGTCGAAGGAAATGTTAGAGCAGCCGAATAATAATACTTTGCAGAGGGATTTCCGATCGGGGCCTGAGGATGGGTCAATGTTAATACCATGGTCTGTAAGGAAGGAAATATCCGTCTTGAGAAGTTCTCGGGACGATCGGTAAGCTGAACATTGGAGTAAGAAGTGAGCATTATCTTCGGGCTTTAAATTGCACTTGGGGCAGCGGTTTTCGCTAATAAAACCATACTTCTTACGGTGGCCATTGAGAGCGCTCAGGCCGAGTCGAAGCCGAGCGTGGTAGATAGACTCAGCGCCACACTGTAGGTTGTACAAATCACGATTCTGAGAGAAGAAAACAGACTTAAATTTGGTTTTGAACTCGGGGAGGGAAGACGCGTGCCTGATGTCTTGGGATAATCTATTCCATTCGCGAACCGTGTGCCAAAGAAATGAGTTCAACGAGTACTTTTTTGTTACTTTTGGCACTCTGATGTCATTTAAATTTCGAAGGGAATATGCGAAATTGCGATTGGTTTGGGGAAGTAAGGACGCCAAGTACGGTTGACAGACACCATTGACCATTTTGTACAACATGCACAGGCTAAAGTAATTGCGTCTAAGCGCAAGTTTCTCCACACCAACCTCCTCTAATAGCTTGCTGTGTGACGTGCAACTGTAGGCCCCGCTGATGGCTAGTAAGGCTCTTCGTGTACCCTTTCAAGGCTCTCTGTCTGGATTTTAGTTAGATTACCGTGATACACTGCAGTTCCATATTCAAGAGACGGTCGTCTGGCCCTTGGAATATGTAAACATCTTGGTATACAAATCGTCTGCAGAGTTTATAATCTGATGCGTTAGTTGTCATTGCACCTACTCTGATCCCGACCTTGTCTGTGTGACAGACACTTTCAAACAGAAACGGCGCAAACAGATGTAAACGGATACATAGAGTTAAAACATGAAGTTGTAGGGGTGTTGGGTAACAAATTTGTTCACTATTTCGCTTGACGTCATGATGGAGGTCGACACGCCTCTATGAGACATCGGAATCACAGCGACGGGCGAACTCGGTTTGCTTCACACCATGACTATTTGTTATGCGTGATAATTATAGTATCATACGCATATATGTTTATACATTTATCTGCTATAACGATTTGTATTACGTATATGTATGCTCGGTTGGTTGCATATTCGGGAAGCTTTAGCCACTTTTGGTCATGTCGCTACAATATGATATGCATGTATTTGTGTGATACATATAAACATATGTGAGATACGTGTATGTGGGCAAAATCTGCGAGTGATAAAAATATGAGCGAAAGGTATAAAGTATAGTAATGCTCTGATAATCTGATGCATGTTTGGTAAAGATACGGTGCCAATGTGTGTGTGCGATACGTGTATGTGTGATGATTGTATGTGTGATACGTGAGTGTGTGATGATTGGATGTGTGATGATTGTATGTTTGATATATGTATGTCGCATCAAATATGTTCGTCAGTGTTTGTGTGATTAGCGCGCACACGATAAGTATGCATGTGATCAGTAGATAATGTGATAAATGTGTGATAATTAATATTTATTGGAATACTCGGCTACATATAACGTTACTCTACTGTGTGATCAGCCGTTAGCGGTACTGGTATTGTAGGGTTTTGTCATAATGTCGAACTAACGTTCCTGCTCTCATTGGCTAGGTTTTACCTTCTGACACCACCCCAAAAGGGAGATAGAGAAATAGAGAAAGGACGCATTCCATTTGTTCAAATTGGATAGCCTTATGTTTCTTGTTTGACATAGCCTCCAGCAGATTAAGCATCATTATCAAATTATTTAGCACAGTATCCAACATACTGAGGCATTATCTTCCTCTCATTTGCATAGTTAAATATGTTTAAGTTCCTACTCTACTTCAACAATGTATGTCCATGGCATGAAACACTAACATCTCGTTTCATCGCATGACACCACAATCCACATCGGAGGATTCATGATCATTCGCACTGTTGTAATCTTAGACATAGAATTAATGAGCGGACAATCGCCGTCGCCTGTTATGTAAATAGCTTTAATAGCAGCTGCTCTCCTTTGATGTAACACGATCTGCTCTTTAACACGAAATGACGTTTTGCTTTTGGCGGCCAGACCGAACAGATGGGATCATTCAGTCTTATGCAAGGTAGTGTCTTCCTGTCGCTACCCACTCACCTACCACGTGCCCTTCTCTTCCGTCACCCCCCGCCCCCTCACCCCATCTCCCACCCATCCACTTACCACGTTCCTTCCCCCACCGCCACCTAGCTCACCACCAACGCCTACTAGCTTACCCGACCACGTTCTTTTCTCAATCGGCTCCCTTCCTTTTTGAACGCCCTGCAGAAACATCTGCTAAAAGACCGTTTCTGTTATTCACGACTTGACTTGGCTCACCCTTGCACCTCGCGCATATTTTGCCTTCTTCCCGGAATGGTCACGGCTTAGAAAGTGTTTGTGGTTCTAGGTATTTCTAAATATTGCTCGTTTTGATCCGTTCGTTTTGATGTTTATGCAGCACCACTCAACTGTGGGAATTACGATCAATTTGCCCGGTTTCCAAGACTGTTGGTAATTGCTCAGTGGCCGACCAGTTAAAGCGATATGACGGGCAGGGAGCGCCGCCGTGCGGAGAGCTTGGTGTTTACGCAACTTGCCGTCTCGGTGAACGGAAGCGGTTACATAAGGCAGGTGGTGACAACATCGACAAATGGAGCGCCAACAACATTTCCCACGAATTAGTCATTGCGAGTGATTTTAATTGAGAAACCGAACCTTAATCTACCCCATATTGCCACATTTATCATACCTGAGGTGAAAGTCCCACCAACGTTTTAAAATACAAACGGTCGCAGTGACATCGCGTTTTGAAACGAGGCACTAAGTGAAGTGCCGCCACAAACGGGTGTATTTGCCTCGCACCTCACCGTCACCATAATGCCCCGTAGTGATGCATCAGTGTATACCGACAAATATGTCATTGATATGAAATAACGATCTCCCGGCAGAGGGCACTCCGCTTGAGCCATAGTTCCTCTCCCCGACGTCAAATTTTACCATCATAATTATCCGTCATACATGAAAAAGACTGAAGCGTTTTGAACTTTGACCCCGTGTTATTTTGAATTATTGTTCTCGTTTAACGCATCCATTGTGATCATATGACAACAGCGTGTCTATAATTATGTCTAAAACCATCAACAGGTTAACGGTGGGAATAATATGCATATATCAATAAATAAGTCGTTCCATCTATTCTTTGACACATTGCTACTAAATCGATCAATTGCTCAGCGATAATCGTTAATGGTCGCTATAAGCAACGATCTGACGATAAGTGGATGTCAATTGCATATGTTATGTTTCGAAAAATCAATAAGCCCTAATTTGAAAATATGAATTTAACACTTGGCACTTTGCAGCAATTTATGTTGTGTGTAACTTTGAAAAAGCGGTAGCTGAGGGTGAATTACCTCCTTTATTCACTGAATAAGTTGTATCCTCGACATTGATTTGGAGTAATCCATGGTGTATATAATCTGTTGAGCGACGCCCTGGCGGGTAAGAGTGCAAAGGTATAGATAAATTTCCCGACAACGGCGCTGCATCGAAGCTCTACAGGAGCGCGTCGACGACAAGGAATGGCCCCTATTATAGCTTTTAGGCTCTTAAACGACGCCTAATTTCCATTGATGTCGATTCAAGGTGATCTTAAATTGTGTATACATGATCCAATTTTTAACATAGTTTAGGCCAGATTAATCCTACAACACACATGTCCATTTAAGTGGGTCCGATATGGTCCAGATACGAATAGCGAAGCTACATAACAAAAACATAGCGGAGCTGGTGAAGTAACCTTGTTTATTTCCACTTTAACCCACACTGGATTGTTCCAGCTATTTCTGATGTGACATAACCAGAAACAAAGCCCCTTGAGGAATAACAGATTTAAAACATTTACATTAACCTCTAATCCTCTGCGTACTATAGTATAATATGTCCTATTTGTGAAACAATACCTACAGCAGGATCAATCAAATTAGATACGGGGCTGTACTCGTCTTAATGAGACCAGGTAGTGCTTGGTCGTGGTCTTGATGATCATCATGTTGGTGTCATAGGCATACCGATGAAAAGTACTTATACCCAATTACAAAAGACAATGACGTACCGAGTTAGATTTAAGAGCACGTGAGAGCTCCTGGATGCACATAATGCATTTCTCCAGAGATAGTCCAAGACCTTAGTAATATGATACCTTTCGAAGTTGCAGATGGTTCCCCGCTGAAGGCTACAGTTGTAGGGGTATCTAATAATGCTTAAGCTTACAATGTATAAAACATGCTTCAATCGGGGACAAACGCCAAGCCGAATTTGTTCTCTCTTTTAACTTCACGAATGAGCACAATGGGCACGCTCATTTGGCGTATTCTGCTCATACGCGAAGAACTGCTCAGATACGCGTAGAAGCTACATGGTTAATTTGAAGATGATGACGTGCAAATCAAAACAGTGTTACGTGTTCTCTATTCTGTGATTTTCATTCATTCAATTCACATATTCACAGCAGCCCACTAACGGGATTGACTACGTCGTAGAGGATCATCAGCAGCAATTAGCGGCCGAGTAGTTGCACGAGCTTCCCGCCACATCGTCCCAACTATAGCCGAACATATCCATATCCGGCTGCAAAAATGCCAGAAGTCTATTGAATAATGACGGGTGCTTTATTCGGAAGTCATTGAGGTAACCGTCGTACTTGTAGTAGACTGAGCGGGTCGTATCCGTGATGTTGAAATTGGGGTTCAAGTGACCATGTTCTATTGTGGACTCCCATCCAAATTTGTCTCTGAGCATCAGTTGGTCATGTTCACATGTCTCCACCTTGATGATGATGTCATAATTAAGAACACAGGGATGTGTGCTAGTATAATAAGGCATCCAGTGTTTATTCGAGAGACCGGTCAATACTTCTTCGACGAAAATCGGGAAGTCAAGATACTGGGTTTTCTGTGTGTGGATAACCCTTTGATAATAACCGGATACGAACCTCTGTAAGGGATGTCGAACTTGGATGAGTTTGGTGTAGTTGTGAAATAACCGCTGCACTTCCGTCAGAGAAATCCTCCCAAGTCTGGTGAATCCCTTTAATTTCATGAGATCATCTGCTGACACAGTATGGTATCTTTGATGGAAAGGTATGGTGCGGCCATTAGCGGTAACCTGCGCTATAAACGACAAATCCAACTTGTTCAGCTGTGAGAAGTAATGTGTCAGAGCCCGAGTTCCCGCTTTGGACACCATGCAAATAAAGATGCGCTGATCGGGATTGATAAATATGGCCATGGGGTCATCATAGTCATCCTCCTTCACAGTAAGCTCTCGGTTGGCTAATGACGAACATACCTCCTCCACTATATGCCGCCTCGTTTCAAGAGCACAAGTTAACGTTTCAATAGGTGTATCACTGTTTGCTGTGTCGACATGATCTTGCATTGTGGTAGCATCCGGTGCGGATGCCATTGTTTTGTCGTTGTTTCTTCGTGACGTAAGACGAGCTTCCATTGGGCCAACGGTGATAGCATACTCGCTTTCTATTGGCCCCAAAACCTCCAAGCTTTCGCCCTGAAGCAAATATTTCCGGGGAGCCCAGATCAGCATCACCAGACAGCACACAGGAAACAGTCCCAATGTGATCATGGAGTAACGTTTCCGAGGGGGCGTCAGGCTAGTAACCGCCATTACGTCACAATTCAACTCTGCAACAAGGGAACATTTCTTCTGGTTATTTAGATTGTCAAAGTTGTCCGGGCATTTTGCATGCTTTAAAACCCGAAACCATCTCTTGTGTATAATTTTGGACTACTTCGCCAGTCCGGGTCTATCAACATATGTGACTATGCAGGAATGTATCGTTAATCCGTATCTGCAAGATCACTGGCCTACATTGCAAACAATGACATTAAGTAATGGTCAAAAGATAATTGTTTTTGTTGCAACAATACCTTCATTACAAGAAGAATATGTTTGCATTGTATTGTACCTACCGGCTCTAAAGTTGGCTTGGATTTGCTTACTGGTAGAACTCATAAGTAGAACAAATTGGCAACAAAATATTTCGACACACGAGTAGGAAATGAAATGTGTCTTCGATTACTTCGTTATCTTCATTTGCACAACATTTACATACATTGTCATCTCTAGACAACGCATACCTTCTGATTTCTGTGAGTTTTTTTAACCGAATGTTAAGTAGAAATCATATGGTCATAATATTAATATTAATATAATATTAATATTGCCAAAAACATATAGCCGACCAGGCTATATATATATAGTACGTACGCTGGTTCACCAATGTTTCGTCAGTCCGGGAAGCCTGCACATCCTAAACTACGATGAAAATTAGCCATCTGCCTGCTTCCATTATATAGCCCATGAGGAGATCAATTATCGACTTTAATATGTTATTGAAAACGTCTGTGTGCGGTGTTAAATAACACACACACTTTAAATATCGAAGATACATCTAACGTGTTGAATGGAAAGACCTTCCCACAAACATAAACTTAATCCAGTGTCTGCTTTCATCATATAACCAATGTGGGCCCAGTATCGACTTTAATATAATGTTATTGAGAATATTTTGCTTGAGGTTAGAATAAAAAGAAAGGTGTATGGGGAGTAGTGATAGGTATGTCGATGACTCCAAATGTCGCAATGTTTTCTAGGCAAGACCTTCTCGCAAACATTGACTCGTGTAACGATTACCAGAGCTGACTTAAAGGCCAGATCGGGCAGCTTGTAGAACGTAGGCGAGCTTTGTCTGCCAAATCAGCCGACAACAATGTCTCCGGTGTGTACCTGATCTAGAGATCCTATTGATGACGTGATCTGCCTTACATAATTCGCCTCCCACATACCTGTAGAGCTGATGCTCCCTATTTTCATTGATACGTGGAGGCTGTCTAAACAGCTTTCAATGCTCATTGTTTGTCGGCCTTGCGAGCATGTTTTCTGTTCCATATATCAACATCAAGTGGCCATGCTGTTTATATAGGTGGTTCGGACCTGAAAACCTATCAGTATTACTGTTTTATTCTTGCAAACATATAACAAAGTACTCCTTGCGCCAAAGTCAGGACGTTTTACTGTCTTGTTTTTTTATAATGAAAAATAGCTGAACATATCCAAAACCGCATTGACCGCCATCTTAAAATTGTATAGGGGTGGGGGCTTGGTCCTCACTTTTTAGAGAAGTAGCCCGAGAAGACACCTTTTTTTATTATTGCGTTGTAATGAGCCTATGTTTAATTTTCGTGTGTAAAATTGTTTATTTCGAATCTAATTAGTTGTGGGTACATAGCAGCCATACATCTGACACATAAAATAGTAGTTCACAGCAGGTATACAGTTAGGTATAATCTAAATTGTCGCTAAGTGATGTTGCATTCTATATAATATCTTTCTCGATTCTGTTCTAAGTATATTTTTAAATAATAATGATCGATAGTGCAGTTCTTTTCTAAGGAATAGGGACAGTTTCAACCAAGTTCTTGATTTCTATTGGGCGTTGCATACCAGCCATTCTTTATAAATAAAATAGGTCATAAGTGAGATAATAAAATTCGTTGTATTCTTATCCCCTAATACAGCGTGATGTAAACAAATATCAATCTTTAATACATCGGCAGTACAGGACCATATTCTTTTGCATGTTTACATTGCTATAGAAGGTGCCAGATATATTTCACGGTTCCGCATATTTGGCAACAATTGCTGTTAGTTTTCCCCCATTTATACACATGTTTTATTACATGGGAGTATCGAGTTTAGTATTTTATATCTGAATTCTGTAAGTTTAAGATCTTGAATCTTTACTATACTTTGTTCATAGATATCAGAGAACGTGATTTCTTCATCTGAAAACAAACGTTTTTCTGCCTTTCTACGTAATAGTATATGTTAAGCCCTTTATATTTGAGTTTTGTCAAATAAGTTATCATATCTGGCGTTGGGAAAAAATCCTTACTGTTTGTAAGTACATGATCTGTTATTGCAATATGGTCGTAACCCTTTCAACAGAAGCATTTTACAATGATATATATTTGCTGATCCAGTGACCCTGCGACAAACGTCAGGTGTCTTATATGAGTTATTCCATATCCAATAAATTGCTTAATATATAAACCACGTTTCTTATTATTTACATCATTATAGGAAACGTTGCGATGTCCCCAGATACCTTAGTTTAGCACATCATCCCTATGTTTTGGTTTCATTGGTTCTTTTAGCTTACTGTAAGCTATAATAATTTCTTGATAAAATAATGACAAGGACATAATAATAGGCAAACTGCAAGCATTAACATCAATGAAATCTAAACAGAGGATGCGTGGTCCTAAACTATTTAGGTAAATCCGAGACAAAAAGTTTCAGTTATCAGGTTCACTGGTAATCCGTTTAACAAATGAGGGTTTTATGTCATTAATATAAGATTTGACGTCTATCAAGTTGACACCACTTTGACTGACTATATCAATACATTACGCTTGATGCGATTCTGTGGTCCCCATATAAAACCATAGAATATTTTGTGTAACTTCTTTATAATCCCATCTGGAATCGTGCAGTGTGCAGCTAGAAATGTGATTTTAGGTAGCGCGTGTGTTTTGATTATCAGAACCTTGCCAAATATAGTTAGGTGCCGTTTTTTCCATACATTTTACTTTGTCATGGCCGACATATGTGCCTAAATATCGTATTGGTTCACTGAAGATCTGAATCCCGTAAATAACTTTATTGCTATCGTGTTTACTGTCTAAATGTACGCCTATGTATTTGTTTTTGCTGAGCTGTGGGCCTAGGAATTTCCTAAACTCATGAATTTCATATAATGCGATTGGTAGTTGTTGCTCATTTTCCATGAAGAGGATACCATCATCGGCGTATTGAGTTATTTTCAGAATGTATCTGAGACCCTTAAAGTTAGTCTTAAGACCCTGAAAGTCCTGGTTTTGTTTCTGTCTTGTAGCTAAAATTTTTACAACTATATTAAACAGCAAAGCTGATAGTGGGCATCCTTCTTTAACACCTCTGTTTATATTAAACGACGTGATAAATGTCCGTTGTTTCTTATGCAATGAGCATATACATACATTATATGTTTTTTCTACAGTAAAAGTTTAGAAAAACAGCACACTACATTAATTGCTACAATAAGGGGCACTGTTTATCAGTGACATGCGGGTCTTTCGTACATAGTGATATAGGTAACAGGCGGCTGCCTTTCGGTATATATATATATATGTATATATATATAAGGGATACGCTGTATATGTTTTTATTTCAGCGCGGAGAGGTGCGTATGACTCGTGTCACTGAAATTCGTCGCTCAAGTCAACTCTGTCATAAATATGACATGTTATATATGGTGTCACCCATTACACAGCCCGTATAGACAAAATGGCACAAGGATGGTATCAACAGACCAAACATACAAACCCTTGCAGTTATAGTTATGCAACTGGTATATACGTTGTTAATGCAAAAAACCCAGTGGCACGTACATATGTTAACTTAGCATGCAGGTTACATGCTAGTGTTCCTGAAAGATACAAAGGAAAAAAAATCGTTGTTAACTTGATGTCACCATATTCTCACATTTATGTAATTACATTTCATAATCACCTTCATTGACATTGAGTGGCATGATCTCTTCATAGACATTACCTCTTATAATCTCTTCATAGACATTACCTCTTATAATCTCTTCATAGACATTACCTCTTATAATCTCTTCATAGACATTACCTCTTATAATCCCTTCATTTACATTATGTGGCGTGACAACCTCATGGACATTACATCGCATGATCCATTCATAGACTTGGTTCAAACATATTTTTATTTCACAACCGGAAAACAGGCAAGGCCTATAATAATGCTTTTTGCACATAATAATAATATATAATAGAACACACACACACACACACCAGTAAATACAGATTCAAAGAATTAACACTATGGTTGCCATTTGTTCGATGATTTAATCACGCAGCAATAGGTACACTTGATGTCTATTTAAAGCGTTTACCATTTTCGATATATTTATGTACAGCTGTGAAGATTTCTACATTTGTATCGTAAGACAAGGATGGGTTACCAAAAAGAAGTGTGCCTAGTGACATCGGGGTATGAGTAACTCTTTTTCCCATCAGTATTTCGCGCTCATATGTGTATGTTGGACAAGAATAGAAAAAATGAACGCTATCTTCGCTAGCAGCACCGCAGTTGCACCGCGGGCTGTCGACAATATGCATATGAAATAGATGAGCATTTAAAGTACTTCAATTCATATTTAGACGCGCGCGAATGACACTCGTCATCCGACTTCCTAGATAATAAAGCTTCCTTAAACTGTGGACGTCTGTTTTCTTACAGAGTTGTCTTTTAAACTCATTGAAATCGGTAGTTGTTAGAATATGAACGGGCAGTTCGTTCTACCTTCTAATTGTACTGGGAACAAAAGAATTGTAAAACGTAGTTAATCTTGCCCTGATAGGTGTGACACTGTTTGTATTAGAGTTTCGTAGAGCATAGGAAGTTCTAGAATCGACCGTTGGAGGAATTAAATTAAACATATATTCTGGAACTCTAGTATACAATAGTTTGTGAAAAAGCAATAGTTTAAACTTATCCCTTCGCGTGGCCAGGGTCTCCCATCCCAGTTCATTGTAAATATGGAGATGGCTTGTATATTTGATAGCTCCACAAACCAACCTACCCGCCCTCAGCTGCATCGATTCTAATCGATCCGAGTCTGATTGCGAACAGCCCGTCCCATACCACACAAGCATACTCCATTGACGGTCTAATGAAGCTTTTGTACATAATATCCAGGGACCTACGACCCAGCTTATACCTTAATCGCGAGAGCATATCCACTCTTCTCATAACTTTATGATATATTTCATTAATGTGAGGAGACCAAGATAATTTGCTGTTTAGCGTTAGTCCGAGATGTTTATGATCATGGATGACCTGCAGTCTCTTTGACCCCATGCATAACTCCATCTGAGTGTCAGATAACTTATTAGATATTACCATAGCTTTTGTTTTCGAGGCATTAAATGTAACAAACCATTTGTCAGCCCAGCATTCTAATTTCAATAAGTCTTGAGATAAAATATCATTGCTATCAATATTGTCCCCTGAAATACCTGAAATAATATAAAGTGTAGTGTCATCTGCGAACAGCCGTATGTTGGATTCCAGACCTTCAGTTATGTCATTTATATAGATAAGAAATAATAGCGGTCCGAGAACTGAACCCTGTGGTACCCCCGCATTTATAAGACCCCACTCGGACGCCTCAGCCTTGATGGTAACCCACTGATATCGATCCCTCATATAGTCCTCATACCAACTAAGTAAATTGCCAGATATACCTATACCGCCTAATTTCTTCAGGAGACCTTTATGCCATACCCTATCAAACGCTTTGGATAAATAACAAAATACAACTTTAACATCTTTCTTCTTATCCAACGCTTCACTAAAAACATGATACAATTCCGCTGGTTGATTGACTGTACTATCTCCGGGGATAAATCCTAATTGGAATCTACACAATATGTCGTTGTCGCGAAGGTAGTTGAAAGTATGTCTAAATATAATGCGTTCGAGTAACTTCCCGGTGCAAATCAAGAGAGATATAGGACGGTAATTGCTTACATGACTACGACTTTCTTTCTTGTAAATGGGAACTACATTCGTAAACATGGTTTACATATGGCCGAGCCAGCCTCCTTTAACATTTTAGGGCTAATTGCATCGTAACCGCCCGCTTTGCTTATATCGATATTTACAAGAATTCATAGATTCCGTTAGGCCCTAATCAAATCAAAACCATTCATAGACATTGCATCGCATGATCCCTTTATAGACATTACATCACATGATCCATTCATAAATATTACATCGAATGATCCCTTCATAGACATTAAATCGCGTGTTCCCTTCATAGACATTACATCGCATGATCCTTCATAGACATTAAATCGCGTGATCCCTTCATAGACATTACATCGCAAGATCCCTTCATAGACATTACATCGCGTGATCCCTCCATAGTCTTTACATCTCATAATCCCTTCACCGGGTCAGATCCAGACCGAGTCGGATCCCGACTTCCCGCTGCCGGTCACCATGCCAAAAAAGAATCGCTTATAGTGATCGACAACGGCCATGACGTCATCATAGTCATCCTCCTTCACAGCAAGGTTTCGGTTGGCTAATGTCGAACATACCTCGTCCATTATGTTTAGCCTTGCGTCAAGGGCACATACTGACGTTTCACTAGCTGTATAACCGTTTGCCGTGTCGAAATGATCTTGCGCTGTGTTAGCATTAGGTGCGTAGATGATTTTTCTTGATTGTTCCTTTGTGGCGCAACACGAGCCTCATTGAGACCACTTCTGATAGTATAATCGACTGCTATTGGACCCAAGACATCCAAGCTTTCGGCCCAAAGACAATTTCCCTGATGAGTCCATATCAGCATTCGAGATACTGGAGTTTCTGTTTGTAGATAACCCTTTGATAATAACCGGAGACGAACCTCTGGAGCGGATGTCGGACTTGAATGAGTTTGGTGTAGTTGGGAAATAACCGTTGCACGTCCGTCAGAGAAATCTTTGAAACTCTATTGAATCCCTCTAATTTCATGAGTTTTTCTGCTGATAGAGAACCATGTCTGTACCGAACAGATACTCTGCTGCCGTTCTCAGTCGCTTGCGCCATAAGCGATGAATTAAACTTGTTCAGCCGTTCGAAATACCTAATCAGATCACGACTTCCCGCTTTGGTCACCATGCCAAAGAAGATTCGTTTATCGTGATTGACAACGGCCATAACGTCATCATAGTCATCCTCCTTCACAGCAAGGTCTCGGTTGGCTAATGTCGAACATACGTCGTCCATTAAATTTAATCTCGCGTGAAGAGCACATACTGATGTTTCACTAGGGGGTATCACCGTTTGCCGTGTCGAAATGATCTTGCGCTGAGTTAGCGTTAGGAGCCTCAATGAGACCACTTCTGATAGTATAATCGATTGGTAATGGCCCCAAGACATCCAAGCTTTCGGCCCAAAGACAATTTCCCTGATGAGCCCATATCAGCATCACCAGGCAGCTCACCATAAACAGTCCCATGACAACCATAGGGTAACCTCTCACTGGACAGCAATCGGGGATCAGCCATGACGTCAATGTTCAATAATAATAGATTTTGCATGACCGGGGGTATTTAACGCAATTGATCCCCATGTAATTAACATCTGTATGGTGTCGTTATTACTGATTAGTGTCTGCAGTTATTAAAGAGCTTCACCGACGCTTGGCTGGACCACTGGGTGGGAAACGCAAAGGCCGTTTGCATCGATTTCGGAAAAAAATCGCGATTAATAAACTTGAGTGGTCTGTAGCGGCACCGGGAAGTTACAAATTGGAAACATATGTTGATTTGTAAACTTTACTAGATTCGGAGCATTTGGGGGAATTTGAATGATTCTGAGAAAACGAGCGAATCTTGTATAATTCCCGCTGAGCTACAAAATGCATAACAAATATCGACGCGCCTGTGAGGAGAAGAACATTTAGGCCATATGAGGCCTGAACCTCCCACCCCACCCCCAATTTTGCGGAACTATGTTATGGAAGCCGCGTGGAGCCCCCTCCCACCAACCGGTCGCAAGTTTTCAGTAGCCCCACTTTTCAGATCCGCCCCTGTAACCGACATTTGATAAAACATCGCCGATAAATGCGACGGTTGAGTTACAGTCAAAACAAGTCATGGAAAATAACACTTGCACCTGCTGTTGAAATTTGTGTGCTGTTGAAGCTGTTGCTCCTTGATATGTCTTCGCGCACATAACTTGTTAAGTGTACATATGTTAAATGCATCTAAAAGGTTGTATGTTCATATACTATTGCCGACTGCTGACTTTTCAAGTACTATGGTTAATTTAGAGTGACCTATTAGTCCTGCAGGACGGGGCTATATATTATTTGCATTTATGTATTATGCTTGGATGTCGGTCTAGTTTGTTTGTCTCCGTGTGTGTCTCTCTGCATGGATGTCTCGTTCACTCGAACACTGTAAGTCTCATTGCGTCCACTAGGCATAGGCAGGGGGGGGGGGGCATACATACGTTTGCAATCTTTAGTATTTCATTACTACGCAGTTAGGCCATAACGTACATGTCGTGCAGGTCGAAAGGTCAAAGGTCAACGTCAAACGCATATATATCCGTCAATATTGAAGCTAGAGCTCTCGCGTAAGTTTCCGAATGTGGTATCATTTAAGGCGCAGTTTCGGGTCTTTTCACTTTTAGGGAAATCGCACTTCCGCTCAAAATAGCGCCTGCATCGCACACTGTGCCCGACATAAAGCCTGCAGCGCGCACTTTCCTTTACAGAGCGCCTACATTGTGCAAATGGCCCCCTAATAGCGCAAGGTATGATATTTCAATTTTGCATTGGCTATTGCGCTGTGATCAATGTAAACAAGCCAAGCGTGTCGACATATAGAGTCAATATATATTCAAGGTATTGGAATCGATAAATGCTCCTATGTAGCATCAATAATCAACGTAGAAACTTTATTGTGAATTGGTGCTTGTTCCGGATCTGCGTTAGTTGCTCATGGCATCGAAGATGCTTATGAGGGGGTGGTCCCGGATTTAAATGCACAACACAAACGAAACAAACCGACAACCTGGTGGACGTGGATGGGCGGTAGAGGGCCTGGCTGCGGGCTGCATGGTGGAGCCTGATCTGTGGGTCTGGTGGACGTCGACAGGCTGTGGTGGGCGTGGTTGCGGGCTGCTTGGTGGAGCCGGATCTGTGGGGCTGGTGGATGTGGACAGGCGGTGAAGGGCCTGGCTGTGGGCCGCGTGGTGGAGCCTGATCTGCGGGGCTGGTGGACGTGGATAGGCGGTGGAGGGCCTGGATGTGGGCTGCGTGGTGGAGCCTGATCTGTGGGGCTGGTGGACGTGGAGGTGGGTGCAGGGCATGGCTGCGGGCTGCGTGGTGGAGCCTGATCTGGGGGGCTGGTGGACATGGACAGGCGGTGGAGGGCCTGGCTGAGTGCTGCGTGGTGGGGCCTGATATGTGGGGCTGGTGGACCTGGACAATCTGTGGAGGGCCTGGCTGTGGGCTGCGTGGTGGAGTCTGATCTGCGGGGCTGGTGGACGTGGACAGGCGGTGGAGGGCCTGGATGTGGGCTGCGTGGTGGAGCCTGGTCTGTGCGGCTGGTGGACGTGGAGGTGGGTGGAGGGCGTGGCTGCGGGCTGCGTGGTGGAGCCTTATCTGTGGGGCTGGTGGACGTGGACAGGCGGTGGAGGGCCTGGCTGCGGGGTTGCGTGGAGGAGCCTGATCCGTTGGGCTGGTGGACGTGGACAGGCGGTGGAGGGTCTGGCTGCGGGCTGCGTGGTGGAGCCTGATCTGTGGGGCTGGTGGACGTGGACAGGCGGTGTAGGGCGGGGCTGCGGGGTTGCGTGGTGGAGCCTGATCTGTGGGGCTGGTGGACGTGGACAGGCGGTGGAGGGCCTGGCTGCGGGGTTGCGTGGTGGAGCCTGATCTGTGGGGCTGGTGCAACGTCGTAGGGCTGTCGCGGGAAATGTGGTTGGAGCATCCGAACGCCGTGGGAGCATCGGGGCGTCGTGGCAGCGTCGAGGAAGCATCGGATGAGTGCTGTGTGAGATGAACTATGGCCTTGTCTATGAACAGACTTGTTATGTTATATGCTGATTTGTCGTGTTCCTGTTTCTATGTAAGTAGGGAGGGGGAGAGGTTTATTGTTGTAATACTATCTGTGGAAACCTTTTAAATGTCTTGCCAGGCATTTCCTTCAATACCATCTGCAGTTTAATTTGTAAACAATTTGTCCCTGCCAAGTCATTGTATAATCACACCCTCCACCTGGTGCCAGGTACAATTAGCGAATATAAGTTTAATATATGACAGAATCAATGCAATCGACCTCCGGTTATCGGCCGCATGTCGTTTACAGCGGCCATTATTAACGGTGTTAAATTGATCAATTAAAGTTTCACACTATACTGCTAGTTTGTATGCTGCATAGTGTGCTTAGTTCTTTTCTAGGCTAAGACGTTTTCAACTATACTTGATTCAACAGACAACAACTGTCTCGGGGTTCCTTGTATAACTAATTGTTTTGCATTACAATGAGATTTGGCATCAACAGGAATCCGCCCATGCAAGTGATGAAGACTCCTTATGCGTCATCATTGAACTAAT
The DNA here is from genome assembly GCA_964019135.1 of Arenicola marina. Lineage (NCBI taxonomy): Eukaryota > Metazoa > Annelida > Polychaeta > Arenicolidae > Arenicola > Arenicola marina. The sequence goes on from OZ025250.1 coordinate 15,552,246, forward strand.
GTTAACCATCACTCTACTCGACTGTAGTCTCCTTGTTCCATATTGACATTTGTACGTAGCAGACTATTGCTGTTGCCTTTTCCTGTGTAGAATGTGTAGGGGTGTTGACGCCCACATCGGTGCGTTCAGGTTTCATTGCATTAGATCAATACCTCATTAAAATAGGAAAAAAACCTTACCTGCCGTGAAAGCAGCCTACAGCCGAGCATGAACACGAGAGCTGGGTCGGTCTTGCCCAAAAATCGGTGCGACATTTGAAGTCATCGACATACCTACAGCTACTCCCCATACACCTTCCTTTTTATTCTACCCTCGTACAACATGTTCTCAGTTACATATTAAATTCGATACTGGGTCCACGTTGGTTATATAATAATAGCAGACACTGAGTTACGTTCAACTTGATATGGTCGTTTTATTGGGAGCCCCTGCAAAAGGTAACATCGACATCAGTCAATCAATAAAAAAATACTTGCTCGGTAAAACCCATAGTACTTACTCATGATCCCTGATCATGGCAAACATGTTCATAAAACAAACGTCGTAACACGTTTCGTATCTCAAGTTGATGTTTGTGGGAAGGTATCACCATACTTTGTTTCATTTTTACCTCACACCCCGCACAAGATGTTCGCAATATCATATTAAAGTCGATAATTTGTCTCCCCATTGGTTATATAATAAAGGGAGACAGATGGCGAACTTCCATCCATAAGGAAAGTCTGCGATTTACAAGCTTCACTGATCGAGGAAACATTGTTGAACCGGCGAAAATACAATGTGCATGCCTTCTAATTATGACATATTACCCAGTTTGCTCGTTCGGTTAATATATTGTTTTTGACAAATATAGATACACAGAAATGTTAAATTTAGTGTAGAGTGTTTTGAGTTGACCCGATGAGTGTTTTTGTTTGGTAATATATTTAAATTTATACAGTTGATTTATGATACCAGTAGAAGTCATTCTGTGTTATTATCCTTATCTAAGGTTTAACAGTAATCCGCTAAACAAAATCCTTAGTTGGTATACCACAAGTATATCTACATTTTTACACAGCGTTTGAAAGACAATATTAGGACCATATGACTTCTCGTAACAGAAAGTGGAAGGGGAACGTTTTCCGGAGTATGTATGCCAATATTGTGTGAATGAAGATATTGATGTAATGGAAAACGAATTTTATTTCCTATTCGCAGGGGTTTTTTATAGGGATTTAGGAACCAACTATGTTGAGGCACCATTTTGTCCTATTAGTGAGCTCTACCTCTAAGCGAATCCTAGCCAACCTGACAACCTGTATATACCATGCAATGCAAGTATCTTCGGTTAATCAAGGTTCTTTGTAATGCTTTTATTGTCTTTTGTTCACCACTTAATCTGTTTATTTATACTTTTGGGTGATGACTTTGTAAGTACTGAATAACGATAGATTCTGGCCCCGTCACTTGCATTTGACGATCCCGACTCTCGAACTAGTCCAACGTTATATCAAGGAAATTTTTGTCGCGGTAAAAACAATTTCAAGCTTTAAACATGCTAGGGTAGTCTTGAATATCTAATTGACATGAAGAAATGCTTCAGAGTTGAATTGGGACATCATGGCTGTTCCCAGCGGGTTGCCCTCTCGGAGACGTTACTCCATATACTATCGCAGGTGGCCCCAAGGATGTTCGTCTTACTCAACAAAGAAACAGTGAAGGAACAATGCCATCGCCACATAATGTTAGCACGCCTCAAGGTCATTTCGACACGACAAACGGTGATACAAGTAGTGAAGCGTCAGTAAATGCTCTTGAAACGAGGCGAAATATAGGGGACGAGGTATGTTCGACATTAGCCGACCTAGATCTGTGAAAAAGATGATTATAATGAGTCCATGGCCTTATTTATCAATGTCGATCAACGCATCTTGATTTGCACGGTGTCTAAAGCGGGAAGTCGGGCTCCGAGTCGTTACTTCGCACAGCTGAATATGTTGCATTTATCGTTATGGCTGAAGCCACCGCTAACGGCCACAACATATCTTTTCATCAAAGATATCATTCTGTGTCAGCCGATGATCTCATGAAATTAAAGGGATTCACCAGACTTGGGAGGATCTCTCTGACGGAAGTGCAGCTGTTATTTCATAACGACACCAAACTCATTCAAATTCGAAATCAACTGCAGCGGATCGTGTCCGGTTGTTAGGAATGGATTCTCCACAGTCAGAGAATCACGTGTCTTCACTTCCCGAGTTTTGTCGAAGAAGTATTGACCGGTCTCTCCAATAAACACTGGATGCCTTATCACACTAATTAATACACATGTCTGTGTTTTTCATTATGATATCACCCTCAAGGTGGATACATGTGAACATGAGCAGTTGATGCTCAGAGACAAATTAGGATGCGGGCGAAGCTGCCAGTTTGATAAGGTATCTTGTCGTAGCCACTATCCTTCGGCACGTAGATGCCTTCAAAGGGAAATGCCGGGCCAATATCGCTTACATTTACAGATAAACTATAAGAAATAAATTAAACATTACACATTTTCTTTTGAATCATGCATTAGTGAAGTTCTACGTACTTTTGCACGACCATCTAACTTGCCATGGGCACCCGCCTGAGCGTGCTGCTGGTGACATCATCGACGATGAAGCGACAAGTAGGTTTGGACGACGACTACCCTTGGATGCTATAATATCGAATCGGTTTAATACCTTACAATGCGAGTCTTTACGCGGATGGTACTTCCAAATGTTAGCAATATGGGGGAGCAAGAACATAACAGAACTTCGGGTGAGTCGAAATAAACGCCGAATTTACACCGACTGATTATGTAATCGGGTACCAGTTCGAACCCGTAAGGTCGTTGACGCGTCGCGTGGTGTGTGAAGTTGTGCGGCATTAGAAGGGTCGCGGGGGAGGACGGGGGGGGGGTGGCTGGGCGGGCCGGGTGGGAGTGTAGTCAGGAGTCCATCGTCATCATTGGCAGGGTTCCCAATTTCGATTTGACTCGTAGAGTGGCGGGCCATGGTTCGGGAAGCGGCAGTTGATGGTGTAACTTGATACACCTGCTGTCTTAGAAACTCACTGTCACTAAAGGGTGTATGGACAGGAATGCCGTACTACCAGAACGGCCGTATGGGTTAGGGTGGGTGGGGTGGCGGTATATACGGGTGGTGGGGAGGGGTGTAGGGAGGAGTGGAGGGAGGAGAGGTGCGTGAAGCTAGTAGCCGGGTCGATTGGCGGGCTAAGTGCAAAATGTACAGCAGGGGGTGGAGGCAGGGGATGGCAAAATATGGTTGGAGCAGCTTCAGACTTCAGCCTCAGCTTTATAAGTTCATTTGGTCCTCTGCCTACGTACTAACATACAGATCTTCCTCAAAACATTTTTTCTCAAAGTGGTTGGAACATACTCTTGAATGTTTGGTGGGTTTAAAACTCACACGAACAATCTTGTGTAGCCATTGCCGCAAAAGCTGCTGGCCGCCTAGTGGTTAGCGGTAGAAAGATATCTTATATTTGCTGTTCTTTTTTGCACTTGAATTTTTACAGCCAACAGATGGTCAGTACATCTTTTTGTTTTATTAATAAATGCATCGATCTTTCAACTTTGTAAGTAAACTTTGCTTGTCTTTATTCATGAAAGAAAGACGCACCGCTGCTCGCATGTAAATATATTTTGGTTCCGCGGAGGGCCGTCGTCGGTGACGTCAACGCATTGCCTGTGATTGGCTAACTCTGGTCACGTGTTCAGAACATGTCGACACCCACCCGATGGGCAAAAATCAGTGTTTTATACTGTTGGTGTGAGATTTTCTTGATGATGGTTTCTTTTAAAACAAAACGATTAACGGCAAATATATTTAATATGAACTTAACTTCTATATCACTTTGCAGCCGCCTGATATTTTCTTTAAAGTGCAGTGTATATTTCGTGGCTACTTACTGGCCAAAAGTTAAGTTTCCGTTATAACTTGGTTACCTTCCTTTATGGCCATAACAGATTGATGGTCTTTGTGATAAACAAGGGGTTTGTCTATTGGTTGATCATCTGGTATGTCAACTTGTGTCTGTGGCAACGTCTATGAAATATTGATTAAATATGTCACTTTACTTTGATGGATCGGATATTATTTCGTCTCGCTGTTTCCGCTGCTTGCGCTTTTTCGTCCTATGAGATTCCTCTGCTTTCTGTATTTTTCCCAATTCTCTTGGCTACTCAATTGCTCGTACTTCCGTCTTAGCATATTTATTACATTTAAGGCGTTGCGAAGATGGCTATTCATATAGGGCACACAGTTATTCTTAACTACCCGTTGCCTGATTGGTGCATGTCAATCAACGACCTCTTTGATCAATGTTCTACAAACGCAATATATAGAGGCTAGATCGTCTTTGTATTTAATCTCATCAACATGTTTAAACCTTCGATAATAGAAACTTTTCTGCTTGCTACTTTGCATACCATATGGTGACACATTTGTCATCACAATATCAATTAAGGTCGGTGTTTTACCTTTGAAACAAGTTGGTGACCTAATGATATTTTTTGCACCATAGACCTCTAATATGTCGTTTACACAATTTTTATGATTTAACCGGTTTACATTTAAATCTCCAAACAGTACAACGTTAACCGTCTCAGCAGCGATTTCTTTCAGAAGGCTTTCGATCTTTGTCACAAGCCACTTTTCAGCATTCAGCATCACTTCTTTTGCCAGAGATTCGATACGCCCATTCTCGTATTGAATAATTTCTATAACCTGGCACCACCGGTGTGGTATGTCGTCTCTTACCTGCACCATTTACTCCTCCAGAGCTGTCTGTATTATCGACCATTGGAAAAAGTAAATTAGCTTGCCGAAAAGCTATCGTCTAACGATCGCTGCCACTAAATTCTCCTGTCGTTCGCTTGCCTTTTCATGATTGCCGCTGTCTTAGACAGATGAACTGAACCATTTTGGATTTTTTTCATAATCTATTAGATAGACTTAAGTGCTTGAGTTTAGAACCCCAGGTATTCTAAGCAATTTCACTAAATATCTAACACAACTAATTTTGCGCCTTACCACTAAAGGTAATTGCACTCGCCATAAACTATGTCAAAATTATCAAAATATGTCTCGACCTCTAACCCACCACAGTTTGTTGTCATCTCATTAATAATTGTCACAGTTTTGACCACTTGGGAGGCCAGACTCTTTTTGAACCACAGACCTAAATATTTGTAATATTACACCTAAATATTTGTAATAAGACACAATCTGAAGAGACGTTTGTTTGTAGTATCACTTCTCATTCTTTCTCAAAGGTCCACCATTTCTAAATACCATCATCTTTCTTTTATCGACATAAATTTGCAATCCTCCTTTGCTACACAGTTCTTCTAAAACATTTAATAGCTTCCATAAACGACCGAGTGTGTCCGTCTCATGAACAACGTCCTCTGCAAACAGGAACGTAATTATATTAGAGAAGACCTCATTCACATACGCACCCTCACAGCCAGCCTTCTTACATGTCTGTACAACTTCATTTAAATACACATTGAAGAGGAACGGACTCTACATGCAGCCTTGTCGAGTACCAATATTCTTGTTAGTCGAATCAGTAAGACCTTCTTTATTATGTTCTTCATTGTATCTCCATGCGCTCCTCTACTGTATAGTCTGAACCATGGTTGCTTGTGTGGAACTATGTCGAAAGCCTTTGAAAAATCAATAAATGCACAGAAGATCCTTCCCTCTGCTGTCGGCAAATACTTTGTTCAATCATAGCCTGTAGCGTAAACATTTGATCAACTATACTCCACCCCTTCCTGAAACCAGCTCGTTTCTCAAGAAACTTGTCTTATTTTACACATATATATATAGATGTAGACAAGCGATCATATATATGTCAATCAGATATACGAACAGATAAAGATACAGGATATAATTTTCGACACAATCATTTGTCTTTCAAAACATGGTTTATAGCTAATATATGCCAAGTTAGACAATTAATATGTAATACGCAGCGTTTTACCATGGGTACTTACTCTCATTATATATCTCTAATAAACTGCATGTTCATAAGGATCCACAACATAGCATACCTATATGCCTGGTACTCCATATCTGCATTATCTAATGGACTTTCACTCACACTCATCGCTGTACAAACCAGTGTGGTTATATACAGGCACTGTGCAAGCAGCGACTAATGCCCATCTGGCAACGATATTTTGGTGCTTTGCAATAAATTAGCTTCTGTGAGTCAACTGCGATATGAGACAAGCAAAATACCTATCGGCGAATATACATGGCCCTTCTGCACTAAATACTCTGGCCCCAGCACTGCTTACAAATGAAATTGCCAATTTGTTACTTTCAGTTACAGCTGCATCCCACTCACATCGGTAAATCTCATTAATAATTGTTAACACGTGTCCGTATATCACTAACGTTTATGACAGAGTGAGCCATTGCGCGAAAGTCCTACAGTCATGGATAGTCTTGCCATGCATCAATCTTGTGAAGGCCTCAATCGCTGACGACTTTCGCCATCGAATGTGGAACCTTTTTGGCGCTACTTTTATTGCAAAGATATATCTGGAACAAGACACATTTACTGAACTCACAAGCTAAAGTATTTTCTTCTGGATTCCTCTGGATTCTTGAGTTATGTTTCGTGCCCATATATTTTAAAACTTGCCACCGGCGCTGGGAGCAGGGTTGCCGGGAATATAGAATATACCGAGTAGGTTTGGAGGTAAAACGCCCCTTCCGAGCCCATCTTGGAGGTGCCAAATGGGGGCTTTACCACTAATCCCGCACCCCCAACACCAGCATTGTATTAAGTACGCCCCCCCCCACGCCCGCAGCTTTCCTATCAGCGGAAATCTTACAATTATATTGAACAGGTTAGTGGAACATCATTTTACCAAATTTCCTATTGTGATCATTTGTTTACATGGATGGCTGCTGGGATCAGCATGGTTTATTTGTTATTTGGGGACATAAATAATAATTTCAATGTTCAACTGCAGCATTCAAACATAACTAATCTAGCACTTACAGGTCCCACTTCCATTCATATATCACCACCGCTACTGAACTAGACTGTGATTAAAGTTAACACTGTCTTTGTGGCCAAAAATAATAGATCCATATTTTGATAATAGGGGTGTGCATAGTTATACCTGCAATTATGTTACTTGCCATATCAGTTTAACACCTTATACAACAACGCATGTGCAGGCAAAAGACCAGAATAAGCGGACAGCGTGTCCATATATTAATAACTCGAAAAATTGCTGTAAAGGTGACTGGCTTCGAACAAAAAACGCCCAATATTCAGCATAATCATTCATTTTGTAACTCAGAAAAAACCATCCAAACACCGGATTTTTTCAAGAAGTTCAAAGGGCAACGGTCTGGTTTTAGCTCCGCACGCCTATCGCGCTGACATCATAATCCATAAATAGCGCAAACCCCCAAGTCCGATCGAGGCTATTGAAATGGTTGTCCTGTTGGGCGCCCCTACAAAAAGTGACACCGACATCAGGTTTCCCAATAAACAGATTTGTCGTATCTCGAGTCATGCTGGCCGGAAGGTCTTTCCAATAAAACGATGTCACGCCAGTGTAACTTGATGCTGCTCACCTTTTATTTGGCGGTTCAACTACTACGTTAATTGTCTGATTATCAACGTCGACATTTGAAGTCATCGACGCAGCTCCTGATGTTCACCATACTTTGTTGTTTTGTTTCTACCTCACACCGCCGACAAGACCGGCTTGATAATATAGTAAAATAAATGCTTGGTCCACGTAGGGTGTGTAAGAAAAGCAGACAGTAAGTTAGCTTCGAACAAAAACGGAAGTCTGGGATTTACAAGGTTCACAGATCTAGGAAACATTGGCGGAGCAGGGTACGTACCATGCAAGTGCTTTATATTCATGAAAGTTATGTTATCTGGTTTACGCGACCGCTCATGAATATGGATTTGGCAGATACGTTGGAGAATTTTGTATTGTGTTGCTTAATGGACTTAGATATAAAAGGCCTAGTAGTCCATTGTACCTGGCTTTGCCCGCTACGCAAAGTGTTGGTTGGAATACCGCAAGTGTTTTGATCGACATCCTAACACAGTATGGCACCGTTAATAATATGACCATATGTCTTCTGCTGATATATACATTCGGCGCGTAGACGCGCAGTAGAAAGCGGACAGGGAGAGTTGTCCATATATATATATATATATATCTGTGTAAGTATGATAAGAATGAAGATATTGCGGTAATCGAAGACTTCATTTGCTTCAAATATCATTTGCTACTCGTGTGTTCTTTATATACACATTCAAGAACGAAATCTGTTGAGTTGCTAATTTATTTCATTAATGGCTGCTGCCTGTTGTAAGCGAATTGAATCCTAAATGTGACTGTTTGTCCGATGGTCCATGGACCTTCTAAGTACGATAACGATACATTCCGGCCAGGTCACACGTATTGAACGATCCCAAGTGGCGAAATAAAGAGTCGTCGTGTCCAAAACACGTTAAAGCACGCTAGTAATATGCTAGGAGAAGTTCCATAATATTATTAACCAGAATACACATTCTTTGCTGCAGAGTCGAAAACGTGACGTCATGACTGATACCAGACTGATGCCTAACGCTAGACGTTACCCCATGGTTGCCATCGGGCTTTTTATGGTGAGCTGTGTGATGATGCTGATCTGGGCTCATCAGGGATTTTTTCTTCCGGGTGAAAGCCTGGAGGTGTTGGGGTCAATAGAAAACGAATATGCTGTCACAGGTGGCTCCACTGAGACTCGTGTTACGCCACAAAAGAACAATGAAGAACCAATGCCATCCGCACCTAATGATAAAACGACGCAGGATCATTTCGACAATGTCAACGGTGATACACCTAGTGAAACGACAGTATGTGCTGTTGAAACGAGACGGAATATAGTAGAGGAGGTATGTTCCACATTAGCCAGCCAATACCTTTCTGTGAAAGAGGATGACTATGATGACACAATGGGCATATTTGTCAATCACGATCAACGAATAATTTTTTGCATGGTGGCCAAAGCGGGTAGTCAGGCATTAACCAGTTATTTTGGACAGCTTAACAAGATAAATTCATCTTTTATGGAGCAAGCTACTGCTACCGGCAAAAGAATATCATATCTGCCAAGGCATAATTCTCCGTCAGCAAACGCCCTAATGAAATTAGAGGGATTCAATAGAGTTGGAGGCATCTCTCTGACGGACGTGCAGCGGTTATTTCCCAACTACACCAAACTCATTCAAGTTCGACATCCACTCCAGAGGTTCGTCTCCGGTTATTATCAAAAGGTTATCCTCAAGTGGCAAAGAACGGATCTTGATTTCCCGACTTTCGTCGAACAAGTGCTGATGGGTCGCTCCAATAGACACTGGATGCCTTATTATACTAATACACATCCGTGTGTTCTTCATTATGATATCATTCTCAAGGTGGAGACATGTAAACATGACCAACTGATGCTACGAGACAACTTTGGATGGGAGTCCAGAATAGAACATGGCCACGTCAACCCCAATTTCAACATCACAGATACGTCTCGTTCAGTCTACTACAAGTACGACGATTTCCTCAATGACTTTCGGATGAAGCACCCGTCATTATTCAATAGGCTTCTGGCATTTTTGCAGCCTGATATGGATATGTTCGGCTATACTTGGGACGAGGTGGTGGGAAGTTCGTGCAGCTACTCGACCGTTAATTGCTGCTGAGGATCCACTACCATGTATTAAATCCCTTTAGTGGGAGGCTATGGATGTGTGAATTGAATTATACTACAGAAAATCACAGAATAGAGAACAGGTAACACTGTTTTGATGTGCACGTCATCATCTTCAAATTAACCATGTAGCTTCTTTGTTCAATCCGGTTCATTTGTGATCTGAGCAGTTCTTTGCATATGAGAAGAATGCGCCAAAATGATCGATCAACGTCATGTTCATTAGTGAAGTTACAAGAAAGAACAAATGCAGCTTAACGGTTGTCCCCGTTTGATGTCCCCGTTTGATGGTATTCTGGGCATCGATGAGCTGTTAAATTGCTCTTAAATTCAACTCCGGATGCTATGGGATATGTTTTTAAATTTAGTCCAAGTGCTATTCGTCGGTAAGTCTATGACACCTGCATGATGATCATCATGACTGGGATCACGACCAAGGACTACCTGGTCTCATTATGACAGATACAACTGCGTAGTCAATCGGATTTATCCTGCTGTAGATATTGCTTCAACATAGAACATATTATATTATATTACGCAGAGGATTACAGGTTAGTGTACATGTTTTAAATCCTCTAATCGTTAAGGGGGATTGGTTTCTGGATATGTCACATCAGAAGTAGCTGAAAAAATCCGGTGTAGGTGAAAGTGGAAATAAACAAGGTTACCCTACCATCACCCCTTCGTTTTTGTTACGTATCTTCACTGTTTGTATCGAGGCCATATCAGTCTCAATTAAATGGACGTGTGTTTTGTAAGTAATACGAATGTAGTCGTTGGTTAACACATTCACCGACCTATTTGTCTGCCTGCCAATGTGTCTACGAAAATACAATATATAATACGTTGTTTGGAGCGACGGTAGATCAGTGTTGACGAAGAATGTTAACGGATAACGAATAACGAAAAATTGTTGTTACTGACCCACTGCCTTGTGGGTATGGGTCGGGATGTGTTCTACGGTGAGCGTGCCGATGGCAAAAAGCCGACTGGACGGCTAAAGCTCAGGTTTAAGGATCTTTTTAAGCGTGACATTAGGGTTTTCGGCATCGATTCAAATTCTTGGGAGGATCTAGCATTCGAAAAGAGGGAATAGTAACGTGTCGTGCGTGAGGAAATGGCCCACCATGACGGGCTCTGGTTTCCGAAACTGGACTCGAAACGCCAATCTAGGCTTTTAGTGAGTACAAACCAAGACCTAGTGACAGGTTATCGATGCGACGACAGCGATGAGGACTTGTTGATTTGACCGTTTCTCAAGAATATTGAATTTGGGCCCGACCGTCAGATCCGTTAACCTGTTGATAGGAAATAAACCTTAAGTAAAATTAGTGGTGACAGACATCCGCCAAACCGTCTTTCGCAGGTATTGAGAGGGGTTGCTATACTCGCTTCACCCACCCACCCACTCCTCCGCCTCAATTCATTACAAATCTGCTTATATGGCAATATTTCATCTGGAAATACACTTTCCAAGTATGATTTTCAACTTTTCTGGAGATATTGTTTCACCTCGGTAGCACCAAAGATCTATGATTGTTTGCGTTGCAAAATCTTATGGCATGTTAAAGGGTAAACCCCGGTAGTCAGTTAAAAATGAATGGGCCTGCACCAAGAGCTCACCTTGTTGCACAGAATCAGAATCAGATTCAGAAACGTTTTATTGGTTCAAGCATACATAACAAAACAAACAGAAAAAAAACACAAAAATTAAATAGAGTTGCCTGATCGAGGAGACTCACATTAGGTCTGCTAGGCAGTCGCAAGCATGTGAGCCACCTCAAAAACAAAATAATAATAAACAAGTTGAACACAAGCCAGTTACGCTAAAAAAGACACTGATTCTAACATATTGTTCTTGAGTTCATATGCACTATATCATTTATTAACAACAGCAAATATGGAATTTCGAAGTACTAAAACACAGACGATCCAGAGTAAAAAATTAAGAAAGCTAAATACCTATTCCGTGCGTGAGGCTTCACAACATTCCTTATAACCGATTAATAATTGGTCCTTAATATGAGACGCATAACTTTTCAGCGAATGTGTGGTTCCTTTGCTAATGATACGCGGAGGGGTGTTGTTTAGGTGATGGATGAGACTATGTCTTAAAGTAAGTTGATAGAAATTGTGTTTGGTATTCGGGATATGACGTGTGTGGTTTTGTCTTGTGTTATGACTATGTAAGTCATTTATCTTGAGGAATGTTTTGTGTTCGAGAAAGTAAGCTGGTAGGTTATTATTCATGAATTGGTGGTAAAATGTTGCAATGTAAGTATATCTTTTAGTTTCAAGATTTTGAGATATTTGAATAGAGTCCGTGTGTGCAGTATAATGACTTTTTGTTATAATCCTAATTGCCCGTTTTTGAATTTTAAATAACCTGTCAACTCGATATCCCCATGCCAGTATGCAGTGATATAGTTGACTCTGAAACAGTGACATATATATGGCATACAGTATGTGTTGGAGAAGGAAGTTTCCTAGCCTCTTTAGGATACCAACAACTTTGTTTAATTTTGCAGCAGGTGTTTGTATGGATGTGCCTTGTTAAATGTTTATTTATGGTTAGTCCTAGCAGATCAGGTATCGACGCACTCTAGTTTGTTCCTGGCAATGTGTAGTTCTGGAATTTTTACTTTTTTCTGGGGCTTGTAGAGTACCATGTATTTAGTTTTTGTTACGTTTAGGCACATATCATTTACCTTTAACCTCTCGTTTATTTTTAGATAACTCATCATTTATGTTTTGCGCCTTATTATTACTTCCAGTTATTGATGCATTCAGTGTACTAAACAGTGTAGTATCATCGGCGTATACTATGAATTTAAAAACATGGCTAGCGTGGGGTAAATCATCAGATCGTATATAATCTATCATAAGGCACGGTTTGCGATTATCTAGATAACTGTTTAGGATATTCGGAGCAGTTCCTGATACGCCATAGTAATGCAGCTTGCTTAATAAACTGTTATGATTTATTGTATCAGATGCTTTGGATGAATCCAGATATATATGAATAAGAATTTTACCTTCATCAAGCTTTTGCATAGTTCTTTCTATCAGTTCTAATGTAGCATGTCCAGTGGAGTGCTTCTTTCTGAACCCATACTGGTTAGAGTTAAAGAGCATTTGCTTCTGAAAATGATCATACCAGAAGGCAAATATAATGTTCTCGATTTTAGAAATTGCTGACATATTGGTCGATGGTTATCGATATTTGTGTTATCATGTTTTTTGAAGATTGGAATTACCTTGGCCAGTTTTAACTGGTCGGGGAAGATTCCTGTCGTCAGGCATTGATTGATTATCATAGTAATACTCTCACATAATTCTAACTTGACTATCTTGATCAATTTTACCGAAATTCCATCATGACCGGAACTTGATTTGGATCTTAATTCATTTATGGCCCCCAATATCTGGGCTTTATTAATTTCTTTGAAACATAGTTTATCTAATGTGGGTAGAGGTTTCAAATGAGGCTCGTAGAGTGTTGTGTTTGCGCAATCTAAATTGCCGCAGATAGTTGTGCCGATATCGACGAAGAAACTATTGAACTTATCTGTTATCAGTTGTCTATTTTCCACCGGCTTGCCCTCGATATTAAAATAGTCCGGAAAGTATTTCGTGTCCTTTTTATTATTCAGTAAGCGCTTGATTTCTCCCCATGTTCCTTTAATACCATTTTTGCACTTGTCAAAGCGTTTAAGATAATAATCAGTTTTAGCTTGTGCATCAACTTTTTAGCATCATGTTATAAATCTTTATATTCGTCTTCAATGTTCCATACTGCATGGAATCTGGTAACGTTGCTTTTAGCCTCCTGTAAAGTTTGTCTCTAAAGAAAATAGATTTAATAATTCCCTGCGTAACCCATACCGATTTCTTATGTCTATGCTTATTAAATTTGACTAGTTAACTTGGCAAGAGATCACGCTTGGCCTTTGTGAGTACATCCTCTAGTATTTTGTAGTTGATGTTTAGATCGGCATGCATATTATTTTCTATTTTACGGCTAATTTCTGCTTTTACAAGATGCGCTTTAATGTTAAGAAGGGAATTCTGGTCCATTTTTTCTACCTGTACATGGGTCGGTGTCTTGTGACAAAGTCGAATATTAAGCTTGGAGGAAATACAATATGGCAAATGGTCAGACAGACCTTTGATTTGTATACCAGCAGTTGTACTTAATGTGTTCGAAGTCACTTTACAGAGAAAAGTGTCAATTAAAGTGTTCCTCTATATGTGGACAGTCCTGTTGGGAGACTTATCAGAGGGCAAAAGGTTTGGGAAAGAACGGTGTCGAAGTACCCACTTAAAACTGTTTTTTTCATTCAGACTGAGAAGATCTATATTATAATCGCCCGCAATTAAAACCTCGACAGTTTTTTTTCGCAAGATGGTGAATGGTAAGATAATTCTTATGTAAACTGAATAAAATTAACATTAAAATCACGGGGAGGCCGATAAATATTTCCTAATATCACTTTTTTGCTCTGTGGGGTGCCGCCCCGTGACTTCTATAAATTGTACTTCCCATATATCAGATCGAACATGTGGGAAAATAGTTTTGTACTTAAGCTTGTTGTTTAAAAAAATAATCAACCCACCATGAGCACTACAATACTTCGCAGTAGATATAAGTGTATAGTTCTCTAATTTATACAGTGATAGGTCAGAGTCATCAGCCAACTCTCCTGTAAACATATTGCAGATAATTCAATACCTTTACTTTTAAAAATATCCATTAACACTTTTAATTCGTCAAATTTTGATGATGCAGAGGTGACATCTAAGCTCATAATAGAGCATTCACACCAACCCTCACAGAGAGTCGATACCAATTGGTTATCTGTGTAATAGGGTGATAGTTTTATGTAATCCACCTATGAATTGTTATATCTTACATTTCTCATTCATCATTCGACTTCAATTTATTGAGCAGATAATTCTGCTCAACACCGCTAAATTGCCTCAAGAAATCCTCACTTTCAGCGATATGTACATCCAACATTTAAAAAGTACAAGTGTATATTTTTCCATACTACCTTGGTTCTACCATTTGCACTCAGGTCGATCTGAATCAAGCTGATCGTATTCACAGCGCAGACCGGCGTTAACTCAAAACGCGTACAACGAATCAGTAGACAAACAATAAACAACTAAGAATGAAAATGAACATCGCATGGAAAATGGGGTGAAGGCAGCGCAGCACAGCTTTGCGCACAGGTGCTGAGGAAAACACGAGAGCGTCACCACATGAATATGCATAAGCATATGCATATGCGTTTTTAATTACATGAGTACATGAGTCGAGCCCAATGTTCATTTCATTACTCTAAACACGCTCTATGCACTGGCGATGCGCGTTGGTCACACTAGTAACACACGTGTTTCATATGACACACCCACCAAGGCCCTAGCATTTACGGGGCAGTTGGATTCGGCTCTGTCTTGGTTGACCGCGTCTGGGCAGCAGCGCATTACCGTTCATCACAAAAAACACTAGCAGTGCGCTCCGACTCGACGGGAGTCGTTCAGCGCGGGCCACTTCAATCATGCCACGAGCAAACAAATTCATACAATACACGTCAATACACCACTTGCACAAGATGAAGTAAACATAGATATAATCCAGGTGGGTCAACACCACACTTAAGGGACAGTCTCAAGAGCGAATTTCGGGTAAATAACAGCCATAGGTCTATTGCATACCAATTTTCATATCGGCGTCAGTATCAAATTACATTAAATTTTAGGACCCCACCTCATTCATATGTCCTTGAGATACAACTTGCGCCTCGTGAGGACTTCTCCGCCAAGCGTCCGGTAGTTTGGCCAAAGCTCCAACATCATAGCTCTTGCCGTTGATTAGTAGTCTGTTTCCCGCTACGGTGGCGCGGGCGCCGTCCGAACGGGCGGCCTTCATCACAGGCAACAGGATGCGGCGCTCGTTCTGGATGGCTTTCGGGAAGTCCTCGTCAACGAAGAGTCGAGTCCCACGTAACTGCGTCATCCGGGCGTGGACTTTCTCGGGGGTCGTCGAAGAAGGCGAAACGAACATTAGGCTTTGGGCCTAACCTGTGACAACGTTGTATTTTGATATAGACTGCATTCTCCATGTTCAATTTTGTTGACGTAATATCCCGAATTAGAAGGACACAGTTTTCCTGACCCGACGGTGACTCGGGAAGGCCATGGACAATAAGATTTTTCTTTCGACTATAGGTCTCAAGAGCGACGACTTTGGTTTTTTAGAGACATATTGTCCGCTTTTGAGGTCGTTTACATTTGCATTGGCATTTGTGTCATAGAGAGTCAAGCTCACCTTTTATGGCAGCTACGGTTTCCTTCAACTGAGGCAGACAGGATACTAATACAAGGATACTATGCAGTTTTTTGTTCATGTCAACCGACATGCTTGACATTTCCGGATACGATTCCAAACTGTTTTCTTCGGTGTCATCCGCTTCAAACCAGGCAGCAAGGGTCTTTGGTTCCTTATCTGTGACTTTCTCAGGTGTTTTCCGCTGCTGTTATGTCTGCGTTTACTGCGCCCCATTCTTTATTTTTGGGCCGAGGGCCTTGTGAGGGAGGCGATAATGGCAGCTACACCCAAGTTCTGTCCAATGGTGACTTTCTTCCGGAATTAAATGAACATAATATATTACTGGTTACCTAAAACGTGTTTCAACTTAGTCTTTGCTAGTTTACGGTACACATTGTACATTAATGAGACATATGAACGTGAGACAAGACAAATTATTTTGCTCTCGTGTTCCCAGACGACAAAACCACGTCCACACCTGAGCGGCCATGACAAACAATGAACACAATACTGGCAATGACAGTTCTGACAAAATGCGTCATGTATTTCATCACTCCGCCAGCAGAGGAAGCTCGTTCCTCACATCACCGCTGTCCAACGTAGCCGTCAGCCCCACGGTTTACCTCAACGATGCTGGGCTCAGGAATGATTTTTGGGTGTCGTTTTGGATAATTTGGTATTTTCCACGCATTATGTGAAAAATATAGACATGTCGTACGATATTATTCGGTTCGTTAGACGGGAACGATAATTCAAAACAACAGGGGATCAAAGTTCAAAACGCTTCAGTCCTTTGACCACGACCAAACTCAAGAGATGGCTTCTAACTATTCAAAATCCAATCAATTTGTCCGGTACCGTATCAATATCACAGCAAAATGCTAAGTAGAGGCTTATTTCATGTCAAACTGCGGACATATCTTCGATTAGATTAGGTTCAATTTGCGCGTATGAGAGAATATTTTGATGGTTAAATTTGACGCCGGGGAGAGGAACTATGGCTCAAGCGGGGCGCCCTGTGCCGGAAGATCGTTATTTCATTTGAATACCATATTTGGCGGTATACACTGATGCATCACTACGGGGCATTATGATGGCGGTGGGGTGCGAGGTAAAGACACCCGTTTGTGGCGGCACTTCACTTAGTGCCTCGTTTCTAAGCAAGATATCAATGCTACTGTTTGTATGTTAAAACGCTGGTGAGACTTTCACCTCACGTCTGATACATGTAGCAATATGGAGTAGATTAAGGACCGATTTTCACAATTGAAATCACATAAAATGACCAATTTGTGAGATATTTTGTTAGCGCTCCATTTATCTCTATCGTTACCATCTGCTATGTGTAACCGTTTCCCGTTCACAGAGACGGCAAGGTGTGTAAACACCAAGCTCTCCGCACGGTGGCGCTTCTTGATTGCTGTCAAACTATATGACCTTGTTGGCCGTTGGGCCGTTACCAATAGTGTTAGAAACCCGGCAAATTGATCATAATTCCCACAATCGAGTTGTGCTGCTTAAAGAGCATAACTAACGGACTTTCGTGCAATATGTAGAAATACCTAGAACCACAAACAGGCCAATCATTTCCTTTGTTTCGGCCGTCATCATTAAGGAAGGGAAAACATGTGCTAGATGCATGGGTGAGCCAAACCAGGTCGTGAATAACATAAATGGTCATTCAGCAGATGTTATCAGAAAAGAAGGAACAATCGATCTTGATGGTGGGTATAGGGGGCGGCGGTGGAGAAAGGAACGTGGTAGGTGGCTGGGTGGGGGGTAGGGGTGACGGTTGAGGAACGAACTTGGTGGGGGTGAGGGGGTGAGTGACGGTGGGGGAAGAAACGTGGTACGCGTCTGGGTTGGAGGTAGGATAACGTTAGAGTGAGCCAGGCCTGGTTATACCTGAGCCGTGGCTGTGGAAGGAAGATAAAAACTAGCATCAATGTAGCTGTTTTCATTTGAGTTAAGCTGATTAAGTTTTAGAAGATAACATTTTCCGATGCAGTCGATGTTACATGTGACATGATTTATTATTTTAAACGAACGTATCGTTGTTAGAAAAAGAGTGAAAATATGCCGATATGTAGAGAAACACCGCCAAACTTTGTAAAGTTCTCAAACAGTCACAGAAGGTGAAGGTTGTTGTTTCGTAAGCTCATTAGCTAGATGACGCAACGCGCAGAAGAAAAACCCTTGCTTGCAGCATCGAACCAGCATTGGGCCATCGTTGGCAAGCCACCCGCAACCGTGCCAACTATAGCCGGCGTTGGGCCAACATCGCTTTGCGATCTGGGATCTCTGCCACTCTGTTGAATCCCTTTAATTTAATGAATTCGTCTGCTGATACAGAATTATATCTTTGTCGAAAACATATTATTGTAGTCGTAGTAGGCGCCATACACGATGCATTTAACTTGTGCAGCCGTTCAAAATAACAAGTCAGATCCCAACTTCTCTCTTTGGTCACCATGCAAAAAAATATTCCTTAACTCCCTGCCGGTTGTTTTTATATAACCCATATCGAAAAGGTATCGACTTTGCTACGTTATTGAGGACATTTTGTGGCCGGCGTGAGGCGAAATGAAACAAATGGGCGTTTGGTGAGCAGCTGTAGTTACGGTGATCACCTTAAATATGGAACTTGAACATCCAACACTTAACCTGAGAGTTGGTGTAGCGGGTCGTTTTCTGGGCAAGAAGATACGGCCAAAGTAAGCCTGTGTTTCGAATGTCAAGGCTTAGATTATGCATGAATGAGGGTCGTAGGGCGCAATGGTTCGCCATGTCACAAATATCTGGGGGCGTCGTTATACTTCCATGGGTTTACTGTTATTAATGAGATTTACCGACGGATCCCATTTTTTGCAACGATTTCAGAAAGAGAGTGGGCGACTAATACATATTCATCAGTCAGATTCAACATGCTAGTATCGCCTTACAATTTCGTTTTGCTGTGTCCGTAAATCACCGACAACATTAACGACACTAGAGCCGACTTTAAACCTACTTTATTCTCGTAATGGCGATAGCACTGCTATAAGTGGATGTCGACAGCCACATTGTGGACCATAATTATTTAAGTCGACGAAGCATCTATTATAACGTATATTCGCCTGCTAAATGTACCCGACACGAGGTGGATAGTGTGATTATATATTGTCATGACTTGTCGGGGACAAATTTTACAGGGTGGTCACACAAAAAAACAAGAATAACAAGATATGTCAAAGGTGTCCTACGACGCTCGGATGCTCCCACGACACGCGGATGCTCCCACGACACCCGGATGCTCCCACGACACTCGGATGCTCCCAGAACATTCGGATGCTCCCACGACGCTCGGATGCTCCAATGACGCTCGGATGCTCCCACGACGCTCGGATGCTCCCACGACACGCGGATGCTCCCACGACGCTCAGATGCTCTCACGACGCTCGGATGCTCCCTCGAGATTCCCAAGACCTAGCACCAGTGCCGCAGATCAGGCGCCACCACGCAGCCCGCAGCCACGCCCTCCACCGCCTGTCCACGTCCACCAGCCCTACAGATCAGGCTCCACCACGCAGCCCGCAGCCACGCCCTCCACCGCCTGTCCACGTCCACCAGCCCTACAGATCAGGCCTCAACACGCAGCCGGCTGCCACGTCCTCCACCGCCTGTCCGCGTTCACCAGCCCCGCAGATCAGGCTCCACCACGCAGCCCGCAGCCACGCCCTCCACCGCCAGTCTACGTTCACCAGCCCCTCAGATCAGGTTCAACCGCGCAGCCCGCAGCCACGCTCTCGACCGCCTGTCTACGTTCACCAGCCCCGCAGATCAGGCTCCACCACGCAGCCCGCAGCCAGGCCCTCCACCGCCTGTCCACGTCCACCAGCCCCACAGATCCGGTTCCACCACGCGGCCTCGCAGCCACGCCCTCCATCGCCTGTCCACGTCCACCAGGGTGTCGGCTCCGTTTGTGGTGTGCGCTCAGATATTTATATCCGGGACCACTCCCTATATGTCCCCCATAAGCAGCTTCCATCCAACGAGCAACCAACCAATCCTCCGGAACACGCACCAATTCAATATAAACTTTCTACCATGATTATTTATAGCAATTAGGGTCATTTATTGATTCGTATTACCTTGACAACTGGGTTTGTCGAGACGCCTGGGTTGAACTTTAACTTGCTAACAGCGCAATAGCCGACAAAAAACTGGAGTGTCATACTTTGCGCCATCAGTGGGAAGTTTGCTTTCGGATGAAAGTTTCTTGTGACGCATTGGAAAGATATAAGAATCGACCGAAGACATCTCTAGTCATATCTATATGACCAATTAGAACGTCATATCGATGGCTAGAAGTTAAAAGTTAAAAAAAAAGGGAAACAATCCATATAATACATTTTCGCCGACACTTCATGACCGCATTTAGCTCAAAAATAGGAATGACGCATCGAAAAGACGCGAAAACTGCGCCTTTTATGGTGCGCGGACGCAGTGGAAGAACATAGGGAAAGGAAGATATCCGTGTGGCATAGGTCTTGGTTTTATTGCACACACAAATTTGGCTTACCGTTACGCGAGTTTCTGTAACATAAGTCAACCGTATATACTTTGTCTAAAAAACGAGCGTACCTGACAATATACCAAGACTGGTCGGTAAGACCGCGTAATCTTAGTGACAACTCCAGTGACACATATAAACCTGATTACGTAAGCCTTACTGGCAACGTGCAAACTGTTTACACAAGTTGAGGTGACGCTTCTCAGAGAACTTGTTCTCGCATCGTTCGCAACCATCGTACATAAACAAACGTTAAGAACTCGGAAAACCTATATATCTTATTAGTTTGAGGCAACGTGACATATTGCACAAACTGAGACCAACCCTCTTGACGTAAATTGAGTGTGGCATCAAGTGCCCACCTGACAAATGTTAAACCGAAGTTCCATCATAAGCAATATATTTATGTCTACAGTTCGTACAGGACAATGCGCTGCAACAATGCAGTTACCTCGTATAACACGTTACACCATTAATTTAAACAACCGTTTTGGGGGCATACGCCACTAATCATTCCGACCTGCTTGAAACCCATGTATGGAGCTGGGAGGAATGATGACCCCAAAGCGGAAACCAAGACACTACACGCGGATGTATTTCTTAAAAGCGTCGGAGTTCCAGCGACCCATCGCTCTAATCTGGGCGTCTGACATGCCTATCTTGGCAGCCAGAGTGGCCGCGCCTATCCTAAAACTGTGAGACTTATAGTAGTAAGTATCGAGGCCCAAGAAATGTAAGGAAGCATGGAGAGTTCGCACAAAAAGGGTCCGTGAAACGAGTTGGCCTCTAGCAGACAAGAAAAGCGGGCCTGGTTGATTCCCTCGTAATGACAGGTAGGCGGTCAGAGCCTTGATGGGGCACAGAGCATCACTTCTCTGAGAAATTTTTACAGATGTAGCTCGGCCGTGAGAACGTTTGAATTTGTGGAAGATGATGTACATGCAACGAAATTGCGGTTGTATATCGATTTGACGGAGGGACAAAACGTTCTCCGCGCAAGCATGGGACTCGGCGATTTCGCCGATTCTCAGAAAACCAAAAAAAAACAAGTAGATACATGGCCCTGAAAAGTGTTTTGTCGTAATCAGGGGACAAAACCGTGTCGAGAGAAGCGGCAAGGGCCGCCAGCATTTCAATAGAAATGAGAAGCCTCACGGTGTGAGTGTGAGCAAGATTTTTTACGCCTTGCAAATATTTTTGTACTAAAAAGGATTTTAAAGGGTCTGGTAGCGACATGCACTTGTGGATGTTAGCTACAACTGACATGTGGGACACGATTGTACTCGCTGCGTAACCCTTTTTGTAGAGAAACGAGACATAAAGGGCGAGATGAATGGGAGTGGAAGGCATGGCCGTTGAGAGTTTATATTGGGTGAGGAAGAGCTTGAAAAATGCGAGGGATCTCTCATAGGCTTTTATAGAGTTTGAAGAAAGAGAAGTCTGAATTAATCTGGCAAGATCTGGGACAAGGCTGAGGGCCGGATGATGTGGGGAAGTGACGTCGGATGTGTTTTGGCGCTGGGCGCCCTCCTTTTGAATGCCTGGACCTGCGAACGAGACAATCAGCGAGCGTGTTGAGTTTGCCGGGAACGTGTTGTGCCTTTATTTGGATGTTGTGGAGCATGCATGACACCACCAGTCTTCTGACTAGTACCATAATATCCGGATTCTTAGAGGCGAGGCCATTGAAAATCGGCACCAAGGCTTCGTTATCGGTATGCATGACGAGGCGTTGGGAAGGCAACTTAGGGGCCCAGGTGACCAGACTTGCACAGATTGGGTACAACTCCAAAAACGAGACGGGGTTTCCCTTCCAGCTTTCGGGCCATAAGCCCGCAAACCAGAAATCCCCGAAAACAGCCCCGTAGCCGATAGAACCGGACGCGTCCGTGTACAGATGGAGGCACTGAGCCGACACCCATGGCAAGAACGACAGAACGGTTTTGCCGTTAAAGTGGTTGCGTCCTTATATTGTTGCAATTTGTCCTGGGGCAACCTGCCTTCAAATCTAAGGTGTCGAGCTCAATGCCCACGAATGACAGTGTGGTAGCGGGAAGGAAAGTTTTTTCCTTCGAAATAGGGACCCCGATGTTTGAGCATAGCCGCATGAAAGTCACAAGAGCGTGATGGCAGTCTTCATAGCACCGAGCCACAAACAGAAAATCGTCCAATATGTGGAAGACATGCGCGTGGGCAAGGCCCCGCCGAACAGCCCATTCTAAAGCAATACTGAAAGTTTCAAATATTTGACAGCTAGACCGCGGGGTCATGGGTAGGGTTTTGTCGTAATAAATCTTTCCTGCGAAAGTAAAGCCTAACAAGTGGTAGTCACTTGGGTCGATGGGGATGATACGGAAGGCTGACTCAATGTCAGTCTTGGCCGTGAAACAGCCAGCACCGAGTGATGCTACACCAAGTATAGCGTCGTCAATGGAGGCATATGCCACTGTGGCATACACATCATCGATGTGCGGAATTGACAGAATCCCCCACCGGGTAGGAGAGGTGTTGGATCATACGGAGGGATCCGGGTTTCTTTTTGGGAACAAGACCTATTGGGGAATAAACCACGTTAAGTAGGGGTGGGCGGGTGAAGGGTCCCGCTATCCGCTCTGCTTGCAACTCCGCCAAGATCTTCTGCTCGACCAGTTCCGGTTGAAACTGGGCCGACCCGAGATTTTGTACCCGGTTATTTGGCAACTTTGGGTTCGTAGCCCTCCAGCCTATCGGGATTGACCGGGGTCAGTAGTGGCTTGACTTGATTTACCTGCCATCCTCTTTCGGGGATGGGAAGGCCTACTAAGCGCTGTTGCGAAGGGGTTAGAACGTCTGGGGGCTCCAGAGTCTGTGGGGCATCGCACTGCTGGATGGTCCCCTTGGCACTTATAACATTCATGGGTGTAGCTGCAGTCCCCACGACAGCTCCGTCCTCGGTGGTACTGCCAACAAGCGCCCTTGGGCATGGCTTGCTGGTAGGATGTGGGGTGGTATTGGGGGTACTTCTCTCCCCTGAAGGACCCCCCCCACAGGAAATGGCGAAGGAGCAGGAGTCATTGCTTTGAGATACAGTTCGCTGTGGAACTGATCCCAAGGTTGGTTCTGGAGATGCTTCAAGAGGCGGAAGTTCTCATCATACATGAGAAAATTGCCCCCCATTTGAGAAATCTGCCGCACTGTCTCAGTATATTTGATTAAGGCCCCAGACTGGGTCGGGTATTTCTGTCCGTATATGTATTGGAAGATAGCGAAGGCGGATGACCACTCGCCAAAGTTGTGAAACTTCCCTTTTTGTTTGAGGGTGAAAATAAGCGAGGGCCCCCCGCTCTCCGTGGTCACGGTCAGTTGAAACTGTTCCGGGCTCGAGGGTTTTCCAAACAGGTTTAAATCGATAAACTCGTTGGCTCAAATCTTTTGCTTGACTGAGTCCAGAACCCTGCCGTCAAGGGGAATAGAGCTGGAGAGAGGAAAGGAGCTGGAGAGGGGAAGGGATGTCAACCCTGGTAAATTACCGCTCGAACCTGGCAGGTTGGTGTCTAACTGGCCGACTAGGTGGTCCGTTGGTCCCGGTGTATCCGGGGCAATGTCGAGCGCGACGCCAGCTCTAGGGTGACGTACTGAATCCCCACTTGCCGCCAGCCCATGCTCAGCGACAAGAAGGGTCGGCCCGTCCCCCATCGGGAGACTGTCCGCAACGCCAGCCAAAGACGACCCATGTCCATCTCTGGGCAGTGCTGCTGCCAGTCTGCCAGGAGTTTGAGCAGCGACGACCGATGACTGCACAGTCTGGTGTATTAGCACTGCCAGGTTGTCTGTGACCTGCTTGGTGATGGTAGACACCATTTCCAGTACCGGAGGTGTCTCATTTGTTGTCTCGGGATATTTTCTTTTCCTCCCGGTAGAAGAGGCTGCCTGGGATCCTTTTGCAGTTGGTGTTTTCTTGCGAGGCATGCTGCAAGCAGGAAAATTAGGCGCAACAGACACTGATCTGAAGTGGCGTGATGCCCTCATAAAAAACATTACAATTACCTGGCTTTACTATGTGGCGACATCAAAAAATCTAACCTGGGGTTACCAGGCGACAAAAATCAAACCTGGCTTTACCAGGTGACAACAATCAAACCTGGGTTTAAAAGGTGACAAAATCAAACCTGGGGTTGCCAGGCGACAGAATCAAACCTGGGGTTACCAGGTGACATAATCAAACCTGGGGTTACCAGCTGACAAAAATCAAACCTATGTTACCAGGTGACAACAATCAAAAGTGGCTTTATCAGGTGACAAAATCAAACCTGGGGTTGCCAGGCGACAAAATCAAACCTGGGGTTGGCAGGCGACAAAATCAAACCTGGGGTTACCAGGCGACAAAATCAAACTTGGCTGTACCACATACAAAATTCAATTAGGCTTACAGAGGGCTAAGCAAGCATTGATGTATCAGGCTGACAAAATTTACAACTGGTGTACCAGTCTACACAAATATAATTGAATTACCAGATTACAAATGAAGTGCCAATTGGGTTCTACTGATGACAAATGATTCCGACCTGGGCTGTGCCAGGTGGCAAATGAATCAAAATTCTATATCGAGCTTCTGGAGTTCTTCAGCTGTAAAGGAGGATACAAAATATGAGATGTAAACAAGAAATCTATAATGACTACCCAGTATTCCCTTAGGATATATTTCTTTAAAGAGTTCTTACTCTTTGGGATCAGTTCCAACTGTGACCACATCATTGCCCTGGTTAGAATCAGCATAGATGATGCCCCCCTGACTGATCTGTAGAAACGATACTGACCCTTCCTGTTGAGGGGAACCCCATCCTGTGAGTACCAAGGGTGATCGTCATAAAAACCTCTGTGCTTCCAGAATTTTATTCTTGGAGAATCCGCTGTGACTACTCGGAGGAAAAAGTTAACCTTCTTCATCTTTAAGTTGAACAGTTCTTGCTGCTCTAACGATTTTATAAAATGACAGTTGCCTACGATGCGGGGGAAGAGAGCCCCAATGTAGACCCGTTCACATCCTGGCTGCTGTGACAACTTCTCAGCAAGCTGGACAATGTTGTCAGCAACAACTTCTGGGTAACGTGCAGCACTCAATTCATTTTCTCCAATTTGAAGCACAATTGTACGCGGAGAACTGGCACATATCCGCGAAAACTTGCTGGAAAGATTGTCGACCCTCCAACCGCCGCATGCCGTGTATGAGAGGGAGCATTGTGACAAACCAAAATCTTCTACGATGCGAGGGTCAGGCTGATACTTCATGTCATTTTGTAACCTGCGCACAAAGCTGTGGCCGGCAAACGACACCTGGTGTGCCATGCTAAATGAATACAGTTTTCAAATAAACCTAGAATCTAGGCCTAGGTTTAAAGTTAAAATAGATGCACTGACCTTGCTCTCGAAAACTTCTTCGTCGCTGGATCACTCGTAGAAAACTTTGATAACCGACTAATAAATTTCGAGCAGAAAACACACAAAGAAAGAGAAGACTAAGCTTGCAAATGAGAAACGCTAAAAACTGTGCTTGCTGCCGTATCGGTGACCTTCGCGAGAAGGGTCACCCCCCAACGCGCATTTGGATTTAAGCGTTAAACGCCTGCGGGCACGATTTATGGCAAAATGACCGATGGTCAGTGGCCGGAGGAAAAGTTCATCGCTGGGCCCGGGCTCCATAAATCCGCCCACAGCTTGTGCCGTTGGCTCGCTTAAATGGTACCACATTCTGAAACTTACGCGAGAGCTGTAGCTTCAATATTGACGGAGATCTATGCGTTTGACCTTGACCTTTGAACTTGTGATCTACGTGACGAATATGTTATGGGCATACTGCGTAGTAATGAAATACTAAAGATTGCAAGCGCAAGTATGCCAATCCCCCCCCCCGATGCCGCCGTTAGGACGCAATGACACTTGCAATGTTCGAGTGAAAGACACATACATTCACAAAGACACACGGAATCAAACAAACTAGACCGACATCCAAACATAATGCATGAATGCAAATAATATATCGCCCCGTCCTGCAGGACTAATAGGTCACTCTAAATTAACCATAATACTAGAACAGCCAGTAGACGGCAATAGTATGTGAACATACAACCTTGTAGATGCATTTAACATATGTACACTATAAAAGTCATGCGCAATAATGCTCATCGATATACCCACGTCGGGTTTTGCACACAATGACGGAGTGCAGATCATATTCGATATCTAGGCTGTCTGGAAATGTGATATGTTGCAGAAAGGTCATTCTACTGCGATCGTTAATAGTGAGGGACTAGGCCTTAGCAACTTGGTTTGACAAATTACTTATATTCTCCTCAATTGTATGAGCAGTTATTCATATAAACCTTAGAAATTTCGTGCATCTACTCTTGCTTTAAAAGGTCAACATCGTGTTTAACGGTGCAGTAATATATACGACTAACATGTCATGGCGGGATGTATTCTTATCGACATGACGGGAAATAATGGATATTATGTTCAGGGATCTGTTACATACCACTGCTCTTTATTAATCGCCCGCTCTTGGTCTGAAATCGATGCATACGGCCTTTGTGTTTCCCACCCAGTGGTTCAGCCAAGCGTCGTTGAAACTCATAAATAACTCTTGACACGTGTCAGTATAACAACGCCATCCCGATGTTAAGTACATGGGGATCATGTGCGTTAACAACACCCAGTCATGCATACGCTAAGCGTTGACGCTCCAAACGACGCGATCGTACGACTGACACAACTTCTTTTCCAGAAAACGACACACCACGCCAACGTAATACTAGTTCAATTCTCACTGCAGAGAGTTAACTTTCAACCGAAACGTCAGCCTGGAAATTACGTACTTCACGGAACCGGGAAACTCTGGTGGATCAGCGTGCGTGCTATGTTCATGGTTTCTATTTTTAACAACCCAGTTTGCTCGTTTGGTTCTAAGTTTTTTGAAAGATACGCTGGAACCTTCGTATTATGCTACTTTAATGGATTCCGGTATGAAGGGCCTACATATTTATTGTAGATTGTAGATTCGTTGAGTTTTTTGTTTTGATGATATTTTTAATTCGCTCCAGAATATTTGTGCCACCAGTAGAGGTGGCGTTATTTTGTTCCATGACTTACTTGTTGAATACCGACATACCGAGCGCTTTACACAATAATGTCGCGATGTCCTCTGAACGCAATATATGACCGTTCAGATTATGATCTGATGACTTTTGCTGATTACATACCCCAGTAACCTTGACATCATCGGGCCAGACCTGGCTGACAATGGGCCGGATGGCTTGGGCCAGCCGTTTTCAGCGTGTGCAATTTCATTTAAAATAAATTAGTGATGTGTCTGAAAAGGAATAATGTTAATGAAGTGAAATCAAGAAGTGAGCTGGAATGCACGTGTTCACTCGATTAATGGCACCGTCACTATCAATTGAAGTATGATGCCGTAAATGGAAAGATTAGGAGTTTCCAGTTTGAGATATTGCATAGGGTGGTCGTGACTAATGTCTATTTGACATATTTTTTGGAACTATAAGTAAGTCAATGATGTGTGGATTGAGTTTGCTAATTCAGTAGAACCGTTTATTAAATTGAAGACACCTTTATTGTCTGTAAATAGTATATCATTATCATATCATTTTCTGATACACGGTGCAGTATATTACTCAATCTCTTAATACTTATTGTAAAAAGACACATATATTTATGTGAATGGAACCGCAAGACCTCAAGTTCTACTATGTCCCGGGGATATAAAGTCAAACTGTGTCACAGAGCGATGCATCGGGCACAGTGCGCCGGTATCCCGCTTGTGCGATTTTGACCGAAAATGGGGCCCACTCAAACCAATATTGCAATGATCATTTTTGTCGTTTTTTTTTCTTTTGTATGCATGG
Organism: Arenicola marina; assembly: GCA_964019135.1. NCBI lineage: Eukaryota > Metazoa > Annelida > Polychaeta > Arenicolidae > Arenicola > Arenicola marina. Next base: position 15,580,800 of record OZ025250.1, read on the forward strand.
GTTGTGCAATATGTCCAGTCACTACTAAAATGGAAATAGTAAGCATGTGTGAACTGCCTATATACAGAGCGCAACAGGTTTACGTCGCCTTTTTCTCTGAATGACAGTTGATGCAACAATATATAACTGATGGTTCGATAAATAAACATTGCGCTGACTATGCACTTTAAAACATGTAATATGCTATAATACGTTTGACAAATTAATTGGCCATAACAGATGTTCGTTGCTGCAGGGTTGAACAATGACGTCATGGCTGCTACCCGACTGATGCGCTGCGAAAGCTTTTACCCCATGTTTGTCACCGGACTGTTTATAGTGTGCTGCCTGATGATGCTGATATGGGCTAATCAGGGACACTTTCAGGCCGAAAACTTGGATGTCTTGGGGCCATTACCAGTCGATTATGCTATTGGAAGTGGTCTCATTGAGGCTCCTAACGCTAACTCAGCGCAAGATCATTTCGACACGGGAAACGGTGATACACCCAGTGAAACGTCAGTATGTGCTCTTCACGCGAGATTAAATTTAATGGACGACGTATGTTCGACATTAGCCAACCGAGACCTTGCTGTGAAGGAGGATGACTATGATGACGTTATGGCCGTTGTCAATCACGATAAACGAATCTTCTTTGGCATGGTGACCAAAGCGGGAAGTCGTGATCTGACTCGGTATTTCGAACGGCTGAACAAGTTTAATTCATCCCTTATGGCGCAAGCGACTGAGAACGGCAGCAGAGTATCTGTTCGGTACAGATATGGTTCTCTATCAGCAGAAAAACTCATAAAATTAGAGGGATTCAATAAAGTTTCAAAGATTTCTCTGACGGGCGAGCAACGGTTATTTCCCAACTACACTAAACTCATTCAAGTCCGACATCCGCTCCAGAGGTTCGTCTCCGGCTATTATCAAAGGGTTATCTACAAACAGAAACTCCAGTATCTCGAATTCCCGAAGTTCGTCGAAGAGGTATTGGCCGGCCTCTGCGACAGACATTGGATGCCTTATTATACTAACACATATCCGTGTACGATTCGTTATGATATCGTTCTCAAAGTGGAGACAAGTGAACGTGACCAAGTTTTGCTAAAAGACATATTTGGATGGGAATCCACAATAGACAATGGTCACCTCAACCCTAATTTCAACATCACAGATACGTCTCGTTCAGTCTACTACAACTACGACGATTTACTCAATGACTTTCGGATGAAGCACCCGCCATTATTCAATAGGCTTCTGGCATTTTTGCAGCCTGATATGGACATGTTCGGCTATACCTGGGACGAGGCGGCGGGAAGCTCGTGTCACTACCCGGCCTCTAATTGCTGCTGAGGACCCACTACCATATATTCAATCCCTTTAGTGGAATGCCATGGATGTGTGAATGGAGTTATTGCATAGCAAATCACTGTATAGAAAACCCATAACACGTAACACTGTAGTGATTTGCACGTCATCGTCTTCAAATTAACCGTGTAACCTCTTTGTTTCATCCTGTTGATTTGCGATACGTGTATCTGAGCAGTTCTTCGCGTATATGAGAAGAATGCTACAAATGTTCGTGTTAAGGGGTTGGTTTCTGGATATGTAACATCAGAAGTAGCTGAAACAATCCGGTATAGGTTAAAGTGGAAATAAACAAGGTTACATTACCACAACCGTTGTATCATTGTTATGTCGCTTTACTATGTGTATCGAGCCCATATCTTTCCTACATAAATGGATGTGTGTCTTGTAGGTTGAATCTGGCTTCAAGTATGTTATAAATTTGATCATGTATGTAAAAATTAAGATATCTATGAGTCGATGTCAATATGACAATAGCGCGAGTTTGCGGGGCGTTAGGCAATTTATTGGCCCGACATCAAGCTGTAGCAGCCCGCCAATTTTCATTATCGGCCCGAGGCCGCAAGGCCGAGGGCGGATAATGAAAATGAAGGGCCAATAACGGAAAATGAAGGAAAATGAAGGGCCAATAAAATGCCTAACGCCAAGCAAAACTCGCGCTATTACTATTATTACGAGTTGAATTTAAATTAAAGGCGTTGACTTGTCTCTGCTTCTTTGGTTTAATTTCCGCATGCAACGACCAAAGTAAAGCATTTTGGGACTGACTGTCCGCAAATCGCAAGCCTTTCCACATATAGTTGGCCAGTCGCCTTTCTATACCATATATATGTTGCCAAGAAACATAGCATGTGCAACTAGGCAACTAGTCATGGAAGCGGGCTATTTAAAGCTATAACTACAATTCTTTTGTGCGTGACGTCATATTTCATTGTTCTATGCAGCGTCGCCATGGCAACGATTGTCGATTGCATGGGCAGCAGGGCGGTTTGGGTCAGAATACGGCATTTTAGAGGCCTTCAGATGTAACGCTATTGTACTAGTTAACATGCCCACCAACTCGTAATAATGGAAATTAAACGTCATTTAAGAGCTACATCGGGGCCATTCCCTGTCATTCGTTCCTTTAAGGGTTCCGTTTCATCGCCCTTGCCGGCTAATTTCTCAATACCTTCGCACTCTCACCAGCCTAGGTGGCGCTGCGCAAATGAACATATACACACCAGGTTTCTACAAATCAATATCGAGGATACAACTTATGCGCCATTGTTTGCCTTTTCGAAAGATAACATATGCAATTGACTTCCACTTATCGTAAAATTATCCTTTGCAGCAACAATTAACGGGTAACGCTGAGCAAATTATCGAGTTAGTACCAACGTGTCAAAGAGTAGATGGAACGACGTGAAATTGCAGGCGTAAAACAAATGCCGCGGGCCTCTTGTCCCGATAAATCTATGACGTCAACGAGAGAAGGCTCCTGGTGGTGAAGAGTGAATGAGAGTAAATGTGTTGAACATAGTTGACTGACTGATCCATTGGTCGATGCATACATATGTCTTTATCCTCACTGGGGAGTGAACAATCCCGTGTAACTAAATCTGTCGCATATGTCATTCCCGCCGTTATCCAGTTTATGGGCAACAAAACTCAAGTAAAATTAGTGGTGACCACCATCAGCCAAACAGTCTTACGCAGGTGTTGGGAGGGGTGGGACACCCACGCAACCACTCCTCTGCCTCAATTTGTAGCAAATAGGCACTATTTTATGTAGAAAAAGACTTTCCAAGTATGATTTTCAACTGCACTGGCGGTATTGTTTCACCTCGGTAGCACCACAAATCTATGGCTTGTCTACGTTGTCAATTCTAATTGCATGTTAAAGGGTAAACCACGGTAGCCAGGTAGAAATGAAGGGACGTGCGCAATACTAGCAATGACAGGTCTGACAAAATGCTTCTTTGTTTATTTTATCACTCTGCCATCAGAGGAAGCTCGTTCCTCACATCACCTTTGTCCAACGTTGCCGTCAGCCTCCGGTTTACCTGAACGGTGCTGAGTTCAGGAATGGTTTTTGTTTCTCGGTTTGGATCATTTAGTATTTTCGTTGCATAATATGAAAAATATAGACACTCTGTTGTCGTACGATCACAACGAGTGTGTCAAGCGAGAACGACAATTCAAAACAGCGCGGGATCAAAGTTCAAAACGCTACAGTCCTTTGACCACGATCGATCTCGAAAACATGGCTTCTAATTAATCAAAATCGAATAAATGTGTCCGGTACGGTATCAATGGCACATTAAATGGTAAATAGAGACGTATTTGATGTCAAATTGCGAACATATCTTCGATTAGATTAAGTTTAATTTTTTACGCATGAAGGATAATTCTGATGGTAAAAATTTACGTCGTGCGAGGGGTGGGGATGCAATTTTATTCAAGAGGAGCGCCGTCTGCCGGGAGATTGTTATTTCATATGAATGGCATATGTGTCGGTATACACTGATGCATCATTACGGGGCATGATGGTGGCGGTGGGGTGCGAAGTAAATACACCAGTTTGTGGCGGCGCGTCACTTATTACCTCGCTTCTAAAGATATATCACAGCGACTGTTTGTATTTCAAAACGTTGGTGAGACTTTCACCTCACGTCTTATACATGCAGCCATGTGTGATAGATTAAGGACGGGTTTCCTCAATTGAAATCATTTGAAATGACCAGTTTGTGGGACATTTTGTTGGCGCTTCATTTGTCCCTCTTGTAACCATCTGCTATATGCAACCGTTTCCTTTCACAGAGACGGCAATGTGGGTAAACACCAAGCTCTCCGCACGGTGGCGCTCCATGACTGCTGTCAAACTGTATTACCTTGCGGCAGCTGGGCAATTACCTATAATGTTTGAAACCGGGCAAATTGATCATAATTCCCACAGTTGAGTGGCGTTGCATAAACAGGATAACTCTCTTCGTGCAATATGTAGAAATAACCAGAGCCACAACCACACCCAATTATTGTCTTTGGTTTGGCCGTCATCATTCCGAAATGGAAAGAAATGAGATATATGCATTGAGGAGCCAAACCAGGTCGTGAACAACATAAACGGTCTTTCAGCAGATGTTTCTGGGCGCTTTCAAAAAAGAAGGAGCAATCGATCTTGGTGAATATAGTGGGATGGTGATGGAGAAAAGAACGTGTTAGGTGGCTAAATGGGGAGAGGGGGGGGGGGGGGGTGGGGGCGGTTGAGGAAGGAACGTCTTGTTAGTGAGTGGCGGTTGAGGATGGAACGTCTTGTTAGTGAGTGGCGGTTGAGGAAGGAACGTCTTGTTAGTGAGTGGCGGTGGGAGAAGAAACCTGCTAGGTGGCTGGGTGGGAGGCGGGAGGATAGGTGAGTGAGCCAGGACTGGTCATGTTAGAGCCGTGGCTGTGGAAACAAGATAAGAACTAGCATTAATGTAGCTTTTATTCAAGCTAATTAAGCTGCAGAAGATAATGTTTTCCGATGCAGCGATAATTATGTTACGTGTGACATGATTTATTATTTCAAATGAATTTATCTTTGTATGAAAAGGAGTGAAAATATGCCGATATGCAGAGAAACACCGCCAAACCTTTTAAAGTTCTCAAACAGTCACAGAAGGTGAAGGTTGTTGTTTCCTAGCTCATTCGCCAAATGAAGCAACGCGCAGAAAATGGTTGGCAAGCCACCCGCAACCGTGCCAACTATAGCCGCCGGTGGGCCAACGTTGTTGTGCAATCTGGGATCCTTGCAACTCTGTTGAATCCCTTTAATTTAATGAGTTCGTTTGCTGATACAGAATGATATCTTTGCCGAAAAGATATTTTTGCATTCGTAGCAGGCGCCATACACGATGCATTTAACTTGTGCAGCCGTTCGAAATAACGAGTCAGATCCCAACTTCCCTCTTTGGTCACCATGGAACAAAATATTCCTTAACTCTTTGCCGGTTGTATTTATATAACCCATATCGAAAAGGTATCGACTTTGTTACGTTATTGAGAACATTTTGTGTACAGCGCGAGGCGAAATGAAACAAATGTGCGTTTGGTGAGCAGCTGTAGCTGCACCGATGACCTTAAATATGGAAGTTGAACATCAAACGCTTAACATGAGAGTTGGCGTAGCATGTAGTGTCCAATGGTTTCAATGGAAGACAGTGGGCGACTAATACATATTCATCAGTCAGATTTCAACATGCTAGTATCGCCTTACAATTTCATTTTGATGTGTCGGTAAATCACCGACAATATTCACGACAGTGGAGACGTTTTTAGAACCATATTATCCCCGAAATGACGATAGCACTTGCATAGGTTCACATAAGCGAGCATATAAAATAACGAGCCAGTTTATAGACAACGCCATAGTTGCTTCACACGGCACTCATTCGATGCTCACTCGATGCTCCATAGACACTCCCACGACGCCCCGATGCTCCCTCGACACTACGATGCTCCCACGCAGCCCGCAGCCAGGCCCTCCACCGCCTGGCTATGTCCACCAGGGTGTGGGTTCCGTCTGTGGTGTGCGCTCAGATATTTATATCCTGGACTACCCCTCTTAACTAAGCAATCCTCCGGAACAACCACCAATTCACAATAAGCTGTCTACGTTGATTATTTATAGCAATTAGGGTCATTTATTGAATCCAATACCTTGACAACTGTGTATGTCGAGACGCCTGAACTGTTAAATTGATAACAGCTCAACAAACAGCTCAACAGCCAGCTAAAAACTAGAGTGTTCTAGCCACCAGTGGGCAGTTTGCGCAGGAGGAGGAGCACGTGAGCTATGAAGTTATTATTTGACGCATCTTTATCCCCTTCATTGCCATGAAAACGAAACTTATCATTGCGATCGCCGTGTTTACCTGGTAGCTGGCTTTCGGAGGAAAGTATCTCACAGTGTGGTAAATAGCGTGATCGAAAGTAGATCATACTCCCTCAAGTTCATTTTTCTCCATATGATCAACTATTAAACGTTTTTGACTATGTACCACAAACAATAGAGCAATGTCACCATGTTCAGAGTAAATGACTTAGCTTTTTCTATCCATCGAAATATGCAAACATTGAGTGATGGCTTAAACAGGACGGCAGTGGGAGCTCTGGCTAGCACCTAAAATCAGTATCTTTCACCACTGGGCAAATTGCGAAAGAAAGGCGTCATTTCTTACTCGAATTCTATGTGGCAAGCAATGTGGTTACCGGGTACCATGTTTAATTAAGGAAGAAATTCGGGTACTATTGGACAAAGCTACAAAGTAAAATGCGCGACAAAATTTTTTTTCCCACCAGAAGCGATTAAGGGCTTTAACATAGGAATTTCCATAAGATATTGCCGTCGCGCCTTGGACCGGAAGTAATGGGTTGTTTGTATTATGCAGACATACTAGAGACCGCATTCCACGCAATGTGGCGCCACTCGTACATTGTCAACATTTTTCCGATTTTTTACTATTTATTTCATATACCCAAACTTATGTATATTTATATGACTGATTGGAATGTCATACCGATGGCTAGATGTTAAGTGTTTCAAAGACCGCGAAAAATTCCAGTCATTTAATGCGTTGTCCCCAACACTTCATGACCTCATTTTGCTCAGAAATAAGTATGACGCATCGAAAAGACCCGAAAACTGCGCCTTGAATGGCTGTAGGTTTGAACAGTGGCGTCATGGCTGGTCCCCGACTGCTGTCCTATGCGGGAAGCTACCTTATGGCTGTCATGGGACTGTTTATGGTGAGCTGCCTGTTGATGCGGATAGTGGCTCATCAGAGAAATTTTCTTGGGGCCGAAAGCTTGGATGTCTTGGGGCCAATAGCAGTCGATTATGCTATGAGAAGTTGTCTCACTGAGGCTCGTGTTGCGCCAAAAACGAACAATCAAGAAAAAAAGAATATACGCACCCAATGCTAACACAGCGCAAGATCATTTCGACACGGCAAAGGTTCACCACTTGCATCTTTGATCTATTTTGGCACGGGTTGCGTAGGAATGTGTTGGCGCTATATATCCCTGTGCAATATCACATTCCCGGAACACATGTTTTACAGTTTCATAAAACAACATTTTTTAGTATTTACCGGTTGGCACAGAAACAAAAATTCATTGGTAAGGATAGTTCTGCATGACAATTGAAGCTTCAGAATCATAAGCTTTGCAGTTTCTCGCCAACTGTGCACTTCAAACGTGGGCAGCATAGGATGTTTTATGGAGCTTCTGCAAAATTAAGAGTCCTCTGCCCGTTTTCTTTTGTTTGTTTTCAACACTTGTAATACTTTTACTATCACCTTATACGCCTTATTGCAAATTCTGTTTTTAATATCACAACTCCCTTATCTATAAACACCTCCTTGCACCTGACGATATTGGGATTCTTCATCGAGTGCTTGTTCCCGAGGAGCATCCTGGGCGACGGGTTTGGAGGTAACATACGCATACGAAAACATTCAGGAATCTCCTCCTCTACCGAGTGTCTAAATAATATAGTACATTTAATTTTCCTGGTGCCATTTAAATTGCTTTCATTTTGTTGGTAAATAAAGCTGCGTAGTGTGTGTTCTTTGCCATACGGATACTGTTGTTAAGTATCCGATTATACGTCCGCAATTTCTTCTCGTTTCGGGGTTGATTTAGCCCAGTATCTTCTCAAACGGGTTTCTCTCTTACCCTCGAAATTCTTTGAGTAGTTCATCAAAAGTGACTTATGGTCAGCATATATCTTAGGTACATAAGTAAACATGTAATAATGAATGGTGGAGTCAATGAAGTTAATAAGAGCGTGATTTGCGTCAAATGTACGACGCACCGTGGTCGGTGAAGGGAGCTGAAATGAATTTACACTGGTTAAAACAAACTGGTTCCCCGCGAGATACCTACAATGGTGTTCTGAAGTTCTCCAACGCCTGTGTCTACCCAAACAGATTGGCAGTAAATGCCATAATGAGCCGTTCGAGAGCGGATCATAAGAACATGTTGCAATAATACAAACATAAGCCAGAAACAAATACATATACGGGTCGGTGGTGGGTGTAGGTGGGTGTGGGGCGGGGAGCTGGACGATCAAGAGTGGGTGGAGGGGGAAGGTATGCTGCTGGCGGTATAAGACAAGACAAGAAAAAACGGAAACAGAAAGGTAAGTCAGGGCAGCCGCAATGAGTTTGGGGTGCAGGGCGAGGTATTGGCGATGTGGAATAGGTGGGTAGGACCATCCGAGATGGGCCTGGTTAATTAGTTCATCTTAGAAAGCTGCGACGTATTAGAATTGAAATCTAGACAAATACTTGCGACTGTGACAACCAAGTGTTTTGCGTCCTGTATTACTAATACACAGAGCTAATATTGACCGCCTGAACACCGTGAGCTAACATAGCATACAACATGTAGGCCACATATATACTAGACTACTGCATATCTGGCAACCATGTTTTGGTGCGCTGCAATAAATCAGCTATTGTGAGTCAATTGTTTTCGAGAAATGAGACAAGCAAAATACGCATCGCCGAATATACATTGCACTTCTGCACCAAATGCGGTGGCTCCAGTACTGTTTCCAAATGAAATTGACAATGTATTAATTTCAGTTACAGCTACAGCCTTCATGATTCTCATTAATAATTGTCAACACCATCCAGATGTTTATGACAGCGTTGGCCATTGCGCTAAAGACCTGCAGTCATTGATAGTCTTGCCTTGCATCAATCTTGTAAAATCTTCCATCGATAACGGCTTTCGTCACCAAATGCGGCATCTTGTTTCGTGCTACTTTTATTGCAAATATATAATATGATGGCACGCTAGGCCAACTTGATACTTTTCACCTTTTTATTTGACATCTATCGCGTTATCTGTCTGACCTTCAACTTCGACATTTGAAATCATCTACGCAGCTCCAAGTGTTCACCATATATTGTTTCATATTTACCTCACACCGCAGACAAGACGTGCTTAACAATGTTATAGAATCGATGCTTGGTCCACGTATGGTATATAATCAAAGTAGACAGGAAGTCTAAACTTCCAAACAAACGGAAGTCTAGGATTTACAGGTTTCACAGACCGAGGAAACATTGGTGGACCAGGGTACGTACAACGTATATGCTTTCTACTCTACTTTCGCTTATTAATATGGATGTTTTGATCGACATCTTAACACAGTATGGCACCGTTAATAATATGACCATATGTCTTCCGCTGACTATATACTTTCGGCGCATAGACTGGCAATAGAAAGTGGACGCGGAACGTTGTCCAGAGATATATGTATAATAAAATATTGCAAGAATGAAGGTATTGCAGTAGTCAAAGTTTCTATAGTATAATTACCAGAATACACGTTCTTTGCTGCAGAGTTGAAAAGTGACGCCATGACTGTTCCCCGACTGATACCCTATGGGAGCCGTTACTCCATGTTTGCCTTCGGGCTGTTCATGGTGAGCTGTCTGATGATACTGATCTTGGTTCATCAGGGATATTTTCTTCCGGGAGAAAGCTTGGAGGTGTTAGGATCAATCTCAGGTGGCTCCACTGAGGCTCCTGTTACGCCAAAAAGAAAGAACGAAGAAACAATGCCATCTACCCCCAATGCTAACACAACGCAAGATCATTTCGACAATGAAAACGGTGATACAACCAGAGAAACGACAGTATGTGCTGTTGAAAAGAGACGGAATATAGTGGAGGAGGTATGTTCCACGTTAGCCAACCGAGACCTTGCTGTGAAGGAGGAGGATTATGAGAACATCTTCAACATATTTATCAATCACGATAAACAAATACTTTTTTGCTTTGTGTACAAAGCGGGAAGTCGGGCATTGACTAGTTATTTCCAACGGCTTAACAAGCCAATTTCCTCTTTTATGGCGCAAGCTACTGCTGCCGTCAAAAAAGTATCGTATCTGCCAAGGCATAGTGCCCTGTCAGCAGACGAACTCAAGAAATTCAAGTTATTCAATCGAGTTAGAGGCATCTCTCTGACGGAGGTGCAGCTTTTATTTTCCAACTACACCAAACTCATTCAAGTTCGACATCCACTCCAGAGGTTCGTCTCCGCTTATTATGAAAAGATTATCCTGCAATGGCAAATACAGGATCTTGATTTCCCGAGTTTCGTCGAACAAGTGCTGTCGGGTCGCTCCAATAGACACTGGATGCCTTATTATACTAATACACATCCGTGTGTTCTTCATTATGATATCATCCTCAAGGTGGAGACATGTGAACATGACCAGCTGATGCTACGAGACAAATTTGGATGGGAGTCCAGAATAGAACATGGAAACGTCAACCCCAATTTCAACATCACAGATAAGTCTCGTTCAGTCTACTACAAGTACGATGATTTCCTCAATGACTTTCGGATGAAGCACCCGTCATTATTCAATAGGCTTCTGTCATTGTTGCAGCCTGATATGGACATGTTCGGCTATACCTGGGACGAGGCGGCGGGAAGCTCATGTTACTACTCGGCCGTTAATTGCTGCTGAGGATCCATTACGATGTATTAAATCCTTTTAGATGTATGCATTGATTTGTAGTATGGGAAATTTCATTATAGAAAACACATGATTTGTTTTATCCTGTTCATTTGTGATACGCGTATATGAGCAACTCTTTGCGTATGAGAAGGCTTCGCCAAAAGAATCAGCTTAACTTTTGTCCCCGTTTAAAGCCTGTCGTAATTTCGGAAACTTAAGCATTACGACATAAGACACACGTACAACTGTAGCATGCAGCGCGGAACCGTCTGCAATTTCGAAAGGTATCATCTTACTAGGGGTTTGGGCTATCTCTGTAGGAATGTATTCTGTGCATCGAGGAAATGTAAAATTGCCCTTGAATTGAAATCGTGATGCTATTGGATATTTTTGACATTTAGTACAAGTATTTTTCATTGGTAAGTCGATGGCACCAACATGATGATCACCAGGACCAAGACAACGACCATTGACTAGGTGGTCTCATTAAGACGAGTACAGCCCCGTATCTAATTTGGTTGATTCTGCTGTAGATATTGTTATACAAATATGCCATATTATATTATATTACGCAGAGGATTAGAGGTTAGTGTAAATGTTTTAGATGTTCTCTTCGTTAGGAGGCTTGCTTTCCGGATATGTCACATCAGAAGAAGCCGGAACAACCCATTGTAGGTTAAAGGGAAAATAAACAAGGTTGCCTTAATGCCACCGCTACGTTTTTGTTATGTAGCATCCCTATGTGTATCTAGACCATATGGCTTCCACCTAAATGGACGTGTGTGCGGTGGGATTAATCTGGCCAAAAGTATGTTAAAAATTGAATCATGTATGGAATAGTTAAGATCGCTATGAATTGATATAAATTTAAATTAAACGCTATTTTAGCGCTATAATTCGGGCCACTCCGTGTCATCACCACTAAGCTTTGGTGAGGGAAGACACCCCAACTTCGGGTAGTACCCCAAGATTAATGTTGTACCACACGGTTAGGATGGTGCCCCACGATTAGGGTGGTACCCCACGGTTTGGAGAGGGGAGAAAATCAAAGTTGGGGAGGGAAGACATCCCAACTTTGGGTAGTACCCCAAGATTGATGTTGTACCACACGGTTAGGATGGTGCCCCACGATTATGTTGGGGTACCCCACGGTTTGGAGAGGGGAGAAAATAAAAGTTAGGGGAGGGGACACACCCCAAGTTAGGGTAGTACAACAAGTTTTGGAAGGGTAGATACCTCAAGTTGTGGTGGTACCCCAAGTTAGGGGCGGGAAAAGATCCTAAATTAGGGAGGGAAGACATCAGTTAGGGGAGTCGAGACACCCAAGTTAGGGAAGGCAAGACACCCTCATTGTGGGGAGGAGAGACACCTAAATTTAGGGGATGGGAGGCACCCCAAATTTGGGCATTGGGGAAAACCCAAGTTCGGGAGGGGACAGACCCCAAGCTCGGGAGGGGAGACACCCCAGTCAGGGGATGGGAGACACTCCAAGTGAGGGGCGGGGCGGCACCTCAAGTTCGGGGAAAGGAGACATTCTTCCGTATTACATTATACAACTTTTCAACAACAATTACTTACAACTTCTCCGTGCCGCCATGTCGCTGTTACATCAGCATTATTATCTCGCATTCGCGTGTTAAATTGTGGGGGGGGGGGGGGGGGGGTAAGCCGTCCCCCCACCCCAACCTCCGGACTTTCCTCTCAAATATCCGCTCGGTCGGGGCGTTTTACTGCCAAAATCCTCTTGCAAGGAGTATTTTTTTTCGTTGACCCGCTGTACGTCGTAGTTTATCGCAGACCCCCGCTCGGTGCATTCTTTTTTCCCGGCCAACCCGCTCTATGAACGAACATTTTCAGAGTAGCCCCCTTGCCCCTCCGGTCGCTATAGGGGTATCCGTTTCATCGCAAATGTCCGCTTTCTCAGGCATCAAGGGGCACCGGCGGCCCGCCCCCCCCCCCCCCGATTTGTATTACAGTGCGGGAACAATTACGCGCCGCAAAGTTCTGAATATTCAATGATGCTGGCACTAATGTGCAGCGCAACTGAAGGGCGGATCCAAAGGGTGGGGCGGGAATCCGGCCCCCTGGACCTATATCCCCTCTTTTTTATCCACCTTTTGGTCTTTTGGGGAAGAACTCTCTCTGAGATAGAGTTCCCCAACCCCCCCAAGTCGCAAGTTTTTAGTAGACCCCCCCCCTACTGTCGTCAAAAACTTGGGGGACTCCCTGGTCCCTGATTTTGTTCAAAGCCCCCAACCGGCAAGTTTCAATGTACCCCCCCACCCCCGCCCCGTATTTTCAAATTCCTGGATCCGCCCTTGAACCCCATACTTTACAATATGCTGAATATGTGGCTAACTTGCTTTCGTGCAAGCGTAACATTCGCAAAACATCCTCGTAATTCGTCAGTAGCGTAACACGGAAATAACATTCAGCGAATGTTCCGTGTTTGCTGGGACAAGTACAAACCTCTTCGCACGGTGGCGCTCCCTGACTTCTGTCATACCGTATTAACTTGTCGGCAACTTAGGAGCAATTGCCAATAGTCTTGGAAACCGGGCAAATTGATCACAATTCCCACAATTGAGTGGTGCTACATAAACATCAAAACTAACGGACTTATGCAATATATCGAAATACGTGGAACCACAAACAGGCCAATTACTTATTTTGTCTTGGTCGTGATCATTCCTGGAAGGAAAGAAATAAGCTAAGTGCAAGAGTGAGCCAAACCAGGTCGTTAATAACAGTAACGGTCTTTTAGTAGATGTTTGTGCGGCGCTTTCAGAAAAGAAGCAGCAATCGGTGTTGATGGCGGGGAAAGGGGGGTGGCGGTGGAGAAAAGAACGTGGTAGCGGTGAGGGAGGGGTGGGGGCGGTGGGGGAAAGACCGTGGTAGGTGGCTGGATGGGAGGTGCTGGTGGCGGTGGAGGAAAGAACGTGGTAAATCGGTGGGTGAGGGTGGGGGGTGGCGGTGAGAGAGGGGTGGGGGCGGTGGGGGAAGGAACGTGGTGGGTGGGAGGAGGGGGGGGGGGGGCGGTAAACAAGGGCACGTGACCGTGACAGGTGAATGGGAAGCGGGAGGAAAACACTACCTTGCGTAGTAACCCATCGTCTGGTTTTTCAGACGACAGCACTAGACTTATGTTTGTGCATATAAATTGAGTGCTTGTCATTTTACATTCGTGTTAAAGAACAAGTTGTATTTCGTCTAAGGCGAGCACCTGCTATGAACGCTACCTACATGATAGGAGACGAGAGAAAACGCGTGTCCGCTCATCAAATCTATTCTAAGATTACAACAGTGCCAATGAGTATGAATCCTACGATATGGATTGTGTTGTCATGAGATGAAACGATTTGTTAGTTTCATGTCAGTTGAGTGCGCATGAATGCTAAGCCCAAGGACATTGGTGTACATACAGCACAGGCGCACTACCAAATAACCCATTTGGTAGTGCGCCTATTTTCTAGAGTCGCAAGCTCGGTCTCTTCGAAGAATACGTACGTGCGTGCATTATAATGCAAAGTGGCTTGCAATATGCGAATAAGGTACATTGCTGAACTAGAGTAGGAACTTATACACATTTAATTATGCAAATTAAATAATGCCTTTGTATTTTTGATGTGCTAAATAATTTGATATTGATTCCTAATCTAAGAGAGGCTATATCAAACAAGAAAAAAAAGGCTATCGCCAAATGCAATGCGTCCTTTCTCTAATTCTCCATCTCTCTTTTAGGGTGGTAAAACCTTGCAAATGGCGGGAGGGACGTTAGTTCGACATCATGACAAAACCCTACAATATCAACGACAAACTTCGTGACTTATCGTGTGCTCGCTCATCACACATACAATCATCACACATACACTGACGCACATATTTGATGCGACATACACTACAATAGCAGTGCCGCCAGCGGCTGATCACACAATACAATAACATCATATGTAGCCAGGTACTCTAATGAATATTAATTATCACACATTTATCACATTTTCTATTTATGAAAGATATCTACGGTACTACATAGGAACAAAACATCTATGGAGTGTTGCTTAGTTTTACGGAGCTGGCATGTGATGGCAACTCAAGGCATTTCAGGGTCACAGGCGTGGTTTGATCTGCGGCTGTAGTCTGACCGTGTGAGATTGTTGCCTGTCCTACAGCCACAGAACTGACAAACAGTCATGGTGATATGCAAACCGAGTTAGCCCATCGCCGTTGTCCCACCATGACGTCATTAGAAATAGTGACCAGTTGTTGCCGAACACCGCTAAAACTAATTTCTGAAACTATACGTATCCGTCTAGAATTGTTTGCACCGTTTCTGTGTCTTAGAATAACATCTTCAAGGTAAACGAAACCTGGTAATAGGCTATTAGGCATTATGGACGCCATCTCGGAATTCGCAACCGCCATGTTATTGCTAAAGAATTACAAACATACCTCGATTAATTTCTGCCAAAAATATAGCACTTAAGCTAGGCTACCACATGTTTGCGAAACGTTGTTCCCTATTAAGTCTATTGAAATATAAAATTAACTCACATACCTTGATTATTAAACAATTTGTACTATAGACACCATCCTCAAATCGTTTGGCCTAGCAAACATGCACAGAAGTGGGCGGACTCGACCGACCAGCCCTAGCCCAGATATCACCGAATGTAAACCCCTGCCACGTGAAATGCTGCACAAAGCAATAGGCATAAATTCGCATGTGCAATATCAGGAGGGGGGAAGGGGTGTCAGTTGAGATTAGAGATCAGGTTATAATTGCCTTCCTTCTGGAAATTACCCCCATAACACACGATATGACGATCCGTCTCCACACACGTACATCATTTGATTAAAGGGATGTGTTCCGCTATGCATTGGGTGATGGCGCATATGCGTGATCAGAATATACGTAACAGGTGTATATGTTGTACATGTATGTTTGATATGTCTAAATTGTGTAAAAGTATGCGTTTTAGATTTAAACATATACATAATTGTCGACATTTTTTAAAGTATAAATATAAGTTCCATATATATAGGAAAAAGAAAATGAAGAGCAAAGCCATATCCCCTGGGTAAACCCCTACTCTTTACGAAACATAATCATGAGATATTTATCCCGCGACCACACAGACCGGACCACAGAGGGGCTCGAACCAACGATCCAAGTGCCGTGCGGCTCTCAGGTGACCAGGAAGTTGTTTCAGGGACAATGCCGAGGAGTAATCTGCAGATCCCCCCTCCCCACCCCCTCCCCACGACAAACTTATACGCCCTACCCCTACCTACCACCTTGGTACACAACCAACCCCCAACGATGCTTTTAGTGGTGTGATACCTCAGTTGCCATCCAGCGGTGGTCTTGGTGGTATAACTACGGCAACATGTGACCTTTGTATATGACGCACCGCATCCGTAGATACCGGCGAACCAGTATGCCACATTAAGCACAAGCCATCGTGAAGCCGGATGCGTCACTGTTTGTTACGTTCTATCCATCTCCGGGCTGCAGGGGGACGCACAGTAGGCTACCTGGGGAACAACACCGCCCGGTGGGCTGTGATGGAAACGCTGCTGCTTGTTCACGGGCGATCCACGGGCGCAGACAGAAGCAATTCACACAACATCCTGAGCCAGCGGTGAACACGGTGAAGACGAAAGATATCACATCGCCACTAGAATTGAGTCACTGCGGCAACCGTCACCTCAACGGTGATCGCGTTATCATCAGTGTTCATTTAACATTGTGTTCATACCATCAATCAATGAAGTCGTTTTCGCTCTGAGAGTCAATCGATGGATATCAAGGTTTACATGGATACACATGTCTTTCTAATCGGAGTGCAATGGTGATGTGATATTGCGTGTGACGCTGCGCGGACCATTGGTGAAAACCGCATGCGAAAACAGAAATATATGTCTTTAGTAGAAATAAACGGTATGCAATATGACAACAAAACATCAAAAGACAAGCGACTCTCTCGGAAAACAATCTGAATTGATCGGCAGAAAATAAGTGACAATATTGATCAGACCCATAGCTCTAGTGTGACCACATTCTACTCGTAGTCAAGTGTCAGTGAGACAAACTGGGGATATCGCTCGTCAATCAGCGACAGAGACTAACGTTTGTTGCTTAACGAGATCCTTGGTAAGTAAATATGTGTTGTTTTCGATGCTCTCAATGATGTTTATTCAGGAGAGCATGCAGGTTCGAAAACGCCAAATTGTAATCCTTGTCTTAATCTTTGAAATCGAATTATCATATACTTGACACGGAAACGTTTATGATTTTCAAATTAGAATTGTGTACTCATGTCCTTGGTGCGTAAGCAAAAATATTTTAATTTTCATATTTTTTAGATATACATCTCATTTGGCTTTCTCGTGTTCTACGTCAAGGATGTTAGGATATCGCGGCCATTGGGCAAAACGTAATTTTTATAACGCATTAATTTTCTAGGGAGTTATGATCATAACATGTGATGGAGCAGCGGAAAAGAGGAGGGGTGACTTAGGTTGGAAACAACAGCCAACCGGGGGGTGTCGCTAACTCGTTAACGGGGGGTGGGGGTATAATCATCCCGCGCCATGGTGATGGTTTTTTCTAGTTTGTAATTAGTGAATGTCTAGGTTGCTGAGGTCAGATCTACGAAACTACTCTCCTTGACATTTCAAGCATGAGCGCTCACTCGTTTTACGCTCCAATGCAAATCAAGACAAGCATTACGGAAAACCCTTGTTTCACGTGAATGTTGCATTTATGGAACTGTAAAAAATACGAAAGCCGTTAAACGGTGTTGAGAATATCTGTCGTAGCAGAAGTCTTCCTCACATGTTTTGATCTGTTACTTTTAAAACAAATATTTGTAAAGGTTACTATTAGTCACAGAACTAGTTTATCTGCAATACATTTGTTTTCTTCCCCGCCTGACAATTTTAATGGAAGTGAATGTAATTGATTGGATTTAATATTCATATATCAGTGATCCCGTACATTGATATGCGTTGTTATACTATATCAGGTGTGAGATGCGAGATAGAGCCCTGGTCCCTCACTTACATGAGTCCTTTTACGTTAATCATGAGTATGAAATCGACAAGCATAGCTGATTGTAGACAAAAGTGGGAAGTACTCAACTCTGCATCTGACAACCAAGTGGCAAACTGCTTTGTTTGTCCGACTTGTTTGGGTCACATTACGCACATGGCAAACATTTTTGCAATGCATGATTGGATAAAAGCAAGAGTGACGTCAGTGAATGTGTGACACCTTGGACTGGTCTTTTGGTGTGGGTGTCCGTTCATCAAGTACCTGTTTGCCCTTATTAATACATCGCCCACCAGCAAAAGTTATGCGTCGGGTACCAGCGCGTATGAGCAGCCATGTATCAGTGCTAAGTTAAGAGCCATGCAGAGATGCAGTTGACAAAAACACATTACCTTATTACATTTTTGTTTTAATTTCAATTTCAAAATAGATTATCTAAGTACATGCAAGTCATAAAAAGTGGTATAAATCGTAAACAAGCTTATATCGATGGCAATAAATGTTGTGTGGGTTCCCACTTGGCTTTGATACATTTATAAGACAATGTTGTTGAAGATTTCATGACATGTTCTTCGATATTATATCGGTATCGTATAAATGAATGAGCACATTGACAAGAAATTCTGGTTTAACAGCATTTGCTAATATATATATATATATATCCTAACAATTAAAATAACATGGTTTCGCAATATTTTGTTCAATCCATACAGATTGTATTAAAGGACACCCCCAGAAGATATCTAAAACCGTCTCTGGTTTATCGGCGGCAAAAATGCAAGAATCATTATCTAAGATGGTACATTACTTAATCCATAGTTTCGTTATCAGCGTTCTAGTCAGTATAAGGTATTGACAACTTCTCAGTTACTTTCTATTAAACATAGATACGGCAGTTTATACATTTTCTTCCAGTTGATATCACTTCCAGTTGATATGTTCAAATCTTGTTCCCACTTTTGCTCATCATTGAACTTGAATGAAATAATTTGCATACGGTGTTGGTACGCGAAAAGCACATACTTTGAGCACCTTCATAATTGATTTTAGACATGCACAACCTTGGTTATTGCTTTTAGATATTGAACCTACTTGTAGTGGTACACTTCGTATAAGAGTTTCGTAATCTAAAAAGTTCATACATTTATTATAGTCATTTTGGAACTGTGACTAAGTTAGGAAAGAACCCTTATCATATAATAAGTCAACATATAATACACCATGTTCGATAAATGCACATATTCGTGAAACAATATTCGAAGATGCAATAAAACTAGAATTCATTAGTGGACATTCTGTTAGGGCTTGCTTTGATAATGCCAGTTTATGTCTATACCATGCATAAAAAAACTTCCGAAAGGGGTTCTGGCTTTTGTTACTTATGTGCTTCAGGGAGATTTCGTCCAATTCCCAACGTTTTTTTCCGTGCAGCCAACATTGCAGAACAGTTGTTGCCATATCCCATCACCTTCGATTATTCGTTTTATGCAGCATATTTTTAAAGCATCCATAAATATCGTCAAATTTGTTGACTTCACACCACCAAATTTTATATCTTGAGCCAACCTATAAAGAGAAATTTTACATTTGTCAAACCAGATACATCTTTTGAAGATGTTTTCTATTTTCTTCATCACTGCACTCGTAGGGAACCGAAGCACAGATAATATGTGTACCAATTTCGAGATCAAAAGTGATTGGACAATTGTAACTTTCCCGTGTAGCGACAATTTTCTTTTAGCGTACATGATACAAAGTCGTGTTATTTCTTCCAGTTTACTGTCATAATTGTTAATGTCATTCATATGGGTAGAACAATAGATTCCCAACAATTTAAATTCTGATACCCACTCAAAAGACAGCTCTGCATATATTTTGAATCTTGGCTTCATATCCAGCCAATCAGTTTTTGTTTTTGTTTAATTGCCGTTAAGCCCCAATCAAATCAAATCGAATCAAATCAACTTTGATACATAGTTCTATATGAGAGAACAAATTGTCACCAAAGTTTTGCATCTGTAACACTTTTCGTAGGTAGCACCATTCTAAGGGGTCGAAAGCCTTCTCGAAGTTTATTAACAAGAGCATACCAGACGTGTCTTTCTTTGATAGTTCAAATGTAGCACCATATACAAATCTTGTATTCTCGCCTATGTATCTTCGTTAAGGATATCCCTTTTGACAATCATTAATTGCAGATGGTGTCATCTCCTTTAACCTCTTGGGCATCACTCCCGAATATTTTACAATCCTGGTCAAGTAATGTTATCGGTCTCCAATTATTCAAATACTCTCTGGCCGTATCTGCTTTAGGAATACAAGTCATGATACCCTGTTGTTGAATAATTAATAACTGTTTATCTTCCACGGTCTAGTTAATACTTCTTACTAAAAATTTCCCAGGTCTCTTCAGAAAAAAATAGATTTTTTTAAAAGTTCATTTGTTCCGGGAGAATTGTTTCTTCGTCAGCAACCGCTATTCCATTCATATTTAGCTTATTAATTACGTGTTTTAATGTAATTGCGTTTTTCTAAGTTTAAACAGAGTTGTGCAGGTTTTTCACCTTCTTCATATATTTTGGCTCTTAAGATTGTGAATTTGTATTTGCCGTGTCTTAGCGTTTCGAGTTTATTGCGTTTTACCTGTAGATGATTACGACAATCATCATCGCTTGCCTCTAGATTTTTTATTTCATCTTCAAGTATACTCTCTTTCCTATTATCTTATCGTTTCTTGAAAGAAGCATAGTATATGTTTTTACCCTTAATTTTCTTCTTAAGTGTTTCGAAGAATATCTGATCATTGATAGAGAAAGGAACATCCCGGGATAGAATGTCGAGCTCGAACGGCGCGTATTGCTTGACGGTATCTGATATATAGGTCTTAACGGTGTTACCATATGCCATATCTTCTAAAAGTGAATAGCTTAGCTTCCAAAAGCCTGTTCCCCTTTTAAATTCTAATCCCTCTAATCTAAGTGTTACACACGAATGGTCAGTTCTGTACCAGGGTATGATATCACATTTTATCATAAAAGCTGAAATATCATGGGTTACAAGAAAATAATCTAATCTCGAACTCTGGTAGGTTTTCTTTTTCTTTAGTCTACGTGAATTGCCTTTTTAGGGGATGCGATAGCCGCCAGATATCGGACAGCGCAAATGCGTCTATCAAATCCAGCACTTTGTGCTTACCTTTGTAATTGTTATTTCGTTAATAGCCAAGTTTAAAATCTTGAACAAAGATTTCAATCTCCGCAGATTATGATTGAAGCATTGTCGAAATTATTAACTTGTACTTTAAGACTGGCATAAAAATTGGGTCGGTCATTATTTGGACCATATAACGTGACAATTGCAACTTTCATCTTACATATTGTGACATCCAAAAATCAAAAATCTCATATTGGGCATTCTTGGCAACATCATCGCGCACCCTCTGCTTTCAGTCGAATTACAGCTAAATATGCATTAATTTCCACAGTCGATCTTGTACGTCTCGTTCAGTTTCTCACTGATATGAACATCTTGTACACAATTTTTAAGAAGCTTTTTTGTCACGCCACCATTAAAAACATCGAGGCGCTTTGGCCTTGTGGCTAACCCCGTACATTCATACTGTATATATCAAACGTATCGGTCATTGATTGATTGATTGACTAAGTACACATGCATGCATTTTTGCCCTTGCACTTGGCTTGATAGAAAAGAACATGAATATGCAACGGACTTGCATATACAAGGCTAGAGCAAAGGAAAAAAATGGTTAAGTCAAAATAAGAAGAAAAGAAATCAGGAAAAACTAAAAAAATATAGAGATTGTTATTAAATGTATATGAATCAGATTATTTATTGTTATGATGGAACCGTTGACGGAACAAAATCAAATGCTATATAATGATCAAATTATCATTTGTTGACATTGTAACTGTATACTGTATGATATTCATAGTTGGTACCAATTTGTTGATACTCACAGGCGTCCAGTCACCGATCGAGACATGACTACGCGAGAGTACGGGAAAGCCATTAGAGGCACCCAGTCATACACGGCCTATGTCGGCGGATATGGCAACAGCGTCACCTGCCTATCGCTTTCGGAACTAGCCACAAACATCCGCGTCGAACCTTTCCGGTGTCATCGTCGGTGGTTGGCGTCATCACGTCCAAGATGTGGCAGCTCAATTGGCACCTGGAATGGGAAGCTAAACATGATCGCATTAATTGTTGTGGCTTTCCTAGTTTTACTCAAAGATGAGAGCCACGCATTAGGTGAGTTCAAATGCACGAGTCTTAAGCACTGTCTAGTCCAGTTGATTGGCTCGGGGTCTGGTCAATTGATGTGTAAATGTAATCATCCAAGATCATGAGGTGTTTAGAGTGACGAGGCAAAAACGCGTTTATAGGAGACCGCTGATGAGGTTCGGACCGCTTAGTTTCAAAATCAATGTTAAACGAAAACGGTAATTATTCCGAAAAAAAATAGCTGCACAAGTGGGTTGACAAACGAAGCATGCCACAATACTGGAACCAATAGTTGTTAAGTTTAAATCTAAGATACGTTGGTTGCTGCCAAAATATACAATATCAGCGTTTATTACATATTCAAATCTACCCAGCTCGCGCACCCGTACATACGAAAGCCAATGATACATGACGACGTGTTAGATCACGTCAGGGTTTCACTCTTTGCAGATGGTTCGGTCGGACACTGCCACAACAAGAGCGGACTCGAGGATGGTCCCTGCTGGCTGACCGCCTCACCCTGCTCCACTTGGGGCTACTTCAACAGCCCAAAGCACAACCACACCACCTTCCTGGCCTGCTCCATGGGCTCAGCCTTCGCCTGCGAGTGCCAGTGTTCGCTGCTTTCGCCGACCAAGAGACGATATCTCGGCATATGCTGCCCCAGTAGTCAGTCTCTGCCTACGGATTCACTGGGCATGAATACGTCAAATCCATTGGATGATGACACCGGACGAAATGTAACAACGGGTTCCAATGGTCGTATCACAATGAAGTGGGCGGAGCTTCGACAACGTTTGTCTCGCTACGTCGCCAACGCTAAGCGATTTCAGACGCGCGAAGAGGCTTCGGACGTGCCCGATAACAGCGTCGGGGGTGATTATCAGGGTGGAAAACCGGTAAGCGAGACTTTCTTCTGGCCATGGCGGACGAAATTTGGGTTGAGGTCCCGGGATGTGGGTGAACAGATGATATTCGTGGATGATCCCCAGCCACTGACAGGGGCGGCCATTGCTGGGGTCGTCCTCGTCCTCATCCTTGGCATCATCGTCGTCTCTCTGTACCTCTACAACGGTGAGACGCCATGAGACAGGAACTCGATGTACAATATATCTGAACCTCTACAACGGTGAGACGTCGTGAGACAGAAACCCGATCTACATTATATCTGAACCTGTAAAACGGAGAGACGTCGTGAGACAGGAACCCGATCTACAGTATATCTTAACCTCTACAGCGGTGAGACGCCGTTAGGCTGGATCCCGATGTACAATATACAGTATCTCCGTACCTTTACAACGGTGAAACGCCATTAGACACGAACCTGAATGTACACTATACAGTATCTCTGCCCCTCTAAAACGGCGACGACTGAAACCGGTTGACAGGAAAGTAGAACAGGAATCCCACAGGTTGGAAACTGGAAACGGATGGACGCGGTCGGAAAGCCAAGAAACTGGAAGACGTAAAGGGAAAACGGAAGCCCGCAATATGGAAACCTGGCCAAAAGGGTATTACACAGGGAACATACACATGCATTTAAGATGCTTAGTTTTAGCGAAATACTTATCGCGCAAAAAAGCGAATAGCGGATAAGAAACATGGTCTCGCAAGGCTGAAAAACACAAGAACCGAAGTAACGTATTATAAAAGTAACAACACCATCAAGACAAAAAACACGCTAACATTGCATTCATCGAAAAATTTATGGACAGGACGTAAGTTTTCGTTGAATCGGTATTCCTATGGGTAATTAAATGACACTTTTAGTTGATCAACGTTGCCATGGTTTTTACTCCGCTCGATCGTGCCGTGGCAAGTAGAAACATTTTGGCATGTCCTAGTGAATAATATGAAGTG
Organism: Arenicola marina; assembly: GCA_964019135.1. NCBI lineage: Eukaryota > Metazoa > Annelida > Polychaeta > Arenicolidae > Arenicola > Arenicola marina. Next base: position 15,604,818 of record OZ025250.1, read on the forward strand.
CTGTTATGGTAACTACTGAAATGCTTATATAGCAACAGTTGTGCAACTAATGAATAATAATCACTAAGTAAGATGAAGATATATAGTGTCTCTAATTGGCTGACATGAATAGGTGTCTCCATATTCCTCGCGAAGCGGGACATAGGGTTTTCCTGCATAAAACCTGGTATTTGCACCACTGGGATTCGAACCACGCACCGGCCGCTTGGACCGGTCTGGGCAGAGCGCACTAGACGACAATCAACGCGATGCCCACGGGGTGACACCTAGTACAGTAACACGGTAAATGATATGTTCACACGGAGTGTTACGCAACGGCGTATGTACGTATGTTATATATTAGTTATTATAAATAACGTTTTGACTTTATTATATATCACAATTTGTTACTTCATTCACGGTTGGATTTAACTTACATGTCCTGTAACAATGGGCTTATGAAAAAGGTCTGCGTTCCCAACATGCCCACTCATCGCTTAATGGCTAGAGCCAAATAGCCGGGAAATTGAATACTAAATGCATACCGTATATTTGTCAGTCCCTGGACCCGTGCTATGTTAACTGTAAGTCCCCAGATGTAGCCTAATGAGCCGTCAAAAGGTGACAGGGCCGGCCACGCTTTAATTATAATCTGCAGTCGGAGAAGCAATATGAATGATGTTATAACTAGATAGTTTATAGATGGCAAGCCATATGGCTGGTATTACATGTATATACAGCCCCCACTTTGTCAACCTAATGTGTCTTATAGAATAAGGAGGTTTGAAGTAGATTTTAGTACGCACCATTTTGGCGCAGTTTTGTTGGAACATGAGGTGGAAAATCACTGCCCCCCCCCCCCCCCCTATGCAAATTTAGCATTGTCCCTTATGAGATTTCAGAGTATCCTACCACATTTCTTCGAATGCAAAAACAAACAAGACGATCAAACAACCTGATGTTTGCCCAAGGTTAGCTTTCTAAAATACTTACAAGAATAATACAATAATATTGATCTTCAGGCTAGACTTTTTGCAATTACAGCTGAAATCGGCCCACCCGAACTCCCTATGGGTAACCCATTGATAACCGCCCGCTCAAGCAAGGGCATGTTAATGGCGGAGAGGTTGTTAGGGTCGATGTCTCACTATGGCTGAAAGTTCTATTGGGTTGATGGTTCACACAACGTCAGAGCTTGATAACTTTTAGCAAAGCTGTCCTAATTATGACCAACAGAAAGAATATTTACTCGACACTCTAATTAGGATAGCTCGCGACCTCAATCGAAAAGATACTGTACATCTATTCCACCAAGGCCACGAGTGTCCAACTTAAAAATCTAGTATTTTTGACGCCATATCTGCATTTGTTTCATCTACTAATCGTTTCTGATACCAAACATCTGTCTGGCGTATGTCTATCCCTCTTCCCTGTTCCTGTCTTTTTTCATGCACCGTACGTTATATGTGATCAAATTTGCCTGGCCATTGTACTGTTGCATATTTGGTTTTTCATTGTAACACTTGTTTTTTTATTTTTAAGAAGCCTCGTTCTTATCGTATGCTATTCGGGGTATCCTCGCCAAATAAATATATTTAACTCCCCTGTTTGCAAAAACGTTCCGGAAGTGACGACATTGTGCGGCACATGACCGCGTCGACGGTGCGTATTCCTCGACATAACATCAATTATGATATTCGACCACGTACTCTTAATGGTTCTTATACATCACCATAAACGTGTCTAGAACAACATTTATTTCCCTTGAATATTTACAACATTTAGGACTTCTTTCCTTAATAAATTGCACACGTGCTGCAAAACAAGAGAGTCAGGATGGGGATCATATTCATAGCTTGGTTTCTATGTTACCCAGATGCGGGACTCGATTAAGACAACTAAAAATGGTCTGAATGGGAATAATGGACTTTGGTTCTTTTGTGTATGAGAACACATAAATTGTTTGCTATAAATAGACATTTTGTTTTGCCATTTTTTCTTTAAACAAAAACTGTGCCTCTCGCGTGGGAGATTTTTAACATACGATAACACATCTGATTCGTGCATCGTTATATCGAGTTATCGTTCACACAGTCAAACAATGTGTCCACAGAACTCATACAAAAGGTTTTGAAATGCATAATAAAGGCACAGAATTGCTGTATGGGCAGCTTTAACTTTAAGAAGATACTGTCCTTTAAGAAGATTATATGTACTATATATACCAATAGTTCCAGCCATTTTCAGAAATTTTCACAATGCCGAAATAACACACCCGTAGTTAACATAACTGCCGCATTGCATTAAATCTAACGCCAAACAATCACGGCCAGACCGCTAACAGTTTTACTCGAGAGCTGATAGCTAGCGCCAACCCAGAAACCCCATAGTGTTCTAGTTTAGTTAATAGTATGTCGTGATTAATGGCGTCAAAGGCTTTTGATAAATCAAGATAGATGTTTATCGGAATCTCCCTTTTGTCTAGTTTATGTATGGCTCTATCAATTAATTCCAGTGTAGCTAATTGGGTTGAATGTTTTTTCCGGAAACCATACTGACCACTATTAAACAGGGTTTCGTGATCAAAGTGTCCATATATCTGATTATAGATTACTTTTTCAAAAACCTTAGATATGGCTGGCAAAATTGAAATTTGCCTATAGTTATCCATATTAGATATTTCCCCTTTTTTAAGAGAGAAGAAATAAAATGTGTTGCTAATCTCCTCATACAATATCGCACATGTAAATAATGACATGAATGTGACGGATGATGGCTCTGTGGGTGGTATAGCTTTTGAAGAGTGGTTACTACTGATCCTCTTATGGAGTTCGTAGCGTGGCAACAAACAATAGGAACAAAACAACATGTAACAATAATAATCCCTGTCACCATGGCAATGACGCATCCAGCAAATGAAATAGATGATGCTTGTTTGTCACTATTTCATTTCCTTATTTTTATTTAAAAGAGATGAGGACGAATATGAAATTAGCTGCAATTGGCAACAGCAACGGGGTGTGCAGCATGGCATCCATAACACCCCTATTCTCCGCTACCTACCCCCATGCTAATAACCAGCACACGCAGGCGAATCGCCCGCCTACCAGCTGGAGGCACCATCGGCACCTTCCGTCTACCCCCGTCCCTCCTCTAGCCCGCATCCCCCCTGCACCCTCGCCACATCAGGCTCTAATGTCACTTTTTATGATTCAAGCAGGTGCATCAGTGGCGTTGTGTGAAGATGTAGCATGCCATTGCCCACCCATCCACCTGTCCCCCAATGAGGCACTTCCATAGCGCTTTCTCTCGTTTCTGTCGCTCCAGCTTCTTCTCACCTCAGATTTCTCATCTGTTTTTATACATCTCTGCCGCTCTACTTGCCCTTCCTCGCTCGTTAGATCTCCCCCTGTTGGCCCCCACCCTCCTTCTCTCTCGTTTTGCCGCTCTCTCACGGCCTCTGTCGTTCATTCTCGCCACCGACCTCTCTTTGTAGGCCTAAACGGGGCGGGGCGTGGGTGATTTCCCACACTCCGTGTAGGCTTCCGCAGAATCCTGGTACAGAATGCGTACATTTATCATTGAGTATCATATTCTTTACCACGATGCGTGATGGGTATTACCTTCATCAACTGACTTGGCTATTCCCAGTCAGCAAAACTTGTCGTAAACTGGTCGACACGACACCATTGTCAGGTGTTGGAAATTATATCGGGTTTGCAAATCAAATGGAAGTCTGTATAGCGACGTGTTCCATACGTGTATATAGCGACGTGTTCCTTAGTTTTTCAGACGTGTGCATAGCGAACAGTGCAGCACGTGTTTCCGACGTCTGTAGCGCGACTTGTGTCTGACCAATTTCTGACGTCTATGGAGCGACGGGTGTCCTCTTAGCAAAACAATGTATAGAACTCTATAGAAGTTCTATGGACAAATCTATGGAGATACTTCTATAGATTGCTAAGAAATGGTGGCTATAGAACGTATATAGAGATAATATACCGACATGGCCACTTTTTTTCCTGTCGTGGCTGTTTAAGATCAAATACGTTTGCAGGTTTGTAGATGTACTCTTTATGTGAAAGGATACATGAAGCTAATACTCTCTTCCTAGATTTATTATGCCAATCATGCCATTAATTTCGTGAGACAACATTATAGCCCGTAGGAAAATATCTTACATAATTTTATGAAAACAATTCTAAAGGTTTCTATCGATTTTCCTATGGAAATTCTATTCAACATTTTGGAGAGATATTGGAGATTATTTATCGAACAGTTTGAATTAGATGAATGGGACGAACAGTCTTTTAATTACTCAGAAACAAGGTGTGATAACTTGCCTACCAAAGGGAGGTCAGCTAAAGATTCATTTGATAAAAACTGGATGCCCATCACCCTACTTAATGTAGACTACAAGATATTATCTCGAATTATGTCCAGTGGTCTTGCAAGAAATACTTGGGCCACAAAAAAGGGAGTAGGGGTAGATTAATAGGCGAAAACACTAGATCCTTATATGATGCAATGAATACCTGAAAAGAAGGTGATGTAGACGGCCCGTTACTACTACTTGATTTTGAGAAGGCATTCGATACAGTTAGTTTACAATATTTCTATGATGTTTTAAGGAAATATGCGCTTCCTCTAGTTGTGTGTTAAATTAAGGTCATTTTTCTCAATTCTTCTCTTTATGTAGGGGGTGCAGGCAGGGGGCCCATTTCCCCACATTTATTTATCCTTGCTGTTGAACCTCTTGCAATGGCTTTACATAAACACAAAGGTATACGTGGAGTAAATCTCGGAAACGAAAACCACAAGCCGAACCAATATGTAGACGACGAAACAAATAGCGAACAATAATATTATGTAGCCACACAAATTAAGCGGAAAGTTAATATGAAATGTAAATCATTCTAAGAATAGTGACCTAAGCAACATTAAATATGCTTCACGCTACAATTCAAAGTGCATATTCATTCCAGAAAGAAAATTCAGTACAAGTTTGGTCGACTTTTAACTTTGAACCATGAGGAAAACTATGTTTGGTCCAGAGAACTTTGCATCTGCCAGCAGTAATAACAAATATTTTTCTGGCACATATGTATGTATGTATGTCTACAAATATTTTCTAACCGTTGATGATTAATTCGTCTGCGAAATGGAACAAATGTCAACAACTATCTAACTAGAGAAAGATTCCACTTTTATTAACACATCAATAACACTCAAAAGCCTTTATCAATACATTTGGTCATCTTTATCGGGTCAGCTGGAAATGGTCCCAAATTATCGTGCGTTTGATGGGGTTCCTTCTTCCGCTGGGTCTGGTGGGCGGGGTATAGGCGACATTGGTCACAATCGACGGAGATTTCTCTTTCATTTGTCGTCAGCGAACAACTTTGGTGGCAATGCATTAATAAAATGTCTCCACGACATTTGCCTAAGATGCAAGCAACACAGATAAAACAGACTCCCCAGCGGAATGGGTCGACAGCAGTTGTCCGTGAATAGGGCGGTGCGAATTGAGCGTACCAGCAAGAAGACAAGGGACACTGTTGGAGCACTTCTGGGTCCAAATGGCCTTTTATGATATGAATCTCAATATATTGTGGCATGAAAATAAAATTTTATTCTGGTTCACAATTAGATATATTTGCCATTGTCCCATTTGACGCGTTGAAACGAAAGAAATGGTCAGAGGCGATAATTTGACGCTTTGTGCCGTAAATATAGGTTCCCATTTGAAAAAAAACTCGTGCGCTGTGGCGGTGCGCTGTATGCATAAGGCGCAAGATATGCTGTTCACTTGCAAACATTGATATGATCGGCTATACCTGGGATGTGGCCTAGGGACGCTCATGCCGCTAGTCGGCCTGTTGTTGTACCGCATAAAATGTATTCTAATATTTTGGTCTGAAGATGCGGATGTGTGTATTGAATTTACAATTTGAATTCTCACAACCCATATACATATAATGGAGTTTTAATTGGCTGAAATTGTGTTTCACTCATCGCACGCGTACAAATCACTTAAATATTGTTATAAATCGGGCGACATAATTATAATGTTTACAAAGAGAATGGTGCTATATAAAAGTAACAACCCAGAAAATGACAACCCAGCACATGCATTTATTTCCTTCGATCACCTTAGGGCATAAGGGCATAACTACATGGCGCTCTTAGTTATGCTGAGTAGCTGAGCGCGAATCGCCAAGAATGAAAAAGAAAACCAGTTGTTTCCCCATTTGGATCTTTAACAAAATTTAAGATACATGTACTTAAGCCTGTGCTTTGTGGAGTTGAATTATATCGTATACATTAATACTTTTCATTTGAAATTTGAAAGACTTGCCAGGCGCAAATAACTGCTCAAGGAACGGTTAACACTAACACTATTTTTAATTGAGAAACGCTCTGGTACATGAGACTGAACCAAAGTGGGCTTTCGGAATGGTGAATATTGAGATGAATTTCCATGAAAGAAGATGTGTTGTATATATGTTTACCATCCTATCTCCATTGTTTCTATACGTATTTGATGGTTAAACATGATATACGCATGCCTCTCACGTCTACGACAAAGTTGGCAGGGGCGTAGCGACTCGAAGAGACACTGGGCTAACGCACCTCCACACCAAGAAATAATACTTTACACTATATATATATATATATATTTATATATATATATGTGTGTGTATCAACTGTATGTTGCATGATATCACTGCTGCGAAGGACGTGAACATCGGCAGTTTGCAATGCGCTTTGTTAACGTAATCCTGAATTCTGCAAACATGGAATAATAATACATCGTGTTGGTTTCGCAATATTGTAGCCGAGCAGTGACAACAAAAGATGAAAGAGGCTTAATAATTAAGGATGTCTTTTTTTTATCTTTTCTCTTTGCGAAATTCTCATGGCGCCGAATATTATCGTATTTGCAGATAGGGAACGAAACCGTGTCGGTATATCTCGTGTCTATATGCAAGGGAAATACCTAGTGCGAAGTAATATAGTTATATGCACAATCTTAGATTGTTTACGTCTCAAAACTATGATGCATATGGATTATATATCTTTGAGTCTGTAAAACAACAATTTTAACAAAAAACTGCGCGGTCTATTTTATCGCGCGCGGATGTCCTAGCGACTCGCAGTCGACATCACACAAAATACCTAACAGCGAACAGGGGCGCAGGGATATAAAGCCGGCCACCAATTCTGCCCCAGTGAAAAAAATTGCTTCTTTCCCGATAGCCAACAGGCATTGAGGATTTAAATTCAAAACAGAATATACTTATTTGACATAGAGAAAAGGTTGGTAATTCAAAAAATTACAGAACATATTTTTTAAGGGAGAACTGCAAAGTAATAACATTGACAGTGGACACCACAGGCCATAAAATAGCACGAACAACCAAATACGGGTCATGAGCTGCACAGACACAGTTCGAGGATGAGTTATGCAAGGCATATTACCACTGATCACGCCACCAACAGAATCCTTAGCCGGACGCCGAAACTGCATCCAATCAAGTGTGTCTGCCCCTAGAGGCGTCTATAATTGATCACGTGATCAGACACCCTCCATAGACATTGTTCTGCGAGACACTGTCACATCACATATAAATCAAGTGTCTGATCCCGCAGGAAAACCTTGCATATCAATTGAATGTGACGAGTTTGTGTCACTTGGCCCTATTTTGCTTTGGAAGAGATATATCTTGCTCGGGCACCGTTTTTTGATCTCCATCACGTTTATACGTCTATATAACCATTGTATTTGCAGCCACATTATTAAAATATCCCAAGCCACATATGTTGCATCTTATTTAATAGATCTGAAATATGCAGTGAATAGATGACGCATATTTTGACTCAAAGGGAATGGGGTACGACTGATATGGTTTGGGGATAAAAACCAGACATTTCATATTTATGAACTCGTATCTTCACTAACCTGATTCATGCACCATATTATGGCCATAATATACTTGGCTCATTTTTTGAACTTCTAATGCAAGGCCCAATGCCCAATGCCCAATCGTGCAACATATAACAATGGTCTACCCGCTCTCTTCCTCAACTCTGTATAGTTTGATCTAAATTCATTAAACACATACTGCAATGCATGCGCCTGTATTTTTTCAATCTAATTGTCGGTGAACCACGTTGTTATCTCCGATAATGCATTTCTAGAGTTACCTTACCTTGAGCCGCCACAGTGTTATCATCAGCATAATTATACTGATCGGTTTCCCTTGCGGTGGATACTAGCAGGTCATTCGTAAATACATTATACAGATTATACAAAAACTGATCCCTGTGGTGTTCCTTTCTTGAGAGAAAGCCACTCGCTCCGATTATGTCCTAGGTTTTATCCTGTGTTCGCGGATCGTAAGATAGCTTGCAACTAGCGTACATGATTGTTTAATTATGCCATAAGCGTTCATCTTGGTAATTAATAATCTGTGTGGAAGACAGTCGAATGATTTGGAGAGGTTCATTAGCATAGCTCCCATAACTTGATTATTATCTGATGCATTTTTGGAGTATTCAACAAAGCGCATCAATAAGCTTTGACAGCTTTGTCCCTTTCAAAACCAAGAGTGTCTGGGTGACAGCCTGGGTGCCATAAAGGACATAAGCTGGTCGTACAATTTCATATATCTTGGTAATTTAGGGTAGAACACTTACCGGCCTGTAGTTGTCCTTATCTAAGTTATATTTATTCAGCGTATTTTACTTCTTTTGGAAACATATTACAATTAATCGTTATATTTAACCCATTATTGCCTGAATTATTGATACGGATGATAAAGCTGTTTTTTCTGGATTTTTGACTTTGATATGAACCTACTACAACTCAATCACCAAACTGGAACTGATATGAGCATTTAACCCTATTTTATTAACCGTTCCATTTTTGGGACGCTGGACTCGACAGGGCAAAACGCATTAAGAAGACCGTCAGCGTGAACAACGTAGATGATTCAATGCAATCAGGTGTTTATTGACCACGAATATAATTAGTTTGTCTATCCGCAGAGCAATAGTGTAGTGTATCAGAGATAAGACATCAGGGTGTGTTTCACACTGTAAAGAACAGCAAATTGACTCGTCTTATGATTATCTGTGGAAGCGCTCGAAACACTTATCGTGCAGTCCAACATCACATTTGGCACATTTTCGGGTGGTCTTCAATTTGCAAAAGGCGCAGCGACGCTGGGTTGGATTGATCACGATAATGTGACCCCGCTGATCCTGACGCACCTCCCGGGGCACCCTCCTCTCCATGGCTGCCAGGGCTCCCACTGGCCTGCCGACGGCGATAGTGTTTAGATTCTGACGCTTGGAGTACCGCAGGAAATACACCTTACAAATCTCTCAGCGGAACTCCAGGAAGTCCAAGGATCTCTCTGCTGCTGCCGGACTCAGTCTGTAGAGGTGCCATGCATTCTGGACCGCAGCCTCAGGCAAGAAGGCAAAGAGTGGCCACCGCCATTTTTTGGTCCTGACTGACATCCTATATTTATTGATGTTTCGGTCCATCCGATCCACCCCACCCATATTGGCATTGTAGGCCGCAATCATCTGTGGCTGGGGGATCTCCACTCTCCTTCCCTCAGCCCTTGACTACCTTCGTGCGGTTTGCTCCGGGGCCATCCCAACGCAATTTTGAGGCCAATGTGACGACGCTGTTGTCGTTCCAGGTGACTACCATCACGCCATTCTCACGGTCGTACATGCTGTCGTGGGATCCCCGCGGTCTCTTCGTCAGGTCTTTGGCCTTTGAAATTGGGCACTTCTCTATCCTGTTTGAGCGAATAGTTCCAACCAAACCAAATCCGCTGTTTGACGCCGCATCAACCAATTTCAGGGACGTAAAAAAGTTGTCCGTGTGTATAATATACGGGCGCTGAGGCAGTTCACTTGTCAGGTCTACAACGACATCCCCGCCTAGCCCCAGAGGGCTATGGCCTCCACCGGCTCCCTGGTAGGGTTCGCACTGGATGAGGTAGCCTAAGCGTGTGCATAAGGACCACAACTTGAAGCCAAAGCGGATGGGCTTGCCGCAGATGAATTGCTTGGCGCCATGTCTTCCGTAGTACGGTATCATCGTTTCGTCTACAGCCAGATTCTGTTCCTGTGGAAAGTAGTTCAGAAACTTCTCATTCAGGAAAGTATAGAGAGGTCTGACCTTCGCAAACTTATCACCGGGATTCAAATGGTCATTATCACAGATGTGAAGGAATCCAAGTATCTCTTCGAATCTGTTCCGGCTCGTGAAACGGCTTCATTGTGAACACCAGGACTGTTTTCCCAAAACATTCGTCTGGGTAGTGGAACGTGACCGGACGTGAACAATATCGCCAGGAATACTTTGAATTCCTCTCGGGATAATTGGAAGGTGTGATTACCTTTCTGCCGGGCATATGTCTCTGAGAAGCGAGTAATGCTACGAATCACTTCCTCGTCAAAGAAATGTTCGAACGCGGTGGTGGGTGTCAGTCCATCAAAGGCAACACGCGGAGGCGCATGATCCCACACAAATGACGCCAACCTGCCCTGGTCGATGTCGGACCGTACCCAGTGTCTTGGACGGCCAGCTGCTGCTTGTTGGGCTGGTGGCTCACCCTCTGCAACCTCCATCTCCTTGTCCGACTCGCTTTCTTCGACGTTCCCCTCGTCTGCATTGCCGTCATCCCCAGCAATCTGCTGTCGCTCATTACCCCTGCGCAACACGGCGGTAGCCTCACCCCGTAGTTGGTTGCCAGACAGGTTGCTGACGTTACCCCCAGTATCTTCGTCCCCGCTGTCTGCATCGCTCAGTGCAGCGTTTTCGGGCGGACACATAAATATATCAGTCCTGGCAAACTCAGCGTTCTCGTCTTCTATCATGGCGACCACTTCATCCAATGTATAACGTCTACAAACAAACGTAACAAGCATGGTTGTTACATTTCCTTGTATTTGCCATAGGTTTATCAATGCGCCCACTCGTGTCCAGCGTCCCATTTATGGGACGCCAGGTTGGAAGCAATATTTTGTAAGGAAATATTTTGAAGCAGATATTGTTAATAAGGCATATCTATAGTCCTACTCATAGGTTATAAGTTGACCTATATATATGCGCACAATAAAACTTCGGTGTGATTATCGGTGTACCGTGCGGATACCTTACCTTTTTGCCGATGCCATCTCTTCAATTTGACTGCTAAATGCCACCGCGTGCTTGACCTATATTCCCTATGACGCAACATTAAAACGCATCGCGAGGTCAGAGCACGTGCATAGTGCATGACACAACCCAGTGACGCCGTCTGGTGGTGAATCTAACGATGTAAGGGGCTTTTATACGAACTGAAAAACGCGTCCAAAAAATGGGACGCCGGGCTGTAATGGGTTAACACATACCTTAATGGTTCACACAGGATGGAAGCTCCCAGTTTGATAATGTATCTTGTATCCACTAGCCTTCGGGACGTCGATGCCTTCAAAGGGAAATGCCGGGTCAATATCGCTTACATTTACAGTTAAACTGAAGGGAATAAATTAAACATTACACAATTTTTTTAAAAATCATGCATTAGTGAAGTTCTAAGTACTTTTGCACGACCATCCAACTTGCCACGGGCACCCGCCTGAGCGCGCTGCTGGTGACATCACCGACGATGAAGCGACAAGTAGGTTTGGACGACGGATATAATATCGAATCTGTTTAATTACCTAATTACCTTGCGAGTTTTTACGCGGATGGTACTTCGGAATGTCAGCAATATTGGGGAGCAAGAACATAACAGAACTTCGGGTGAGTCGAAATAAACACCGAATTTACACCGATTGATTATGTAATCGGGTACCAGTTCGAACCCGTAAGGTTGTTGACGCGTCGCGTGGTGTGTGAAGTTGTGTGGCATCACTCTCTGCCTTCGACTCACTCCGCTAGGGCTCCATTATATCTCTGTTGTCGCCAACGTCCTGAATGCATTTTCACATTCGCTCCCCAGGGCGGCGCAGCGCGAATCGATAGGAAAAATGCGTCTCGCAGTTCTACAAATTAGTGCTGGGACCCAGCCTAAGCCTAATAACACATGAAATCAGGTGATGAAAAGAAAGAGTTCTGTCACAATTATAACTTTTTCGAAAGGGTACAAGATGTTTTTTGATGTATTACATACACAAAGCACGTTATTTTTAAGTTTAATTATTTAAAACTATAATGTTGCAAGAAATTACAGCTGATTTAACCGTTTTTCAAGAATCTTGAAATTTGGCCCCGGCCGACAGCAGCGGTAAAAGCTAGCTTGCGTAGCGCCACCGTGCGGGCAGCTTGGTGTGGCATTAGAAGGGTAGCGGGGGTGGACGTGGGGGGGGGGGGCTGGGCGGGCGGGGGGGGGGGGTGTATTCAGGAGTCCATCGTCATCATTGGCAGGGTTCTCAATTTCGATTTGACTCGTAGAGTGGCTGCCCATGGTTCGGGAAGCGGCAGTCGATGGTGTAACTTGATACACCTGCAACGGGTGGTGGGGAGGGGTGGAGGGAGGATTGGAATGAGGAGAGGTGCGTGAAGCTAGCAGCCGGGTCGATTGGCGGGCCAAGTGCAAAATGTACAGCAGGAGGTGGAGGCAGGGGATGGCAAAATATGGTTGGAGCAGATTCAGGCTTCAGCCTCAGCTTTATAAGTTCACTTGGTCCTCTGCCTACGTACTTAGCATACAGATCTTCCTCAAAACATTTTTTCTCAAAGTGGTTGAAACATACTCTTGAATGTTTGGTGGGTTTAAAACTCACACGAACAATCTTGTGTAGCCATTGCCGCAAAAGCTGCTGGCCGCCTAGTGGATAGCGGTAGAAAGATATCTTATGTTTGCTGTCCTTTTTTGCACTTGAATTTTGTTTTAAATGCATCGATGTTTCAACTTTGTAAGTACACTTCGCTTGTCTTTATTCATGAAAGAAAGACGCACAGCTCCTCGCTTGTAAACACATTTTGGTTCCGCGGAGGGCCATCGTCGGTGACGTCAACGCATTGCCTGTTATTGTCTAACTTTGGTCACGTGTTCAGAACATGTCGACACCCACCCGTTGGGCGAAAATCAGTGTTTTTTACTGTTGATGTGAGATTTTGTTGATGATGGTTTGTTTTAAAACAAAACGATTAACGGCAGATATATTTAATACCAACTTAACTTCTATATCACATTTCCATCCTATGAGATTCCTCTGCTTTCTGTATTTATCCCAATTCTCTTGGCTACTCAATTGCTCGTACTTCCGTCTCAGCATATTTATTACATTTAAGGCGTTGCGAAGATGGCTATTCATATAGCGCACACAGTTATTCTTAACTACCCGTTGCCTGATTGGTGCATGTCAATCAACGACCTCTTTGATCAATGTTCTACAAAGGCAATATGTAGAGGCTAGATCGTCTTGGTATTTAATCTCATCAACATGTTTAAACCTTCGATAATAGACACCTTTCTGCTCGCTACTTTGCAGACCATATGGTGACACAGTTGTCATCACAACATCAATTAAGGTCGGTGTTTTACCTTTGAAACAAGTTGACCTAATGATATGTTTTGCACCATAGACCTCTAATATGTCGTTTACACATTTTTTATGATTTAACCGGTTTACATTTAAATCTCCAAATAGTACAACGTTAACCGTTTCATCAGCGATTTCTTTCAGAAGGCTATCGATCTTTGTCACAAGCCACTTTTCAGCATTCAGCATCACTTCTTTTGCCAGAGATTCAATATGCCCATTCTCATAATCATTAACTTCTATATCTTTGCACCACCGGTGTGGTATGTCGTCTCTTACCTGCACCATTTACTCCTCCAGAGCTGTCTGTATTATAATTTCGGCGGGCGACCATTTAAAAAAGTAAATTGGCTTGCCGAAAAGCTATCGTCTAACGATCGCTGCCACTAAATTCTCCTGTCGTTTGCTTACCTTTTCATGATTGCCGCAGTGTTAAACAGATGAACTGAACCATTTTGGATTTTTTTTCATAATGCATTAGATAGACTTAAGTGCTTGAGTTTAGAACCCCAGGCATTCTAAGCAATTTCTTCTAAATATCTAACACAACTAATTGTGCACCTTACCACTAAAGGTAATCTACCGCACTCGCCATAAACTATGTCAAAATGATCAAAATATGTCTCGACCTCTAACCCACCACAGTTTGTTGTCATTTCTTTAATAATTGTCACAGTTTTGCCCACTTGGGAGGCCAGAGTCTTTTTGAACCACAGACCACATCAGCTTAGAAGGAAATATAACAACTAAATATTTGTAATAAGACACAACTTGAAGAGGCTTTTGTTTGTAGTATCAGTTCTCTTTTTTCTCAAAGGTCCACCATTTCTAAATATCATCATCTTTCTTTTATCGAGATAAATTTGCAATCCCCGTTTGCTACACAATTCTTCTAAAACATTTAATAGCTTCTATAAACGACCGAGTGTGTCCGTCTCATAAACAACGTCCTCTGCTAACACGAACGTAATTGTATTGGCGAAGACCTCATTCACATGCGCACCCTCACAGCCAGCCTTCTTACATGTGTATACAACTTCATTTAAATACACATTGAAGAGGAACGGACTCTATATGCAACCTTGTCGAGTACCAATATTCTTGTTAGTCGAATCAGTAAGACCTTCTTTATCATATTCTTCATTGTATCTCCATGCGCTCCCCTACTGTATAATCTGAACCATGGTTGCTTGTGTGGAACTATGCCGAAAGCCTTTGAAAAATCAATAAATGCACAGAAGATTCTTCCCTCTGCTGTCGGCAAATACTTTGTTCAATCATAGCCTGTATCGTAAACATTTGATCAACTATACTCCTCCCCTTCCTGAAACCAGCTCGTTCCTCAAGAAACTTGTCTTATTTTACATATATATATAGATATACACAAGCGATCATATATATCTCAATCAGATATACGACAGTACGACACAATCATGTTGATATTTGTCTTTCAAAACATGATTTATAGCTAATATATGCCAAGTTAGACAATTAATATGTAATACGCAGCGTTTTACCATGGGTACTTACTCTCATTATATATCTCTAATAAACTGCATGTTCATAAGGATCCACAACATAGCATACCTATATGCCTGGTATTCCATATCTGCATTATCTAATGGACTTTCACTCACACTCATCGCTGTACAAACTAGTGTGTCTATATACAGGCACTGTGCAAGCAGCGATTAATGCCCATTTGGCAACGATATTTTGGTGCTCTGCAATAAATTAGCTTCTGTGAGTCAATTGCGATATGAGACAAGCAAAATACGTATCGGCGAATATACATGGCCCTTCTGAAATTGCCAATTTTTTACTTTCAGTTACAGCTGCAGCCCACTCACATCGGTAAATCTCATTAATAATTGTTAACACGTGTCAGTATATCACTAAAGTGTATGACAGAGTGAGCCATTGCGCGAAAGTCCTACAGTCATGGATAGTCTTGCCATGCATCAATCTTGTGAAGGCCTCAACCGCTAACGACTTTCGCCATCGAATGTGGAACCCTTTTTAGCGCTACTTTTATTGCAAAGATATATCTGGAACAAGACACATTTACTGAGCTCACAAGCTAAAGTATTTTCTTCTGGATTCCTCCGGATTCTTGTGTTATGGTTCGTGCCCATATATTTTAAAACTTGCCACCAGCGCTGGGAGCGGGGTTGCCGGGAATATAGAATATACCGAGTGGGTTTAGAGGTAAAACGCCCCTTCCGAGCCCATCTTGGAGGTGCAAAAGGGAGGCTTTACCACTAATCCCCGCACCCCCAAACCAGCATTGTATTATGTACACCCCGCCCCCCTCCCGCCCGCATCTTTCTTATCAGCGGAAATCCTACAATTATATTGAAAATGTTAGTGGAACATCATTTTACCAAATTTCCTATTGTGATCCTTTGTTTACATGGATATCTGCTGGGATCAGCATGGTTTATTTGTTATTTGGGGACATAAATAATAATTTCAGTGTTTAAATGCAGCATTCAAACATAACTAATCTAGCACTTACAGATCCCCCTTCCCCTCATATATCACCACCGCTTCTGAACTAGACTCTGATCTAGCATAACACTGTCTTGGTGGCCAAAAATAATGGATCCATATTTCGATAATAGGAGTGTGCATAGTTTTACCTGCAATTGTGTTACTTGCGATATCAGTTTAACACCTTATATAACAACGCATGTGCAGGCAAATGGCCAGAATAAGCGGACAGCGTGTCCATGAATCTATAACTCAAAAGTCCTGCCGGCTATTACGTATGGAGCAGAAGTTTGGGGCTATAAACGTTATAATCATATGGAAATAGTCCATTTAAATTTCTGTAAATATTTACTTAGGGTTTCCTCAAGAACAACAACGGCAGCCGTGTTGGGTGAATGCGGCCTCCTGAACGTTGCAAGATGCGATATGCTATCACACGGAGCGGTCCAGCAAAGTATGAACCTGTTTCTTAGATGCCGAAAAAGCTTTTGATAAAGTGTGGTGGAACGGTCTTATGTACAAGCTATTACAACTTGGCGTCCGAGGTAAACTTTGGCTTCTTTTTCGAAACTGGTTACTTGGAAGCAGATGCAGTGTTCTGCTCGATGGACGTTATTCTGATAAATTTGATATAAGTCCCTCTATAAAGCAAGGTGGTTTCCTCTCGATGTTTTTCTATGCTGTCTTCAATAACGATATCCACGAAAGGCGATGGTATGCAAGTCAATCAGTTGCACCTAGGTAGTGTTACCCTTGCAGATGATTCCACCTTGGCATCACTGTCCAAACATGGCCTAGACAGAATGATTAATCGTGCTCACGAGTACAGTGTTAAATGGCGGTTTACCTTTTCGACATCAAAGTCTAATGTCGTTGTATTTGGTGAGTGTAAAAGAAAACACATGAGGAACTATTCGGCCTCAAACCGGATGGTCTAAATCCCATTTACTCAGCCCAACTTTGGGAAAAGATATGCATTCCAGCCTGCCTTTATGGATCTGAAGTGTGGCTTAGCCTCCGAGACAAGCACTTCGTGCAATTAGAAAAGTTGCAAAAATATGCTGCCAAATTGATTCAGGGATTCCACGTTAGAACCCATGATGAACTTGTACGCTCTACACTAGGTTGGTTGACGATTAAATCTCGCGTATTTAAGAATAAAATAATGTTTCTGCATAAGTTATACTCTATGCCAACATCGTGCATAGCTAAGCAATTGTTTTCGTCAAGGTTAACTGAATTTATACTATGTAAACAATTCCGCAAGGAGGGTTTTTTGCCCAACGTATGGACAATTTTAAAATGTTTTAGTCTTACGGATTTACTCATGAATTACTTCTACGGTATGGAATACCCTACCAAACAAACGTGGCGTAACACTATCTTGAGCTCTATACGTCAAAACGAGAACATGGAGTATATTGCAAGATTGTCGGAAAAATAGGGCACAGCATTATTTTTAAGCGTCTAACCAGCCATATATATAAATAAATTGTATCGTATTTCACAGAACCATCCCTCTCACCGACAAAACTTTCTCAATTTGGTTCGAATGCTGACAATACCAGATACAGACCTCCTTGCTTGCCATTTTTGTTGTGGAACATTTACTAAGAAATATTAGACAAATGGCATATCATCAGTAACTTAAATTTAAATTTCAATACCTTGATATGTATATATGTGCTCGCTTGATCACTTCAGTTGAAGCTCTTGAGTCTTAATTTATTTAAGTGACCTGTTTGTGTACTCCTCACTTTGATGGGAAATAAAGATCAAATCAAAAAATCAGTTTAGCACCTTATATAACAACGCATGTGCAGGCAAATGGCTAGAATAAGCGGACAGCGTGTCCATATATTTATAACTCGAAAGTCCTGCCGGCTATTACGTATGGAGCAGAAGTTTGGGGCTATAAACGTTATGATCATATTGAAATAGTCCATTCAAATTTCTGTAAATATTTACTTAGGGTTTTCTCAAGAACAACAACGGCAGCCGTGTTGGGTGAATGCGGTCGTTACCCTATATTTGTCACATGTTACCAAAAGGTTATATCATTTTGGTTAAAACTACTTAATATGGGGGACGAACGCATTCCAAAGAGCTGTTACTTTATGTTATACAAAATGGACGGAAATGGGAGAGAAAATTGGGCGACTCATGTGAAGCGTATTTTATTCAGGTACGGTTTTGGACACGTTTATATGTCACAGAGTGTCGGCAATGCACAACTCTTTATGTCAGAATTTAAACAAAGATTAAGAGATTGTTACCAACAGGAGTGGTCGAGCAACATTCATGAATCCACCAAGCTAGATACCTATGCAACATACAAGAGTTTACTCGAACGAGAAAAATATCTCATTGATGTACCTATATCGAAACATCGTATAGCTATTACTAGATTTAGATGCTCAAATCACAGACTTGCCATAGAAACAGGAAGATACGAAAACGTTTCAAGGTGTGACCGGATATGTATATATTGTAATATAAATGGCCTCAGTTATGTGGAAGATGAATATCATTTCCTCTGTATCTGTGCAACAGGACCTGCGAAATAAATACTTAAGGTACGCCTCCGATTGCACTAGGCAAATATGTATAAATATACTGAAAACAATGAACCCTACTAAGCTAACAGCATTGGGAAACTTCATCTACCATGCAACAAATCTCCGTAATCGATTTTCACAAAGCTGTTCTCGTTAATTGTGTTAATATCATATTATACTGTATATATGTTGTACTAAGAGCCGAAGGCCAGCAGTACGAAATAAATATTTACCTTAACTCGAAAAATTGTTGTAAAGGTGACTGGCTTCGACCAAATAACGCCCAATATTCAGCATGATCATTCATCTTGTAACTCAGCAAAAACCATCCAAACACCGAAAGCGGATTTTTTCAAGAAGTTTGAAGTGCAACGGTCTGGTTTTAGCCCCGCACGCATATCGCGCTGACATCATGATCTAAAAATAGCGCAAACCCCCAAGTCTGATCGAGGCTATTGAAATGGTTGTCCTGTTGAGCGCCCCTACAAAAAGTGATACCGACATCAGGTTTCCCAATACATTTGTCGTATCTCGAGTTATGTTGGCCGAAAGGTCTTTCCAATGAAACGATGTCACGCCAGTCTAACTTGATACTTCTCACCTTTTCTATGGCGGTTCAACTACTACGTTAATTGTCTGATTATGTTCCTTATGTTCACCATACTTTGTTGTTTTGTGTCTACCTCACACCGCCGACAAGACCGGCTTGATAATATATTAAAATCAATGCGTGGTCCACGTAGGGTGTATAAGAAAAGCAGACAGTAAGTTAGCTTCGAACAAAAACGAAAGTCTGGGATTTACAAGGTTCACAGATCTAGGAAACATTGGCGGACCAGGGTACGTACCATGCATGTGCTTTATATTCATGACAGTCATGTTATCTGGTGTACGCGACCGCTTATGAATATGGATTCGGCAGATACGTTGGAGAATTGTATTATGTTGCTTAATGGACTTTGATATAAAAGGCCTAGTAGTCTATGGTACCTGGCTTTGCCCGCTACGCAAAGTGTTGGTTGGAATACCACAAGTGTTTTGATCGACATCCTAACACAGTATGGCACCGTTAATAATATGACCATATGTCTTCTGCTGATATATACATTCGGCGCATAGACGCGCAGTAGAAAGCGGACAGGGAAAGTGGTCCATATATATATATATATGTGTGTAAGTATGGAAAGAATGAAGAAATTGCAGTAATCGAAGACTTCATTTGCTTCAAATTTCATTTGCTACTCGTGTGTCCTTTATATACAGATTCAAGAACGAAATCTGTTGAGTTGCTAATTTATTCCATTAATGGCTGCTGCCTGTTGTAAGCGAATTGAATCCCAAATGTGCCTGTTTGTCCGATGGTCCAAGGACCTTCTAAGTACGATAACGATACATTCCGGCCAGGTCACACGTATTGAACGACCCCAAGTGGCGAAATAAAGAGTCGTCGCGTCCAAAACACGTTAAAGCACGTTAGTAATATGCTAGGAGAAGTTCCATAATATTATTAACCAGAATACAATTCTTTGCTGCAGAGTCGAAAAAGTGACGTCATGACTGATACCAGACTGATGCCTTACGTTAGACGTTACCCCATGGTTGCCATCGGGCTGTTTATGGTGAGCTGTGTGATGATGCTGATCTGGGCTCATCAGGGGTATTTTCTTCCGGGTGAAAGCTTGGAGGTGTTGGGTTCAATAGAAAGCGAATATGCTGTCACAGGTGGCTCCACTGAGACTCGTGTTACGCCACAAAAGAACAATGAAGAACCAATGCCATCCGCACCTAATGATAAAACGACGCAAGATCATTTCGACAATGTCAACGGTGATACACCTAGTGAAACGACAGTATGTGCTGTTGAAACGAGACGGAATATAGCGGAGGAGGTATGTTCCACATTGGCCTACCAAGACCTTGCTGTGAAAGAGGATGACTATGGTGACGCCATGGGCATATTTGTCAATCACGATCAACGAATATTTGTTTCCGTTGTGAACAAAGCGGGAAGTCGGGCATTAACTAGTTATTTCGCACAGCTTAACAAGATAAATTCATCTTTTATAGAGCAAGCTACTGCTACCGGCAAAAAAATATCATATCTGCCAAGGCCTAAATCTCCGTCAGCAAATGAACTCATGAAATTTAAGGGATTCATTAGAGTTGGAGGCGTCTCTCTGACGGACGTGCAGCGGTTATTTCCCAACTACACCAAACTCATTCAAGTCCGACACCCACTCCAGAGGTTCGTCTCCGGTTATTATCAAAGGGTTATTCTCAAATGGCAAAGAAAGGATCTTGATTTCCCGAGTTTCGTCGAACAGGTCCTGACTGGTCGCTCCGATAGACACTGGATGCCTTATTATACTAATACACATCCGTGTGTTCTTCACTATGATGTCATTCTCAAGGTGGAGACATGTGAACTTGACCAGCTGATGCTCAGAGACAAATTTGGATGGGAGTCCACAATAGGACATGGCCACGTCAACCCCAATTTTAACATCACAGATACGTCACGTTCAGTCTACTACAAGTACGATGATTTCCTCAATGACTTTCGGATGAAGCACCCGTCATTATTCAATAGTCTTCTGGCATTTTTGCAGCCTGATATGGACATGTTCGGCTATACTTGGGACGAGGCGGCGGGAAGCTCGTGCAGCTACTCGGCCGTTAATTGCTGCTGAGGATCCACTACCATGTATTAAATCCCTTTAGCGGGATGCTTTAGATGTGTGAATTGAATTATAGTATAGAAAATCACAGAACAGAGAACACATAACACTGTTTTGATTTGCACGTCATCATCTTCAAATTAACCATGTAGCTTCTTTGTTTAAGCCTGTTCATTTGTGATACGCGTATCTGAGCAGTTCTTTACATATGGGAAGAATGCGCCAAAATGATCGATCAACGTCATGTTCATTAGTGAAGTTACAAGAAAGAACAAATGCAGTATAACAGTTGTCCCCGTTTGAACCATGTCTTAAACTTAAGCATCACGACATAAGACACACGTACAACTGTAGCATGCAGCGGGGAACCGTCTGCAATTTCGAAAGGTATCATATTACTAATGCCTTGGAGGAAGGTATTCTGTGCATCGATGAGCTGTTAAATTGCTCTTAAATTGAACTCCGGATGCTATGGGATATGTTTTTAAACTTAGTCCAAGTGCTATTCGTCGGTAAGTCTATGACACCTGCATGATAATCATCATGACTGGGATCACGACCAAGGAGCACCTGGTCTCATTAGGACAAATGCAACTGTGTAGTCAATCGGATTGATCCTGCTGTAGATATTGCTTCAAAATAGGACATATTATATTATATTACGCAGAGGAGAACAGGTTAGTGTAAATGTTTTCAATCTCCTATTCGGTAAGGGGGCTTGGTTTCTGGATATGTCACATCAGAAGTAGCTGAAAAGATCCGGTGTAGATTAAAGTGGAAATAAACAAGGTTACCTTACCATCACCGCTTCGTTCTTGTTATGTATCTTCACTGTTTGTATGGAGCCGATTAAATGAGTCTCAATTAAATAGACGTGTGGGTTGTAAGTAATAAGAATGTAGTCGTTGGTTAACACTTTCACCGACCTATTTGTGCCTGCCAAAGTGTCTACGAAAATACAATATATAATCGGTAGATCAGTGTTGACGAAGAATGTTATCTGATAACGAAAAATGGTTGTTACTGACCCACTGCCTTGTGGGTATGGCTCGGGATGCGCTCTACGGTGAGCGTGCCGATGGCAAAAAGCCCACTGGACGGCCAAAGCCCAGTTTTATGGATGTTTGTAGCGTCGGTAGTTCAGTGTTGACGAATAATGTTATCGGATAACGAAAAATGGTTGTTACTGACACACTGCCTTGTGGGTATGGTTCGGGATGTGCTCTACGGTGAGCGTGCCGATGGCAAAAAGCCGACTGGACGGCCAAAGCTCAGTTTTAAGGATGTTTGCAAGCGTGACATGATGTTTTTTCCGTATCGATTCAAATTCTTGGGAGGATCTACCATTCGAAAAGAGGGAATGATAATGTGTCGTGCGTGAGGAAATGGCCCACCATGACGGGTTCTGGTTTCAGAAACTGGACTCGAAACCCCAATCTAGGCATCTAGTGAGTACAAACCAAGACCTAGCGACAGTTTATCGATGCGACGACTGCAGTAAGCTCTGTCGGTCACAGATAGGCTTATTCAATCATAAGGGCAAATGCCGGGACGCGAATCGTATCACTTGAAGTCAAACAAAGCTGCAAAATCTATCGTCTTTCGCAGACGGACGGATGCCACCAACAGTGCTGTAGGTTGAATCTGGCCTAAAGTATGTTAAACATTGGATCATATATGAACAAGTTAAGACCGCCTTGAATTGACATAAATGGAAATTAAAGCGCGTACTAGCTATAATAGGGGCCACTGGCTGTCGTCGATTCGTCATAAGAGCTCGATTGCAGCGCCATTATCGGTTAATTTATACAAACCTTTGCAGCCTCGTCGGCGCTCTGCAAGTGAACATAATTATACACAGCGGGTTTCTGCAAATCAATGTCCGGGAGAAAACTTATAACAGTAGCTCACGTTATCACATGAATAAAGGTAATAGATCACCCTCAGCTACCACTATTTTAAAATGGCACACAATATAAATTGATGCAAATTGCAAAGCGTTTAATTCCTTATTTCAAATTTTATTAATTGGATTAGAACTTATTGATTCTATCAGTTCTCAAGAATGTTGAATTTGGGCCCGACCGTCAAATCCGTTAACCTGTTGATAGGAAATAAGCCCTAAATAAAATGAGTGGTGACAGGTATCCGCCAAACCGTCTTACGCGGGTATTGAGAGGGGTTGGACTACTCGCTTCACCCACGCAACCACTTGTCCCCCTCAATTCATTACAAATCAGCTTATATGGCAATATTTCGTCTGGAAATAGACCTTCCAAGTATGATTTTCAACTTTACTGGAGATATTGTTTCACCTCGGTAGCACCAAAGATCTATGACTTGTTTGCGTTGCAAAATCTAATGGCATGTTCAAGGGTAAACCACGGTAGTCAGTTAAAAATGAAGGGACCTGCACCAAGAGCTCACCTTGTTGCACAGATTCAGAATCAGTATCAGAAACGTTTTATTGGGTCAAGCATACGTAACAAAACAAACAGCAAAAAACCACACACAAAATTGATATGGTTGCCTGACCGAGGAGACTCACATTAAGACTGCTAGGCAGTCGCTAGCATGTGAGCCACATCAAAAATATTAATAAACAAGTTTAACACAAGCCAGTTACGCTATAAGCGACACTGATTCAAACATATTGTTGCTGAGTTCATATGCACTCTATCATTTATCAACAACAGCAAATATGGTATTTCGAAGTACTAAACATAGACGATCCAGAGTAAAAATTTAAGAAAGCTAAATACCAATTCCGTGCGTGCGTGGCAAACATAACAATATGAGGCTTCACAGCATTCCTTATAACCGATTAATAAATGTTCCTTAATATGAGACGCATAACTTTTTCAGCGAATGTGTGGTTCCTTTGCTAATGATATGCGGAGGGGTGTTGTTTAGGTGATGGAGGAGACTATGTCTTAAGGTAAGTTGATAGAATTTGTGTTTGGTATTCGGGATATGAAATGTGTGGTTTTGTCTTGTGTGATGACTATGTAAATCATTTATCTTGAGGAATGTTATGTGTTCGAGAAAGTAAGCTGGTAGGTTATTATTTATGAATTGGTAGTAAAATGTAAGTTGCAATCTAAGTAAATCTTTTAGTTTCAAGATTTTGAGATATTGAGTAGCGGGTCCACGTGTGCAATATAATGACTTTTTGTTATAATCCTAATTGCCCGTTTTTGAATTTTAAATAATCTGTCAACTCGATATACCCATGCCAGTATGCAGTAATATAGTTGACTCTGAAACGGTGACATATATATGATATACAGTATGTGTTGGGGAAGAAAGCTTCCTAGCCTCTTTAGGACCAACAACTTTGTTTCATTTTGCAGCAAATTTGTTTGCATGGCTGTGCCATGTTAAATGTTTAGTCCTAGCAGATCAGGTATCGACGCACTCTAGTTTGTTCCTGGTAAGGTATAGTTCTGGAATTTTTACTTTTTTCCTGGGCTTGTAGAGTACCATGTATTTAGATTTTGTTATGTTTATGCACATATCATTTACCTATCGTTTATCTTGGATAACTCATCATTTATGTTTTGCGCTTTATTATTACTTCCAGTTATTGATGCATCCAGTGTACTAAACAGTGTAGTATCATCGGCGTATACTATGTATTAAAAAACATCGCTAGCGTGGGGTGAATCATTGGTATAGATTATAAAGAGAAGCGGCCCTAGGATTGAACCTTGTGGAACCCCGCGTGTGACAGGCATTTCTTCAGATCGTATATTATCTATCATACGGTACTGTTTGCGATTATCTAGATAACTTTTTAGGAGATTCAGAGCACTTCTAGATACGCCATAGTGATGCAGCTTGTTTAATAAACTGTTATGATTTAATGTATCAAATGCTTTGGATAAATCCAGATATATATGAATAAGATATTTACCTTCATCAAGCTTTTGTATAGTTCTTTCTATCAGTTCTAATGTAGAATGTTCAGTGGAGGGCTTCTTTCTGAACCCATACTGGTTGGAGTTAAAGAGCTTTTGCTTCTGAAAATGATCATACAAGAAGGCAAATATAATTTTCTCGATTTTGGAAATTGCTGAGATATTGGTCGATAGTTATCGATATTTGTGTTATCATGTTTTTTGAAGATTGGAATTACCTTGGCCAGTTTTAACTGGTCGGGGAAGATCCCTGTCGTCAGGCATTGATCGATTATTAGAGGAATACTCTCACATAATTCCTCCTTGAATATCTTGAGCAATTTTACCGAAATTCCATCATGACCTGAACTTGATTTGGATTTTAATGCATTTATGGCCCCCAATATCTGGGTTTTATTAACTTCTGTGAAACATAGTCTATTTAATGTGGGTAGAGGTTTCAAATGAGACTCGTAGAGTGTTGTGTTTGCGCAATCTAAATTGCCGCAGATAGTTGTGCCGATATTGACGAAGAAACTATTGAACTTATCTGTTATCAGTTGTCTATTTTCCACCGGCTTGCCCTCGATATTAAAATAGTCCGGAAAGTCTTTCGTGTCCTTTTTATTATTCAGTAAGCGTTTGATTTCTCTCCATGTTCCTTTAGTATCATTTTTGCACTTGTCAAAGCGTTTAAGATAATAATCAGTTTTAGCTTGTGCAATCAACTTTTTAGCATCATGTTATAAATCTTTAAATTCGTCTTCAGTGTTCCATACTGCATGGAATCTGGTAACGTTGCTTTTAGCCTCCTGTAAAGTTTGTCTCTAAAGGAAAGAGATTTGATAATTCCCTGCGTAATCCATACCGATTTCTTATGTTTATGCTTATTAAATTTGACTAGTTTACTTGGCAAGAGATCACGCTTGGCCTTTGGGAGTACATCCTCTAGTATTTTGTAGTTGATGTTTAGATCGGCGTGCATATCATTTTCTATTTTACGGCTAATTTCTGCTTTTGCAAGATGCGCTTTAATGTTAAGAAGGGAATTCTGGTCCCTTTTTTCTACCTGTACATGGGTCGGTGTTTTGTGAGAAAGTCGAAAATTAAGATTAAAGGAAATAAAATATGGCAAATGGTCAGACAGACCTTTGATTAGTATACCAGCAGTTGCACTTAATGTGTTCGAAGTCATTTTACAGAGAAAATTGTCAATTAAAGTTCCCCTATATGTAGACAGTCCTGTTGGGAGTGTTATCAGAGGGAAAAAGATTCGGGAAAGAACGGTGTCGAAGTACTCACTTAAAGCTGGTTTTTCATTCAGACTGAGAAGATCTATATTATAATCGCCCGCAATTATAACCTCGCAAGGGTTTTTCTCAAGATGGTGAAGGGTAAAAGATAATTCTTATGTAAACTGAATATAATTATCATTAATACCACGGGGAGGCCGATAAATATTTCCTAATATCACTTTTTGGCTCTGTGGAGTGCCACCCCGTGACTTCTATAAATTGCCCATGCCATATATCAGATCGAACATGTGGGGAAATGGTTTTGTACTTAAGCTTGTTGTTTAAAAAAATAATCAACCCACCATGAGCATTACAATATTTCCCAGTAGAGATAAGTGTATAGTTCTCTAAGTTACACAGTGATAGGTCAGAGTCATCAGCCAACTCTCCTGTAAACATATTGCAGATAATTCAATACCTTTACTTTTTAAAATATCTGTTAACACTTTCAATTCGTCAAATTTTGATGATATAGAGGCGACATTTAAGCTCATAATAGAGCATTCACACCGACCCTCACAGAGAATCGATAACAATTGGTCTTCTGTGTAATAGGGTGATAGTTCTATGTAATCCACCTCTGAATTGTTATATCTTACATTTCTACCCTTCGACATCAATTTATTGAGCAGATAATTCTGCTCAACACCGCCAAATGGCCTTAAGACATCCTCACTTTCAGTGATATGCACATCTAACATTTGAAAAGTACAAGTGTATATTTTTCCATACTACCTTGGTTCTACCATTTGTACTCAGGTCAATCTGAATCAAGCTGATCGTATTCACATACAAGCGCGGACTGGCGATAACTCAAAACGCGTACAACGAATCAGTACAATAGACAAACAATAAAGAAATAAGAATAAAAATGACAAATCGCATGGAAAATGGGGTGAAGGTAGCGCAGCAAAGCTTTGCGCACAGGTGCTGAGGAAAACACGGGAGCGTCACCACATGAATATGCATAAGCATATGCACATGCATATGCGTCTTTAATTACATTGTGAGTCGAGCCCAATGTTCATTTCATTACTCTAAACACACTCTAGGCACTGGCGATGCGCGTTGATCACAGGAGTAATACACGTGTTTCATATGACACACACACCAAGGCAATAGCATTTACGGGGCAGGGGGACTCTATGCCGTCTTGGTTGACCGCGTCTAGGCAGCAGCACATGTGACTCTTTCTCTCTCACTCAGAGTGAGCCAGGCCTGGTTATACCTGACCCGTGGCTGTGGAAGGAAGATAAAAACTAGCATCAATGTAGCTGTTTTCCTTTGATTTAAGCTGATTAAGTTTTAGAAGATAACATTTTCCGATGCAGTCGATGTTACATGTGACATGATTTATTATTTTAAACGAACGTATCGTTGTTAGAAAAGGAGTGAAAATATGCCGATATGTAGAGAAACACCGCCAAACTTTGCAAAGTTCTCAAACAGTCACAGAAGGTGAAGGTTGTTGTTTCGTAAGCTCATTAGCTAGATGACGCAACGCGCAGAAGAAAAACCCTTGCTTGCAGCATCGAACCAGCATTGGGCCATCGTTGGCAAGCCACCCGCAACCGTGCCAACTATAGCCGGCGTTGGGCCAACATCTCTGTGCGATCTGGGATCCTTGCAACTCTGTTGAATCCCTTAAAAATGTAATGAATTCGTCTGCTGATGCATAATTATATCTTTATCGAAAAGATATTATTGTAGTCGTGGTAGGCGCCATACACGATGCATTTAACTTGTGCAGCCGTTCAAAATGACGAGTCAGATCCCAACTTCTCTCTTTGGTCACCATGCAAAAAAATATTCCTTAACTCCCTGCCGGTTGTTTTTATATAACCCATATCGAAAAGGTATCGACTTTGCTACGTTATTGAGGACATTTTGTGGCCGGCGTGAGGCGAAATGAAACAAATGGGCGTTTGGTGAGCAGCTGTAGCTACGGTGATCACCTTAAATATGGAACTTGAACATCCAACACTTAACCTGAGAGTTGGTGTAGCGGGTCGTTTTCTGGGCAAGAAGATACGGCAAAAGTAAGTCTGTGTTTCGAATGTCAAGGCTTAGATTATGCATGAATGAGGGTCGTAGGGCGCAATGATTCGCCATGTCACAAATATCTGGGGGCGTCGTTATACTTCCATGGGTTTACTGTCATTAATGAGATTTACCGACGGATCCCATTTTTTGCAACGATTTCAGAAAGAGAGTGGGCGACTAATACATATTCATCAGTCAGTTTTAACATGCTAGTATCGCCTTACAATTTCATTTTGCTGTGTCCGTAAATCACCGACAACATTAACGACACTAGAACCGACTTTAAACCTACTTTATTCTCGTAATGGCGATAGCACTGCTATAAGTGGATGTCGACAGCAACATTGCGGACCATAATTATTTAAGTCGACGAAGCATCTAATATAACGTCTATTCGCCTGCTAAATGTACCCGACACGAGGTGGATAGTGTGATTATATATTGTCATGACTAGTCGGGGACACATTTTGCAGGGTGGTAACACTTGCCTAACAAGAATAACAAGATATGTCAAAGGTGTCCTACGACGCTCGGATGCTCCCACAACACGCGGATGCTCCCACGATACCCGGATGCTCCCACGACGCTCGGATGCTCCAATGACGCTCGTATGCTCCCACGACGCTCGGATGCTCCCACAACACTCGGATGCTCCCACGACACTCGAATGCTCCCACGACACGCGGATGCTCTCGCGACACGCGGATGCTCCCACGACACGCGGATGCTCCCACGACCCTCGGATGCTCCTACGACACCCGGATGCTCCCACGACACGCGGATGCTCCCACGACGCTCAGATGCTCACACGACGCTCGGATGCTCCCTCGAGATTCCCAAGACGTAGCACCAGTCCCGCAGATCAGGCTCCACTATGCAGCTCGCCGCCAGGCCCTCCAAAGCCTTTCTACGTCCGCCAGCCCTACAGATCAGGCTCCACCATGCAGCCCGCAGCCACGCCCTCCACCGCCTGTCCACGTCCACCAGCCCCACAGATCCGACTCCACCACGCAGCCCTCAGCCAGGCCCTCCACCGCCTGTCTACGTCCACCAGGGTGTCGGCTCCGTTTGTGGTGTGCGCTCTGATATTTATATCCGAGACCACTCCCTATATGTCCCCCATAAGCAGCTTCGATATCACGAGCAACCAACCAATCCTCCTGAACACGCACCAATTCGAAATAAACTTTCTACCTTGAATATTTATAGCAATTAGGGTCATTTATTGATTCGCATTACCTTGACAACTGGGTTTGTCGAGACGCCTGGCTTGAACTTTAACTTGCTAACAGCGCAATTGCCAACAAAAAATTGGAGCGCAGCCCGCAGCGACCCCCTCCACCGCCTGTCCACGTCCACCAGCACCACAGATCAGGCTCCACCACGCAGCCCGCAGCCACGCCCTCCACCGCCTTTCCACGTCCACCAGCCCCACAGATCAGGCTCCACCACGCAGCCCGCAGCCACGCCCTCCACCGCCTGTCCACGTCCACCAGCCCCACAGATCAGGCTCCACCACGCAGCCCACAGCCACGCCCGCCACCGCCTGTCCACGTCCACCAGCCCCACAGATCAGGGTCCACCACGCAGCCCACAGCCACGCCCGCCACTGCCTGTCCACGTCCACCAGGCCCGCAGATCAGGCTTCACCACGCGGCCTCGCAGCCACGCCCTCCACCGCCTGTCCACGTCCACCAGGGTGTCGGCTCCGTTTGTGGTGTGCGCTCAGATATTTATATCCGGGACCACTCCCTATATGTCCCCCATAAGCAGCTTCCATCCAACGAGCAAACCAACCAATCCTCCGGAACACGCACCAATTCAAAATAAACTTTCTACCTTGATTATTTATAGCAATTAGGGTCATTTATTGATTCGTATTACCTTGACAACTGGGTTTGTCGAGACGCCTGGCTTGAACTTTGACTTGCTAACAGCGCAATAGCCGACAAAAAACTGGAGTGTCATACTTTGCGCCATCAGTGGGAAGTTTGCTTTCGGATAAAAGTTTCTTGTGACGCATTGGAAAGATATAAGAATCGACCGAAGTCATCTCTGGTCATATCTATATGACCAATTAGAACGTCATATCGATGGCTAGAAGTTAAAAGTTAAAAAAATACGAAAAACAATCCATATAATACATTTTCCCCGACACTTCATGACCGCATTTAGCTCAAAAATAGGAATGACGCATCGAAAAGAACCGAAAACTGCGCCTTTTATGGTGCGCGGACGCAGCGGAAGAACATAGGGAAAGGAAGATATCCGTGTGGCATAGGTCTTGGTTTTATTGCCCACAAAAATTTGGCTTACCGTTACGCGAGTTTCTGTAACATAAGTCAACCGTATATACTTTGTCTAAAAAACGAGCGTACCTGGCAATATACCAGGACTGGTCGGTAAGACCGCGTAATCTTAGTGACAACTCCAGTGAGACATATAAACTTGATTACGCAAGCCTTACTGGCAACGTGCAAAACTGTTTACACAAGTTGAGGTGACGCTTCTCAGATAACTTGTTCTCGCGTCTCTCGCAACCATCGTACATAAACAAGCGTTAGGAACTCGGAAACCCTATATATCTTATTAGTTTGAGGCAACTTGACATATTGCACAAACTGAGATCAACCCTCTTGACGTAAATTGAGTGTGGCATCAAGTGCCCACCTGACAAATGTTAATCTGAAGTTCCATCATAAGCAATAGATTTATGTCTACAGTTCGTACAGGACAATGCGCTGCAACAATGCAGTTACCTCGTATAACACGTTACACAATAAATTTAAACAACCGTTTTGGGGGCATACGCCACTAATCATTCCGACCTGCTTGAAACCCATGTATCGAGCTGGGAGGAATGATAACCCCAAAGCGGAAACAAAGACACTACACGCGGATGTATTTCTTAAAAGCGTCGGAGTTCCAGCGACCCATCGCTCTAATCTGGGCGTCTGACATGCCTATCTTGGCCGCCAGAGTGGCCGCGCCTATCCTAAAACTGTGCGACTTATAGTAGTTAGTATCGAGGCACAAGAAATGTAAGGAAGCATGGAGACTTCGCACAAAAACGGTCCGTGAAACTAGTTGGCCTCTAGCAGACAAGAAAAGCGGGCCTGGTTGATTCCCTCGTAATGACAGGTAAGCGGTCACAGCCTTGATGGGGCACAGAGCATCACTTCTCTGAGAAATTTTGACCGATGTAGCTCGGCCGTGAGAATGTTTGAATTTGTGGAAGATGATGTACATGCAACGAGATTGCGGTTGTATGTCGATTTGACGGAGGGACAAAATGTTATCCGTGCAAGCATGGGACTCGGCGATTTCGCCGATTCTCAGAAAACCAAAAAAGGCAGGTAGATACATGGCCCTGAATTTTTTTTTGTCGTAATCAGGGGACAAAACCGTGTCGAGAGAAGCGGCAAGGGCCGCCAGCATTTCAATAGAAATGGGAAGCCTCACGGTGTGAGTGTGAGGGAGATTTTTTACGCCTTGCAAAGATTTTTGTACTAAAAAGGATTGTGAAGGGTCTGGTAGCGACATGCACCTGTGGATGTAAGCTACAGCTGACATGTGGGACACGATTGTACTCGCTGCGTAGCGCTTTTTGTAGAAAAACGAAACATAAAGGGCGAGATGAATGGGAGTGGAAGGCATGGCCGTTGAGAGTTTATGTTGGGTGAGGACACAGGCGCTCAGATCTGCTGACAGAACCCCCGAAGTAAATAAACAACGCCCCCCTCTCAGGCACCGCATATAATAGAAAGAAAGGTACCGCTCTTGGTTTGCAGCGCCACAGACAGGCCCTCGCTTCAACTGGCCCTAGCGACCCACACACGACATTCACAACGCATCTATCACCTCGAATCAACTCCATAGAAGTTTAACTCTTACCACATCTACTTTCTGATGCCTGACATGTCCACAACTTAGCACAAATCGGACATTTTCCCAACAACTTGCAAAACAACAACACACTCGGACAGATCCCTCGACCACTTTCGCCAGAAACGTGCCAGTGCGCAACTCAGAGTGAGCATTCCGGTGACGTCACTGAAATCGTGTCACACATTGGGTTAGGGGGGCTACACCCCCATCTTCGCAAACAGGGGTGTGGTTCATAACATTTAAATATTTGTAGAGATCTCGAATTGGATTTTTGGTACAAACAGTTTAAGTGTTTTCGCCCCATTTTTTTTTAATCTGTAGGCACAAACAGTTGCCTGATGTCAAAGGTTGTTTTGCTGCTTGGTATAGGGCGGTTGTGGACACGTGCACACTATACAAACTTACACGAAGAATCCATAATATAAATAAATAGTCAGTGGACTTTCCCTCTCGAACATGATAATACTAGTAACCCCTTCATTTAGTGTCTTCCGGTGACCCACGACCTACATATTTTATTGGAACTCCTCTGATCACGTGTCTGGGTATTTAATAAAAGATGTAAACATCAACAAGTCATGCATGGCAAATCAAATAATGGAACAATTGGAAACCGCGCTGGACCTAATCTAGGCGGCCATAATGTATGTATTACCCGCCAAGCAGGGATAGGCAAGACATTCTATTTGCGGCAAGCTGTACGTCATCTTCAAGAACAAGGAGGAAAGAGTGGCTGTGACGGCCTCGAGTGGCATTATTTTGGAGCGGCTAAACAGCACCTGAGTGCCTGCCGTCAGAAAACTTGAAACTGCCCGCCAAAAGTGCCCGGCGTATCTGGCTAATACCCTCCTAATTATCGCAGATATAGTGATGCCGGGATATGGGACTTGGTGTAAGACGATAAAGAGTTCAGGGCTGCCAGGCACAGAATACTTGAGACAGATGTAATCTTCGTTTAGGAAATTTCAATGATATAAATATATTTGGGATATTCTGGGAAACTGCTAATAATGCGATTTCACCATACATGTGGAAGTATGATTGAAATATTTATATTGCTTTAATTTCTTCACTTTAGTATATAGATTTATATGCAATAGTGCGGTCATATTAAATAAGCATTGGTATCATGCATACCAACTGCATGTGTAGTATAAAGTGTAACTAAATTATTTCAGTGCCACGACGCACGGCGTAACGTGTAAGAGACTACCGAGACTTGATCGAAGAAGTGGCCCCCCTTATACTCTTTACGGTGAAAGCTGTCAGATGAACTGAAATAATATCGATTATCTTATTTAAGAAAAAAAATAAGGAGGAAATTTGCAAAGACGCATACCGATACGTAATTTTTTCGAATGAAGACATAGTACAACAGCGCTAGAAGGCAGATTTATGTGGATTTGCCTGCGTAAAATTTAAACTGTTCAAATGCCCCCGCCAGAAATAAGTCACAGCCAATCACACGCCTTCTGCACAGGCCGGAAGTAAAGACGTCACCGGAATGCTCGCTCTGAGTTGCGCACTGGCACGTTTCTGGCGAAAGTGGTCGAGGGATCTGTCCGAGTGTGTTGTTGTTTTGCAAGTTGTTGTGAAAATGTCATATTTGTGCTAAGTTGTGGACATGTCAGGCATCAGAAAGTAGATGTGGTAAGAGTTAAACTTCTATTGAGTTGATTCGAGGTGATAGATGCGTTGTGAATGTCGTGTGTGGGTCGCTAGGGCCGGTTGAAGCGAGGGCCTGTCTGTGGCGCTGCAAACCAAGAGCGGTACCTTTCTTTCTATTATATGCGGTGCCTGAGAGGGGGGCGTTGTTTATTTACTTCGGGGGTTCTGTCAGCAGATCTGAGCGCCTGTGGGTGAGGAAGAGCTTGAAAGATGCGAGGGATCTCTCATAGGCTTTTATAGAGTTTGAAGAAAGAGAAGTCTGAATTAATCTGGCAAGATCTGGGACAAGGCTGAGGGCCGGATGATGTGGGGAAGTGACGTCGGATGTGTCTTGGCGCTGGGCGCCCTCCTTTTGAATGCCTGGACCTGTGAACGAGACAACAAATCAGCGAGCGTGTTGAGTTTGCCGGGAATGTGTTGTGCCTTTATTTGGATGTTGTGGAGCATGCATGACACCACCAGTCTTCTGACTAGTACCATAATATCCGGATTCTTAGAGGTGAGGCCATTGATAATCGGCACCAAGGCTTCGTTATCGGTATGTATGACGAGGCGTTGGGAAGGCAACTTAGGGGTCCAGGTGACCAGATTGCACAGATTGGGTACAACTCCAAAAACGAGATGGGTTTTCCCTTACAGCTTTCGGGCCATAAGCCCGCAAACCAGAAATCTCCGAAAACAGCCCCGTAACCGATAGAACCGGATGCGTCCGTGTACAGATGGAGGGACTGAGCCCACACCCATGGCAAGAACGACAGAACGGTTTTGCCGTTAAAGTGGTCCAAAAAGAGGTCCCGCGCCTGCAGACCTTTGCGGGCTTCTGCGCCGAGCCGAACGTGGTGATACGGCTTAGATACACCCAGGGTCAAGTCGTAGAGCCGACGCAAGAAACATCTCCCCTGGGGAATGATCTTGCACGCGAAGTTTAGGGATCCCGTTAACTGTTGTAATTGTACCAGTTTTATGCTTGTTGCTGACGAGGCCGACGTGGTCGCGTCCTTATATTTTTGCAGTTTGTCCTGGGGCAACCTGCCTTCAAAGTCTAAGGTGTTGAACTCAATGCCCACGAATGACAGTGTGGTAGCGGGAAGGAAAGTTTTTTCCTTCGAAATAGGGACCCCGATGTTTGAGCATAGCTGCATGAAAGTCACAAGAGCGTGATGGCAGTCTTCATAGCACCGAGCCACAAACAGAAAATCGTCCAATATGTGGAAGACATGGGCGTTGGCAAGGCGCCGCCGAATAGCCCATTCTAAAGCTGTACTGAAAGTTTCAAATATTTGACAGCTGGACCGTAGGCCCATGGGTAGGGTTTTGTCGTAATAAATCTTTCCTGCGAAAGTAAAGCCTAACAAGTGGTAGTCACTTGGGGCAATTGGGATGATACGGAAGGCTGACTCAATGTCAGTCTTGGCCATGAAACAGCCAGGACCGAGTGATGCTACAGCACGTATAGCGTCGTCAATGGAGGCATATGCCACTGTGGCATACACATCATCGATGTGTGAATTGACAGAATCCCCCAACGGGTAGGAGAGGTGTTGGATCATACGGAAGGATCCGGGTTTCTTTTTGGGGACAAGACCTATTGGGGAATAAACCATGTTAAGTAGGGGTGGGTGGGTGAAGGGTCCCGCTATCCGCCCTGCTTACAACTTCGCCAAGATATTCTGTTCGACCAGTTCCGGTTGCAACTGGGCCGACCTGACATTTTGTACCCGGTTATTTGGCAACTCGCCTTTAAAACCTGTATGCAACCCTCCCGTGAATCCCTGAACTAAATATTTCCGGATAGTGGGTTCGTAGCCCTCCAGCGTTCGGTCCAGCCTATCGGGATTGACCGGGGTTGGTAGTGGCTTGACTTGATTTACCTGCCATCCTCTTTCGGGGATGGGAAGGCCTACTAAGCGCTGTTGCGAAGGGGTTAGAACGTCTGGGGGGTGGTCCGTTGGTCCGTTGGTCCCGGCGTATCCGGGGGAATGCCGAGCGCGCCGCCAGCTCTAGGGTGACGTACTGAATCCCCACTTGCCGCCAGCCCATGGTCAGCGACAAGAAGGGTCAGCCCGTCCCCCATCTGGAAACTGCCCGCAACGCCAGCCAAAGACGACCCATGTCCATCCCTGGGCAGTGCTGCTGGCAGTCTGCCAGGAGTTTGAGCAGCGACCGCGGCCTCGACCGATGACTGCACAGTCTGGTGTATTAGCACTGCCAGGTTGTCTGTGACCTGCTCGGTGATGGTAGACACCATGTCCAGTACCGGAGGTGTCTCATTTGTTGTCTCGATATATTTTCTTTTCCCCCCGGTAGAAGAGGCTGCCTGGGCTCCTTTTGCAGTTGGTGTTTTCTTGCGAGGCATGCTGCAAGCAGGAGAATTAGGCGCAGCAGACACTGATCTGAAGTGGCGTGATGCCCTCATAAAAAAACATTACAATTACCTGGCTGTACTATGTGGCAACTACATATATGACACTGGGTTGTCCCAGGCAGCAACTGACCCAAGACTGGGTGCATCAGGAGACACATTCAACAACTGGTGGTACCAAGTGACAAAATCAAACCTGGGGTTACCAGGCGACAAAAATCAAACCTGGCTTTACCAGGTGACAACAATCAATCCTGGGTTTAAAAGGTGACAAAATCAAACCTGGGGTTGCCAGGCGACAAAATCAAACCTGGGGTTACCAAGTGACATAATCAAACCTGGGTTTACCAGCTGACAAAAATCAGACCTAGGTTACCAGGTGACAACAATCAAAACTGGCTTTACCAGGTGACAAAATCAAACCTGGGGTTGCCAGGCGACAAAATCAAACCTGGGGTTGCCAGGCGACAAAACCAAACCTGGGGCTGCCAGGCGACAAAATCAAACTTGGCTGTACCACATACAAAATTCAATTAGGCTTACAGAGGGCCAAGCAAGCATGGATGTATCAGGCTGACAAAATTTACAACTGGTGTACCAGTCTACACAAATATAATTGAATTACAGTAAAACCTCCCTGCCCGACCACCTCCCTAACCCGATCGTTTCCTAACTCGATCGATTTACATCATTTTGGTCCCAACGCCCCATTTCATATTCCTTAAGTCGATCGGTTGTCGGCTAGCGAAAGGATTAGTGTCACCGGCTGATTGCAATTAGCAGAACACACACACTCAGGCGATAACGCCTGTTGACTGGATAGTGTGTGAAACATGTTCGCGTGTTGTTATAGGTTGTTAGAGTATGCATTGCAGCTTTGATCATCTTGATCACAAAACTAGACACCTTTAAAACATATACAATCTCTCTTGAGAAAGATCTGGGGGACTTGTTGCCATTCGTCGCCTCTCTTCAAGAACAACTACAGAAATGTGGCATGTTAGCTACAGCAACCGCAAAGCAAGTTTCGACAAAGAAATTTCGGCAAAAGTGATTACTTTTACATGTATATTTGAATTATTAAACAAATACTACATTGTAAGGGAAAACTTCTTTTTTCTGTTTGTTTTTTTGCCACGAGTATAGTGTCGGAAGAATATTCTGTAACCCGACCACCTCCCTAAGTCGATCGATCAGTGGCAGTCCCATCGTCGGTCGACTTAGAGAGGTTTTACTGTACCAGATTACAGATGAAGTACCATTTGGGTTATACTGATGACAAATGATTCCGACCTGGGCTGTACCAGGTGGCAAATGAATCAAAATTCTATATCGAGCTTATGGAGTTCTTCAGCTGTAAAGAAGGATACAAAATATGAGATGTAAACAAGAAATATATAATGACTACCCAGTATTCCCTTAGGATATATTTCTTTAAAGAGTTCTTACTCTTTGGGATCCGTTCCAACTGTGACCACATCATTGCCCTGGTTAGAATCAGCATGGATGATGCCCCCCCTGACTGATCTGTAGAAACGATACTGACCCTTCCTGTTGAGGGGAACCCCATCCTGTGAGTACCAAGGGTGATCGTCATAAACACCTCTGTGTTTCCAGAATTTTATTCTTGGAGAATCCGCTGTGACTACTCGGGGGAAAAAGTTAACCTTCTTCATCTTTAAGTTGAACAGTTCTTGCTGCTCTAACGATTTTATAAAATGACAGTTGCCTACGATGCGGGGGAAGAGAGCCCAATGTAGGCCCGTTCACATCCTGGCTGCTGTGACAACTTCTCAGCAAGCTGGACAATGTTGTCAGCAACAACTTCTGGATAACGTGCAGCACTCAATTCATTTTCCCCAATATGAAGCACAATTGTACGCGGAGAACTGGCACATATCCGCGAAAACTTGCTGGAAAGATTGTCGACCCTCCAACCGCCGCATGCCGTGTATGAGAGGGAGCATTGTGACAAACCAAAATCTTCTACGATGCGAGGGTCAGGCTGATACTTCATGTCATTTTGTAACCTGCGCACAAAGCTGTGGCCGGCAAACGACACCTGGTGTGCCATGCTAAATGAATACAATTTACAAATAAACCTAGAATCTAGGCCTAGGTTTAAAGTTAAAATAGATGCACTGACCCTGCTCTCGAAAACTTCTTCGTCGCTGGATCACTCGTAGAAAACTTTGATAACCGACTAATAAATTTCGAGCAGAAAACACACAAAGAATAAGGAAGACTAAGCTTGCAAATGAGAAACGCTAAAAACTGTGCTTCCTGCTCTGTCGGTGACCTTCGCGAGAAGGGTCACCCCCCAACGCGCATTTGGATTTAAGCGTTAAACGCCTGCGGGCACGATTTATGGCAAAATGACCGATGGTCAGTGGCCGGAGGAAAAGTTCATCGCTGGGCTCGGGCTCCATAAAACCGCCCACAGCTTGTGCCGTTGGCTCGCTTAAATGGTACCACATTCTGAAACTTACGCGAGAGCTGTAGCTTCAATATTGACGGAGATCTATGCGTTTGACCTTGACCTTTGATCTTGTGATCTACGTGACGAATATGTTATGGGCATACTGCGTAGTAATGAAATACTAAAGATTGCAAGCGCAAGTATGCCAATCCCCCTCCCCCCCCGATGCCGCCGTTAGGACGCAATGAGACTTACAATGTTCGAGTGAAAGACACATACATTCACAAAGACACACGGAAACAAACAAACTAGACCGACATCCAAACATAATGCATAAATGCAAATAATATATCGCGCCGTCCTGCAGGACTAATAGGTCACTCTAAGTTAACCATACTACTAGAACAGCCATCAGACGGCAATAGCATGTAAACATACAACCTTGTAGATGCATTT
Organism: Arenicola marina; assembly: GCA_964019135.1. Classification (NCBI taxonomy): domain Eukaryota; kingdom Metazoa; phylum Annelida; class Polychaeta; family Arenicolidae; genus Arenicola; species Arenicola marina. The sequence goes on from OZ025250.1 coordinate 15,644,116, forward strand.
AACATATGTACACTATAAAAGTCATGCGCAATAATGCTCATCGATATACCCACGCCGCGTTTTGCACACATTGACGGAGTGCAGATCATATTCGATATCAAGGCTGTCTGGAAATGTGATATGTTGCAGAAAGGTCATTCTACTGCGATCGTTAATAGTGAGGGACTAGGCCTTAGCAACTTGGTTTGACAAAGTACTTATATTCTCCTCAATTGTATGAGCAGTTATTCATATAAACCTTAGACATTTCGTGCAACTACTCTTGCTTTAAAAGGTCAACATCGTGTTTAACGGTGCAGTAATATATACGACTAACATGTCATGGCGGGATGTATTCTTATCGACATGACGGGAAATAATGGATATTCTGTTCAGGGATCTGTTACATACCACTGCTCTTTATTAATCGCCCGCTCTTGGTCTGAAATCGATGCATACGGCCTTTGCGTTTCCCACCCAGTGGTTCAGCCAAGCGTCGTTGAAGCTCATAAATAACTCTTGACACGTGTCAGTGTAACAACGCCATCCCGATGTTAAGTACATGGGGATCATGTGCGTTAACAACACCCAGTCATGCATACGCTAAGCGTTGACACTCCAAACGACGCGATCGTACGACTGACACAACTTCTTTTCCAGAAAACGACACGCCACGCCAACGTAATACTAGTTCAATTCTCACTGCAGAGAGTTAACTTTCAACCGAAACGTCAGCCTGGAAATTACGTACTTCACGGAACGGGGAAACTCTGGTGGATCAGCGTGCGTGCTATGTTCATGGTTTCTATTTTTAACAACCCAGTTTGCTCGTTTGGTTCTAAGTTTTTTGAAAGATACGCTGGAACCTTCGTATTATGCTACTTTAATGGATTCCGGTATAAAGGGCCTACATATTTATTGTAGATTGACTTCGATTGAGTCGATTCGTTGAGTTTTTTGTTTTGATGATATTTTTAATTCGCTCCAGAATATTTGTGCCACCAGTAGAGGTGGCGTTATTTCGTGCCATGACTTACTTGTTGAATACCGACATACCGAGCGCTTTACACAATAATGTCGCGATGTCCTCTGAACGCAATATATGACCGTTCAGATTATGATCTGATGACTTTTGCTGATTACATACCCCAGTAACCTTGACATCATCGGGCCAGACCTGGCTGACAATGGGCCGGATGGCTTGGGCCAGCGGTTTTCAGCGTGTGCAATTTCATTTAAAATAAATTAGTGATGTGTCTGAAAAGGAATAATGTTAATGAAGTGAAATCAAGAAGTGAGCTGGAATGCACGTGTTCACTCGATTAATGGCACCGTCACTATCAATTGAAGTATGATGCCGTAAATGGAAAGATTAGGAGTTTCCAGTTTGAGATATTGCATAGGGTGGTCGTGACTAATGTCTATTTGACATCTTTTCTGGAACTATAAGTAAGTCAATGATGTGTGGATTGAGTTTGCTAATTCAGTAGAACCGTTTATTAAATTGAAGACACCTTTATTGTCTGTAAATAGTATAACATTTTCTGATACACGGTGCAGTATATTACTCAATCTCTTAATACTTATTGTAAAAAGACACATATATTTATGTGAATGGAACCGCAAGACCTCAAGTTCTACTATGTCCCGGGGATATAAAGTCAGACTGTGTCACAGAGCGATGCATCGGGCACAGTGCGCCGGTATCCAGGTTGTGCGATTTTGACCGAAAATGGGGCCCACTCAAACCAATATTGCAATGATAATTTTTGTCGTTTTTTTTCTTTTGTATGCATGGGTTGTGCAATATTTGCAGTCACTACCTATGGATAAAATGGAAATAGTAAGCATGTGTGAACTGCCTATATACAGAGCGCAACAGGTTTACGTCACCTTTTTCTCTGAATGACAGTTGATGCAACAATATATAACTGATGGTTCGATAAATAAACATTGCGCTGACTATGCACTTTAATACATGTAATACGCAATAATAAGTTTGACAATTTAATTGGCCAGAAGAGATGTTCTTTGCTGCAGGGTTGCACAGTGACGTCATGGCTGCTACCCGACTGATGCGCTGCGAAAGATGTTACCCCATGTTTGTCACCGGACTGTTTATAGTGTGCTGCCTGATGATGCTGATATGGGCTAATCAGGGACACTTTCAGGCCGAAAACATGGATGTCTTGGGGCCATTACCGGTCGATTATGCTATCGAAAGTGGTCTTATTGAGGCTCCTAACGCTAACTCAGCGCAAGATCATTTCGACACGACAAACGGTGATACACCCAGTGAAACGTCAGTATGTGCTCTTCACGAGAGGTTAAATTTAATGGACGAGGTATGTTCGACATTAGCCAACCGAGACCTTGCTGTGAAGGAGGATGACTATGATGACGTTATGGCCGTTGTCAATCACGATAAACGAATCTTCTTTGGCATGGTGACCAAAGCGGGAAGTCGTGATCTGACTCGGTATTTCGAACGACTGAACAAAATGAATTCATCGCTTATGGCGCAAGCGACTGAGAACGGCAGCAGAGTATCTGTTCAGTACAGATATGGTTCTCTATCAGCAGAAACACTCATGAAATTAGAGGGATTCAATAGAGTTTCAAAGATTTCTCTGACGGACGTGCAACGGTTATTTCCCAACTACACCAAACTCATTCAAGTCCGACATCCGCTCCAGAGGTTCGTCTCCGGTTATTATCAAAGGGTTATCTACAAACAGAAACTCCAGTATCTCGAATTCCCGAAGTTTGTCGAAGAGGTATTAGCCGGCCTCTGCGACAGACATTGGATGCCTTATTATACTAACACATATCCGTGTACGATTCGTTATGATATCGTTCTCAAAGTGAAGACAAGTGAACGTGACCAAGTTTTGATAAGAGACATATTTGGATGGGAATCCACAATAGACAATGGTCACCTCAACCCTAATTTCAACATCACAGATACGTCACGTTCAGTCTACTACAAGTACGACGATTTACTCAATGACTTTCAGATGAAGCACCAGTCATTATTCAATAGGCTTCTGGCATTTTTGCAGCCTGATATGGACATGTTCGGCTATACCTGGGACGAGGCGGCGGGAAGCTCGTGTAACCACCCGGCCGCTAATTGCTGCTGAGGACCCACTACCATATATTCAATCCCTTTAGTGGAATGCTATGGATGTGTGAATGGAGTTATTGCATAGCAAATCACTGTATAGAAAACCCATAACACGTAACACTGTTGTGATTTGCACGTCATCGTCTTCAAATTAACCGTGTAACCTCTTTGTTTCATCCTGTTGATTTGCGATACGTGTATCTGAGCAGTTCTTCGCGTATATGAGAAGAATTCTACAAATGGGCGTGCTAAGGGGTTGGTTTCTGGATATGTAACATCAGAAGGAGCTGAAACAATCCGGTATAGGTTAGAGTGGAAATAAACAAGGTTACATTACCACAACCGTTATATCATTGTTATGTCGCTTTGCTATGTGTATCGAGCCCATATCTTTCCTACATAAATGGATGTGTGTCTTGTAGGTTGAATCTGGCCTCAAGTATGTTATAAATTTGATCATGTATGTAAAAATTAGGATCTCTATGAGTCGATGTCAATGGAAATTAAACGTCATTTAAGAGCTACATTGGGGGTATTCCCTGTCATTCGCTCCTTTAAGGGTTCCGTTTCATCGCCCTTGCCGGCTAATTTCTCAATACCTTCGCACTCTCACCAGCCTAGGTGGCGCTGCGCAAATGAACATATACACACCAGGTTTCTACAAATCAATATCGAGGATACAACTTATGCGCCATTGTTTGCCTTTTCGAAAGATAACATATGCAATTGACTTCCACTTATCGTAAAATTATCCTTTGCAGCAACAATTAACGAGTAACGCTGAGCAAGTTATCGAGTTAGTACCAACGTGTCAAAGAGTAGATGGAACGACGTGAAATTGCAGGCGTAAAACAAATGCCGCGGGCCTCTCGTCCCGATAAATCTATGACGTCAACGAGAGAAGGCTCCTGGTGGTGAAGAGTGAATGAGAGTAAATGTGTTGAACATAGTTGACTGACTGATCCATTGGTCGATGCATACATATGTCTTTATCCTCACTGGGGAGTGAACAATCCCGTGTAACTAAATCTGTCGCATATGTCATTCCCGCCGTTATCCAGTTTATGGGCAATAAAACTCAAGTAAAATTAGTGGTGACCGCCATCAGCCAAACAGTCTTACGCAGGTGTTGGGAGGGGTGGGACACCCACGCAACCACTCCTCTGCCTTAATTTGTAGCAAATCGGCTTATATGGCACTATTTTACGTAGAAAAAGACTTTCCAAGTATGATTTTCAACTTCACTGGCGGTATTGTTTCACCTCGGTAGCACCACAAATCTATGGCTTGTTTATGTTGTCAACTCTAATTGCATGTTAAAGGGTAAACCACGGTAGCCAGGTAGAAATGAAGGGACGTGCGCAATACTAGCAATGACAGGTCTGACAAAATGCTTGTTTGTTTATTTTATCACTCTGCCATCAGAGGAAGCTCGTTCCTCACATCACCTTTGTCCAACGTTGCCGTCAGCCTCCGGTTTACCTGAACGGTGCTGAGTTCAGGAATGGTTTTTGTTTCTCGGTTTGGATCATTTAGTATTTTCGTTGCATAATATGAAAAATATAGACACTCTGTTGTCGTACGATCACAACGAGTGTGTCAAGCGAGAACGACAATTCAAAACAGCGCGGGATCAAAGTTCAAAACGCTACAGTCCTTTGACCACGATCGATCTCGAAAACATGGCTTCTAATTAATCAAAATCGAATAAATGTGTCCGGTACGGTATCAATGGCACATTAAATGGTAAATAGAGACGTATTTGATGTCAAATTGCGAACATATCTTCGATTAGATTAAGTTTAATTTTTTACGCATGAAGGATAATTCTGATGGTAAAATTTTACGTCGTGCGAGGGGGGGGGGGTGCAATTTTATTCAAGCGGAGCGCCGTCTGCCGGGAGATTGTTATGATGGTGGCGGTGGGGTGCGAAGTAAATACACCAGTTTGTTGCGGCGCGTCACTTATTACCTCGCTTCTAAAGATATATCACAGCGACTGTTTGTATTTCAAAACGTTGGTGAGACTTTCACCTCACGTCTTATACATGCAGCCATGTGTGATAGATTAAGGACGGGTTTCCTGAATTGAAATCATTTGAAATGACCAGTTTGTGGGACATTTTGTTGGCGCTTCCTTCGTCCCTCTTGTAACCATCTGCTATATGCAACCGTTTCCTTTCACAGAGACGGCAATGTGGGTAAACACCAAGCTCTCCGCACGGTGGCGCTCCATGACTGCTGTCAAATTGTATTACCTTGCGGCAGCTGGGCAATTACCTATAATGTTGGAAACCGGGCAAATTGATCATAATTCCCACAGTTGAGTGGCGTTGCATAAACAGGATAACTGTCTTCGTGCAATATGTAGAAATAACCAGAGCCACAACCACACCCAATTATTGTCTTTGGTTTGGCCGTCATCATTCCGAAATGGAACGAAATGAGATATATGCATTGAGGAGCCAAACCAGGTCGTGAACAACATAAACGGTCTTTCAGCAGATGTTTCTGGGCGCTTTCAAAAAAGAAGGAGCAATCGATCTGGGTGAATATAGTGGGATGGTGATGGAGAAAAGAACGTGTTAGGTGGCTAAATGGGGAGAGGGGGGGGGGGGCGGTTGAGGATGGAACGTCTTGTTAGTGAGTGGCGGTTGAGGAAGGAACGTCTTGTTAGTGAGTGGCGGTGGGAGAAGAAACCTGCTAGGTGGCTGGGTGGGAGGCGGGAGGATAGGTGAGTGAGCCAGGACTGGTCATGCTAGAGCCGTGGCTGTGGAAACAAGATAAGAACTAGCATTAATGTAGCTTTTATTCAAGCTGATTAAGCTGCAGAAGATAATGTTTTCCGATGCAGCGATAATTATGTTACGTGTGACATGATTTATTATTTCAAATGAATTTACCTTTGTATGAAAAGGAGTGAAAATATGCCGATATGCAGAGAAACACCGCCAAACCTTTTAAAGTTCTCAAACAGTCACAGAAGGTGAAGGTTGTTGTTTCCTAGCTCATTCGCCAAATGAAGCAACGCGCAGAAAATGGTTGGCAAGCCACCCGCAACCGTGCCAACTATAGCCGGCGGTGGGCCAACGTTGTTGTGCAATCTGGGATCCTTGCAACTCTGTTGAATCCCTTTAATTTAATGAGTTCGTTTGCTGATACAGAATGATATCTTTGCCGAAAAGATATTTTTGCATTCGTAGCAGGCGCCATACACGATGCATTTAACTTGTGCAGCCGTTCGAAATAACGAGTCAGATCCCAACTTCCCTCTTTGGTCACCATGGAACAAAATATTCCTTAACTCTTTGCCGGTTGTATTTATATAACCCATATCGAAAAGGTATCGACTTTGTTACGTTATTGAGAACATTTTGTGTACAGCGCGAGGCGAAATGAAACAAATGTGCGTTTGGTGAGCAGCTGTAGCTGCACCGATGACCTTAAATATGGAAGTTGAACATCAAACGCTTAACATGAGAGTTGGCGTAGCATGTAGTGTCCAATGGTTTCAATGGTCAGATTTCAACATGCTAGTATCGCCTTACAATTTCATTTTGATGTGTCGGTAAATCACTGACAATATTCACGACAGTGGAGACGTTTTTAGAACCATTTTATTCCCGAAATGACGATAGCACTTGCATAGATTCACATAAGCGAGAAACAAGCATATAAAATAACGAGCCAGTTTATAGACAACGCCATAGTTGCTTCACACGGCACTCATTCGATGCTCACTCGATGCTCCATAGACACTCCCACGACGCTCCGATGCTCCGTCGACACTACGATGCTCCCACGCAGCCCGCAGCCAGGCCCTTTACCGCCTGGCTATGTCCACCAGGGTGTGGGTTCCGTCTGTGGTGTGCGCTCAGATATTTATATCCTGGACTACCCCTCTTAACTAAGCAATCCTCCGGAACAACCACCAATTCACAATAAGCTGTCTACGTTGATTATTTATAGCAATTAGGGTCATTTATTGAATCCAATACCTTGACAACTGTGTATGTCGAGACGCCTGAACTGTTAAATTGATAACAGCTCAACAAACAGCTCAACAGCCAGCTAAAAACTAGAGTGTTCTAGCCATCAGTGGGCAGTTTGCGCACTGTAGGCGCTATGTCGGAGGAGCGCGTGAGCTATGAAGTTATTATTTGACGCATCTTTATCCCCTTCATTGCCATGAAAACGAAACTTATCATTGCGATCGCCGTGTTTACCTGGTAGCTGGCTTTCGGAGGAAAGTATCTCACAGTGTGGTAAATAGCGTGATCGAAAGTAGATCATACTCCCTCAAGTTCATTTTTCTCCATATGATCAACTGTTAAACGTTTTTGACTATGTACCACAAACAATAGAGCAATGTCACCATGTTCAGAGTAAATGACTTAGCTTTTTCTATCCATCGAAATATGCAAACATTGAGTGATGGCTTAAACAGGACGGCAGTGGGAGCTCTGGCTAGCACATAAAATCAGTATCTTTCACCACTGGGCAAATTGCGAAAGAAAGGCGTCATTTCTTACTCGAATTCTATGTGGCAAGCAATGTGGTTACCGGGTACCATGTTTAATTAAGGAAGAAATTCGGGTACTATTGGACAAAGCTACAAAGTAAAATGCGCGACAACATTTTTTTTTCCACCAGAAGCGATTAAGGGCTTAAACATAGGAATTTCCATAGGATATTGCCGTCGCGCCTTGGACCGGAAGTAATGGGTTGTTTGTATTATGCAGACATACTAGAGACCGCATTCCACGCAATGTGGCGCCACTCGTACATTGTCAACATTTTTCCGATTTTTTACTATTTATTTCATATACCCAAACTTATGTATATTTATATGACTGATTGGAATGTCATACCGATGGCTAGATGTTAAGTGTTTCAAAGACCGCGAAAAATTCCAGTCATTTAATGCGTTGTCCCCAACACTTCATGACCTCATTTTGCTCAGAAATAAGTATGACGCATCGAAAAGACCCGAAAACTGCGCCTTGAATGGTACCGTATTCTGTAAGCTACCCGAGAGCTCTAGCCTTAATATTGTGGGAGATATATTCGATTGACCTTGACCTTGACCTTTGACCTTATGACCTACGTGACGAGTTTGTTATGGGCGTACTGCGTAGTAGTAATATACTAGGGAATGCAAGCGTAAGTATGCCGCCCGTTAGGACACAATGAGACTTACAATGTTCGAGTGAACGACACATACATGCGCATAGACACAAACGGAAACAAACAAACTAGACCGTCATCCAAACATAATGCATAAATGCAAATAATATATCGCCCCGTCCTGCAGGACTAATGGGTCACTCTAAATTAACCATAGTACTAGAACAGCCAGCAGTCTGCAATAGCATGTGAACATACAACCTTGTAGATGCATTTAAGATATGTACACTATAAAAGTCATGCGCAATAATGCTCGTCGATATACCCACGCCTCAGCTAATGTTGGTATTTAGGTCCGAGTTTTGGACACATTGAAGGCTGCACTGGGTGAAAAAATATAACGAAGCAACAGCTTCAACAGCACACAAACTCAAACAGCGGGTGCAAGTGTTAGATTCCACTTGTTTTGACTGTAATCTAACCGTCGCGTTTATAGGCGATATTTTATCAGCTGTCGGTTACATCGGCAGATCGTGGGCAGCGGCAGTGGGGGCCACTGAAATTTGCGACCGGTTGGGGGAGGGAGGGGGAGGCCTAAACATGCCGTGTTTCAATGTTGAAACGAAACACGGCATTCTTTTTGAAAAGGGGAGGGAGGGATGTCCGGTTCCGTCTGGATCCGCTCTTGGGCTATATTATGCGCCGAGGCTGTTTGAAACAGCTGTATGATGTAAACTGAACTTTTTTTGAACGGCAATCAATCATATTCGATAATTATGCTTTCTGGAAATGTGATATGTTGCAAAACGGTAATTCATTGGCGGTTAGTAATAGTGAGGCACTAGACCTTAGCAACTTGGTTTGGCAAATTACTTATATTCTCGCCCCATTGTATGAGCAGTTATTTATATAAACCTTACAAATTTCGTGCAACTACTCTTACTTAAAGCGGTCAACATCGTGTTTACCGATGCAATAATATATACGGCTAATATGTATTGGCGGAATGTATTCTTATCGACATGACGGGAAATAATAGATATTATGTTCAGGGATCCGCTACATACTAGTCCTCTTTATTAATCGCCCGCTCTTTATCTGAAATCGATGCAGACGCCCTTTGCGTTTACCACCCAGTGGTTCAGCAAAGCGTCGTTCAAGCTTAATAATAACTGTAGACACGTGTCAGTATAACGACACCTTCCCGAGTTTAATTACATGGGGATCAATTGCGTTAACAACCCCCAGTCATGCATAGGCTAATCGTTGACACTCCAAACGACGCGACCGTACGAATGCCACAACTTCTTTTCCAGAAAACGGCACCCCACGCCAACGTAATACTAGTTCAATTCTCACTGCAGAGAGTTAACTCATGCTACTTTAATGGATTCCGGTATAAAGGGCCTACATATTTATTGTAGATTGAATTGAGTTGATTCGTTGAGTTTTTTGTTTTGAGGATATGTTTAATTTGATACAGAATATTTGTGATACCAGTAGAGGTGGCATCATTTCGTGCCATGACTCACTTGTTGAACAGTAGTCAATTGAGCCTGGCTAGGCCCGCGAACCAAAAGGGTTGGTTGGAATACCGAAATTGCTACATACCGAGCGCTTTACACAATAATGTCGCGATGGCTCTTGAGCACAATATATGACCGTTCATGTTATGACCATATCCCTTTTGCTGATTACATACCCCAGTAAAAATGACATCACCGGGCCAGGCTGACAATGATCTGGAGGCTTTGGGCCAGCAGTTTTCAGCGTAACCAATTTCATTGATAATAAATTAGTAATGTGTCTGAAAAGGAATAATGTTAATGAGGTGAAATGGAAAAATTAGCTGGAATGCACGTGTTCACCGAAATAATGGCACCGTCCCTATTAATTGCACTATTACGCCACCGTAAATGGAAATATTATTCATTTTCAGTTTGAGATACTGCACAGGGTGGTCGCGACTAATGTCTATTTGACATAACTTCTGGGACGGTCCGTATGTCAAAGATGTGTGGATAGAGTTTGCTAATTGAGTACAACTGTATATTCCTGTGAAGACGCCCTTATTGTCTGTAAATTGTATCATATCTGGGCTTTCCGATACACGGTGCAGTATATTACTGAATCACTTAATACTTATGTAGTACCTATCGTAAAAAGTAACATATATTTATGTAAAAGGAACGACCATTAAAGTTGCATGTCGAGCTCTTTCCCGCCAAAACTAATGAGGTCAAAATACATATAAGAATCAGTCCTTGAATCATTCAAGACTTCTTTTATCTATACTCCACCCATACCAGACTGCCAAATAGTGTCTCTTAGCCTTGTCCGTGATATCAATTTACCACAAGTTTTCATTTTAGTGGTAAACGTCATCAGTTTGTGTGCTTTGCGATGCTTTGGTATAAGTAGCAGTGCCGCGACCGAGTTCTGTGGTGTTCCGGGATAGACACGTTTGCCACACCACAGCCGAAACGGCGATGTTTATCAGGTTTCTGAATTTATAGAATTAAACAATCGAGTTTTCTGCAAAGTTTGATATAAATTTCCCCTAGGCTTAGTTTTTGCGGGAAAGAACTCCACATGCAACTTTAAGTTGTGTTACATCCTTCTATGCGCTGACACAATTCGGTTGCGCCCAGGCCAGCCAGCATCGGGCCAGCGTTGCGCCGGTTTGAACGCCGGTATCGGGTCAGTGTTGGATGCCATCACAGGGCAGGCGTCAGGGGCACCAGCCATGCGCAACTGGCCCGGCACTGGCCCAGTGGTGTCTTGTTAAATCGAGCAGTGCTGCCCAGGCGCATGTGTTGAACGACCCCGAGTGGCGATCTAGTTCAAAGTTACATGAAAGATGTTGTCGACGCGCCAGAAACACTTTAAAACATGTAATAGGCAATGATACTTTTGACAATTTAATTACCCAGAAAAAATGTTCTTTGCTGTAGGTTTGAACAGTGGCGTCATGGCTGGTCCCCGACTGCTGCCCTATGCGGGAAGCGACCTTATGGCTGTCATGGGACTGTTTATGGTGAGCTGCCTGTTGATGCGGATAGTGGCTCATCAGAGAAATTTCTTGGGGCCGAATACTTGGATGTCTTGGGGCCAATAGCAGTCGATTATGCTATGAGAAGTGGGCTCACTGAGGCTCGTGTTGCGCCAAAAACGAACAATCAAGAAAAAAAGAATATACGCACCCAATGCTAACACAGCGCAAGATCATTTCGACACGGCAAAGGTTCACCGCTTGCATCTTTGATCTATTTTGGCATGGGTTGCGTAGGAATGTGTTGGCGCTATATATCCCTGTGCAATATCACATTCCCGGAACACATGTTTTACAGTTTCATAAAACAACATTTTTTAGTATTTACCGGTTGGCACAGAAACAAAAATTCATTGGTAAGGATAGTTCTGCATGACAATTGAAGCTTCAGAATCATAAGCTTTGCAGTTTCTCGCCAACCGTGCACTTCAAACGTTGTCAGCATAGGATGTTTTATGGAGTTTCTGCAAAATTAAGAGTCCTCTGCCCGTTTTCTTTTGTTTGTTTTCAACACTTGTAATACTTTTACTATCACCTTATACGCCTTATTGCAAATTCTGTTTTTAATATCACAACTCACTTATCTATAAACACTTCCTTGCACCTGACGATATTGGGATTCTTCATCGAGTGCTTGTTCCCGAGGAGCATCCTGGGCGACGGTTTTGGAGGTAACATACGCATACGAAAACATTCAGGAATCTCCTCCTCTACCGAGTGTCTAAATAATATAGTACATTTAATTTTCCTGGTGCCATTTAAATTGCTTTCATTTTGTTGGTAAATAAAGCTGCGTAGTGTGTGTTCTTAGCCATACGGATACTGTTGTTAAGTATCCGATTATACGTCCGCAATTTTTTCTCGTTTCGGGGTTGATTTAGCCCAGTATCTTCTCAAACGGGTCTCTCTTACCCTCGAAATTCTTTGAGTAGTTCATCAAAAGTGACTTATGGTCAGCATATATCTTAGGTACATAAGTAAACATGTAATAATGAATGGTGGAGTCAATGAAGTTAATAAGAGCGTGATTTGCGTCAAATGTACGACGCACCGTGGTCGGTGAAGGGAGCTGAAATGAATTTACACTGGTTAAAACAAACTGGTTCCCCGCGAGATACCTACAATGGTGTTCTGAAGTACTCCAACGCCTGTGTCTACCCAAACAGATTGGCAGTACATGCCATAATGAGCCGTTCGAGAGCGGATCATAAGAACATGTTGCAATAATACAAACATAAGCCAGAAACAAATACATATAGGGGTCGGTGGTGGGTGGAGGTGGGTGTGGGGCGGGGAGCTGGACGATCAAGAGTGGGTGGAGGGGGAAGGTATGCTGCTGGCGGTATAAGACAAGACAAGAAAAAAAGGAAACAGAAAGGTAAGTCAGGGCAGCCGCAATGGGTTTGGGGTGCAGGGCGAGGTATTGGCGATGTGGAATAGGTGGGTAGGACCATCCGAGATGGGCCTGGTTAATTAGTTCATCTTAGAAAGCTGCGACGTATTAGAATTGAAATCTAGACAAATACTTGGTGCGACTGTGACAACCAAGTGTTTTGCGTCCTGTATTACTAATACACAGAGCTAATATTGACCGCTTGAACACCGTGAGCTAAAATAGCATACAACATGTAGGCCATATATATACTAGACTACTGCATATCTGGCAACCATATTTTGGTGCGTTGCAATAAATCAGCTATTGTGAGTCAATTGTTTTCGAGAAATGAGACAAGCAAAATACGCATCGCCGAATATACATTGCACTTCTGCACCAAATGCGGTGGCTCCAGTGCTGTTTCCAAATGAAATTGACAATGTATTAATTTCAGTTACAGCTACAGCCTTCATGATTCTCATTAATAATTGTCAACACCATCCAGATGTTTATGACAGCGTTGGCCATTGCGCTAAAGACCTGCAGTCATTGATAGTCTTGCCTTGCATCAATCTTGTAAAATCTTCCATCGATAACGGCTTTCGTCACCAAATGCGGCATCTTGTTTCGTGCTACTTTTATTGCAAATATATAATATGATGGCACGCTAGGCCAACTTGATACTTTTCACCTTTTTATTTGACATCTATCGCGTTATCTGTCTGACCTTCAACTTCGACATTTGAAATCATCTACGCAGCTCCAAGTGTTCACCATATATTGTTTCATATTTACCTCACACCGCAGACAAGACGTGCTTAACAATGTTATAGAATCGATGCTTGGTCCACGTATGGTATATAATCAAAGTAGACAGGAAGTCTAAACTTCCAAACAAACGGAAGTCTAGGATTTACAGGCTTCACAGACCGAGGAAACATTGGTGGACCAGGGTACGTACAACGTATATGCTTTCTACTCATGGCGGTCATATTATCTATTTTACTCGATCGCTTATTAATATGGATGTTTTGATCGACATCTTAACACAGTATGGCACCGTTAATAATATGACCATATGTCTTCCGCTGACTATATACTTTCGGCGCATAGACTGGCAATAGAAAGTGGACGCGGAACGTTGTCCAGAGATATATGTATAATAAAATATTGCAAGAATGAAGGTATTGCAGTAGTCAAAGTTTCTATAGTATAATTACCAGAATACACGTTCTTTGCTGCAGAGTTGAAAGTGACGCCATGACTGTTCCCCGACTGATACCCTATGGGAGCCGTTACTCCATGTTTGCCCTCGGGCTGTTCATGGTGAGCTGTCTGATGATACTGATCTTGGTTCATCAGGGATATTTTCTTCCGGGAGAAAGCTTGGAGGTGTTAGGATCAATCTCAGGTGGCTCCACTGAGGCTCCTGTTACGCCAAAAAGAAAGAACGAAGAAACAATGCCATCTGCCCCCAATGCTAACACAACGCAAGATCATTTCGACAATGAAAACGGTGATACAACCAGAGAAACGACAGTATGTGCTGTTGAAAAGAGACGGCATATAGTGGAGGAGGTATGTTCCACGTTAGCCAACCGAGACCTTGCTGTGAAGGAGGAGGATTATGAGAACATCTTCAACATATTTATCAATCACGATGAACGAATACTTTTTTGCTTTGTGTACAAAGCGGGAAGTCGGGCATTGACTAGTTATTTCCAACGGCTTAACAAGTCAATTTCCTCTTTTATGGCGCAAGCTACTGCTGCCGTCAAAAAAGTATCGTATCTGCCAAGGCATAGTGCCCTGTCAGCAGACGAACTCAAGAAATTCAAGTTATTCAATCGAGTTAGAGGCATCTCTCTGACGGAGGTGCAGCTTTTATTTTCCAACTACACCAAACTCATTCAAGTTCGACATCCACTCCAAAGGTTCGTCTCCGCTTATTATGAAAAGATTATCCTGCAATGGCAAATACAGGATCTTGATTTCCCGAGTTTCGTCGAACAAGTGCTGTCGGGTCGCTCCAATAGACACTGGATGCCTTATTATACTAATACACATCCGTGTGTTCTTCATTATGATATCATCCTCAAGGTGGAGACATGTGAACATGACCAGCTGATGCTACGAGACAAATTTGGATGGGAGTCCAGAATAGAACATGGAAACGTCAACCCCAATTTCAACATCACAGATAAGTCTCGTTCAGTCTACTACAAGTACGATGATTTCCTCAATGACTTTCGGATGAAGCACCCGTCATTATTCAATAGGCTTCTGTCATTGTTGCAGCCTGATATGGACATGTTCGGCTATACCTGGGACGAGGCGGCGGGAAGCTCATGTCACTACTCGGCCGTTAATTGCTGCTGAGGATCCATTACGATGTATTAAATCCTTTTAGATGTATGCATTGATTTGTAGTATGGGAAATTTCATTATAGAAAACACATGATTTGTTTTATCCTGTTCATTTGTGATACGCGTATATGAGCAACTCTTTGCGTATGAGAAGGCTTCGCCAAAATAATCAGCTTAACGTTTGTCCCCGTTTAAAGCCTGTCGTAATTTCGGAAACTTAAGCATTACGACATAAGACACACGTACAACTGTAGCATGCAGCGCGGAACCGTCTGCAATTTCGAAAGGTATCATCTTACTAGGGGTTTGGGCTATCTCTGTAGGAATGTATTCTGTGCATCGAGGAAATGTAAAATTGCCCTTGAATTGAAATCGTGATGCTATTGGATATTTTTGACATTTAGTACAAGTATTTTTCATTGGTAAGTCGATGGCACCAACATGATGATCACCAGGACCAAGACAACGACCATTGACTAGGTGGTCTCATTAAGACGAGTACAGCCCCGTATCTAATTTGGTTGATTCTGCTGTAGATATTGTTCTACAAATATGCCATATTATATTATATTACGCAGAGGATTAGAGGTTAGTGTAAATGTTTTAAATGTTCTATTCGTTAGGAGGCTTGCTTTCCGGATATGTCACATCAGAAGAAGCCGGAACAACCCATTGTAGGTTAAAGGGAAAATAAACAAGGTTGCCTTAATGCCACCGCTACGTTTTTGTTATGTAGCATCCCTATGTGTATCTAGACCATATGGCTTCCACCTAAATGGACGTGTGTGCGGTGGGATTAATCTGGCCAAAAGTATGTTAAAAATTGAATCATGTATGGAATAGTTAAGATCGCTATGAATTGATATAAATTTAAATTAAACGCTATTTTAGCGCTATAATTTGGGCCACTCCGTGTCATCACCACTAAGCTTTGGTGAGGGAAGACACCCCAACTTCGGGTAGTACCCCAAGATTAATGTTGTACCACACGGTTAGGATGGTGCCCCACGATTAGGGTGGTACCCCACGGTTTGGAGAGGGGAGAAAATCAAAGTTGGGGAGGGAAGACATCCCAACTTTGGGTAGTACCCCAAGATTGATGTTGTACCACACGGTTAGGATGGTGCCCCACGATTATGTTGGTACCACGGTTTGGAGAGAGGAGAAAATCAAAGTTGGGGGAGGGGACACACCCTAGGTTAGGGTAGTACAACAAGTTTTGGACGGGTAGATACCTCAAGTTTTGGTGGTACCCCAAGTTAGGGGCGGGAAAAGATCCTAAATTAGGGAGGGAAGACATCAGTTAGGGGAGTCGAGACACCCAAGTTAGGGAAGGCAAGACACCCTCATTGTGGGGTGGAGAGACACCTAAATTTAGGGGATGGGAGGCACCCCAAATTTGGGCATTGGGGAAAACCCAAGTTCGGGAGGGGACAGACCCCAAGCTCGGGAGGGGGGACACCCCTGTCAGGGGAAGGGAGACATTCTTCCGTATTACATTATACAACTTTTCAACAACAATTACTTACAACTTCTCCGTGCCGCCATGTCGCTGTTACATCAGCATTATTATCTCGCATTCGCGTGTTAAATTGTGGTGGGGGGGGGGGGTAAGCCGTCCCCCCACCCCAACCTCCGGACTTTCCTCTCAAATATCCGCTCGGTCGGGGCGTTTTACTGCCAAAATCCTCTTGCAAGGAGTATTTTTTTTCGTTGACCCGCTGTACGTCGTAGTTCATCGCAGACCCCCGCTCGGTGCATTCTTTTTTCCCGGCCAACCCGCTCTATGAACGAACATTTTCAGAGTAGCCCCCTTGCCCCTCCGGTCGCTATAGGGTTATCCGTTTCATCGCAAATGTCCGCTTTCTCAGGCATCAAGGGGCACCGGCGGACCCCCCCCCATTTGTATTACAGTGCGGGAACAATTACGCGCCGCAATGTTCTGAATATTCAATGATGCTGGCACTAATGTGCAGCGCAACTGAAGGGCGGATCCAAAGGGTGGGGCGGGAATCCGGCCCCCCGGAGCTATATCCCCTCTTTTTTGAGGATGAATGACGTTTTTGAATTCAAAATTTAGGCCATCTGACTAGAGGACCCCTTATCCACCTTTTGGTCTTTTGGGGAAGAACTCTCTCTGAGATAGAGTTCCCCAACCCCCCCAAGTCGCAAGTTTTTATTAGACCCCCCCCCTACTGTCGTCAAAAACTTGGGGGACTCCCTGGTCCCTGATTTTGTTCAGAGCCCCCAACCGGCAAGTTTCAATGTACCCCCCCCCCCGCCCCGCATTTTCAAATTCCTGGATCCGCCCTTGAACCCTATACTTTACAATATGCTGAATATGTGGCTAACTTGCTTTCGTGCAAGCGTAAAATTCGCAAAACATTCTCGTAATTCGTCATTAGCGTAACACGGAAATAACATTCAGCGAATGTTCCGTGTTTGCTGGGATGTAACAGTTTCCTTTCACAGGTACGGCAAGTACAAACCTCTCCGCACGGTGGCGCTCCCTGACTTCTGTCATACCGTATTAACTTAGGGGCAATTAGCAACTTAGGGGCAATTGCCCATAGTCTTGGAAACCGGGCAAATTGATCACAATTCCCACAATTGAGTGGTGCTACATAAACATCAAAACTAACGGACTTATGCAATATATCGAAATACGTGGAACCACAAACAGGCCAATTACTTATTTTGTCTTGGTCGTGATCATTCCTGGAAGGAAAGAAATAAGCTAAGTGCAAGAGTGAGCCAAACCAGGTCGTTAATAACAGTAACGCTCTTTTAGTAGATGTGTGTGCGGCGCTTTCAGAAAAGAAGCCGCAATCGGTCTTGATGGCGGGGAAAGGGGGGTGGCGGTGGAGAAAAGAACGTGGTAGCGGTCAGGGAGGGGTGGGGGCGGTGGGGGAAGGACCGTGGTAGGTGGCTGGATGGGAGGCGCTGGTGGCGGTGGAGGAAAGAACGTGGTAAATCGGTGGGTGAGGGTGCGGGGTGGCGGTGAGAGAGGGGTGGGGGCGGTGGGGGAAGGAACGTGGTGGGTGGGAGGAGGGGGGGGGGGGCGGTAAAGAAGGGCACGTGACCGTGACAGGTGAATGGGAAGCGGGAGGAAAACACTACCTTGCGTAGTAATCCATCTGTCTGGTTTTTCCGACGACAGCACTAGACTTATGTTTGTGCATATAAATTGAGTGCTTGTCATTTTACATTCGTGTTAAATAACAAGTTGTATTTCGTCTAAGACGAGCACCTGCTATGAACGCTACCTACGTAATAGGAGACGAGAGAAAACGCGTGTCCGCTCATCAAATCTATTCTAAGATTACAACAGTGCCAATGAGTATGAATCCTACGATATGGATTGTGTTGCCATGAGATGAAACGATTTGTTAGTTTCATATCAGTTGAGTGCGCATGAATGCTAAGCCCAAGGACATTGGTGTACATACAGTACAGGTGCACTGGATGACGTCATTAGAAATAGTGACCAGTTGTTGCCGAACACCGCTAAAACTAATTTCTGAAACTATACGTATCCGTCTAGAATTGTTTGCACCGTTTCCGTGTCTTAGAATAACATCTTCAAGGTAAACGAAACCTGGTAATAGGCTATTAGGCATTATGGACGCCATCTCGGATTTCGCAACCGCCATGTTATTGCTAAAGAATTACAAACATACCTCGATTAATTTCTGCCAAAAATATAGCACTTAAGCTAGGCTACCAAATGTTTGCGAAACGTTGTTCCCTATTAAGTCTATTGAAATATAAAATTAACTCACATACCTTGATTATTAAACACTTTGTACTATAGACACCATCCTCAAATCGTTTGGCCTAGCAAACATGCACAGACGTGGGCGGACTCGACCGACCAGCCCTAGCCCAGATATCACCGTATGTAAACCCCTGCCACGTGAAATGCTGCACTAAGCAATAGGCATAAATTCGCATGTGTAATATCAGGAGGGGGGAAGGGGGGTCAGTTGAGATTAGAGATCAGGTTATAATTGCCTTCCTTCTGGAAATTACCCCCATAACACACGATATGACGATCCGTCTCCACACACGTACAGCATTTGATTAAAGGGATGTGTTCCGCTATGCATTGGGTGATGGCGCATATGCGTGATCAGAATATACGTAGCAGGTGTATATGTTGTACATGTATGTTTGATATGTCTAAATTGTGTAAAAGTATGCGTTTTAGATTTAAACATTTACATAATTGTCGACATTTTTTCAAAGTGTAAATATAAGTTTCATATATATGGGAAAAGGAAATGAAGAGCAAAGCCATATCCCCTGGGTAACCCCCTACTCTTTACGAAACATAACCATGAGATATTTATCCCGCGACCACACACACCTGACCACAGAGGGGCTCGAACCAACGATCCAAGTGCCGTGCGGCTCTCAGGTGACCAGGAAGTTGTTTCAGGGACAATGCCTAAGGAATGCCGAGGTGTAATCTGCAGATCCCCCCTCCCCACCCCCTCCCCACGACAAACTTATACGCCCTACCCCTACCTACCACCTTGGTACACAACCAACCCCCAACGATGCTTTTAGTGGTGTGATACCTCAGTTGCCTTCCAGCGGTGGTCTTGGTGGTATAACTACGGCAACATGTGACCTTTGTATATGACGCACCGCATCCGTAGATACCGGCGAACCAGTATGCCACATTAAGCACAAGCCATCGTGAAGCCGGATGCGTCACTGTTTGTTATGTTTTATCCATCTCCGGGCTGCAGGGGGACGCACAGTAGGCTACCTGGGGAACAACACCGCCCGGTGGGCTGTGATGGAAACGCTGCTGCTTGTTCACGGGCGATCCACGGGCGCAGACAGAAGCAATTCACACAACATCCTGAGCCAGCGGTGAACACGGTGAAGACGAAAGATATCACATCGCCACTAGACGTGAGTCACTGCGGCAACCGTCACCTCAACGGTGATCGCGTTATCATCAGTGTTCATTTAACATTGTGTTCATACCATCAATCAATGAAGTCGTTTTCGCTCTGAGAGTCAATTGATGGATATCAAGGTTTACATGGATACACATGTCTTTCTAATCGGAGTGCAATGGTGATGTGATATTGCGTGTGACCGGACGCGAAAACAGAAATATATGTCTTTAGTAGAAATAAACGGTATGCAATATACCAAAAAAACATCAAAAGACAAGCGACCCGCTCGGAAAACAATCTGAATTGATTGGCAGAAAGTAAGTGACAATATTTGATCAGACCCTTAGCGCTAGTGTGACCACATTCTACTCGTATTCAAATGTCAGTGAGACAAACTGGGGATATCGCTCGTCAATCAGCGACAGAGACTAACGTTTGTTGCTTAACGAGATCCTTGGTAAGTAAATATGTGTTGTTTTCGATGCTCTCAATGATGTTTATTCAGAGAGCATGCAGGTTCGAAAACGCCAAATTGTAATCCTTGTCTTAATCTTTGAAATCGAATTATCATATACTTGACATGGAAACGTTTATGATTTTAAAATTAGAATTGTGTACTCATGTCCTTTGTGCGTAAGCAAAAATATTTTAATTTTCATATTTTTTAGATATACATCTCATTTGGCTTTCTCGTGTACTACGTCATGGATGTTAGGATATCGCGGCCATAGGGCAAAACGTAGTTTTCATAACGCATTAATTTTCTAGTGAGTTATGATCATAAAATGCGATGGAGCAGCGGGAAAGAGGAGGGGTGACTTAGGTTGGAAACAACAGCCAACCGGGGGGTGTCGCTAACTCGTTAACGGGGGTGGGGGTATAATCATCCCGCGCCATGGTGATAGTTTTTTCTAGTTTGTAATTAGTGAATGTCTAGGTTGCTGAGGTCACATCTACGAAACTACTCTCCTTGACATTTCAAGCATGAGCGCTCACCCTTTTTACGCTCCAATGCTAATCAAGACAAGCAATACGGAAATCCCTTGTTTCACGTGAATGTTGCATTTATGGAACTGTAAAAAATACGAAAGCCGTTAAACGGTGTTGAGAATATCTGTCGTAGCAGAAGTTTTTCTCACATGTTTTGATCTGTTACTTCTAAAACAAATATTTGTAAAGGTTACTATTAGTCACAGAACTAGTTTATCTGCAATAAATTTGTTTTCTTCCCCGCCTGACAATTTTAATGGAAGTGAATGTAACTGATTGCATTTAATATTCATATATCAGTGATCCCGTACATTGATATGCATTGTTATATTATATCAGTGATCCGATACATTGATATGCGTTGTTATGTTATATCAGTGATCCGATACACTGATATGCGTTGTTATACTATATCAGATGTGAGATGCGCTTACACTTACGCGCTCACTTACATGAGTCCTTTTACGTTAATCATGAGTATGAATGTAGACAAAAGTGGAAAGTACTCAACTCTGCATCTGACAACCAAGTGGCAAGCTGCTTTGTTTGTCCGACTTGTTTGTCTCCCATAACGCACATGGCAAACATTTTTGCAATGCATGATTGGATAAAAGCAAGAGTGACGTCAGTGAATGTGTTTAAGTGCCGTTAAGCCCCAATCAAATCAAATCGAATCAAATCAACTTTGATACATAGTTCTATATGAGAGAACAAATTGTCACCAAAGTTTTGCATCTGTAACACTTTTCTTAGGTAGCACCATTCTAAGGGGTCGAAAGCCTTCTCGAAGTTTATTAACAAGAGCATACCAGACGTGTCTTTCTTTGATAGTTCAAATGTAGCACCATATACAAATCTTGTATTCTCGCCTATGTATCTTCGTTTAAGATATCCCTTTTGACAATCATTAATTGCAGATGGTATCATCTCCTTTAACCTCTTGGCTATCACTCCCGAAATTATTTCACAATTCTGGTCAAGTAATGTTATCGGTCTCCAATTATTCAAATACTCTCTGGCCGTATCTGCCTTAGGAATACAAGTCATGATACTCTGTTGTTGAATAATTAATAACTGTTTATCTTCCACGGTCTAGTTTATACTTCTTACTAAAAATGTCCCAGGTCTCTTCAGAAAAAAATAGATAATTCTGGTGGAAACCAGTCTGTACCTGTACCTGTACTTGTACCTGTAAACGATTTTTATTTCGCTTCATCGTTTGTTTTTTAAGTTCATTTGTTCCACGAGAATTGTTTCTTCGTCAGCAACCGCTATTCCATTCATATTTAGCTTATTAATTACCTGTTTTAATGTAATTGCGTTTTTCTAAGTTTAAACAGAGTTGTGCAGGTTTTTCACCTTCTTCATATATTTTGGCTCTTAAGATTGTGAATTTGCATTTGCCGTGTCTTAGCGTTTCGAGTTTATTGCGTTTTACCTGTAGATGATTACGACAATCATCATCGCTTGCCTCTAGATTTTTTATTTCATCTTCAAGTATACTCTCTTTCCTATTGTTTTATCGTTTCTTGAAAGAAGCATAGTATATGTTTTTACCTTTAATTTTCATCTTAAGTGTTTCGAAGAATATCTGATCATTGATAGAGAAAGGAACATCGCGGGATAGAATGTCGAGCTCGAACGGCGCGTATTGCTTGACGGTATCTGATATATAGGTCTTAACGGTGTTACCATATGCCATATCTTCTAAAAGTGAATAGCTTAGCTTCCAAAAGCCTGTTCCCCTTTTAAATTCTAATTCCTCTTATCTAAGTGTTACACTCGAATGGTCAGATCTGTACCAGGGTATGATATGACATTTTATCATAAAAGCTAAAATATCATGGGTTACAAGAAAATAATCTAATCTCGAACTCTGGTAGGTTTTCTTCTTCTTTAGTCTACGTGAATTGCTTTTTTAGGGGATGCGATAGCCGCCAGATATCGGACAGTGCAAGTGCGTCTAACAAATCCAGCACTTTGTGCTTAACTTCGTAAATGTTATTTCGTTATTAGCCAAGTTTAAAATCTTGAACAAAGATTCCAATCTCCGCAGATTATGATTGTAGCATTGTCGAAATTATTAACTTGTACTTTAAGTCTGGCATAAAGATTGGGTCGGTCATTATTTGGACCATATAACGTGACAATTGCAACTTTCATCTTACATATTGTGACATCCAAAAATCAAAAATCTCATATTGGGCATTCTTGGCAAACAATATCGCGCATCCTCTGCTTTCAGTTGAATTACAGCTAAATATGCATTAATTTCCACAGTCGATCTTGTACGTCTCGTTCAGGTTCTCACTGATATGAACATCTTGTACACAATTTTTAGAAGCTTTTTTGTCACGCAACCATTAAAAAACATCGAGGCGCTTTGGCCTTGTGGCTAAACCCCGTACATTCATACTGTATATATCAAACGTATCGGTCATTGATTGATTGATTGACTAAGTACACATGCATGCATTTTTGCCCTTGCACTTGGCTTGATAAAAAAGAACATAAATATGCAACGGACTTGCATATACAAGGTTAGAGCAAAGGAAAAAAATGGTTAAGCCAAAATAAGAAGAAAAGAAATCAGGAAAAACTAGAAAAATATAGGGATTGTCATTAAATGTATATGAATCAGATTATTAATTGTTATGATGGAACCGTCGACGGAACAAAATCAAATGCTATATAATGATCAAATTTTCATTTGTTGACAATGTAACTGTATACTGTATGATATTCATAGTTGGTATCAATTTGTTGATATTCACAGGCGTCCAGTCACCGATCGAGACATGACTACGCGAGAGTACGGGAAAGCCATTAGAGGCACCCAGTCATACACGGCTTATGTCGGCGGATATGGCAACAGCGTCACCTGCCTATCGCTTTCGGAACTAGCCACAAACATCCGCGTCGAACCTTTCCGGTGTCATCGTCGGTGGTTGGCGTCATCACGTCCAAGATGTGGCAGCTCAATTGGCACCTGGAATGGGAAGCTAAACATGATCGCATTAATTGTTGTGGCTTTCCTAGTTTTACTCAAAGATGAGAGCCACGCATCAGGTGAGTTCAAATGCACGAGTCTTAAGCACTGTCTAGTCCAATTGATTGGCTCGGGGTCTGGTCAATTGATGTGTAAATGTAATCATCCAAGATCATGAGGTGTTGAGAGTGACGAGGCAAAAACGCGCTTATATGAGACCGCTGATGAGGTTCTGACCGCTTAGTTTCAAAATCAATGTTAAACGAAAACGGTAATTATTCCGAAAAAAATAGCTGCACAAGTGGGTTGACAAACGAAGCATGCCACAATACTGATACCAATAGTTGTTAAGTTTAAATCTAAGATACGCTGGCTGCTGCAAATATATACAATATCAGCGTTTATTACATATTCAAATCTACCCAGCTCGCGCACCCGAACATACGAAAGCCAATGATACATGACGACGTGTTAGATCACGTCAGGGTTTCACTCTTTGCAGATGGTTCGGTCGGACACTGCCACAACAAGAGCGGACTGGAGGATGGTCCCTGCTGGCTGACCGCCTCACCCTGCTCCACTTGGGGCTACTTCAACAGCTCAAAGCACAACCACACCACCTTCCTGGCCTGCTCCATGGGCTCAGCCTTCGCCTGCGAGTGCCAGTGTTCGCTGTTTTCGCCGACCAAGAGACGATATCTCGGCATATGCTGCCCCAGTAGTCAGTCTCTGCCTACGGATTCACTGGGCATGAATACGTCAAATCCATTGGATGATGACACCGGACGAAATGTAACAACGGGTTCCATTGGTCGTATCACAATGAAGTGGGCGGAGCTTCGAGAACGTTTATCTCGCTACGTCGCCAACGCTAAGCGATTTCAGACGCGCGAAGAGACTTCGGACGTGCCCGATAACAGCGTCGGGGGTGATTATCAGGGTGGACAACCGGTAAGTGAGACTTTCTTCTCGCCATGGCGGACGAGATTTGGGTTGAGGTCCCGGGATGTGAGTGAACAGATGATATTCGTGGAGGATCCCCAGCCACTGACAGGGGCGGCCATTGCTGGGGTCGTCCTCGTCCTCATCCTTGGCATCATCGTCGTCTCTCTGTACCTCTACAACGGTGAGACGCCATGAGACAAGAAACCGATGTACAATATATCTGAACCTCCACAGCGGTGAGACGTCGTGAGACAGAAACCCGATCTACATTATATCTTAACCTGTAAAACGGAGAGACGTCGTGAGACAGGAACCCGATCTACAGTATATCTGAACCTGTAAAACGGAGAGACGTCGTGAGACAGGAACCCGATCTACATTATATCTGAACCTGTAAAACGGAGAGACGTCGTGAGACAGGAACCCGATCTACAGTATATCTTAACCTCTACAGCGGTGAGACGCCGTTAGGCTGGAACCCGATGTACAATATACAGTATCTCCGTACCTCTACAACGGTGAAACGCCATTAGACACGAACCTGAATGTACACTATACAGTATCTCTGCACCTCTACAACGGCGACGACTGAAACCGGTTGACAGGAAAGTAGAACAGAAATCCCACAGGTTGGAAACTGGAAACGGATGGACGCGGTCGGAAAGCCAGGAAACTGGAAGACGTAAAGGGAAAACGGAAGCCCGCAATATGGAAACCTGGCCAAAAGGGTATTACACAGGGAACATACACATGCATTTAAGATGCTTAGTTTTAGCGAAATACTTATCGCGCAAAAAAGCGAATAGCGGATAAGAAACATGGTCTCGCAAGGCTGAAAAACACAAGAACCGAAGTAACGTATTATAAAAGTAACAACACCAT
This sequence comes from Arenicola marina, assembly GCA_964019135.1. Lineage (NCBI taxonomy): Eukaryota > Metazoa > Annelida > Polychaeta > Arenicolidae > Arenicola > Arenicola marina. Next base: position 15,669,865 of record OZ025250.1, read on the forward strand.
CAAGACAAAAAACACGCTAACATTGCATTCATCGAAAAATGTATGGACAGGACGTAAGTTTTCGTTGAATCGATATTCCTATGGGTAATGAAATGACACTTTTAGTTGATCAAGGTTGCCATGGTTTTTACTCCGCTCGATCGTGCCGTGGCAAGTAGAAACATTTTGGCATGTCCTAGTGAATAATATGAAGTGCTGTTATGGTAACTACTGAAATGCTTATATAGCAACAGTTGTGCAACTAATGAATAATAATCACTAAGTAAGATGAAGATATATAGTGTCTCTAATTGGCTGACATGAATAGGTGTCTCCATATTCCTCGCGAAGCGGGACATAGGGTTTTCCTGCATAAAACCTGGTATTTGCACCACTGGGATTCGAACCACGCACCGGCCGCTTGGACCGGTCTGGGCAGAGCGCACTAGACGACAATCAACGCGATGCCCACGGGGTGACACCTAGTACAGTACCACGGTAAATGATATGTTCACACGGAGTGTTACGCAACGGCGTATGTACGTATGTTATATATTAGTTATTATAAATAACGTTTTGACTTTATTATATATCACAATTTGTTACTTCATTCACGGTTGGATTTAACTTACATGTCCTGTAACAATGGGCTTATGGAAAAGGTCTGCGTTCCCAACATGCCCACTCATCGCTTAATGGCTAGAGCCAAATAGCCGGGAAATTGAATACTAAATGCATACCGTATATTTGTCAGTCCCTGGACCCGTGCTATGTTAACTGTAAGTCCCCAGATGTAGCCTAATGACCCGTCAAAAGGTGACAGGGCCGGCCACGCTTTAATTATAATCTGCAGTCGGAGAAGCAATATGAATGATGTTATAACTAGATAGTTTATAGATGGCAAGCCATATGGCTGGTATTACATGTATATACAGCCCCCACTTTGTCAACCTAATGGGTCTTATAGAATAAGGAGGTTTGAAGTAGATTTTAGTACGCGCCATTTTTGCGCATATTTTACGTTTCATCTGATTTTTTTTACCACACATAGCATGTTATTCACTAATGACATCGCCGCGAAAAAATACCTCTTGAAAAATGATGTCTTCGGGCTAGTTTTGTTGGAACATGAGGTGGAAAATCACTGCCCCGCCCCCCCTATGCAAATTTAGCATTGTCTCTTATGAGATTTCAAAGTATCCTACAAAATTTCTTCGAATGCAAAAACAAACAAGACGATCAAACAACCTGATGTTTGCCCAAGGTTAGCTTTATTAAATACTTACAAGAATAACACAATAATATTGATCTTCAGGCTAGACTTTTTGCAATTACAGCTTAAATCGGCCCACCCGAACTCCCTATGGGTAACCCATTGATAACCGCCCGCTCAAGCAAGCACATGTTAATGGCGGAGAGGTTGTTAGGGTCGATGTCTCACTATGGCTGAAAGTTCTATTGGGTTGATGGTTCACACAACGTCAGAGCTTGATAACTCTTAGCAAAGCTGTCCTAATTATGACAAGCAGAAAGAATATTTACTCGACACTCTAATTAGGATAGCTCGCGACCTCAATCGAAAAGATACTGTACAGCTATTCCACCAAGGCCACGAGTGTCCAACTTAAAACTCTAGTATTTTTGACACCATGTCTGCATTTGTTTCATCTACTAATCGTTTCTGATACCAAAAATCTGTCTGGCGTATGTCTATCCCTCTTCCCTGTTCCTGTCTTTTTTCATGCACCGTACGTTATATGTGATCAAATTTGCCTGGCTGGATACTGTTGCATATTTTGTTTTTCATTGTAACACTTTATTTTTTATTTTTAAGAAGCCTCGTTCTTATCGTATGCTATTCGGGGTATCCTCGCCAAATAAATATATTTAACTCCCCTGTTTGCAAAAACGTTCCGGAAGTGACGATATTGTGCGGCACATGACCGCGTCGACGGTGCGTATTCCTCGACATAACATCAATTATGATAATAAACGTGTCTAGAACAACGTTTTTTTCCCTTGAATACTTACAACATTTAGGACTTCTTTCCTTAATAAATTGCACACGTGCTGCAAAACAAGAGAGTCAGGATGGGGATCATATTCATAGCTTGGTTTCTATGTTACCCAGAAGCGGGACTCGAGTAAGAAAACTAAAAATGGTCTGAATGGAACTAATGGACCTTGGTTCTTTTGTGTATGAGAACACATAAATTGTTTGCTATAAATAGACATTTTGTTTTGCCATTTTTTCTTCAAACAGAAAATGTGCCTCTCGCGTGGGAGATTTTTAACATACGATAACAAATCTGATTTTTACTCGAGAGCTGATAGACAGTGGGAAAACTTGTATACTACGTCACAGAATGCGTCTGCGATGAATTGATTTATTGGACGGTTTTAAGGATGGGAAATAATTAACTATAATGAGAAGAAATAAAATATGTTGCTAATCTCCTCATACAATAGCGCACATGTAAATAATGACATGAATGTGACGGATGAAGGCTCTGTGGGTGGTATAAGTTGTGAAGGAGTGGTAACTACAGATTCTCTTATAGAGTTCGTAGCGTGGCAACAAACAATAGGAGCAAAAAAACACGTAATAATAATCCCTGTCACCATGGCAATGACGCATCCAGCAAATTAAATAGATGATGCTTGTTTGTCACTATTTCATTTCCTTATTTTTGTTAAAAGAGATGAGGACGGATATGGAATTAGCTGCAATTGGCAACAGCAACGGGGTGTGAAGCATGACATCCATAACACCCCTATTCTCTGCTACCTACCCCCATGCTACACCAGCACACGCGGGCGAATCGCCCGCCTACCAGCTGGAGGCACCATCGGCACCTTCCGTCTACCCCGACCCCCTCCAGCCCGCATCCCCCCTGCCCCCTCGCCAAAAAAGGCTTTAATGTCACTTTTTATGATTCAAGCAGGTGTCTCAGTGGCGTTGTGTTAAGATGTACTATGCCAGTGCGCACCCATGCACCTGGCCCCCAATGAGGCACTTCTATAGCGCTTTCTCTCGTTTCCGTCGCTCCAGCTTCTCTTCACCTCAGATCTCTCATCTGTCTTTATACATCTCTGTCGCTCTATTTGCTCTTCCTCGCTCGTTAGATCTCCCCCTGTTGGCCCCACCCTCCTTCTCTCTCTTTTTGCCGCTCTCTCACGGCCTCTGTCGTTCATTCTCGCCACCGACCTCTCCTGGTAGGCCTAAATGGAGCGGGGCGTGGGCGATTTCCCACACTCCGCGCAGGCTTCCGCAGAATCCTGGTACCGAATGCGTACATTTATCATTGAGTATCATATTCTTTACCACGATGCGTGATGTGTATTACCTTTATCAACTGACTTGGCTATTCCCAGCGAGCACAACTTGTCGTAAACTGGTCGATACGACATCATTTTCAGGCGTTGGAAATTATATCGGGTTTGCAAATCAAATGGATGTCTGTATAGCGACGTGTTCCTTAGTGTTTCAGACAGGCGCATAGCGAAACGTGCAGCACGTGTTATCGACGTCTGTAGCGCGACGTGTGTCTGACCAGTTTCTGACGTCTATGGAGCGACGGGTGTCCCCTTAGCAAAACATTTTATAGAACTCTATAGAAGTTCTATGGACAAATCTATGGAAATACTTCTATAGATTGCTAACAAATGGTTGCTATAGAACGTATATAGAGATAATATTCCGACGTAGCCACTTTTTTCCTGTCGTGGCTGGTTTTGATCAAGTACGTTTGCAGGTTTGTAGATGTACTCTTTATGTGAAAGGATACATGAAGCTAATACTCTCTTCCTATATTTATTATGCGAAGCATGGCATTAATTCCGTAAAACTATATTATACCCGGTAGTAAAATATCTTACAGAATTCCATGGAAACAATTCTATCGATTTTTCTACGGAAACTCTATTACATATTTTGGAGATATATTGGAGAGTATTTATCGAACAGTTTGAATTAGACGCATGGGACGAACAGTCTTTTAATTACTCAGAAACAAGGTGTGATAACTTGCCTACCAAAGGGAGATCAGCGACGAATGCGACCAATGCGACGAATGTTAACAACTATCTAACTAGAGAAAGATTTCATTTTTATTAACACTCAATAACACTCAATTAACACATCAATAACACTCAAAACCCTTTATAAAAACATTTGGTTATCTTTATCGGCTTAGCTGGAAATGGTCCCAAATTATCGTGCGTTTAGTGGGGTTCCTTCTTCCACTGGGTCTGGTGGGTGTGGTATAAGCGTCATTTGTTACAGTCGACGGAAATTTTCCTTTCATTTGTCGTCAGCGAACGACTTTGGTCACAATGCATTACTAAAATGTCTCCACGGTATTTGCCTCTGTCCCCCCCCCCCTGTTCAGCCACATGTCGCCCCCTCCAGTCAAATCTTGGATTTTAGCATGCCTCTTTCTTAGTCCTAAGCTGCGCAATCTTAAAGTGTTCGTTCCACTTAGAAGTTAAACAAATAACATTTTGTTTTAATGGGAGTTTACATTTTTTTTTATTCCACGATACTCTCGTAGCCAGCTGAAACACATCACTCTATAATCGAGTCGTGAAAGGCTTGTACGGGCTGGTTGTGCAGATGGCACTGTAAATCGCCACAAGTTATGGCCTCCCGTGGGATCTTAATGTTGTCCAACCGTTTGTGAAAAGCGTTTAGTCAGTATTTAGGTTAGTCGGGTATTTCAGCGTAATAACAAGACAGGAGTGGTCGGATAAGTTGTCGCCCTCGTGCACTACCCGTGTTGGCATATGTCGCCTGTCATATCACACGTTAAAAAAAAAATGGCCGATGGTAGATCTACCCGTGTCTTTACTCTCAAAAGTGTAGTCGATGTTGCTAAGTTGATGGATTATAGCAAACACGAGCTCTTCATGCCCAACGAATTTATTTAAAGCTTTAGTGCAGAGAGTTTGCGCGAGACAAGTCAGTGTTGAAGTCTCCGCCAATGATCACACGGTTGATACCCTCTTGTTGGTATACAGTCTATGGTTGAGTGCATTCAGTATTTATTTATTAAGCTGTTGGGAAAATACATGGTATAAAAAGAAAACAATACACTGTTGATCCCGACCCAAACTATACACTATTCCGTTTATATCCTGCCCCTGAGACCTCTCTCAACTAATAAAGGTACACTTGATATATAACGAATCTAACCACTTCATCGTCAATGCTAGCTCACCATGAGGAATATGGCTGAGAAACAAGACTCCGAAATCGAACTCAGTGTAGCCACGGATACTGCTGCAAGCTTATAGCAAGTAGGATCCCTGGAGTCTTCCTGCCTGGTAACTAATAAACCCCACAATAACAGTTTTTATTGCACCCTACAGTAACTAATAGCCAGAGTTCAGGACCCACTGGTCGGTAGTGACGGGAGTGACGTCAGAAAACAGGCTAACGAGTTTGAGTTTTTGGTTAGTTGGAGGGGGTGAGGGTTGTCAGGGAGGAAGCGAGGGAGGAGGTGGAGTGGAGTGTGTGGGTGAGAAGAGAGGCCCTGGCCGCCTGTCGGGGGGATGGGAGGGGGGATGTCCTGACAGGGAAGTCACGGCGGATGAGGGTGGGGGTGATGCGGGCGGTCCCCTCTCCCCCAGGTACACCGGGGTGAAGCTCTGCCCGACCACTGCCACCCAGCCTCTGGTGTGGCAGACCTTTGACCTCATCCCCGCCTTCCCTGTCCCCCGGGACGCCCTGGGAGGTGTCACTACAGGAAGCGGCGTACCGCCTGGAGGGGGTGGCGGGGCTCGAGTGGTCTTCATTATCTGTCCACCTGGTGCCGGGGGCCGTGAAGTAGGGGGAGGAGTGGGTGGGTGGTTGCCGACGACGTGTGTCCTAGAGACACACGCGCTGTGCGCCGCCGGTCTCCGCTCACCCCCCGTCACCCGCATCCGGAGCCTCAAGCTGCTGACATGGCGCTACCTCCAGGGGCTCCCTTTGGATGAGAGCGCGGTGGGGTGGGCCAGAGACACCCTGGCGGATGTGGCGGGAGGGCGTGGGCGGCCACGGGGCCGTATTGGGGGGTTTGGTGGGGGTGGATGGGCTCTCTGTGTGTGTCAGGGAGACAGGGAGAATTAGGCTGCCAGAGACGAGGGAGGGGGAGGGGATTGTGGGGGGAGGAGGCTGGGGAGGGGGTTAACTAGAGCAGGGTGTCGCTGGTGGTGTCCACCACCCACACAGCGCACTGTGCGGGGCCGGAGGGAGGGTTGGTGGTGTGGGGAGTGTCAGGGTGAGTGTGGCCTGCGAGAGGACCTGACTCGTGAGGCCCGGAAGCTGTTAGACATGCGCTCTGCCCCTCCTCCACCCCGCGTGTGGGGAGGCTGTGGGGGTGCCACCCTCACCCCAACTTGAGTTCCCTTCCGCCTTCCTCAAATACTTCGTCCTGAGTGACTTGGTGGGGGGCGGGGGGAGGGGAAGGTGCGGGGTAGGGGGGATATGTACATGAGAGACCTGGCGAGAGAGGGAAAGATGTCCCCCACCCCCTGCTGAGTGGTGTGGAGGTGGGGGTAAAGTGTATATATATATATATATATATATATATATTCTATTACAATGTTCGCTTGATAGCTTTCTAAAATATAGCATTCTTCGTGTTTTGGCCAACGTTAGACATATAATTTGTCTTAGACTGATTTGGTTTGTGATGGGTTAGGCGGGGTAGATGGCGTTCGGGGTGAACTCGCTAGCCGTAGACTGACTCTGACCGCTTGGTCTATCGACTACATCGTCCTGTCTGTGTAGGTGTTTCAGAGCCTTACTGTCTGCCTAGCTGATCCAGATACGTCCTGTCTGTGTAAGTGATGCAGAAACGTCCTGTCTGCGGATGTCTCAAAGACTTTATGTGTAGGAGATCCAGAGACTTTCTGCCTAAGTATATAAGTCCCTGAAACTAATACACAAACAGGACGTCTCTGGATCACCTACACAGACAGTACGTCCTACCATCATCTTCAGCTTTATATCTACCATCAACTACATTTGTTAATCGTCAACAAATAATAAAGTTCAAATCATAGCTGTGTTCTATATTACTGCGATGTGTATTGTAAATGTAAGTCAAAGAACACATACCAGCAATAAATGCCGGACAAAGGCGACATTCTAGTGTGATTGCTAGTCGGGTACATGGCGTGAATGGGAACTGCCATGCCACAACGTGTGCTTGTCACGTGATCGACCGCATCGCGGCCTTCGACAACACCGAGTTCCTGTCCGGTCTCGGAGTTCCAGACCAAGAGACTGGTCCTGGCACGGAGCGACGGCAACGACAACTGTCGATTCCGACTCGTCGTGGTGGTGTCATCACTTGACGGAAAGTACTTCCTGAGGAGAGTCGTCTTGTTCTTCGATCACCATCCCTCCAAAGCAGACGGTTATGGTCTCCGGATGAGACAAGGGCTGAGTGGTATGTGGTAATAGGATGACACTCAGCCAAGGCCAACATCAGATTCCGGATGCGACAAGGGATGAGTGGTATTTGGTAATAGGATGACACTCAGCCAATACCAAGATCAGATTTCGAATGAGACAAGGGCTGAGTGGTGTTTAGCAATAGACTAGCACTGAAGCAAGGCCAAAATCAGGTTCAGCTCCTTCAACAAATGATCACATCCGAAACCTCTAAATCTGTCAGGAAGAGAGCATTTATTAAGATCCTTATTGCATGAAGACAATCCTATATGGTGTGCAAGACCCATAAATGACATGTTATATGTTATGAAAGACTCTCAGAACGGTACAGGCGACAACAGATGTAGCCTTAACCTGTTCCAAGCAGGTCTTATGTTATTACCATTATAGTTGCAGTCGGGTAGGAGATATATAGCCCTATAACTGTGGGGTCAACCATTAGGCTGCGCATTACGTGAAACGTGACGTGATCATGATGCAAATGAGCGCAACCTGCAGGGAGAGCCGGAAAACCGGCGATCACCAGCACGCTCACCGCATGGGGGCGCTACGCAAGCTAGCTTTTACCACTGCTGTCGGCCGGGGGCAAATTTCAGGATTCTTAAAAAGCAGTCAAATCAGCTGTAATTTCTTGCAACATTATAGTTTTCAAGAATAAAAAATAAAAATAACTGGCTTCGTGTACTTAATACAGCGAAAAACATCTTGCACCCTTTCGCAAAAGTTATTATTGTGACAGAAATGCTCAGATAGACACCCAGATTGGTTGACTGAGCCTCCCCAAAAAATAAATAATGCTTCCATCTGCGACACGTTTTGTTTTATTTTTATTTATTGCAATGCATATGCCACTTAATTAGACAACCTGCAAGTACCGTTACATGATATTATGCACTGTAAAATATCAATATTCTATTGACTGTTCTATGATGACATCAAGTGGGCAAATAATAGCAGCAACTGTATTTGTAAGATATGGCACAAATAAGACTCTTGCCATAACCACCAGCCAGTCTCCCTTCGCAGGGGGGGGGGGGGGGGTGCAAGAGGTATTTGCGTTTCTCGGGATTGGGCTTTTCATTTCACTGTGAACTGGGAATGAGGAAATAATTATTTGTGAACTGGGAATGAGGTATTAGCCGACCGCCGTGATCAAAGATTTTCATTAATCGGGAACTTGGAATTTTATTCTTAAATAACCATGAATCGGGAAATCGTCAATTTAGTATCATCTATCCGCCCTACCATTGCATCCTAAGAGTTCTGATTTTAATTTATCGTGACATGGGAATAAAGAAATCTTGTGATCTGGGAACACGGTTTCAGGAACACGACTCCCCCCCCCCCTCCCTGTCCTCCTTTGAGGCATCCGAAATGGCCTGCAACTGCTTTGTTGTTGTATTCCTTCTTTGATCAATGTTCAGTCTTACCAGAGCCTTTCGCATATTCACGTATTTGCCGTACAAAAGATCTACATTCTGACTTCGCTCATCCATGTTGACACTTTGAGTAGAGTAGTGAAAAGAGTACCATGTATCTCCGCACAGGAGAACCAGTCACGTGGGAGTGGTGCGTCACCTATCGGGCAAGATAGAAATGCCGTGACCTTCACCTAGGTGAAATACCTAGCACCGGCTCTTACTTGTATGAGTTTGAGCGGCGGTACCAGCTTAGCGACAACAGGGATATAATCGTTGTTTCTCACTCGGTTCATCAGCTTGTACATATCTTCGCACAGGTCGTCGGCGATAGATATTCCTGAGTCCCTGAGGGTTTTGATGCTTTTTGACACATTTAGCATCAAGCTATCGCTATACTGTTCTAACATGTCATAGAAATATGAATTAAGTGGAGTTGTGTCGAATCTTAGAGTTTTCTGATACGTCACGTGACGTCACGATGACGTCACTTTCGGTACTTACAAATCCTCAAAAATTATTTAAGGCTTTCACCAAGCGGATGTTGCCTAGTTAGGGCGCTAGAGTGCTTCGAAGTGGGACGACACCTTTGCGGGGCCGCTAATGATGAGTGAATTAAGATTGTGCCCATCTTGAAAAAAATCTGAATGATTATTTGCTGTAACATTTTGCCTGCAGTGTTCTTTGTTCTTGTCACCGCGGTCTCCGTCTCGCCGCAATGATAAACTAATGCAATTTTTGGCCATTTCGCCAAGCCATAGCTGAAGGACTAATCTTTCTATCGCCTAGCTCTTTAATCGAGTAAGTTGTGGCAGTAAACCTTGGCGTATTGCCACATGGACGTTGTCGTGCGTCACGTCATGACGTCACCATAACATCATGACATCACACATCTTACGTAAGCTATTACTCTTCAATTATAAGGTATGGCGACTGTCGGTTTTCTTGACGTTGCAGGTCGTGTTCAGGGACAGTTTGTGCCGTGTGTAACTTTTTTGGTGCAGGGGAAAAGTATGCGTCAAAAATGACGTCATAGCTAAGTTGCTCCTACGAAATGTTGGATTCGCTTTATTTTCAGCCACTTGGGCAATAGCTGTCATAACCCGAGTTGATAAGTATGTATATTAAAGAAATAGAAGCCATCTTGAGCATTTTTGCGAGCGTCAAATTACGTCATGTCACGTCACGATGACGTATTATTAGATAAACAGTAAAATTCGTAGCGCCATTCATAACCATAGTCAAGCAATCGCTCTTGAGAACAAAATTTCATGTTCACTTAAACTCTAATATGGCATTAAATTGGCGGGCGAAAGATGCGTTATATGACGTCATCGTCACGTCACGATGACGTATTATTACATAAACTGTAAAATTCGTAGCGCCATTCATAATCATAGTCAAGCAATCGCTCTTGAGAACACAATTTCATGTTCACTCCAATATGGCATTAAATCGGCGGGCGGAAGATGCGTCACATGACGTCATCGTCACGTCACCGGCGAAAACGAAGGTTTTACCTGTAATTCCGTTAATATCGGTTAATTGCCCATTGCACATTGCTCGGTGCGCACGTTGTCGGATGAACGCGCTATTTGGCTCAAATTTTCCGTTATACGCGCTGTTTACCCCGAATTGCCCCGTATACGCGCGGTTTATCCAAAATTGTCCCCTATATGCGCTGTTCAGCTCAAATCGCCGTTATATTCGCTATTTAGCATTAATTGCGCGTTACATGCGCTTTTTAACCGATGATTAGCCGCTACATGCGCAATATAGCCCAAATTGCTCGTTATACGCGCTGTTTGACCCAAATTGCCCCTTAGATGCCCAGTGTACCTCAAATTTCCTGTTATACTCGCTATTTAGCCCAAATTGCCAGTTATATGCGATATTTAGCTCAAATTGCCCGCTGAAAGCTCTACTTAGGTCGCAAAATCTTTATTTTGCCAACAGAAAGCTCTATTTTGCAAACCAAAAGCTCCATTTTGTCAACAGAAAGCTATATTTTGCAAACCGAAAGCTCCATTTTGCCAACAGAGAGCTCCATTTTGTCAACAGAAAGCTCCATTTTGTCAACAGAAAGCTCTATTTTGGCAACAGAAGGCTCTATTTGGCATAAGTTGCTATCCCACGCAGCTATCTACGCTGAATTGCTCTCTGAAAGCAATATTTGGCCCAACGAAAGCTCTATTTACCTCAAATTGTACCATTTGGGCCAAATTGTATGTGTAATGACCTACTTAGCTAAATGTACCAGTTAGAACTCTACTTGGCCCGCTGAAACCTCTATTTGACACAAATTGTCAACTGAAGGCACTAATTGACCCCTCAGATCCCAATTTGACCCCTCAGATCCAGATTTGACCTATCAGATCCAGATTTGACCTCTCCGATCCAGATTTGACCTCTCAGATCCAGATTTGACCTCTCCGATCCAGATTTGACCTCTCAGATCCAGATTTGACCTCTCAGATCCAGACTTGACCTCTCAGATCCAGATTTGACCATTCAGACCCAGAGTGATCCCTCAGATCCAGATTTGACCTCTCAGATCAAGATTTGACCTCTCAGATCCAGACTTGACCTCTCAGATCAAGATTTGACCTCTCAGATCCAGACTTGACCTCTCAGATCCAGATTTGACCATTCAGACCCAGAGTGATCCCTCAGATCCAGATTTGACCTCTCAGATCAAGATTTGACCTCTCAGATCCAGACTTGACCTCTCAGATCCAGATTTGACCATTCACACCCAGAGTAATCCCTCAGATCCAGATTTGACCTCTCAGATCAAGATTTGACCTCTCAGATCCAGACTTGACCTCTCAGATCCAGATTTTACCATTCAGACCCAGAGTGATCCCCCAGATCCAGATTTGACCTCTCAGATCCAGATTGACCTCTCAGATCCAGATTCGACCTCTCAGATTGAGATTGATCCCTCAGATCCAGATTTGACCCCTCAGATCCAGATTTAACCTCTCAGATCCAAATTTGACCTCTCAGATTCAGATTTTACCTCTCAGATCCAGATTTGACCCCTCAGATCCAGATTGACCTCTCAGGTCCAGATTTGACCTCTCAGATTGAGATTGACCCCTCAGATCCAGATTGACAATTCAGATTTGATCCCTCAGATTCAAATTTGACCTCTCAGATCCAGATTTGACCTCTCAGACCCAGATTTGACCTCTCAGATCCAGATTTGAACTCTCAGAGCCAGATTGACCATTCAGATCCAGAGTTATCTCTCAGATTCAGATTTGACCTCTCAGATCCAGATTTGACCTCTCAGATCCAGAGTTGACCTCTCAGATCCAGATTTGACCTCTTAGATCCAGATTGATCCCTCAGATCCATATTTGATTCACGAACGCCTATTTTGCCTCTCAGATTCAGACTGACCCCTCAGATCTCCATTCGACCTGGATGCCCTCTCAGATCCCGAGTGGCCATCTGGCATCCCCACTAGACCCGTCAGACCCAGATTTAATCTGTCGGATCCAGGTTTGACTCATATGATTGTTATTGACTCCCTCAGAATCTGATGGAACCCGCCAGATAGAGATTTGACAACTAGGATGCAGATGCAGCCCAAATTGCTCGTTATACGCGCTGTTTGACCCAAATTGCCCCTAAGATGCCCAGTGTACCTCAAATTTCCTGTTATACTCGCTATTTAGCGCAAATTGCCAGTTATATGCGATATTTAGCTTAAATTGCCCGCTGAAAGCTCTACTTTGGTCGCAAAATCTTTATTTTGCCAACAGAAAGCTCTATTTTGCAAACCAACAGCTCCATTTTATCAACAGAAAGCTATATTTTGCAAACCAAAAGCTCCATTTTGTCAAGAGAAAGCTCAATTTTGTCAACAGAAGGCTCTATTTGGCATAAGTTGATATCCCACGCAGCTATCTATGCTGAATTGCTCTCTGAAGGCTATATTTGGCCCAACGAAAGCTCTATTTACCCCAAATTGTGCCATTTGGGCCAAATTGTATGTGTAATGGCCTACTTAGCTAAATTTACTCGCTAGAGCTATATTTCGCCCTCTGAAACCTCTATTTGACCCAAATTGTCAACTGAAGGCACTAATTGACCCCTCAGATCCCAATTTGATCCCTCAGATTCAGATTTGACCTATCAGATCCGGATTGAACCCTCAGATCCTAATTTGACTGCTCAGATCCAGATTTGACCTATCAGATCCAGATTTGACCTCTCAGATCCAGATTTGACCTCTTAGATCCAGATTTGACCTCTCAGATCCAGATTTGACCTCTCAGATCCAGATTTGACCTCTCAGATCCAGATTTGACCTCACAGATCCAGATTTGACCTCTCAGATCCAGATTTGACCTCTCAGATCCAGACTTGACCTCTCAGATCGAGATTTGACCATTCAGATCCAGAGTGATCCCTCAGATCCAGATTTGACCCCTCAGATCCAGATTTGACCTCTCAGAGTATTTGACCTCTCAGATCCAGACTTGACCTCTCAGATCCAGATTTGACCATTCAGATCCAGAGTGATCCCTCAGATCCTGATTTGACCTCTCAGATCCAGATTTGACCTCTCAGATCCAGATTTGACCTCTCAGATCCAGATTTGACCTCTCAGATTGAGATTGACCTCTCAGATCCAGATTGACAATTCAGAGTTGATCCCCCAGATCCAGATTTGACCTCTCAGATCCAGATTTGACCTCTCAGATTGAGATTGACCTCTCAGATCCAGATTTGACCTCTCAGATCCAGACTTGACCTCTCAGATCCAGATTTGACCTCTCAGATCCAGATATGACCTTTAAGATCTAGATTTGACCTCTCAGATCCAGATTTGAACTCTCAGAGCCAGATTGACCATTCAGATCCAGAGTGATCTCTCAGATTCAGATTTTACCTTTCAGATCCACATTTGACATCTCAGATCCAGATTTGACCTCTCATATCCAGATTTGACCTATTAAATCCAGAGTTGACCTCTCAAATCCAGATTTGACCTCTTAGATCCAGATTGATCCCTCAGATCCATATTTGATTTACGAACGCTTATTTTGCCTGTCAGATCCAGACTGACCCCTCAGATCTCCATTCGACCTGAATGCCCTCTCAGTCCCTGTCGGATCCAGATTTGACTCATATGATTGTTATTGACTCCCTCAGAATCTGATGGAACCCGCCAGATAGAGATTGGACAACTAGGATGCAGATTGACTCGTCGCGTCCCTAATTGACCTTCAGATCCCGATTCGACCCTGGTGATCCTGATTGAACATTGCTAATCCAGATTGGACCCCACGAAACCAGCTTTGACACGTCGTATGCCAATGTGTCCCACGGATCCCGTTTCGAACCGTCGAATTCGATTTGTCTCACGCAACCCTAATCGACCCATCAGATCCTTATTGGTCCCACGAATCCTGATTAGAGCTCCCGCATCCCTATTCGAAGACCCTGCTGACCGCCACAACGTGGACGGTCGCGGTTTGGATCACCATGTTCGGAAAGACACGCTCTTTGACCCAAAGTCGATTTTCGTCATCATCAGTGTCCCACTGAGTTCTTGTTTGTTTGAACGTTGTGTTCTGCCTCTTTCGCACGAAAGAAGACCCTAGAGACACACGCAAAGAGACGCGCGGTTCATGTTCCATTAGCGCGAGATTCGAGTTATGTTACAAGATTTTAGGCACATTTAGATGCAGCAGTAACTATTGTAACGAATCGCGTGGGTGGGTGGGCACAAAATAACTCGATGTATCGTTGTACCGTGTTTATATTTATTCAATTATATACACACATCGGTTACATAAATATTTTGGAATGACAGGTCCCCAGGCTCGAGTTTCGTTCACCATTGTAGTGGAGGTCCCACTTTCCTGCGGGAATTTCTTACAACCCCAAAGCTGAGGGATTCACACCTTTACTTCGAACAATCACGCCTCAGTTTTGCACTGACTCACCATGCATAGACTCATCAAGCACCTGTGCGAATCCAGCCCTCTAGCACTCTCGAATGCCCGGCGCGTCTCCGTTTTATAGGGGAATCGGCCCCACGGCATCGGGTCACATGACCCAACCATTGTTAGGTCCCAACTTGCACATGCATGTGGAAATTCTACAAATCCCGACGAGGCAATTGCATGGTCGGGTCACCTGACCCAACCACGTTCAAAAACTTACCTGGACACCCCAGCTAATTTGCATACTGTCAAAATTGTCATAACGGTAGAATTCTAACGTAACTCCTATCTAATCTTAGTTTTAGGATAAAAGTTAATCCTTTACCTTACCAGCGCGTGTAATTACAATAAAGACTTGATAAAAAATACTTACTCTAGATCTAAATTCGCGAATAATACATGCACGGCTCGCGCCTCTCTTCCTCTAACCAGACCTGACCTTTGACCTGTACTTGGCCTTGACCGTCTAACTGGGTTGCTTCGCTGATTCCGGTTCCGTCATCTCCGTCTGCGGGTTGTCTCGAAGTGTCTTCTTAAACATAGTTGCTGTGATGCCTTTATTGTTACACTTCGGGAACTTGATTTATAGGTAGGTCAGCATTGAATTCTCTTTGTTTGACGCATCGCCAATGTGCATTTTAAGGTGCCAGAGGGCAAACGTCTTGAATGTTTTCGCCATGTGGTGAGCGCTAGACGTCGTTTTAACTTGACCTGGGATCCTGACTTTAGAACATTATCCACAAACGCTGTCCGTAATTACATGTCTGATGGCTGAGGGTGCGCATAAATTGGTACTAACCAACACTAGTCTGTAAATCATGCACACTGTCTTATCCAATGACGTTACGTAACATGTCGTATTTATGCATGAATCGTCGTCCATACTTGAAAGCGGAATTACCATATAACTTGCTCAAAACGGCCTGCCATAGCGATGTCAGCGGAGTGATTAAACAGTGGTGGGTTGGCGAACAACTGACTCGTTGAGCCTGACAGCTTTTCGAGCGCCAAATTGCGCCTTAACGGGCATCATGTCACGGTCTATTAAGAAACCATTACTGTATTTGGGCATTTTGTTCAGTCATCTGGAAACCACTAAATTTTGTTGTTAAATCGCAATGTCAGTCCACATATCGCCACGAATCGCCAGAGGCTGATGCATACATACGACATCCACATCTACCACAATTCACAATTTCTCCAATGGTCCAGGCAGCCTGTGCTGAATCAGGGGTCAACCCGACACAAATTGCAATAGTAATCAAATGTTTTTTCTCATTCTTTATGTATCTGTAAATATATATAATTTTTAAAAATCTACCAAAATCTATTGACCGCCTACTATATGCATTGGGGTAGTATTAAATAATGACACTATTACAGTTTCTACATAATTTTTAATAAGGGACCCCTCGACGGGTTTTCCGGCTTTCGGTCGACACCGTGTATTTGCACAGTGCGCCGGGTGGGTCTCAACTGTGAGAGACTGTAACTGTTCCGTAAATTGTCTGATCTCCACAGTTTAATCGACTATATAAGCGTCTTATATTTTTGCAGATCTACATCCGTGGCGGTCTAGATAGGCATAGTAAAAACAATATAATTGGGGGAGGGGGGGGGGCTAACAAACATCTTTGATATTTTTACTGTTGCCAATACCGTTTTGATTCATCTCATTTTGCAACGTTTTACTGCTTAATAAGTGAAACGTTCTATGTAAGTGAAGGGTGCCCCCACCCCCAACATGTTGTGCCTCCATCTCCGAACTTTGGCTACAACCCTAACGTGGGATTTCTCTCCCCCCTAACCGTGGTTTCTCCTTTCCCCAAACTTGGGGTTCTCCCCTCCCCTAACAGGATTGCCTCCCCTCCCCTAACTTTCGGTGTCGCCCCACCCCTAACTTTGGGTGTCTACCTTCCCGTAACTTACGGTACTATCCCAACGTTGGGTGTCTCCCCTCCCCTAATTTGCGGTTTTCCCCTCCACTAACTTAGGGTGTCTAGCCACCCGTAACACAATTCACATTTTTTCCAAGATCAATCACTCACCATTGGCGTTCACGAATCATATAGACCTTCATCATAGCATCACTGTATGTTTCAGTAACTCAACATAAATAATACTAAGTAATATGGAATGTTCCGCCAACTTGAGGACTACGCGTGTGGGTGTGTGTCATACCAGGCTCCTGTCAGCTCGCACAGTACCTTTGTAGTTCAGGGTTTAAAACATGCCAGAGAGGTACCCTGAGGATATATTTATCTAGGCGTTGACTAACTTCACACTATGTTCAAGACCGTCGCGGTGACTGTAAAAAACACCATATCTTTTCACTCTCGTACGCCCGAGCTCTCCTACATTTGAAGTGGTTTAAACTTCATGGTCCAAAACATTGAGGGTCTCGCACAACAGTGCGCGGACATAATATCACACACGCGAGGGGTGTGGGGGACTGAACCGCCAGAGCTAGTCACACACATCAGTGTAGGGGACTGAACCGCCAGAGCTAGTCACACACATCAGTGTAGGGGACTGAACTGCCAGAGCCAGTCACACACATCAGTGTAGGGGACTGAACTGCCAGAGCCAGTCACACACATCAGTGTGGGGGACTGAACCGCCAGAGCCAGTCACACACATCAGTGTGGGGGACTGAACCGCCAGAGCCAGTCACACACATCATTTTGGGGGACTGAATCGCCAGAGCCAGTCACACACATCAGTGTAGGGGACTGAACCGCCAGAGCCAGTCACACACATCAGTGTGGGGGACTGAACCGCCAGAGCCAGTCACACACATCATTTTGGGGGACTGAACCGCCAGAGCCAGTCACACACATCATTTTGGGGGACTGAACCGCCAGAGCCAGTCACACACATCAGTGTCCGGGACTGAACCGCCAGAGCCAGTCACACACATCAGTGTAGGGGACTGAACTGCCAGAGCCAGTCACACACATCAGTGTAGGGGACTGAACCGCCAGAGCCAGTCACACACATCAGTGTGGGGGACTGAACCGCCAGAGCCAGTCACACACATCAGTGTCCGGGACTGAACCGCCAGAGCCAGTCACACACATCAGTGTAGGGGACTGAACTGCCAGAGCCAGTCACACACATCAGTGTAGGGGACTGAACCGCCAGAGCCAGTCACACACATCAGTGTTGGGGACTGAACCGCCAGAGCCAGTCACACACATCATTTTGGGGGACTGAACCGCCAGAGCCAGTCACACACATCAGTGTGTGGGACTGAACTGCCAGAGCCAGTCACACACATCAGTGTGGGGGACTGAACCGCCAGAGCAAGTCACACACATCAGTGTGGGGGACTGAACCGCCAGAGCCAGTCACACACATCAGTGTGGGGGACTGAACCGCCAGAGCCAGTCACACACATCAGTGTCCGGGACTGAACCGCCAGAGCCAGTCACACACATCAGTGTGGGGGACTGAACCGCCAGAGCCCGTCACACACATCAGTGTGGGGGACGTCAGCCGACAGTGAGCGTCCCACACATCAGTGTGGGGGACGTCAGCCGACAGTGAGCGTCACACACATCAGTGTGGGGGACGTCAGCCGATAGTGAGCGTCACACACGTCAGTGTGGGGGACGTCAGCCGATAGTGAGCGTCACACACATCAGTGTGCGGGAAGTCAACTGACAGTGAGCGTCACACACGTCAGTGTGGGGGACTGAACCGCCAGAGCCAGTCACACACATCAGTGTAGGGGACTGAACCGCCAGAGCTAGTCACACACATCAGTGTAGGGGACTGAACCGCCAGAGCTAGTCACACACATCAGTGTGGGGGACTGAACCGCCAGAGCCCGTCACACACATCAGTGTGGGGGACGTCAGCCGACAGTGAGCGTCCCACACATCAGTGTGGGGGACGTCAGCCGATAGTGAGCGTCAAACACATCAGTGTGGGGGACGTCAACTGACAGTGAGCGTCACACACGTCAGTGTGGGGGACGTCACCCGACAGTGAGTGTCCCACACATCAGTGCTGGGGACGTCAGCCGACAGGGAGCGTCACATACATCAGTGTGGGGGACGTCAACTGACAGTGAGCGTCACACACATCAGTGTGGGGGACGTCAGTCGACAGTGAGCGTCGCACACATCAGTGTGGGGGACGTCAGCCGACAGGGAGCGTCACATACATCAGTGTGGGGGACGTCAACTGACAGTGAGCGTCACACACATCAGTGTGGGGGACGTCAGTCGACAGGGAGCGTCGCACACATCAGTGTGGGGGACGTCAGCCGACAGGGAGCGTCACATACATCAGTGTGGGGGACGTCAACTGACAGTGAGCGTCACACACATCAGTGTGGGGGACGTCAGTCGACAGTGAGCGTCGCACACATCAGTGTGGGGGACGTCAGCCGACAGGGAGCGTCACATACATCAGTGTGGGGGACGTCAACTGACAGTGAGCGTCACACACATCAGTGTGGGGGACGTCAGTCGACAGTGAGCGTCGCACACATCAGTGTGGGGGATGTCAGCCACCAGAGAGTGAGTGACACATATCAGTGTGGGGGGCGTCAGCCGATAGTGAGTGTTCCACATCAGCGGAGAACAGATTCCGAAGCGAGAATTGTAAGGTACTGTGAACGAAATATTTACCATTGTCTGTCGTCTAAGTAATGGCGAAGCGTACAGTTTCCTTTTATATATTCAATGTTACCATTCCCGACACAGCAAGAACGGTTTTCCATATTTTGGGCGATTGCATGGGCGTGGAACCAATGAATGAAACAGCCTTGGCTTTCAGTTGGGGACGGGTGAAGATAGACTACGCTTCGGCACGGCTACCGTTGGTAAACAGGCAAGCTAAACACAATGTAAACAGCACTTGACAAGCCAGTAATACTCCAACGCCCCGCGCTCTGCCTTGTCGGATTGGAATGGGTGTGTGGCTAGGGTGGGGGCGGAGATCACTCCCTACCTTCGACTCACTCCGCTAGGGCTTCATTATGTCTCTGTTATCGCCTACTTCCTCAATGCAATCCTTTTCACACTCGCTCGCCAGGGCGGCGCTGCGCAAATTAATTAGAAAACATGCGCAGCGCATTTCTACAAATACAATCTGACCATTTCATTGTGGTCGCAGTATAAAGATAAAATATTTGTCTTCGCAAAAAGTAGGGGGTTACCTCCGGGGACATGGCTTCACTCTCCATTCCCTCCCTCATTGACCCGATATGACCAAAAGTGGTTAAAGCGTACTGAATATACAACCAAACAACCCAAGTTAAGTGCGTAGGTACAAATCACGAGGTCCCAAGTTAAGTGTACCAATCACCAGGGGCCCGTTTCATAAAACTGTATCAAGGATTAAATATTAAATACGTATCAAATAGTTAATGCGAATTGCCTAAAACGAATTAACGTTAATCTGTATTGGGCGTTTTATAAAAGAAAATCTGAGTAGCATTAATTAATTCTGATTACGCTCTCGCTAAGACGAGTTAACGGGGTCATTTGACTGCATTTAGGCACCAAGTTGATCATTTCATGACGTCACGCACCGACACATCACGAAATAGGCAAGGCAAACACTGACGAAAAGTAGCGACAATCAGATGCCTATAAACACGGCTGAATAATGTGTCAAGTACATATATCTGTGCCTTCTACGGGTTCGATAATTCATTACATCAAGGGCGGTCAGTATATAAATAGGAAGCAAATTAGTTGTTCCGGTAGAAAGCTAGTATAACTTACTACGAGCAGAATGCGAATAGACAGCCTTCCAAAGATTTTGACTAAGATTATGGGACAACTGCCGTTTCGATTTTGCTGATCTTTCAGCATTTTATAGTGATTGGAACAAAGAATCAACCGGCTAATTATAACAAAATTTGATTTAGCAGTTCATCTTCTTGCCCTTGCAGCGCGACATATGTGAGGCAGTGTATTTAACGCACAATCGACCGCTTCAACGAGTTCAATAATAACAGCCATATGACTTCAACGATTACGCGAAAACTGTCGCTTCGATTACGTTGAACTTTTGCCAATAATTAGATATTGTCACGAAGAACAGAAAGGCTAAATATTATAATAATCGAATGAGCAGCTACCTTTTAGTTCCTAGTACTACCTAGTTTACAACAAGCACCGAAATCAGGCGATCATATCTGCTGGGAATGGCCCGTTGCCAGGCGACAAACCTTAATAAACCTTCGGAGGTGTATTAGTTATTATGGATTAATTCGGAAAATGTAAGTAGGATTAACTTTATTGCGTTTCATAAAAGTTAATCCTACTTCTACTCAAATTCATTAATGCCATCCAAGATTTCTTTGGATATGATAGGTAAAAACAGATTGGCACATAAAGGAAAATATGATTGAATTGGTTTGGTCTCTGGTTTCTGCAGCCTGGTCGTAAATTTCCGAACGCTCACTCTAATTATAAGGACAAAATCGGTCAAAAACAGTGTGAACGGCATTAATGAATTTTTTTTCGCCGTAGCCTCACCAGCTCGTTGTGGTGGTGCCTATGATCGACACAAATAATATAATTTTAGCGCTATCTTAATTAGGAAAATCCACCTCTTTTACTAGGTGACTACTTGAGTATTTGGAACCTGATAATCGCATGGCACATGTTCCACTTAGCGCTAAATATAGTGGCGTAGCTTAAGTGTGGCTTATGAATGCCGCCCCTGCCCTAAATACCATAGGCTTCTATACTGAACCTTCTAGTGGTAATGTCATTTATGATTATGATAATTAAACGATCAACCGCATAAGCCAGTTTTTCTCCCTTCCGTTACGCATTTGATGGAGATTGATGGAGGTGGAGATCACCCCTTGTAGTCATGAGAGTGAGATATTTCGTTTTTTCACCAATGGAGCACTCTGTCTTCGTCCAGTCATAAATAATGAAGCTGAAATAACAACTTCAAACTGTCCAACACACCAAGAAATTAATTCACCCTCTTCCAATCCCGTCCAAATTTGTCAAGTCCATTTGCAAAGAAATTGAGACCCCCTCCTTCCCATCAATTTTACTTATGGGTTAACAAAAAATACCTCAAACAGTGCTGTCTTGCCCAGAAATTGAGATCCCTTCCTTCCAATCACATCCATTAAATGCAAAACAGTGTCCCAATTCCACTTGTAAATAAAGATTAAATGGCCCGCTCCCTCCTCCCGCCGCCCTCACTCCACGCGTACCCATTTTGTAACCAAATGTGACAACGATGAAAATGTCTTCATCTGACATATTGTATTATATGAGGAAATGTATGGGACTTTGCAATGTAATATTCACTATTCCCAATTATCTATTATATTCCCTCTCATATAAGGATGTCTTTATCAGACGCGGAATCATGCTCAAGAACATGTTTCCTTCTGCTGGTGATCCATCAATTTACTAATAATAAATCATGTTCTTTCTTTTTACATTTTGCATTAAAGAAATTACTTATCGCCGTTGACTTGTCCCAAGATGTGTCTGTGTTTGTCTACCAGACATTCCCGGGGCCGCCACGGCCTCCGACCCGCCACCATCGCCCGTGGTCCAAGGTGTCTCTCTGGCGGTCACGTGTACCCTGTCTGACCTGGGTAACCCACAGGCTACTGTGGTGTACAGTTCTCCGAAAAGAAAATCCCCAAAAAACAACAAACAACAGACTGGTCATCAGTAACTTCACACTGGACCGTGACGACGGCACGTGGATGTACTATGGTTATAACACGGCGGGTACAAGAAGTCGTGTGACATTCGATG
The DNA here is from genome assembly GCA_964019135.1 of Arenicola marina. Lineage (NCBI taxonomy): Eukaryota > Metazoa > Annelida > Polychaeta > Arenicolidae > Arenicola > Arenicola marina. The sequence goes on from OZ025250.1 coordinate 15,692,432, forward strand.
TCGTTGTGTACGGTGAGTACAAGTAGTCCCAACAATACAGTTCAATGTGTTTACTACATGTAGTTGCAAATGATAAATATTGTTTGCGAATTTTTTTCTACTCTTACTAGTATTGATAACGACGATCTCATTATCAACCAGTACACAGGGTAATACCTCTCACAGTCAATCAGTTCACAGGATATGACCCCTGACAGTCACTCAGGACACAGGGTATGACCCTGAAGTTCAATCAGTGCATTGAGTGTGAATCTTGTCAGTTAACCAGTACACATGATATGACCCCTGGCAGTCACTCAGTGCACATGGTATGACCCCTGACAGTCAATCAGTACACATGGTGTGACCCCTGACAGTCAATCAGTACACAGTATATGACTCTTGACAGTCAATCAGTCACAGAGTATGACCTATGACAGTCCATCAGTACACAGTATATGACTCTTGACATTCAATCAGTACACAGAGTATGACACCAGACAGTCAATCAGTCACAGAGTATGACCCTTGGCAGTCAATCAGTCACAGGGTATGACTCCGGACAGTCAATCAGTCACAGGGTATGACCCTTGACAGTCAATCAGTGCACCTCGGTATGGTATGACCTCTGACAGTCAATCAATACGCATGGTAGGATCCCTGACAGTCAATCGGTACACAGGGTGTGACCCCTGACAGTCTATCAGTAAACAGGGGGTGACCCCTGACAGTCAATCATTACACAGGGTATGACCCCTGACAGTCAATCAATATAGATGGTCTGACCCCCGACAGTGAAACAGTGCACATGGTATGACCCCTGACAGTCAGGGCGTTGGAAATGACTCCCGACAGTCATGTTACTGTCCTCTGTGGGCTGATCTAGCACCGACTATTGGGTTGAAACGCACCGACCACTAGGCTGACCTAACATCGACCGCTGGGCTGACCTTACGCCGACCACTAAGCTGACCAGCACCGACCGCTGGGCTAACCAGCAGCGACCACTGGGCTGACCTAGCACTGACCTCTGGGCTGACCTAGCACCGAATAGTAAACCGGCACGGACCGCTTGGGCTGACCTGACACCGACCGCTGGGCTCACCTAGAATCGACCGCTAGGGATGGGTCAAGAGCACTGTATTTTATGCTTCAGGAACACAAGATAAGTGGTGATTGGGGAATGCCGCACGCCGTGATGGGTTGCAAACTGTCGCGAGTCGCCCTGGGCTTCTTGTTGTTTCATGTGTTGTTGGGCGCATCATTGGCTGTCAGTAAGTAGGACTTTACTCGAAGTAACAAGTTTTGAGCATACCAACCCTTTGTTTTCTGATATTTATGACACACTCAATAAAACATGGATTATTTTGACTAATGATCGGCGTTAACCGCATACTGAGCATACCAACCAATATACTCTATGACATTTAATTATAATGGTGTATTAAACACGATCACACAGTTTGACCATATTATATATGGCTCTTCATTGTTGAATTACATGGAAGCAAGAACAGAATATAACTATGACAGTAAACCGGCACTTCGCGTTATACCGTCTCTCGCCTTGATGAGCACGTAGTGACTAAACCCAGCTTTTGTAACGTTTCATGCTGCATTTTTGAAAACCAAAAGTAGCCTCTTACATGTTACGCATGATCCCACTGAGCGTATATCTGTGGCATAATAACGGAATCTACAATCTGGTAATGTTCAGACGCTGTCGGTCGCGATACCATCCGTCACTCCCTCTGCCTTCAATAATATACGTTTGTTACGATGATGTTAGATATGGCTTATATTTGGTCGTTTTTACAGCCTTTGAGAGTGAACCGCCCCTGACCAGACACCAGGCGGGGGATGACGTCACCATGGAGTGGACGCTGAGTAGTGACCTGGACCATTTCTCTCTGAGCTATTTCTTCAATGAGAATGACGTTAGTATTATCAGACACACACACGGCGGGGCAGACACACCAGGTCAAGGCTACGAGGGTCGCGTGTCGTTCTACAACACGTCATCACGCGGCGTCGGCTTCAGGCTGACTAGCCTCACCCTGAGTGACGCCGGCCGGTACAGGTGTCGATACGAGTACCCTCAACAGATTGAATCCTCATTATCCGTGTTATTTATATTCGGTAAGTCCACAATCCCTCTGCCATGTCGATCGGAGTGGCGATCAACACTATTTTACATTTTAGACTTGATTCATGTGTGTCATGCAGTTTGAATGGTATATGCAAACCATTATTTCACTGTATATATACCTCCCACCTAGCACGATAATGGATTTCAACGTCCCTGACATGGAAAAAGATTGGTTGTAGACATGTGTCTTTGCATTGCTGCCTGCTTATTATGACGGACAAAAACACAAGGTGTCTGGAAGGGGTAAATGGCGGACCGCGACAATGCCGTTTTGAAAATCGACACCGGACATTGGCATCCAAACTTCAACACCAAAAAGCTCAAACTTCGACACTGACAAAGTTTTACAGTAGTTTCTGGAAAATCCGACAGCTATACCGCACTGCGACAAATCGACACTGGCCACTGAATTTTGACAAATGGACTAGACAGTGGACCCGCCCCCCCCTTCCAGACCCTTAACACTTGGATTGTTGTCTCCACGTGACTAATCTGTGCATTTATCGCTCATTCCCCACATCAATCGAATTGTGGGGGTGGCGGCGTATCCCGTGTATATAGGATTTTTTCCGGTTTACGACGGTATTCCGTTTTTAATTACGAATTATCTCATTTCTATGAATCTATGTATTGGTGTGTGTGGGGGGGGGGGGGGGTGCCCTTGACATTTTCGGATGATTTCTTCGATCCGCCGAGACCCAACAGCCCCGCATGTGTTCCAGAGATACATAATCTTAAGGGAACAAATGCAAATATTTCCTCGGTTAGTTTATCGTTATAACCTCAAGAAAATAATTAAAATATCAACGCCCGGATTGCCATGACGTCAGTGTTGCGGGCATAACATTGGTAACCGGCCTAACCCGATTGGTACACCCCGGAAGAGCCTTGTCGCGTGTAGGGTGTACCGGGCTGGCGGGCTTCCTTGGGTGCCTTCTCCGCGAGGGGGAGCCCCGGGGGTTTACCGATGACGTCATTGGGTGCCGTCGGGGAACCAGCCCGATAGACACTGGGAGGTGTATGCTCACCAGCTCTGATTGATGAACACACTGACTGCCAGAGCCATACCGACATAGCCATCTACCATATACACACCCACAGTCTGACTGCCAGAGCCATACCTACATAGCCATCTACCATATGCACACCCACAGTCTGACTGCCAGAGCCATACCTACATAGCCATCTACCACATACACACCCACAGTCTGACTGCCAGAGCCATGCCTACACAGCCATCTACCATATACACACCCACAGTCTGACTGCCAGAGCCATGCCTACACAGCCATCTACCACATACACACCCACAGAGTCTGACTGCCAGAGCCATGCCTACACAGCCATCTACCACATGCACACCCACAGTCTGACTGCCAGAGCCATACCTACATAGCCATCTACCACATACACACCCACAGTCTGACTGCCAGAGCCATACCTACATAGCCATCTACCATATACACACCCACAGTCTGACTGCCAGAGCCATACCTACACAGCCATCTACCATATACACACCCACAGTCTGACTGCCAGAGCCATACCTACATAGCCATCTACCATATACACACCCACAGTCTGACTGCCAGAGCCATACCTACATAGCCATCTACCATATACACACCCACAGTCTGACTGCCAGAGCCATACCTACATAGACATCTACCATATACACACCCACAGTCTGACTGCCAGAGCCATGCCTACATAGCCATCTACCATATACACACCCACAGTGTGACTGCCAGAGCCATGCCTACATAGCCATCTACCACATACACACCCACAGTCTGACTGCCAGAGCCATACCTACATAGCCATCTACCATATACACACCCACACACTGACTGCCAGAGCCATACCTACATAGCCATCTACCATATAAACACCCACAGTCCGACTGCCAGAACCATACCTACATAGCCATCTACCATATACACACCCACATTCTGACTGCCAGAGCCACACCTTCATAGCCATCTACCATATACACACCCACAGTCTGACTGCCAGAGCCATACCTACATAGACATCTACCATATACACACCCGCAGTCCGACTGCCAGAACCATACCTACATAGCCATCTACCATATACACACCCACAGTCTATCTGCCAGAACCATGCCTACATAGCCATCTACCATACACACACCCACAGTCTGACTGCCAGAGCCATACCTACATAGCTATCTACCATATACACACCCACAGACTGACTGCCAGAGACCTACCTACATAGCCATCTACCATATACACACCCACAGACTGACTGCCAGAGCCATACCTACATAGCCATCTACCATATACACACCCACAGACTGACTGCCAGAGCCACACCTACATAGCCATCTACCATATACACACCCACAGACTGACTGCCAGAGCCATACCTACATAGCCATCTACCATATACACACCCACAGTCTGACTGCCAGAGCCATACCTACATAGCCATCTACCATATACACACCCACAGTCTGACTGCCAGAGCCATACCTACATAGTCATCTACCATATACACACCCAGAGACAGGGCCGCCCCGATAGCTCAGTTGCTTAGAGGGCTTTGGCCATCTGAAAGCCTAACGACGTGTGGATCGATGGTTCGGGCCAAGCTGTGGCCATGTTTGTGTGGTCGCAGGATAAAGATCATATGTTTTTCTTCGCAAACAAATGTGTGTGTGGGTGGATGAGGGACGGCATCAGTAGTGGAGTGGGTAGTGTGCTGGATGAGTGGCCGCCCCAGTGGTAGAGTGGGTAGTGTGGTGGATGAGGGGCCGCCCCAGTGGTGGAGTCGGTAGTGTGCGGGATGAGTGGCGGCCCCAGTGTTGGAGTGGGTAGTGTGATGGATGAGGGGCCGCCCCGGTGGTGGAGTGGTTAGGGTGCTGGGTGAGGGGCCGCCCCAGTGGTGGAGTGGGTAATGTGCTCGGTGAGGGGCCGCCCAAGTGGTGCAGTGGGTAGTGTGGTGGGTGAGAGGCCGCCCCGGTGGTGGAGTGGTTAGGGTGCTGGGTGAGGGGCCGCCCCAGTGGTGGAGTGGGTAGTGTGCTCGATGAGGGGCCGCCCCAGTGAGCGAGTGGTGTGTTGGATGAGAGGCCTCCCCACTGCTGGTGCGGTTAGTGTGTTGGATGAGGGGCCGCCCTAGTGGTGGATTGGGTAGTGTGGTGGGCGAGGGGCCGCCCCAGTGGTGGAGTGGGTAGTGTGGTGGGTGAGGGGCAGCCCTGGTGGTAGAGTGGGTAGTGTGTTGGATGAGGGTCCGCCCAGTGACGGAGTGGGTAGTGTGGTGAATGAGGGGCCGCCCCAGTGGTGGAGTGGGGGGTGGGTTGGATGAGGGGCCGCCCTAGTGGTGGATTGGGTAGTGTGGTGGGTGAGGGGCCGCTCCCGTGGTGGAGTGGGTAGTGTGCTGGATGAGGGGCCGCCCCAGTGGATAGTGTGGTGGATAAGGGGCCGCCCTAGTGGGGGGGGGGGGTAGTGTGGTGGATGAGGGGCCGCCCCAATGGTGGAGTGGTTAGTGTGGTGTGTGAGGGGCCGCCCCACTGGTGGAGTGGGTATTGTGGTGGGTGAGGGGCCGCCCCAGTGGTGGAGTGGGTAGTGTGATGGGTAAGGGGCCGCCCCAGTGGTGAAGTGGGTGGTGTGGTGGGTGAGGGCCGCCCCAGTGGGTAGTGTGGTGGATGAGGGGCCTCCCAAGTGGTGGAGTGGGTAGTGTGATGGATGAGGGGCCGCCCCAGTGGGTAGTGTGGTGGATGAGGGGCCGCCTAGTGATGGAGTGGGTAGGGGGGTGGATGAGGGGCCACACCAGTGGTGGCGTGGGTAGTGTGTCGGGTGAGGGGCCGCCCCAGTGGTGGAGTGGGTAGTGTGGTGGATGAGGGGCCGCCCCAGTGGTGGAGTGGGTAGTGTGGTGGATGAGGGGCCGCCCCAGAGGTGGAGTGTTTAGTGTGGTGGAAGAGAAGCCGCCCCGGTGGTGGAGTGGATGGTGTGGTGGGTAAGGGGCCGCCCAAGTGGTGGAGCGGGTAGTGTGCTGGGTGAGGGGCCGTCTCAGTGGTGGAGTGGGTAGTGTAGTGGGTGAGGGGCCGCCCCAGTGGTGGAACGGGTAGTGTGCTGGATGAGGGGCCGCCCCAGCGGTGGAGTGGGTAGTGTGGTAGATGAGTGGCCGCCCTAGTGGTGAAATGCTTAAACTGCAGTTCAACTGGTCGTGGGTTTGCGCCCTGGACCCCGCATCTGGGACATATTACATGCCATTCTATTTCATTGTCCCGACAGGCGGCGTATCGACCTTTGTTACCAAGCATGAATGGCCATCTAAGAGCCTAACGTCACGTGGATCGGTGGTTTGAGCCCCGCTATGGCCATGTCTGTGTGGTCGCAGGATAAAGATTCTATGTGACATTCCTTCTTCGCAAAGAGTAGGGAGTTACCCCGGGGAGATGGCTCCACGCTCCCTACCTTCTCCCATTTGACCCGATATGAACAAAAGTGGTTAAAGCGTCCTGAATTTACAACTTACCAATCATAATGGTGGTGGTGGGGGAGGGGGGGGGGTCGCGCTGTCCCCGTTGCCTGGCTACGAGCGAGGCATGCCGGCCTCTTGCACAAACACTCAACCAGGAAGTAACCCCGGTCTACATTCGCCTGGCGCCACGCCTCGTACTGTGGCGTATTGTGTCCTGGACGTGGCGTTATCGTGTCGATTGAGGGGGTTGGGGGGGGGCGGGCTTGGGTTGAGCGGAGGAAGAGGGTGGCGGGGGGGGGGGTGGCAGGAGTTGAGGGCAGTAGGAGGGTGGCGGGGGCGTGAGGGGGGGGGGCACGCCTTTAGGGGAGGAGAAGGGTGGCGGAGTTATTAATTGAATCCACGATTTCGGCCGCGGTAGCTAGTAGATGACCTACGTCCGGGTCGGACCTGGAGAGAGATGTAATAGCATTTCAAACAGACATGGTATTTTTTATTGGTGTGAATACAGTAGAGACTGTATTAAACAAATATACTTCAAATAAACTGACCCACGCATTTAGCCTTACAGAGGTGTTTGGTGTATCAAAGTTCAAGTACTAGATATGGATCTATATGTTAACCAAAATAAATTCGAGACCCTTGAAAACGACCCTTCGTGCGACTGTCCGTGGATTTCGGTTTCCTCTGGTTTAAGGAGGTTCTGTTGTATATATTTAGGGAGCCTAGCTATAGACATGGGGAACAAGATGCAAACTTTGCTGATTTACGAGAAATAATTAAGGTATTGTGCAGTGGTTAAACAGGCATCCATCCATGATTGTATTAACCTGAGCTTCTATTGTTTGGTTAAAATCGTTTATTTTTCGGGCCGACGGCATTGTTTAGCCTTACTGCTCATTCCGCGTTTCACATGTGTATATATCTTTATTCATACTCAAATCCTCGATTTTTCAAATAAGAAAAATCCTTGTAGCAGGCGATTTCTTGCTTTGCTATTTCTTGCTATATATATATAATGTATCTTAATTCTACTCAAGTACTCAAGAAATCACCTGCTACGTGGATGTTTCTTATTACGCATCTGCCTCAAGTATGTTGATTATTGAGGCTTTAGGGGGCAGGCATCCGCGTATCAGTAAAACCTTCTGTGTATCAGACGTCACAAAATAGTTTGACTTGCAATATAATATATAATACGGAAAATGTGGCTGTGGTCGAGAGACCAACGGGTTCCAAACCCCACCCGTGCCTGGGACAGTGTCATTATCTCGTATCATTGTCCCCGGCCCTGTATACCCCGTGTGACTCAAACTCACAAAATTCCATGAGCCTACCCATAAAATTCATAAATTAAAGTTTCTCAATGATAATGTAGCATGTTAAACCATTTAAGTGAAAAGCTACATTTCTACACATATATATCTGTATTAAATCCATGAAAGCGAAGATTTTGCCAACTAAATCATTTATTTAACGAGGGTCAGACACAGTCGTTCTTTCAAAAAATGGCGAACGGCTGTCGCACGATAGCTTACGTACGACTCACGCCTTTGTGGGGTTCCTGCATAGAAGATGGAACCCCGCCCTTCACCCCTTTTCAACGCCCCTCCCCCCAGGCCGTATTTCTTTATGAAGTTTCAAAAAAATTAAACAGTTCATACGGATCCGCCACTGAGTCCAAGTGAGTCTAACGGTATGTTGGCGCCAATCGGGTGGGCCGGGATGTTCCAGGGCGATGGCTATAGATTTAACGCCTCATTATCAGGGTATTCCGGGGTAGCACATGTTGCATGCCCCTCCCTGGCCTATCCGCTCTGGGAAGCGGGCCGGAGGGCCATGAAGTAAACATTCAAATTTAGCGTTGATTAAAAAATGTGCACTCTTCGGGCGGCGATTACAGAAAAGTACACACATAAACGGTCTTTATCGATGTGTCAAGTTGTTCTTCATACCTTTATAGTTCCGTCGGCAAAGTGATTGAATACACACAAATGTGACCACTTTTCGTACTGGCCAAACTTTCCAACAACAATTGTTTACAACTTCTCCTCGCGGCTATGTTGCTGTTACGTCACAGTTCTCGTCGATCTCCCGGCAGACGGAGCTCGTTCCTCGCATCACAATTTTTCCTAGGACTACGGCGTAAGCGTAACGCCCACGTGCCAACTCCCCGAGCCCCCTCGTGGGACGCCGTGTGCACATACCGTGAAGGTGGTTCGCGTTGAATCTCCCTGGCTCAGTTGGTAAGGCGGCTAAGATCGCTAAGATTAGTTGCTAAGATCAACAGGTCGTGGGTACGAACCCTGCCGCCTGTATCTGGGGCAAGTGTCATTGAGGCTCTTTCACTTGTCCCGACCGAGAGGTCTCTTAGCTCAGGTTAGCCGTCTTCATGTGCACAACAGCGGCCTAAAAACACCTTCTTTAATTTTATTTCAATATTTATTGCATGTCCGTTCATAGAACTTGAGTCGCGACTCTCTTTGGTGACAAAGTAACGCTGTGTCACGTTCCTCACCTGATTAAAGCAAAAAATAGTGCAAAATTGCACTCCACACGAACAAGGAGAACATCGTCCGAGCGTAACATACCCTTGCCTCACACTCCAGGGCCCTTGACGCCGGAGCCGAGTATATCGCCCCGCTCCATGCCACTGTCCTATTCCAGGGTTTAACATGCCCTTGCATCACACTCCAGGGCCCGTGACGCCGGAGCCGAGTATATCGCCCCGCTCCATGCCAATGTCCTATTCGAGGGTGTAACATACCCTTGCCTCACACTCCAGGGCCCTTGACGCCGGAGCCGAGTATATCGGCCCGCTCCATGCCAATGTCCTATTCGAGGGTGTAACATACCCTTGCCTCACCCTCCAGGGCCCGTGACGCCGGAGCCGAGTATATCGGCCCGCTCCATGCCAATGTCCTATTCGATGGTGTAACATACCCTTGCCTCACACTCCAGGGCCCGTGACGCCGGAGCCGAGTATATCGCCCCGCTCCATGCCACTGTCCTATTCGAGGGTGTAACATACCCTTGCCTCACACTCCAGGGCCCGTGACGCCGGAGCCGAGTATATCGCCCCGCTCCATGCCAATGTCCTATTCGAGGGTGTAACATACCCTTGCCTCACACTCCAGGGCCCTTGACGCCGGAGCCGAGTATATCGGCCCGCTCCATGCCAATGTCCTATTTGAGGGTGTAACATACCCTTGCCTCACACTCCAGGGCCTGTGACGCCGGAGCCGAGTATATCGCCCCGCTCCATGCCAATGTCCTATTCGAGGGTGAAACATATCCTTGCCTCACACTCCAGGGCCCGTGACGCCGGAGCCGAGTATATCGCCCCGCTCCATGCCAATGTCCTATTCCAGGGTGTAACATACCCATGCCTCACACTCCAGGGCCCGTGACGCCGGAGCCGAGTATATCGCCCCGCTCCATGCCAATGTCCTATTCCAGGGTGTAACATACCCATGCCTCACACTCCAGGGCCCGTGACGCCGGAGCCGAGTATATGGCCCCGCTCCATGCCAATGTCCTATTCGAGGGTGTAACATGCCCTTGCCTCACACTCCAGGGCCCGTGACGCCGGAGCCGAGTATATCGCCCCGCTCCATGCCAATGTCCTATTCGAGGGTGTAACATACCCTTGCCTCACACTCCAGGGCCCTTGACGCCGGAGCCGAGTATATCGCCCCGCTCCATGCCAATGTCCTATTCGAGGGTGAAACATATCCTTGCCTCACACTCCAGGGCCCGTGACGCCGGAACCGAGTATATCGCCCCGCTCCATGCCAATGTCCTATTCGAGGGTGTAACATGCCCTTGCCTCACACTCCAGGGCCCGTGACGCCGGAGCCGAGTATATCGCCCCGCTCCATGCCAATGTCCTATTCGATGGTGTAACATACCCTTGCCTCACACTCCAGGGCCCGTGACGCCGGAGCCGAGTATATCGCCCCGCTCCATGCCAATGTCCTATTCGAGGGTGTAACATACCCTTGCCTCACACTCCAGGGCCCGTGACGCCGGAGCCGAGTATATCGCCCCGCTCCATGCCAATGTCCTATTCGATGGTGAAATATTCGGTCCCGGCGGCTTCGAACTTACAGGGCCAGTACACATGTCTTAGAAACAGTTGTATGTTCAAGCCTTCAATACATGTCTTATTGAAGTAGTCAATTAAACGCCTTACAAAAAGAAAGACCGCCGCAAGTAGCCCACGTGTGTATTCGAAATGGTCTCGCTGATACCAGGCAAGGCATGTACTCAGGCTTATGCATAGCGTATGCCTCTCGAACGCTCTTACTTTGGGACCGCTACTGCGTTGTAAGGCTCATAACTTTCATAGGTTACTTGACGTGTTTCTCACTATCTGGCAACTGTTTCACAATTGGTCCACAATTAACATAATATGATACACCTTACACTGTGAAAAAACTATGTGACAATTTATGATTGGCAATGATATAGGTTTCTTTTTGGTTGAGGATATCCCTGGCGTACATCACCCTTTGATTACGCGCCTCTCAAGCTGGACGTGCATAATATAGCTCATTAGGCTGATTACTATCATGTTATTATATAAGTCCTCCGATACAAGTTCCTGGATATCGTTTTTATATCGTCCATTTAAAAACCACGGCCTCTTGTAATGAACAGTATGCCTGCCACTGTCAGCGGGTAACTAACTGTACATCCGATAACGGTTTAGATAATGTCACCTCGATAACAGTTTGCTGGGTGTGCTCTAGCAATTCATTTCAATTAGCCACTGTGGCTAAACACCTTCAATTTTCTTTAGCCACTCACAGATCCCATTAGCCACTGATATGTTGATTTTTTCCTCTACAAAAACATTGTTTTTCTGAACCAAATCGCACTTTCGTGTGCGCAATGCATCATGGGATCGGTTCAGGATAAACAACGCCATGTGGTCATGATGGTAGACGAGTGAAGGGATGCATGCACGGGGGGCGCCATTATACAATGGTGGGGGCAGGATTCCCTGGGCGCCCTCTGATGCCTGAGAGAGAACATTTGTGATGAGAAAGATTGAACTGAAATTTCGAAACTTGCGACCGGGGGAGGGGGAAAGCGACTAAAAATGTGTGTCCATAAAGCGAGTTTTTTGGGAAACAAGAATAAACTGAGCGGATCTCTCAGGGGCGACATAGAATGTGTCAATGCAAACTGAAATACCCCTGCCGAGCAGATTTTGGAAACCCAACATTGTATTAAGCATTACACATTATACCCCCCACCCTCGCCACTTTAGGGTATCGCACAATGGATATTGGCGTTTACCGAACAATGATTTTAATCGCATTATATGTAGTGTAACACTGATACAGAGCATTGAAAATCACTTGCCCAAGGATGTCAAAGCCCTCTTGGGGGAGGGCGGGTGGGGGGGGGGGGGGGTTATCCCCGATCACCCCGACCCCACCTCAGGAAATGGAAGTCCAGTAACGGTATGCCAAGGACTGTAAAGTACAATACCGGACCCCCCTTGCCCCACCAGTCGTACATTTTTCAAACATACCGGTACTCAAAGTCAACCTTCCCCCGTTTTCCGAATTCTGTATCCGCTCCTGGCCCGATGATTGAGCAAGTAACGTCTCCGATGATTGAGGAATTCAGGTCTACGGGGCCAGAAATCATTAGGGTATGCGAGGCAAATCCGATTTTGGAACCCCCTTTTTACCTGATTCCTGGGTCCTTTCTTTATACAATTCTGGTCCAATTGATTCTAAATGGTGGGGAGCAGTCATATGGCTTTTAGCCTTAAAGGCCACATCTCTCTCCAACCTCACGCGGGTGCTTACTGCATTGCTGGGGTTGGAAGAGTTCCGCATCCCTTATTCCGCTTGAAGGGAGATGAATCTGTTTGCTATTGACCCGCTCTATACGCCACATTTCCATGCAAGTCCGCTTGATTTGTCCTTTCTCAGCAAACCGGCTCTACGGACACTGTTAGGGCCCGCCCGTTAGCTCAGTGGGTTAGAGCGCTCGCATTAAGTGATCTGGCCACATGAGAGCCTAACGGCACGTGGATCGGTGCTTCGAGCCCCGCTGTGGCCATGTCTGTGTGGTTGCAAGATAAAGATTCCATGTTTTCCTTCGCAAAGAGTAGGGGGTTACCCCCGGGGACATGGCTCCACTCTCCCTTCATTCTCCCATTGACGCGATATGACCAAAAGCGTCCTGAATTAACAACCAATATACGGACACCGTTGAGTGTTGTGTGTCCCTCTGATCACACCAGAACTTCTCAGTCAGACAAATTTTGTGTTGGTTTCCATGTGAAACATCAGTTCCAGGGGCGGATGCAGGAATTTGAAAGGGGGGGGGTCCATTGAAACTTGCGACTGAAGATTTGCGACCGGGTTGGGGGGGGGGATTTGAATAAATGCGACCAGGGGGTCCACCACGGGGGGGGACGCCTCAGGATAACAATCTTCCTAAAAAGAAAAAAGAAATGGCCTAAAGTTGCATTTAAAAACGGCGTTATTCCTCCAAAAGAAGGGGGGGGGTGGGGTACGGATCCCTTGACCCCCCCCCCCCCGCTGTGGATTCGCCGATGAGTTTTGTGGGCTAAGATTATGAATATTTAAGGTTTTATGGGAAATATCTGTACGCCCACATCCGACATGTATTATAACATGTTCGACGCCCGCCCATCCCTGATAATGCTGTCAGTGTAATAGACTAGCTTTCCATACCAGCTTATCACATTTCGTCCCAAAGAAAGCGGTTGATAAATGATGTCCCGAAAACCATTTAATAATTAAGTTTTTTCCATTCATTGGACTTTGGTCAATATCTCCTCGATTAGAGTAGATTGTTGGTCAGTAGCACAACGTGACGTCGATGGTGCTTAGAAAGGCGATCACTGAAGTCAATATTTACTTCATTGAGTTATGTTGCGTAAATGCTTTGTCTGCGTCACTTTAGTTTACCGTATTGGTGCATATAGAATTCCATGTTTATCTTGTGTGTTAATGCAATGTATCCGTTGTCTTATTCCTGATAAGTATTTGTCCCCATAGATGCACACTATCTAATAAATACCCACCCCGTAATTTTTTCCCCGAGAGATTGTTCAGAAACGATGAAATCGTCGAACTGCTCCCGCGCTGTTGCAACATGTGTTTTGGTGTGTTTAATCACTATTGGTATAAATGTTAAAAACGGATATTTCTCAAACTAATTACAACAGTTTAAATTTGAACATAAATCTGAAGTTTCTAATCCATTTGACTTGAATGAGACTAGTGTCTTAGGCCAAATTTGTGCACAATTGTCTGTCCTTCGAAATTGTTATAAGAGTAGGTTAATAATTTGTATATATGCCCTGAAAAAAGAGGCACTGGACATATGGCCTTTGAAAGGAGAAGCGGGTTACCCTTGGCATATGTCTTGAAACAAGCGTGGGGCGGTATGTTGGGCTTGATCATATTGATTCCGTGGTGTTCTCCATACAGATACAACTCCTCGTCAATTCCAAATAACCTGAGGAGATGTCGACTTCAGTCGTACAAACGGCTTGCCACTCGTTTGGTGTCACTCGTCTGGTGTCACTCATCTGGTGTCACTCGTCTGTTGTCACAAATTTGATGTCACTCGCCTAGTGTCACTTATCTCATGTCACTCGCCTGGCGTCACTCGTCTGGTGTCACTCGTCTGGTGTCACTAGTCTGGTGTCACTCGTCTGATGTCACTTATCGGGTGTCACTGTCTATTGTCACTTGTAGGACGTCACTCGTATGGCGTCACTCGTCTGGCGTCACTCGTATGGCGTCACTCGTCTGATGTCACTCGTCTAGTGTCACTCGTCTGGCGTCACTCATCTGGTGTCACTCGTCTATTGTCGCTCGTCTGGTGTCACTCATCTGGTGTCACTCGTCTGTTGTCACAAATTTGATGTCACTCGCCTAGTGTCACTTATCTCATGTCACTCGCCTGGCGTCACTCGTCTGGTGTCACTCGTATGGCGTCACTCGTCTGGCGTCACTCGTCTGGCGTCACTCGTATGGCGTCACTCGTCTGATGTCACTCGTCTAGTGTCACTCGTCTGGTGTCACTCGTCCGGTGTCAATCGCCTGGTGTCACCCATCCGGTGTCACTCGCCTGGCGGCACTCGTCTGATGTCACTTATCGCGTGTCACTGTCTATTGTCCATCGTATGGTGTCGCTCATATGGTGTCACCCATCTGGTGTCACTCGTCTGTTGTCGCAAATTTGATGTCACTCGTCTGGTGTCACTCGCCTGGTGTCACTGTCTATTGTCACTCGTATGACGTCATTCGTATGACGTAATTCGTCTGATGTCACTCGTCTGATGTAACTCGTCTATTGTCACTCGTCTATTGCCACTCGTCTGATGTCACTCATCTGGTGTCACTCATCTGGTGTCATTCGTCTGGTGCCACTCCCTTGGAGTCACTCCCTAGATTCACTCGTCTGGTGTCACTCGTCTGATGTCACTCATATTGTGTTACTCGCCTGGTGTCACCCGTCTGGTGTAACTCGTCTAATGTCACTCCTCTGGTGTCACTCGTCTGGTGTCACTCCCTTAGAGTCACTCCCTAGATTCACTCGTCTGGTGTCACTCGTCTGATGTCACTCATATTGTGTTACTCGTCTGGTGTCACTCGTCTGGTGTCACTCGTCTAATGTCACTCGTCTGGTGTCACTCGTCTGGTGTCACTCGTCTGGTGTCACTCATATTGTGTTACTCGTCTGGTGTCACTCGTCTGGTGTCACTCGTCCGGTGTCACTCGTCTGGTGTCACTCGTCTGGTGTCACTCCCTTGGAGTCACTCCCTAGATTCACTCGTCTGATGTCACTCGTCTGGTGTCACTCGTCTGGTGTCACTCGTCTGGTGTCACTCGTCTGGTGTCACTCGTCTCGTGTCACTCGTCTGATGCCACTCGTATGGTGCTCCTCGTCTGGTGCGCCACGCCTAGATCATCCACTTGACATGTGCCTGAGATCTACTCAGGGACCACTTGGGTTTGCCTGTGGATCCACTCGACTTATGTTTTATAAGTGCACTGCCATCATGGCATGTCTTATTCTTTTGTTACGCTGCATTTTTTTCATATAATTATTTATTTCATGACAGAACAGGTATCTCATTTACAAAGAAAGGATAAGCTACACCGTGTTTGTTCACATGGGTAGCAATATAAGAGATATATGTGTTCGCTTCCTGGGCATCCACTGTGTCGAATAGCTATATTCCACTTGAACTGATGTCATTACTTGTTCATAGATAGCGCCATTGGATAGCTTTATGCTTCATTATGTGTGTGTGTTTAGTAAAATATATGCATAACCTAATGTATTGCATAACTATGTAGCATATTAAATAAAGTTTATCATCGTAAAGATTATTTAAATATATCATTTCCCACTAATGGGTTAACCTTTGAATTTCAAATACATGCAAATAATATAAACATCGCAATTGTACATGTATTAAGATTGTAATAGTAAGAATGATCACCTATAATCAAAGAGGTCTTTTTATTATTTTGCATTGATAAAAATAAAGACACGCTGACATTTCGTTCTCTCAGACTGATGGTATTTAGTGGTGATATTATTTTGTTCCAGATGAGCCGTCTACTCCGGTGATATCGCTGAGGCAATACGGACAGATCAGGGACCCATTCACGGGTGACCTAAAGGATGGTGACAGTGTGACTCTGCGATGTGCGGCCAGCTCCACGTCTCTCCCCGCGGCCGACATACCCGCCATGACGTACACGTGGACCAGGAACGGTCAGCCCATCGACAGAGACAACCCTCCAGACAGACACTCAGTGCCCAACTCTACAGGACGTCGTCTAGACATCAACCCCGTCAGCCGTAATGATAACGTCATATACAGCTGTACGGCGCGGGAGGAGGGATCGAACCTAAACTCACAGACAACACATGACCTGAACGTACTATGTGAGTGATAACTTTGTATGGCCTCCTACTCACGTGATCTCGTGATAACCGTTAATAACTTTCTCAGTGGTTGTAAGCCTTTCTACCTGTCAATTTATAATGTTTCTCCCCAAAACCACTAACGCGATCAATAATCTAATTCATTTATGAAGTTCAAATTTACACAATTAGGGTAGGTTCGCTTCTGTTCCTTTCACGGCTGAATTTCGCCTACCTCAGTACACAATGCTGTCCTCTACTGGCTGAACCAGTCAACGTCACCCGGGTGGAAGGCATATTGTTTGTGTTACGCATGGGGGATTCTTTCGCCAGATGGCGCCACTGCTTGCATGTGATTTCTACGGCATTCGGCACCGAATTAAAAGATTTGATAATCCCATGACTGTTATTGACAAAATAAACTTTAATTTATTATTGACCCGTGTAATCTACTCAATCGAATCATGCATACAACGAGAGATCGGTGTTAACACACACCGGGCATTTAAATTTCGTTACGCATTTATGCTTGCCCCGGATTTCACTTAATTTGCTTTTTGTTCGGTAGCGTTTGTATCTCATGTAAAAGGTGACACTTTAAATGTGTATATATCGCTGCCGAAAAAACGGAAATTACCGGGAAAAAACGAAAATATGCCTAGATACATGCGATACAGCATCTATGCTGGGCCAGCCCAAGCGGTCGGTGCGGTGCGTGGTGCGAACCCCACCTGTGGAAATGTCTATGTCCCAATCACCAGGTCCCAAGTAAAGTGTGTATGTCCCAATCACCAGGTCCCAAGTAAAGTGTGTGTGCCAATTACCAGGTCCCAAGTAAAGTGTGTATGTCCCAATCACCAGGTCCCAAGTAAAGTGTGTATGTCCCAATCACTAGGTCCCAAGTAAAGTGTGTATGTCCCAATCAGCAGGTCCCAAGTAAAGTGTGTATGTCCCAATCACCAGGTCCCAAGTCAAGTGTGTATGTCCCAATCACCAGGTCCCAAGTAAAGTGTGTATGTCTCAATCTCCAGGTCCTAAGTCAAGTGTGTATGTCCCAATCACCAGGTCCCAAGTAAAGTGTGTATGTCCCAATCACCAGGTCCCCAGTAAAGTGTGTATGTCTCAATCACCAAGTCCCAAATCAAGTGTGTATGTCTCAATGACCAGGTCCCCAGTAAAGTGTGTATGTCCCAATCACTAGGTCCTAAATAAAGTGTATGTCCCAATCACCAGGTCCCAATCAAAGTATGTATGTCCCAATCACCAGGTCCTAAGTAAAGTGTGTATGTCCCAATCAACACGTCCCAAGTAAAGTGTGTATGTACCAGTTACCAGGTCCCAAGTAAAGTGTGTATGTCCCAATCACCAGGTCCTAAATAAAGTGTGTATGTCCCAATCACCAGTTCCCAAGTAAAGTGTGCATGTCCCAATGACCAGGTCCCCAGTAAAGTGTGTATGTCCCGATCACCAGGTCCCAAGTAAAGTGTGTATGTCCCAATCACTAGGTCCCAATCACCAGGTCCCAAGTAATATATGTATGTCCCAATCACCAGGTCCCAAGTAAAGTGTGTATGTCCCAATCACCAGGTCCCAAGTAAAATGTGTGTGTCCCAATTACCAGGTCCCCAGTAAAGTGTATGTCCCAATCACCAGGTCCTAAATAAAGTGTGTATGTCCCAATCACCAGGTCCCAAGTAAAGTGTTATGTCCCAATTACCAGGTCCCCAGTAAAGTGTGTATGTCCCAATCACCAGGTCCTAAATAAAGTGTATGTCCCAATCACCAGGTCCCAATCAAAGTGTGTATGCCCCAATCACCAGGTCCTAAGTAAAGTGTGTATGTCCTGATCAACAGGTCCCAAGGAAAGTGTGTATGTACCAGTTACCAGGTCCCAAGTCAAGTGTGTATGTCCCAATCACCAGGTCCTAAATAAAGTGTATGTCCCAATCACCAGGTCCCAATCAAAGTGTGTATGTCCCAATCACCAGGTCCTAAGTAAAGTGTGTATGTCCCAATCACCAGGTCCCAAGTAAAGTGTGTATGTACCAGTTACCAGGTCCCAAGTCAAGTGTGTATCTCCCAATCACCAGGTCCCAAGTAAAGTGTGTATGTCCCAATCACCAGGTCCCAAGTAATGTGTGTATGTCCCAATCACCAGGTCCCAAGTAAAGTGTGTATGTACCAATCACCAGGTCCCAAGTCAAGTGTGTATGTACCAGTTACCAGGTCCCAAGTAAAGTGTGTATGTCCCAATCACCAGGTTCCAAGTAAAGTGTGTATGTCCCAATCACCAGGTCCCCATTAAAGTGTGTATGTCCCAATGACCAGGTCCCAAGTAAAGTGTGTATGTCCCAATCACCAGGTCCCAAATAAAGTGTGTATGTCCCAATCACCAGGTCCCCAGTAAAGTGTGTATGTTCCAATCACCAGGTCCCCAGTAAAGTGTGTATGTCCCAATCACCACCTCCCAAGTAAAGTGTGTATGTCCCAATCACCAGGTCACAAATAAAGTGTGTATGTCCCAATCACCAGGTCCCAAGTAAAGTGTGTATGTCCCAATCACCAGGTCCCAAGTAAAGTGTGTATGTCCCAATCACCAGGTCCCAAGTAAAGTGTATGTCCCAATCACTAGGTCCCGAGTAAAGTGTGTATGTCCCAATCACCAGGTCCCCATTAAAGTGTGTATGTCCCAATGACCAGGTCCCAAGTAAAGTGTGTATCTTCCAATCACCAGATCCCAAATAAAGTGTGTATGTCCCAATCACCAGGTTCCAAGTAAAGTGTGTATGTTCCAATCACCAGGTCCCCAGTATAGTGTGTATGTCCCAATCACCAGGTCCCAGGTAAAGTGTGTATGTCCCAATCACCAGGTCCCAAATAAAGTGTGTATATTCCAATCACCAGGTCCAAAGTAAAGTGTATGTCCCAATCACCAGGTCCCACGTAAAGTGTGTATGTCCCAATCACCAAGTCCCAAGTAATGTGTGTATGTCCCAATCACCAGGTCCCAAGTAAAGTGTGTATGTCCCAATCACCAGGTCCCAAATAAAGTGTGTATATCCCAATCACCAGGTCCCAAGTAAAGTGTATGTCCCAATCACCAGGTCCCAAGTAAAGTGTGTATGTCCCAATCATCAGGTCCCAAGTAAAGTGTATGTCCCAATCACCAGGTCCCAAGTAAAGTGTGTATGTCCCAATCACCAGGTCCCAAGTAATGTGTGTATGTCCCAATCACCAGGTCCCAAGTCAAGTGTGTATGTCCCAATTACCAGGTCTAGTGAAACAGGGGGAATTTGTTTTTACTAGTCTGGCCAGTAAGTTGGGAAGAGTGGAGCATGTTTTTTTTCCCGCAGTGCCCTCTAATATCACGTAGCCATTATATGTCGCCTTGGTGACGGTCGGGGTGACTGATGTCAACCCTGTCCCTTTTCGAACATTAGGAGTCGCCCCCGTGGTCTAGTGGGTAGCGTATGAGGCTATTGTCGGGTGTGCTCTGCTGGGCCAGCACAAGCGGCCGGTGCGTGGTTCGAGTCCCACCTGTGTGAATGTCTCTGCTTGTGCAGGGTAAGGATTCGATGTCTTACTTTGCAAAGAGTAGGGGGTTACCCCTGGGTACATGGCTCCTTTCTACCTTGACCCGGACTCGTCTGTTCCACCCTTTCTGCCTTACCTTCCTATTGTAGGGGTAGAACCCACAGAGGTTAAGTGGCGTATTTAAACCTACCACCAACCCGTGCACAAACCTGCAAAACACCCCGAAGCAGTTATGTAAGCCGTAATAACACCGATTGATGCACGAAAGTGCTTTTTCGCCGTAGTCTCACCAGCTCGTTGTTGACGTGTCTGTGATCGAAAAAAATAAAATAATTTAACACTTGGGTGACACCTCTTGGGAGACACCTCTTGGGTGAATACTTAGGTATTTTGAACCCGATAATCGCTCGACACATGTTCCACTTAGCGCTAAATCTATTGGCGTAGCCTAAGTGGCTTATGATTACCGCCCCTTGGGCCGTCTTCATAATCCCCTCGTAAGTTACGCATGAAAAGTCCATTTTCGTCTCAGCCTCACCAGCTCGTTGTGATGGTGCTCATTATTAGGAAATCTTATTCAATATAATTTTCGCGCTATCTTAATCAGGAAAATCCACCTCCATGCCTTCACCCTTCACAGTGTCAGTGTCACTCCTGGAGACATGGCTCCTTCACCCTTCACAGTGTCAGTGTCACCACCGGAGACATGGCTCCTCCATGCCTTCACCCTTCACAGTGTCAGTGTCACCCCTGAAGACATGGGTCCTCCATGCCTTCAC
Source organism: Arenicola marina (assembly GCA_964019135.1). Taxonomy (NCBI): domain Eukaryota; kingdom Metazoa; phylum Annelida; class Polychaeta; family Arenicolidae; genus Arenicola; species Arenicola marina. The sequence continues at coordinate 15,713,267 of OZ025250.1, forward strand.
CCTTCCCAGTGTCAGTGTCACCCCTGGAGACATGGCTCCTCCATGCCTTCACCCTTCACAGTGTCAGTGTCACCCCTGAAGACATGGCTCCTCCAAGCCTTCACCCTTCACAGTGTCAGTGTCACCCCTGAAGACATGGCTCATCCAAGCCTTCACCCTTTACAGTGTCAGTGTCACCCCTGGAGACATGGCTCCTCCATGCCTTCACCCTTCACAGTGTCAGTGTCACCCCTGAAGACATGGCTCCTCCATGCCTTCACCCTACACAGTGTCAGTGTCACCCCTAGAGACATGGCTCTTCCATGCCTTCACCATTCCCAGTGGCAGTGTCACCTCTTGGGTGACTATTTAGGTATTTTGAACCCGACAATCGCACGACACACTTAGCGCTACATCTAGTGGCGCAGCCTAAGTGTGGCTTATGAATACCGCCCCGGGGCCCTAACTACTACATGTATAGGATTCCATACTGAACTTTCTACTGGTGATATAATTTATGATTAAATTTATGATAATTATGATGATTAACCACATAAACCAGTGTTTCTCCCTTGCGTTACGCATTTGGTAGGTGGAGATCACCCCTTGTAGTCGTGAGAGGGACAGACTTTTAGTTCAGTGATGGAGCATACTCTCTCCGTGCAGTCATATCAAATAATGAAACAGAAATACCGACATCAGACTGTCCAACAAACCAAGCGATTGAGGCACCCTCTTCCATTTTCGTCCATTAATGTGAAATAAGACAACTCAAAATTTGTAAAGTCGACTTGCAAAGACATTGAGACCCCCTCCTTCCCATCACCTTCACTTATGGGTTAACACAAAATACCTCAAACAGTGCTCTCTGGCCCAGAAATTGAAATCCCTTCCTTCCAATTACATCCATTAATGCAAAACAATGCCCCAAGTCCACTTGTAAATAGAGATTAAGCGCCCCCCTCCCTCCTCCCGCTCCCCTCACTCCACTCGCACCCCGCCCCCTCCTCCCGCTCCCCTCACTCCACTCGCACCCCACCCCCCTCCCGCTCCCCTCACTCCACTCGCACCCCTCCCTCCTGCCGCTCCCCTCACTCCACTCGCACCCCCCCCTCCTCCCGCTCCCCTCACTCCACTCGCACCCCTCCCTCCTCCCGCTCCCCTCACTCCACTCGCACCCCTCCCTCCTCCCGCTCCCCTCACTCCACTCGCACCCATTGTGTAACCACCGGTCCGGTGGCGGGCTATGGCTCTGGGAGCAGGACTACGGCTCCGTGCGCTGGACTATGACTCCGTGCGCTGGACTATGGTTCCGGGTTCCTGGTTCTGAGCTATGGTTCCGGGCTCAGGGCTAAAGATTAGCGCCCCCCTCCCTCTTCCCGCTCCCCTCACTCCACTCGCACCCATTGTGTAACCGAATGTGACAACGATGAAAATGTCTTCATCTGACATATTGTATTATATGAGAAAATGTATGGGACTTTGTAATGTAATATTCACTATTCACAATCATCTATTATATTCCATCACATATAATGATAAGATGTCTTTATCAGACGCGGAATCATGCCCAAGAACAGGTTTCTTCCGCTGTAGGTCCATCACATTACTAATAAATCATATTGTTTGTGTTACATTTGTTATTGACGACTTATTAGATATCGCCGTTGACTTGGCTCCCTATGTGTCTGTGTTTGTCTACCAGACCCTCCCGGTACCGCCACGGTCACCGTGTCGCCACCCTCGCACGTGGTTCAGGGTGACTCCCTGACGGTCACGTGTACCCTGTCTGACCCGGGTAACCCACCGGCCAGTGTGGTGTACAGCCCTCCGACTGACAACATCCCAACGACATCAAACAACAGACTGGTCATCAGTGCCGTCACACTGGACCGTGACGACGGCACGTGGGGTTGCTATGGTGAAAACTCGGCGGGTACCGGAATTCATGCGTCATTCAACGTCGTTGTGTACGGTGAGTTCAAATAGTCCAATTTTAAGTCCTTAGTTGTAAATGGTCAATATGTATTGCTTATGATATATGGCATGTTCTTAGTACTGTTTTTGATAACGATAACTTATATATATATATATACATGGTATAATCCGAGAGTCAATCATTAATATGGTGTGACCCCTGACAGTCAATCAGTACACGGGGTAATACCCATGACAGTCAATCACTACACAGCGTATGACCTGACAGTCAATCAGTACACAGGGTATGACCCCTGACAGTCAATCAGTACCCATGGTGTGACCCCTGACAATCAATCAGTGCGCATGGTATGACGCCTGACAGTCAATCAGTACTCATGTTATGAACCCTGACAGTCAATAAGTACACAGGGTGTGACCTCTGACAGTCAATCAGTACACATGGTGTGACCCCTGGCAGTCAATCAGTACACAGGGTGTGACTCCTGACAGTCAATCAGTAGACGGGGTATAATCCGCGACAGTCAGTCAGTACACAGGGTGTGACCCCTGACAGTCAGTCAGTACACATGGTGTGACCCCTGACAGTCAATCAGTAAACGGGGTATGACCTCTGACAGTCAATCAGTACACGGAATGTGAGCATTGGCACTTAATCAGTACACATGATAATACCCCTGACGGCCAATGAGTACACATGGTATTACCCCTAACAGTCAATGAGTACAAAGGGTATAACCACTGACAGTCATCTAGTACACATGATATGTCCCCTGACATTCAATAAGTACGCACGGTATGACCCCTGACAGTCAATCAGTGCGCAGGGTATGACCTCTGACCGTCAAGCAGTTTACATGGTATGACCCCTGACAGTCAAATCAGTTTGCATGATATGACCCCTGACATTCCATCCGTAAGCAGGGTATGACCCCTGAAAGCCAATCAGTACACAGCGTCTGTCGCCTAACATTCCGTCAGGGCACAGGTTATGACCCCTGACAGTCACGCGGTAGACAGGATATGACCCCTGACACCAAATCAGTACACAGGGCGCGACCTCTGACAGTCATTTAGTAAACAGGATATGACACCTGACAGTCAATCAGTACACAGGGTAATACCCTTGATAATCAATCAGTATAACTTGTATGACCCCGGACAGTAAATCAGTAAACAGGGTGTGACCCCTGACAGTCAATCAGCACACATGGTATCAATCCTGACAGTCCATCAGTACACAGGGTGTGACCCCTGACAGTCAAACAGTACAAAGGGTGTGACCCCTGACAGTCAATCAATTTACATGGTATGACCCCTGACAGTCAATCAGTTCGCATGACATGACCCCTGACAGTGAAGCAGTAAACAGGATATGACCCCTGACACTAAATCAGTACACAGGGTAATACCCCTGATAGTCAATCAATTTACATGGTATGACCCCTGAAACTCAATCAGTACAGAGCGTGTGAGCCCCTGACAGTCAATTAATACACAGGGTAAGACCCCTGACACTAATTCAGTATGCACGGCATGACCCCTGACAGTCAATCAGTACACAGAGTGTGACCCCTGACAGTCAATCAGTACACAGGGTATGATCCCTGTCACTCAATCGGTACACAGGGTGTGACCCCTGACAGTCAATCAGTACGCACGGTATGACCCCTGACAGTCAATAAGTACGCACGGTATGACCCCTGAGAGTCAATCAGTACACATGATAAAACCCCTGACACTAAATCAGTACACAGGGCATGATCCCTGACAGTCAATCGGTACACAGGGTGTGACCCCTGACAGTCAATCGGTACACAAGGTATGACCCCTGACAGTAAATCCGTACACACGGTATGACCCATGACAGTCAAGCAGTACACAGGATATGACCCTTGACACTCATTCAGTACACAGCGTTTGACCCCTGACACTAAATCAGTACACACGGTGTGACCCCTGACAGTCAATAGTACACTTGGTATGACCCCTGACATGAAATCAGTACACGTAATATGTCTCCTGACAGTCAACCTGAGTACAAAGGGTATGACCTCTGACATATATTCAGTGCACAGGGTATGACCGCTGGCACTAAATCAGTAAGCAGGGCATGGCCCATGACAGTCAATCACTATAATGGGGTTGAGTCCTGATAGTCAATCTGTACACAGGGTAATACCTCTGACAATCAATCAGTACACCTGGTATGACCATGACAGTCAATCAGTACATAGTGTGAGACTCCTGACAGTCAATCAGTACACAGCGTATGACCCCGACAGTAAATCAGTACACATGGTATGACCCCTGACAAGCAATCAGTAAACTTGGTATGACCCCTGACAGTCAATCGGTGCGCAAGGTATGACCCCGGACAGTCAATCAGATTGCATTGTATGACCCCTGACGGTCAATCAGTATACAGGGTATGACCCCTGACAGTCAATCTGTACGCAGAATGTGTTCGCTGACAGTCAATCAGTACATTGGATATGACTCCTGACAGTCAAGTTGCTGTTCTCGGTGGTTTGTTTTTGGCTATTGTGGAGTGTGCTATGTCACGCCAACCCAAGCGACCGGTACACGGTTCGAATCTCGCAGTGCAACTTTCTATTTTTCTATGTTTTATGTATGATTGGTTTGTCTAATAGTACAAAGCTAATTACAATAATCAACATACCAATCTCATATTATTTTCAGGCGGCGATTAGGGCGGCTGCCTATACACCTGTCTGTTGTTGCGCAGGACAAAAAACAAAACGTATTTCTTCCAAAACGTAAGTGGTCACCCCTGGAGGCATGGGTCCTCCATGCCTTCAGCCTTCCCAGTGTCGCGATGTCACCAGCAGAGGTTAATGCCGCATGCTATAAACAAATTTGTTCTCTGTAGTAATCCTGTCTCTCTTCCTGTATTCCCTTCAGTACCACCCGGAGTTGACCAGAACCTTCCGGCCACAAAGGCCATCGCCATCACACAGGACCTATCGGTGTTGTGTAGCTTTGAGGGCCGTCCAGAGCCAGCTATACAGTGGACGTATGGAGGGTCTGCCGTGCTGCCTGACGCCGTGGAGACGGTCCTCGGGTCGGCGAGCACTGAGGGCAAACTGGTGACGTCATCGTCCAGGCTGCGGTGGAAGACATCATCTGACTCACAGCGCCGTCTGGCGGGCGGCGTGTACCGGTGTACCGCGACCAACGTGGCCGGCACTGTGACGTCACGAGATATGACGCTGAATGCGCAATGTAAGTATATGTTTTGCATGTGTTATACTGGTAAACTCGGTGTCTGTTCAGCCCGGACAACCTCGGTAAAAACCTCTCCTCGGCGGGATGACGTATGCACACATCCCCCGGACCACACCGGTAGAAGCTTCTCCTCGGCGGCATGACGTATGCACACATCCCTTGGACCACCCTGGTAGAAGCATCTCCTCGGCGGGATGACGTATGCACAGACGTATGCACACATCCCCCGGACCACCCCGCTAGAAGCCTCTCCTCGGCGGGATGACGTATGCACACATCCCCCGGACCACACCGGTAGAAGCTTCTCCTCGGCGGGATGACGTATGCACCACATCCCTCGGGGTGCCACCATAGCTCAGTTAGTAGCGATTTGACCTTCCGGCCCTGGTGGGGTCCGATCCTCCAACATTCTTGTTGCATCTCCATGTCATCGTACAGGCAGGTCCCCCATCCCCCCTCCCCACGGTTTAGTAAGCTCCTATGTGTACAAACATGGCCTAAATCACCACCCCATCGCCAACCCCTCCCCCCCCCCACCCCCACACCTGTGCCAATGTTCACGCCCATGCAGGTTCCTTAATAAATGTACAGTATACTACTATTCGCGTGGATTATTATATTCCCCTATGCCACGTCCATTTTCAGTAAATTGACCCCATTTACATACTAGATAAATATAATACCGACCTCCGGGCCAGCCTTTACTTCTTTTAGTTTTAATTTTATATCAGGTGACATTTCCCTCAAAAGGCTCGTTCAGTTATTTATTTTTATATGAAAGATTTTCAAAAACATTTCGCAGAAAAGCGACATACATGCCATGAATAAATAACACAGTTCCTGATTGGAACCTCATAAGAAAGACGGAATCTTCATTGAAATTTTGACTATACACGTACGTTACAGAGTTCACCATATACTTTACAAGGCAAGCACCTTATTGGTTTAGATATTACGGTTTCCCTGTGTACAATCTGCCAGGGCACGTCCTGTGTAGATAGAACGTCCCGCTTCCCATAGCGAACCCGGGAATCTAAACTGCCAGTTAGTAGAATAGACACTGAATGGAGATGAATTAGAGTGTGTACTAGAGGGTGGCAGGACAATGGAATAATCAGGAGGGGGATGAAGTTATAGCAGAAATTATAGTAGATGATAGAGAGACATGAAGTAGAGGGCATAGTAGAGGGTGGGGAGGGGGGTGCAGTGGGAGATTTAAGGCTGGAGTAGTAGGTGGGGAGGGGGCTGGAGTAGAGAGCGGAGTTGAGGGTACTCTTCATGCCACCGTTGCAACTTCTCGTTCTCGCGTCATGATCTGACATGAACCCCGTTCCTTCTCGGATCAACCAGCCAACCGATGACGGGCCACGATGAGAGGGCGTTATTATGGCTTATATTGATTATTGGTTAAAATAAAAAGTATGAATTCATTCGTGTTTTATCTCATGAAATATATTGAAGCGCTATATGTTAACCGCCCCCTCTCACCTTCATCTTGTGGTTTCCAGACGCCCCGTACAGTCTGACGGTGACTCCCAGCTCCCCGGTGACGACTGTGGAGGGCGAGCGTCTCGTGCTGGAGGGACGCGCCGACTGCAACCCTTCCTGTCAGTACAGCTGGACGCTGGACGGCGTCTCGCTGCCGCAGGACACGTCGGGACATCTCCAGATTGACAATATCAGGCGAGACCAGCACGGGACGTATTCACTGCGGTACTACAACGACTTGGGGTCATTGACGGAGAACGTGGAGGTCACCGTCAATTGTAAGTACGGACAGCGCGCCACGTGGCTGCAAACGGAACCAAATGTTGTAGTAAATACTAAGCGTGAGTTACACGTGAACTATGCTGCAACAATGGCTCTCGCTAACATGGTATAACGGCTCATAAAGCTGTATCACTGGCTATAATATGGAGCGATATGTATAGAAAATGATATTTGTGCCTCACAAAGGCTAGCAGTCCTCACATCTGCAGTGGGTACAGGTGAGGTCTGGTCTCAAGCGGTGCCCAAGTACTAGAAGTAACATATCCGAATATATTTTTATACCCGTTGTTTCAGCGTAGCTCACATATGACTCACACATATAATTAACTACAATAATTCATTTCTTTGTCTCAAACATTGAACCTGCAACAGAAATCGTTTATCGATTAACAAACCAAAGGCTAAATGTAATGCGAGTAATGCGTGAGCTATGCCAGAGACATTTTGGCTCTGACTTGGCAGGAGCGTGATTTGACGACCGAAGAGTGTCGTGAGGATGGATCGGTTTATGTAGATGTCTTATTATAGTGTACTGACTCGGCGACAACAGCGCCGAAATTATTATTTCAACAAAATGTGGAAGCGAACCGGGGCCGCCTGACGATATGCATACGGCATCGAGTCGAAGGCCACATGAACTTATCTCAGCGCAAGCCTCCCATATATCATCGGAGCTCCACTGACTAAGCTACCCGGGCTTAATACGGACTGAGCTACCCGGGCTGTATACGGACTGAGCTACCCGGGCTCCATACGGACTGAGCTACCCGGGCTTCATACGGACCGAGCTACCCGGGCTCCACACAGACTAAGCCACCCGGGCTCCATACAGACTGAGCTACCCGGGCTCCATACAGACTGAGCTACCAAGGATACATACTGACTGAGCTACACGGGCTCCATACCGACTGAGCTACCCGGGCTCCTTACGGACTGAGCTATCCAGGATTCGTACAGACTAAGCTATCCGGGCTCCTTACGGACTGAGCTACCTGGGCTTCATATGGACTGAGCTACCCGGGCTCTATACGGACTGAGCTAGCCGGGCTATATACGGATTGAGTTACCCAGGCTCCATACGGACTGAGCTACCCGGGCATCATACGGACTGAGCTACCCGGGCTCCATACGGACTGAGGTAGGCGGGCTTTATACGGACTGAGCTACCCAGGCTCCATACGGACTGAGCTACCCGGGTTCCATACGGACTGAGCTACCCGGGCTCAATACGGACTGAGCTACCCGGGCTCCATACCGACTGAGCTACCCGGGTTCCTTACGGACTGAGCTATCCGGGATTCGTACATACTAATCTATCCGGGCTCTTTACGGACTGAGCTATCTGGGACCCATACGGACTAAACTACCCGGGCTCCATACAGACTGGGCTAAGCGGGATTCATACCGACTAAGCTACTCGGGCTTTATACAGACTGAGCTACCCGGGCTCCATACGGACTGAGCTACCCGAGCTTTATACGGACTGAGCTATTCGGGCTCCATACCGACTGAGCTACCCGGGCTTTATACGGACTGAGCTACCCGGGATCCATACGGACTGAGCTACCCGGGCTCCATACGGACTGAGCTACCCGGGCTCCATACGGACTGAGCAACCCGGGCTTCATACCGACTGAGCTACCCGGGCTTCATTCCGACTGAGCTACCCGGGCTTCATACCGACTGAGATACCCGGGCTTCATCCCGACTGAGCAACCCGGGCTTCATACCTACTGAGCTACCCGGGCTTCATACCGACTGAGCTACCCGGGCTTTATACGGACTGAGCTACCCGGGATCCATACGGACTGAGCTACCCGGGCTCCATACGGACTGAGCTACCCGGGCTCCATACGGACTGAGCAACCCGGGCTTCATACCGACTGAGCTACCCGGGCTTCATACCGACTGAGCTACCCGGGCTTCATACCGACTGAGATACCCGGGCTTCATACCGACTGAGCAACCCGGGCTTCATACCTACTGAGCTACCCGGGCTTTATACGGACTGAGCTACCCGGGCTCCCTACGGACTGAGCTACCCGGGCTCCATACCGACTGAGCTACCCGGGCTTTTTACCGACTGAGCTACCCGGGCTTTATACGGACTGAGCTACCCAGGCTCCATACGGACTGAGCTACCCGGGTTCCTTACGGACTGAGCTATCCGGGCTCCATACGGACTGAGCTACCCGGGCTCCATACGGACTGAGCTACCCGGGCTCCATACGGACAGAGCTAGCCGGGCTTTATACGGACTGAGCTACCCAGGCTCCATACGGACTGAGCTACCCGGGCTCCATACGGACTGAGCTACCCGGGCTCAATACGGACTGAGCTACCCGGGCTCCATACCGACTGAGCTACCCGGGTTCCTTACGGACTGAGCTATCCGGGATTCATACAGACTAAGCTATCCGGGATCTTTACGGACTGAGCTATCTGGGATCCATACGGACTAAACTACCCGGGCTCCATGCAGACTGGGCTAAGCGGGATTTATACCGACTAAGCTACTCGGGCTTTATACGGACTGAGCTGCCCGGGCTCTATGCAGACTGAGCTACCCGGGCTCCATACTGACTGAGCTACCCGAGCTTTATACGGACAGCTATCCGGGCTCCATACCGACTGAGCTACCCGGGCTTTATGCGGACTGAGCTACCCGGGCTCCATACGGACTGAGCTACCCGGGCTCCATACGGACTGACCTACTCGGGCTCCATACGGACTGAGCAACCCGGGCTTCATACCGACTGAGCACCCCGGGCTTCATACGGACTGAGCTACCCGGGCTTCATACCGACTGAGATACCCGGGCTTCATACCGACTGAGCAACCCTCGCTTCATACCGACGGAGCTACCCGGGCTTCATACCGGCTGAGCTACCCGGGCTTTATACGGACTGAGCTTCCCGGGCTCCCTACGGACTGAGCTACCCGGGCTCTATACGGACTGAGCAACCCGGGGCTCCATACGGACTGAGCTACCCGGGCTTCATTCCGACTGAGCTACCCGGGCTTCATACCGACTGAGATACCCGGGCTTCATCCCGACTGAGCAACCCGGGCTTCATACCTACTGAGCTACCCGGGCTTCATACCGACTGAGCTACCCGGGCTTTATACGGACTGAGCTACCCGGGATCCATACGGACTGAGCTACCCGGGCTCCATACGGACTGAGCTACCCGGGCTCCATACGGACTGAGCAACCCGGGCTTCATACCGACTGAGCTACCCGGGCTTCATACCGACTGAGCTACCCGGGCTTCATACCGACTGAGATACCCGGGCTTCATACCGACTGAGCAACCCGGGCTTCATACCTACTGAGCTACCCGGGCTTTATACGGACTGAGCTACCCGGGCTCCCTACGGACTGAGCTACCCGGGCTCCATACCGACTGAGCTACCCGGGCTTTTTACCGACTGAGCTACCCGGGCTTTATACGGACTGAGCTACCCAGGCTCCATACGGACTGAGCTACCCGGGTTCCTTACGGACTGAGCTATCCGGGCTCCATACGGACTGAGCTACCCGGGCTCCATACGGACTGAGCTACCCGGGCTCCATACGGACAGAGCTAGCCGGGCTTTATACGGACTGAGCTACCCAGGCTCCATACGGACTGAGCTACCCGGGCTCCATACGGACTGAGCTACCCGGGCTCAATACGGACTGAGCTACCCGGGCTCCATACCGACTGAGCTACCCGGGTTCCTTACGGACTGAGCTATCCGGGATTCATACAGACTAAGCTATCCGGGATCTTTACGGACTGAGCTATCTGGGATCCATACGGACTAAACTACCCGGGCTCCATGCAGACTGGGCTAAGCGGGATTTATACCGACTAAGCTACTCGGGCTTTATACGGACTGAGCTGCCCGGGCTCTATGCAGACTGAGCTACCCGGGCTCCATACTGACTGAGCTACCCGAGCTTTATACGGACAGCTATCCGGGCTCCATACCGACTGAGCTACCCGGGCTTTATGCGGACTGAGCTACCCGGGCTCCATACGGACTGAGCTACCCGGGCTCCATACGGACTGACCTACTCGGGCTCCATACGGACTGAGCAACCCGGGCTTCATACCGACTGAGCACCCCGGGCTTCATACGGACTGAGCTACCCGGGCTTCATACCGACTGAGATACCCGGGCTTCATACCGACTGAGCAACCCTCGCTTCATACCGACGGAGCTACCCGGGCTTCATACCGGCTGAGCTACCCGGGCTTTATACGGACTGAGCTTCCCGGGCTCCCTACGGACTGAGCTACCCGGGCTCTATACGGACTGAGCAACCCGGGGCTCCATACGGACTGAGCAACACGGGCTTCATACCGACTGAGCTACCCGGGCTTTATACGGACTGAGCTACCCGGGCTTCATACCGACTGAGCTACCCGGGCTTCATACCGACTGAGCTACCCGGGCTTCATACGGACTGAGCTACCCGGGCTTCATACCGACTGAGATACCCGGACTCCATACCGACTGAGCAACCCTCGCTTCATACCGACTGAGCTACCCGGGCTCCCTACGGACTGAGCTACCCGGGCTCCATACGGACTGAGCTACCCGGGCTCCATACGGACTGAGCAATCCGGGCTTCATACCGACTGAGCTACCCGGGCTTTATACGGCCTGAGCTACCCGGGCTTTAAACGGACTGAGCTACCCGGGCTTCATACCGACTGAGCTACCCGGGCTTCATACCGACTGAGCTACCCGGGCTTTATACAGACAGAGCTACCCGGGCTCCAACCGGACTGAGCTACCCGGGATTCATACCGACTGAGCTACCCGGGCTTCATACGGACTAGGCTACCCGGGCTTCATACGGACTAAGCTATCCGGTCTTCATGCGGACTGAGCTACCCGGGCTTCATACCGAATGAGCTATCCGGGCTTCATACCGACTGAGCTACCCGGGCTTCATACCGACTGAGCTACCCGGGTTCCATACCGACTGAGCTACCCGGGCTCCATACGGACTGAGCAACCCGGGCTTCATACCGACTGAGCTACCCGGGCTCCATACGGACTGAGCTACCCGGGCTCCATACGGACTGAGCAACCCGGGCTTCATACCGACTGAGCTACCCGGGCTTCATACCGACTGAGCTACCCGGGCTTCATACCGACTGAGCTACCCGGGCTTTATGCGGACTGAGCTACCCGGGCTTCATACCGACTGAGCTACCCAGGCTTTATACCGACTGAGCTACCCGGGCTTTATGCGGACTGAGCTACCCGGGCTCCATACCGACTGAGCTACCCGGGTTCCTTACGGACTGAGCTATCCGGGATTCGTACATACTAAGCTATCCGGGCTCTTTACGGACTGAGCTATCTGGGACCCATACGGACTAAACTACCCGGGCTCCATACAGACTGGGCTAAGCGGGATTCATACCGACTGAGCTACCCGGGCTTTATACGGACTGAGCTACCCGGGCTCCCTACGGACTGAGCTACCCGGGCTCCATACCGACTGAGCTACCCGGGCTTTATACCGACTGAGCTACCCGGGCTTTATGCGGACTGAACTACCCGGGCTCCATACGGACAGAGCTAGCCGGGCTTTATACGGACTGAGCTACCCAGGCTCCATACGGACTGAGCTACCCGGGCTCCATACGGACTGAGCTACCCGGGCTCAATACGGACTGAGCTACCCGGGCTCCATACCGACTGAGCTACCCGGGTTCCTTACGGACTGAGCTATCCGGGATTCGTACAGACTAAGCTATCCGGGATCTTTACGGACTGAGCTATCTGGGATCCATACGGACTAAACTACCCGGGCTCCATACAGACTGGGCTAAGCGGGATTTATACCGACTAAGCTACTCGGGCTTTATACGGACTGAGCTACCCGGGCTCTATACAGACTGAGCTACCCGGGCTCCATACTGACTGAGCTACCCGGGCTTTATACGGACTGAGCTACCCGGGCTCCATACGGACTGAGCTACCCGGGCTCCATACGGACTGAGCTACTCGGGCTCCATACGGACTGAGCAACCCGGGCTTCATACCGACTGAGCTACCCGGGCTTCATACGGACTGAGCTACCCGGGCTTCATACCGACTGAGATACCCGGGCTTCATACCGACTGAGCAACCCTCGCTTCATACCGACGGAGCTACCCGGGCTTCATACCGGCTGAGCTACCCGGGCTTTATACGGACTGAGCTACCCGGGCTCCCTACGGACTGAGCTACCCGGGCTCTATACTGACTGAGCAACCCGGGCTCCATACGGACTGAGCAACACGGGCTTCATACCGACTGAGCTACCCGGGCTTCATACCGACTGAGAACTCGGGCTTCATACCGACTGAGCTACCCGGTCTTTATACGGAGTGAGCTACCCGGGCTTAATACGGACTGAGCTATCCGGGCTTAATAAGGGCTGAGCTATTTTTATAACCGTTGTTTCAGCGTAGCTCACATATGACTCACACATATAATTAACTACAATAATTCATTTCTTTGTCTCAAACATTGAACCTGCAACAGAAATCGTTTATCGATTAACAAACCAAAGGCTAAACATAATGCGAGTAATGCGTGAGCTATGCCAGAGACATTTTGGCTCTGACTTGGCAGGAGCGTGATTTGACGACCGAAGAGTGTCGTGAGGATGGGTCGGTTTATGTAGATGTCTTATTATAGTGTACTGACTCGGCGACAACAGCGCCGAAATTATTATTTCAACAAAATGTGGAAGCGAACCGGGGCCGCCTGACGATATGCATACGGCATCGAGTCGAAGGCCACATGAACTTATCTCAGCGCAAGCCTCCCATATATCATCGGAGCTCCACTGACTAAGCTACCCGGGCTTAATACGGACTGAGCTACCCGGGCTGTATACGGACTGAGCTACCCGGGCTCCATACGGACTGAGCTACCCGGGCTGTATACGGACTGAGCTACCCGGGCTTCATACGGACTGAGCTACCCGGGCTGTATACGGACTGAGCTACCCGGGCTTCATACGGACTGAGCTACCCGGGCTCCATACAGACTAAGCCACCCGGGCTCCATACAGACTAAGCCACCCGGGCTCCATACAGACTGAGCTACCCGGGCTTAATACGGACTGAGCTACCCGGGCTTCATACGGACTAAGCTACCCGGGCTCCATACAGACTAAGCCACCCGGGCTTAATAAGGGCTGAGCTACCCGGGCTGTAAACGGACTGAGCTACCTGGGCTTCATACGGACTGAGCTACCCGGGCTCCATACCGACCGAGCTACCCGGGCTTCATACCGACTGAGCTACCCGGGCTTCATACCGACTGAGCTACCCGGGCTTCATACCGACTGAGCTACCCGGGCTTCATACCTGCTGAGCTACCCGGGCTTCATACGGACTGAGCTACCCGGGCTTCATACGGACTGAGCTACCCGGGCTCCACACAGACTAAGCCACCCGGGCTCCATACAGACTGAGCTACCCGGGCTTAATACGGACTGAGCTACCCGGGCTTCATACGGACTAAGCTACCCGGGCTCCATACAGACTAAGCCACACGGGCTAAATAAGGGCTTAGCTACCCGGGCTCTAAACGGACTGAGCTACCTGGGCTTCATACGGACTGAGCTACCCGGGCTCCATACCGACCGAGCTACCCGGGCTTCATACCGACTGAGCTACCCGGGCTTCATACCGACTGAGCTACCCGGGCTTCATACCGACTGAGCTACCCGGGCTTTATAGAGACTGAGCTACCCGGGCTCCATACGGACTGAGCTAGCCGGGCTTTATACGGACTGAGCTACCCGGGCTCCCTACGGACTGAGCTACCCGGGCTCCATACGGACTGAGCTACCCGGGCTCCATACTGACTGAGCAACCCGGGCTTCATACTGACTGAGCTACCCGGGCTTCATACCGACTGAGCTACCCGGGCTACATACCGACTGAGCTACCCGGGCTTCATTCCGACTGAGCTACCCGGGCTCCATACCGACTGAGCTACCCGGGCTTCATACCGACTGAGATACCCGGGCTTCATACCGACTAGGCGACCCGGGCTTCATACCTACTGAGCTACCCGGGCTTCATACCGACTGAGCTACCCGGGCTTCATACCGACTGAGCTACCCGGGCTTTATGCGGACTGAGCTACCCGGGCTCCATACGGACTGAGCTAGCCGGGCTTTATACGGACTGAGCTACCGAGGCTCCACACGGACTGAGCTACCCGGGCTCCATACGGACTGAGCTACCCGGGCTCAATACGGACTGAGCTACCCGGGCTCCATACCGACTGAGCTACCCGGGTTCCTTACGGACTGAGCTATCCGGGATTCGTACAGACTAAGCTATCCGGGATCTTTACGGACTGAGCTATCTGGGATCCATACGGACTAAACTACCCGGGCTCCATGCAGACTGGGCTAAGCGGGATTTATACCGACTAAGCTACTCGGGCTTTATACGGACTGAGCTACCCGGGCTCTATACAGACTGAGCTACCCGGGCTCTAAACTGACTGAGTTACCCGAGCTTTATACGGACTGAGCTATCCGGGCTCCATACCGACTGAGCTACCCGGGCTTTATACGGACTGAGCTACCCGGGCTCCATACGGACTGAGCTACCCGGGCTCCATACGGACTGAGCTACCCGGGCTCCATACGGACTGAGCAACCCGGGCTTCATACCGACTGAGCTACCCGGGCTTCATACGGACTGAGCTACCCGGGCTTCATACCGACTGAGATACCCGGACTCCATACCGACTGAGCAACCCTCGCTTCATACCGACTGAGCTACCCGGGCTTCATACCGGCTGAGCTACCCGGGCTTTATACGGACTGAGCTACCCGGGCTCCCTACGGACTGAGCTACCCGGGCTCCATACGGACTGAGCTACCCGGGCTCCATACGGACTGAGCAACCCGGGCTTCATACCGACTGAGCTACCCGGGCTTTATACGGCCTGAGCTACCCGGGCTTTAAACGGACTGAGCTACACGGGCTTCATACCGACTGAGCTACCCGGGCTTCATACCGACCGAGCTACCCGGGCTTCATACCGACTGAGCTACCCGGGCTTTATACAGACAGAGCTACCCGGGCTCCAACCGGACTGAGCTACCCGGGATTCATACCGACTGAGCTACCCGGGCTCCATACCGACTGAGCTACCCGGGCTTCATACCGACTGAGATACCCGGGCTTCATACCGACTAGGCGACCCGGGCTTCATACCTACTGAGCTACCCGGGCTTCATACCGACTGAGCTACCCGGGCTTCATACCGACTGAGCTACCCGGGCTTTATGCGGACTGAGCTACCCGGGCTCCATACGGACTGAGCTAGCCGGGCTTTATACGGACTGAGCTACCGAGGCTCCACACGGACTGAGCTACCCGGGCTCCATACGGACTGAGCTACCCGGGCTCAATACGGACTGAGCTACCCGGGCTCCATACCGACTGAGCTACCCGGGTTCCTTACGGACTGAGCTATCCGGGATTCGTACAGACTAAGCTATCCGGGATCTTTACGGACTGAGCTATCTGGGATCCATACGGACTAAACTACCCGGGCTCCATGCAGACTGGGCTAAGCGGGATTTATACCGACTAAGCTACTCGGGCTTTATACGGACTGAGCTACCCGGGCTCTATACAGACTGAGCTACCCGGGCTCCAAACTGACTGAGTTACCCGAGCTTTATACGGACTGAGCTATCCGGGCTCCATACCGACTGAGCTACCCGGGCTTTATACGGACTGAGCTACCCGGGCTCCATACGGACTCAGCTACCCGGGCTCCATACGGACTGAGCTACCCGGGCTCCATACGGACTGAGCAACCCGGGCTTCATACCGACTGAGCTACCCGGGCTTCATACGGACTGAGCTACCCGGGCTTCATACCGACTGAGATACCCGGACTCCATACCGACTGAGCAACCCTCGCTTCATACCGACTGAGCTACCCGGGCTTCATACCGGCTGAGCTACCCGGGCTCCATACGGACTGAGCTACCCGGGCTCCATACGGACTGAGCAACCCGGGCTTCATACCGACTGAGCTACCCGGGCTTTATACGGCCTGAGCTACCCGGGCTTTAAACGGACTGAGCTACACGGGCTTCATACCGACTGAGCTACCCGGGCTTCATACCGACTGAGCTACCCGGGCTTCATACCGACTGAGCTACCCGGGCTTTATACAGACAGAGCTACCCGGGCTCCAACCGGACTGAGCTACCCGGGATTCATACCGACTGAGCTACCCGGGCTTCATACGGACTAGGCTACCCGGGCTTCATACGGACTAAGCTATCCGGTCTTCATGCGGACTGAGCTACCCGGGCTTCATACCGAATGAGCTATCCGGGCTTCATACCGACTGAGCTACCCGGGCTTCATACCGACTGAGCTACCCGGGTTCCATACCGACTGAGCTACCCGGGCTCCATACGGACTGAACAACCCGGGCTTCATACCGACTGAGCTACCCGGGCTCCATACGGACTGAGCTACCCGGGCTCCATACGGACTGAGCAACCCGGGCTTTATACGGACTGAGCTACCCGGGCCCCCTACGGACTGAGCTACCCGGGCTCCATACGGACTGAGCTACCCGGGCTTCATACCGACTGAGCTACCCGGGCTTTATGCGGACTGAGCTATCCGGGCTCCATACGGACTGAGCTAGCCGGGCTTTATACGGACTGAGCTACCCAGTCTCCATACCAACTGAGCTACCCGGGCTCCATACGGACTGAGCTACCCGGGCTCAATACGGACTGAGCTACCCGCGCTGCATACCGACTGAGCTACCCGGGTTCCTTACGGACTGAGCTATCCGGGATTCGTACAGACTAAGCTACCCGGGATCTTTTCGGACTGAGCTATCTGGGATCCATACGGACTAAACTACCCGGGCTCCATTCAGACTGGGCTAAGCGGGATTCATACCGTCTAAGCTACCCGGTCTTCATACGGACTGAGCTACCCGGGCTTCATACCGACTGAGCTACCCGGGCTTCATACCAACTGAGCTACCCGGGTTCCATACCGACTGAGCTACCCGGGCTCCATACGGACTGAGCAACCCGGGCTTCATACCGACTGAGCTACCCGGGCTCCATACGGACTGAGCTACCCGGGCTCCATACGGACTGAGCAACCCGGGCTTCATACCGACTGAGCTACCCGGGCTTCATACCGACTGAGCTACCCGGGCTTTATACCTACTGAGCTACCCGGGCTTCATACCGACTGAGCTACCCGGGCTTTATACGGACTGAGCTACCCGGGCTCTCTACGGACTGAGTTACCGGGCTCCATACGGACTGAGCTACCCGGGCTTCATAGCGACTGAGCTACCCGGGCTTTATGCGGACTGAGCTACCCGGGCTCCATACGGACTGAGCTAGCCGGGCTTTATACGGACTGAGCTACCCAGGCTCCATACGGACTGAGCTACCCGGGCTCCATACGGACTGAGCTACCCGGGCTCAATACGGACTGAGCTACCCGGGCTCCATACCGACTGAGCTACCCGAGTTCCTTACGGACTGAGCTATCCGGGATTCGTACAGACTAAGCTATCCGGGATCTTTACGGACTGAGCTATCTGGGATCCATACGGACTAAACTACCCGGGCTCCATACAGACTGGTCTAAGCGGGATTCATACCGACTAAGCTACTCGGGCTTTATACGGACTGAGCTGCCCGGGCTCTATACAGACTGAGCTACCCGGGCTCCATACTGACTGAGCTACCCGAGCTTTGTACGGACTGAGCTATCCGGGCTCCATACCGACTGAGCTACCCGGGCTTTATACGGACTGAGCTACCCGGGCTCCATACGGACTGAGCTACCCGGGCTCCATACGGACTGAGCTACCCGGGCTCCATACGGACTGAGCAACCCGGGCTTCGTACCGACTGAGCTACCCGGGCTTTATACGGACTGAGCTACCCGGGCTTCATACCGACTGAGCAACCCGGGCTCCATACCGACTGAGCTACCCGGGCTTCATACCGACTGAGCTACTCGGGCTTCATACCGACTGAGCTACCCGGGCTCCATACGGACTGAGCAACCCGGGCTTCATACCGACTGAGCTACCCGGGCTTTATACGGACTTAGCTACCCGGGCTTCATACCGACTGAGAAACCGAGGCTTCATACCGACTGAGCTACCCGGGGCTCATACCGACTGAGCTACCCGGGCTTCATACCGACTGAGCTACCCGGGCTTCATACCGACTGAGCTACCCGGGCTCCCTACGGACTGAGCTACCCGGGCTCCATACGGACTGAGCAACCCGGGCTTCATACCGACTGAGCTACCCGGGCTTTATACGGACTTAGCTACCCGGGCTTCATACCGACTGAGAAACCGAGGCTTCATACCGACTGAGCTACCCGGGGCTCATACCGACTGAGCTACCCGGGCTTCATACCGACTGAGCTACATGGCCTTATACGGACTGAGCGACCCGGGCTTCATACCGACTGAGCTACCCGGACTTCATACCGACTGAGCTACCCGGGCTTCATACCGACTGAGCTACCCGGGCTTTATGCGGACTGAGCTACCCGGACTCCATACGGACTGAGCTAGCCGGGCTTTATACGGACTGAGCTGCCCGGGCTCCATACGAACTGAGCTACCCGGGCTCCATATGGACTGAGCTACCCGGGCTCAATACGGACTGAGCTACTCGGGCTCCATACCGACTGAGCTACCCGGGTTCCTTACGGACTGAGCTACCCGGGATTCGTACAGACTAAGCTATCCGGGATCTTTACGGACTGAGCTATCTGGGATCCATACGGACTAAACTACCCGGGCTCCATACAGACTGGGCTAAGCGGGATTCATACCGACTAAGCTACTCGGGCTTTATACGGACTGAGCTACCCGGGCTCTATACAGACTGAGCTACCCTGGCTCCATTCTGACTGAGCGACCCGAGCTTTATACGGACTGAGCTATCCGGGCTCCATACCGACTGAGCTACCCGGGCTTTATACGGACTGAGCTACCCGGGCTCCATACGGACTGAGCTACCCGGGCACCATACGGACTGAGCTACCCGGGCTCCATACGGACTGAGCAACCCGGGCTTCGTACCGACTGAGCTACCCGGGCTCCATACGGACTGAGCTACCCGGGCTCCATACGGACTGAGCAACCCGGGCTTTATACGGACTGAGCTACCCGGGCCCCCTACGGACTGAGCTACCCGGGCTCCATACGGACTGAGCTACCCGGGCTTCATACCGACTGAGCTACCCGGGCTTTATGCGGACTGAGCTATCCGGGCTCCATACGGACTGAGCTAGCCGGGCTTTATACGGACTGAGCTACCCAGTCTCCATACCAACTGAGCTACCCGGGATCCATACGGACTGAGCTACCCGGGCTCAATACGGACTGAGCTACCCGCGCTGCATACCGACTGAGCTACCCGGGTTCCTTACGGACTGAGCTATCCGGGATTCGTACAGACTAAGCTACCCGGGATCTTTTCGGACTGAGCTATCTGGGATCCATACGGACTAAACTACCCGGGCTCCATTCAGACTGGGCTAAGCGGGATTCATACCGTCTAAGCTACCCGGTCTTCATACGGACTGAGCTACCCGGGCTTCATACCGACTGAGCTACCCGGGCTTCATACCGACTGAGCTACCCGGGTTCCATACCGACTGAGCTACCCGGGCTCCATACGGACTGAGCAACCCGGGCTTCATACCGACTGAGCTACCCGGGCTCCATACGGACTGAGCTACCCGGGCTCCATACGGACTGAGTAACCCGGGCTTCATACCGACTGAGCTACCCGGGCTTCATACCGACTGAGCTACCCGGGCTTTATACCTACTGAGCTACCCGGGCTTCATACCGACTGAGCTACCCGGGCTTTATACGGACTGAGCTACCCGGGCTCTCTACGGACTGAGCTACCCGGGCTCCATACGGACTGAGCTACCCGGGCTTCATAGCGACTGAGCTACCCGGGCTTTATGCGGACTGAGCTACCCGGGCTCCATACGGACTGAGCTAGCCGGGCTTTATACGGACTGAGCTACCCAGGCTCCATACGGACTGAGCTACCCGGGCTCCATACGGACTGAGCTACCCGGGCTCAATACGGACTGAGCTACCCGGGCTCCATACCGACTGAGCTACCCGAGTTCCTTACGGACTGAGCTATCCGGGATTCGTACAGACTAAGCTATCCGGGATCTTTACGGACTGAGCTATCTGGGATCCATACGGACTAAACTACCCGGGCTCCATACAGACTGGTCTAAGCGGGATTCATACCGACTAAGCTACTCGGGCTTTATACGGACTGAGCTGCCCGGGCTCTATACAGACTGAGCTACCCGGGCTCCATACTGACTGAGCTACCCGAGCTTTGTACGGACTGAGCTATCCGGGCTCCATACCGACTGAGCTACCCGGGCTTTATACGGACTGAGCTACCCGGGCTCCATACGGACTGAGCTACCCGGGCTCCATACGGACTGAGCTACCCGGGCTCCATACGGACTGAGCAACCCGGGCTTCGTACCGACTGAGCTACCCGGGCTTTATACGGACTGAGCTACCTGGGCTTCATACCGACTGAGCAACCCGGGCTCCATACCGACTGAGCTACCCGGGCTTCATACCGACTGAGCTACTCGGGCTTCATACCGACTGAGCTACCCGGGCTCCATACGGACTGAGCAACCCGGGCTTCATACCGACTGAGCTACCCGGGCTTTATACGGACTTAGCTACCCGGGCTTCATACCGACTGAGAAACCGAGGCTTCATACCGACTGAGCTACCCGGGGCTCATACCGACTGAGCTACCCGGGCTTCATACCGACTGAGCTACCCGGGCTTCATACCGACTGAGCTACCCGGGCTCCCTACGGACTGAGCTACCCGGGCTCCATACGGACTGAGCAACCCGGGCTTCATACCGACTGAGCTACCCGGGCTTTATACGGACTTAGCTACCCGGGCTTCATACCGACTGAGAAACCGAGGCTTCATACCGACTGAGCTACCCGGGGCTCATACCGACTGAGCTACCCGGGCTTCATACCGACTGAGCTACATGGCCTTATACGGACTGAGCGACCCGGGCTTCATACCGACTGAGCTACCCGGACTTCATACCGACTGAGCTACCCGGGCTTCATACCGACTGAGCTACCCGGGCTTTATGCGGACTGAGCTACCCGGACTCCATACGGACTGAGCTAGCCGGGCTTTATACGGACTGAGCTGCCCGGGCTCCATACGAACTGAGCTACCCGGGCTCCATATGGACTGAGCTACCCGGGCTCAATACGGACTGAGCTACTCGGGCTCCATACCGACTGAGCTACCCGGGTTCCTTACGGACTGAGCTACCCGGGATTCGTACAGACTAAGCTATCCGGGATCTTTACGGACTGAGCTATCTGGGATCCATACGGACTAAACTACCCGGGCTCCATACAGACTGGGCTAAGCGGGATTCATACCGACTAAGCTACTCGGGCTTTATACGGACTGAGCTACCCGGGCTCTATACAGACTGAGCTACCCTGGCTCCATTCTGACTGAGCGACCCGAGCTTTATACGGACTGAGCTATCCGGGCTCCATACCGACTGAGCTACCCGGGCTTTATACGGACTGAGCTACCCGGGCTCCATACGGACTGAGCTACCCGGGCACCATACGGACTGAGCTACCCGGGCTCCATACGGACTGAGCAACCCGGGCTTCGTACCGACTGAGCTACCCGGGCTTCATACAGACTGAGCTACCCGGGCTTCATACCGACTGAGATACCCGGGCTTCATACCGACTGAGCAACCCTCGCTTCATACCGACTGAGCTACCCGGGCTTCATGCCGACTGAGCTACCCGGGCTTTATACGGACTGAGCTACCCGGGCTTCATACCGACTGAGCTACCCGGGCTTCATACCGACTGAGCTACCCGGGCTTCATACCGACTGAGCTACATGGCTTAATACGGATTGAGCGACCCGGGCTTCATACCGACTGAGCTACCCGGGCTTCATACCGACTGAGCTACCCGGGCTTTATACGGACAGAGCTACCCGGGCTCCATACGGACTGAGCTATCTGGGATTCATACCGACTGAGCTACCCGGCCTCCAAAAACCGTTCCTACCAAATGCTTGCGGCCCCGCGCCCTAGCTAAAATAGCAACTTTAACTATTTCACTAAGCAAAGGTTCCTTTTATATTATCATTTAAAGTAGCTTTGATTGTGTATCCGTTAGGGTTTTCAATGCATCGATGAAAAATTCATACATAAACATGTACGATGGCATAAAAATTGAAGGTAAAGTAAATCAATCGTAGATATAGTGCCATTTGTTCTGCGATGGATAGGTTATATGTAATTTAAAGTTACTATTACAACAACATTTGCACAAGCAAACCGTTGGGCCGCTTGTTCGTGAGTTGAGAACTAGCCGCATTCAACCGCCTCCAGTCGCTATCCCCGGGTAGCTCGGTCGGTAGAACATAAACTGTCGATTCTGCCTTCAAAGGTTGCCTGTTCAATTCTCGTTAGCTGAATTTTATTTTACATTTTTAACTTGTGTTTACCGATAGCAATAACCTTTAATTTCTGAAAAATCTGGTCTTCCAGCGGTGGTCTCCTTTTGAAGACAAATCCTCCATCCTAGTCGATGATTCCAAGATTAATCTGAAGATTAATTCATGCGGGTTCGCATTTTCTTGGTAATAGTTGCCTTTTGCTTTTGCTTGTGATATTTCTGAACCGATTGCCTCTCGCTTAGATCTTTTTCGTTTCCTTTCACACAGATATTCGGCGTGTACGCCAAAGATACTAAGAAGCCTCAATCATGTGCGCTCTTTGTTTTCAGATCCCGCCACTGTCACCATGACGATCGACCCTCAGGACGGATTACAAGGTAACAAAGTGGAGATCCTGTGTGACGTCGACAGCAGACCGCCCTCCCAAGTCACGTGGACAAACCTGACCAGCTCCGGTATTCCACGCGGGACGGTGAGCGGTGGACAGAGACAGCACTATCTCACGCTGGACCCTGCCGACTGTCTGGACTCCGGCACCATCAGGTGTACGGCAGACAACGGCGTCAAGTCCGTGGTCAGCAAAGAGAGGGAGCTCAACGTCTTCTGTGAGTTGTTTTTCTTCATGGGCTCACCCCGTGGCCTAGTGGGTAGCGCGTTCGGCTACAGTCGAGTGTACTCGGCTGGCCCAGTACAAGCGGGTGGATGATTCCGACCCACCTGTGCACATGTATTGGTGGGGTCACCCTGTGGCTTAGTGGGTAGGGCGTTTTTAATATCGAGTGCACTCTTCTAGGTGTGCGCCTATATTTGTGCAGCACCAGGATGCCATGTGTAGGTGGGGGGGTTACACCAGGAGACTTGGCTTCTCTCTACCCATTGACCTTTCCCCGGGGGGTATCTCAAGGTAATGGACTTCTGGGGTGGTGCCGCTGAAATGGGTCATAACTTCGCTTTTGTTACCTGCATGGGTCTACTTTGGGGGGCAGTTGGTACACCAACGGGTCCGCTTAATATTCAATGGGGCCGGCTCTGTAGCTCAGTGGGCTAGAGCGCTCGCCTTGCGTGCTCTGGCCACCTGAGAGCCTAACGGCGTGGATCGATGGTTCGAGCCCCACTGTGGCCATGTCTGTGTGGCCGCAGGATAAAAATCCCATGTCCTTTTTCGCAGAGAGTCGGGGGTTACCCGCGGGGTATGGCTCCACTCTCCCTTCCTTCTCCATTGACGCGGCATGACCAAAAGTGGTTAAAGTGTCACGAATATACAACCAACCCCGTGGATTGGCCCTAATTTTACGCCGTTTTTGGTACTTGAATGCATTTCTGTATCTAGTTACCCCCGGAGACCCTTCTCGTTGTCACCAAATGACGTACATTGGTTAAAACGTCGTACTCAACCCAACTTTCTCATATGTACAAAAAGTAATTGAAGTGGTTAAAAGTAGTGTGCTGTTCTTGTTATTGTTCTGCCGCATGCTACCTTATCAATTGACCTAATTTGTATTGTTTCACTGTTCTTACGCCCACAGAAAGTCACAGGGGAAACGTTCATGATAATATTTTCTGTCAGGTCAGGATTATAGATCGGGGGGTATGAGCCGTAGCATGTGGCATGACGCGTTCATCAAAGCTAAAGACAACAATTGTGTGCGAACCTATTCGACGAAGTCGCCCTCTGACTAAAACCGGTTTGCGCAGCATCGTTTGTTTCAAGTTTTCAGCCATTCATTCACCGGAAGGTTCCTTGGTCCAGTGTAGCCCTTGTGGGCACAACAACGGCCTAAAACACAGATTTATCAAATCTGAATGCTCATTAGAAGGTTCTTTTTGCCTTCCTTGGTTTAACTCAGGTCCCCCACGATTGGATTCCGCAAGGCAACTGATCGACAGACATGGTGTTCGTCCCGGGGAGCCTGTTACCTTCGAGGTGTATGTGATAGCGAACCCCGCCCCGGCGAGCTGGACCTACACGCTGACAACAGAAAACGGACCGACCCACGATAACAATGTCAATGGCGTCGCGCTGAGCCCCAGCGGTAACCCGGGGACCTTCACGATAGCGAGTGTGCAGCCACATCACTATGGCAAGTATGACGTCACGGTTGCTAATGAAAAGGGTCAACCGCTGGTCATTCCGCTGCAACTGGAAAAGACAGGTAAGTCTAATCTGACAAAGCCGCCTCCATCTGAAATTGCGTCACACCCTTAGATCTTAAAAATGTCACATGTTCTTACGTATCGTATGTCTCCTTAAACTCCACTATTATCTCGCGAAGTTACTTGGCCCGGGGCACCCCAATGTGTGCATACAGCTGGTCAAATACACCGAACCCTCCATCCACCCGTGGCTGACCCCTGCGTCATTCGTGAGTTGTTTGCCCCTTTCATCTCATTGTCCCACGGAGATTCCTTCGCCTTAGACTTAGCATGTGTGCACAACAATGGTCTAAAACACCGATCCTTTCATATGTCATTCATGAATTGGAATGCCCCACGTATTGCACATTTGGTGCCAATGTTACCTGGGGTTTAGTTCTTAAGCCGCAGCTCAGTGGGTGCTGGGTTCGAATCCGCGCGCGGGCACCTCGTCGTGTTTCATCCCTTCATCCCTCGCATCGTCCCGGGAGGCGTCTTGGGACATATATGTCCGACTGAGCTGCGGATACACATGCCAGGAGTTCGCACCCTCGCACCTGCATCTCTAGCATGCTTCATCCAACCCCATTGTATTGTCCCGGAGAGGTTTCTTGCCTCAATGTAACCTTCCATGTCGGCTAAACTGACCATCGGCATGAACTAAGAAAGCAGACATCACATCGTCTCCCTATATTATATATATATTATTTATGCAATAAGCGTCTCACATATTGTAGTGCGGTAGGTGAGGTCATAATTGTCATTTGCATATACATGTACATATATTTATACATGTATGTTTGTTAATCGTATCGTAGATGATGCCACACTGGTCTTCATGTCCCAGGTCCACCAGAATCACCTGAGGAGTTTAAAGTGAATGACGTCACGTGTGCCAGCGTGACGTTACAGTGGGAGGCTGGGTTCAATGGCGGCTCCCCGCAGACCTTCCACCTCAGCTACAGGAAGTCCGGTGCAGCGGAATGGGGCACTAGGACGGTGGCGGACTCTGGACAGGGCGTCTTCAGCCATAAAGTGAACGACAACTTAAAGGAACAAACTGTCTACGAATTCAAGTTGTTTGCGAAGAATGACGAGGGTCACACTAAAGATATATCGCTTACTACCGACACCACCGGTAAGCCAATCCGTGGGGATCGTAGGCTTACAACTGTTCTTAGAACTTTGTCCACACACTACTAATTCTCTTCAATTCCAGTATATCTCTTAACTACAAATGGCGAAACCATCCTTTCATTTGATTTCATCCGCCATATTAATTGTCGCTTGTCTCTAATGTCCAGTCATGTTCAAACAGTCAAAAAGATCAAGTTTTACTTCGTTTTAAACATCCCATCACCTCTTACTGTAGAAATCCGGTAGATACGATGGGCCACCCAAACCCATCCCATGATCCAGGGAGGTTCCTTGGTCCAGTCTGCCTATCATTAGCGTGTTCAAACCTTAGGGTTAATCATGTTTAGGTCGACATATCATGACGTTCGAAATATTTTGTTAAATCGTTCGGGACTTGCGATGACCAGCTTAGAAGTGTTCGCATGATAAACTTGATCTTCAAGTAATAGGGCAAAACACGGTGGCAATACCCAACTGATGACGTAGTGCGCAAGATACATAAGATCGCAAAAATGAGCCCTTACAACACGTGTGTTTATTTATTGCACATTACATATTGATATTTATGCAATTCATGACCTAAATATATCATTTCTAATATTGAAGAGCTTAAATTTATCAGACGAAAATGTACTGTATGATTAACTTCATTGCGCATCGAGTTAGTGATCAACCGAGCTGTCTTATAACTACAAATGGCGACACCTGTGTTTGCATCATATATTAGTTGTTGGATCTTATAGGATACATACATATAGGACTGTCTGATATACAGTACCTGTACCATATAGAAATGCCATTTGGGATTAGCCATATTTATCGATTTTTCTGTCGTTCTACAATTTGAAGTGATGAATATTTTCACCCCACCCTCTCACCATTGTATACGAGTATTTCAGTTATATGAGAAAACGCAATATGTGTGGAATTTGGATAGGCATAACGTCAATTGGCAGCTAAGCGACCTTTCAGCTGTATCAGCTGAAGTAGTTTAGACTCAGAATCACATCTACAGAAACAAAGGAATAAGTCACGAATTAGTCAATTAATTAAATTCACCAATAGAAATCGAGCTTGACACGTGATCTTCGCAGCCTCCCTGTCTTAGTTGGCAAGCAGGCTGAGCGGCATATTAACAGGTCGTGGATTCGCACCCTGGTTTCTGGATCTGGGACATGTTTCATCCTAGCCTATATCATTGCCACGGGGAGGTTTCTTGGCGCGATTTAGCCTTGATGTGTACCAAATTCGCATAAGATACCGACGTGTTGAGGTGGCCGTTGATATGTGTATTCGTTATCGGTAACCTCGTTAAATAAATTTTAAAAAAACAGCAACATTGAGGCATTGCTTTTACTTTTATTTCAGCCTGCCCCAAGTTCGTGCCGGATTCACTGGTGATATCTGTAGAAGATAACATCGCCACGATATCCTGGCAGTTCACACAGAGGGTGGACCGAGTGGACGTAACATGTTGTAACGATCCTGGTGTATGTACGGAACGTACGGTCGATCAACCGACAGCGCAACAACCGATCACGATGGAGGTACCTCCAGGGAACCAGAATTACATCTTCACTTTCAAGTTATTCCAGGATGGCGATTTGGTTTTCTCCAATGAAATAAAACACGATCCAGGTATGCAACGACTCGCACTGATTTTGAGAGGTCACTGCAGTAAAAATGTCTAACATTCTGACTTATAAAATATAACGGACGGAAGGCGAAAGAAAATTCGGAATTTATAATCGACGTAGTGCAAGCTTTATTGTCTTTTAATTTATTTTTCAGGTTCCAAATAATAGACAATTTATATTACAATATCAATGACGAAATAACGCTGTTTAACCTAACAACCCTGACGGTTGATGTTATTCCTGATATATGTGCTGCAAAAGTGTGACCCTTTATTGCCCTTTCCTGTAGGTTGGTCTGTAGTCATTTTCGTTTAAGTGATACACAAAATGGAAATACGTAAAAATCACATGACATTTATTTGGTCAAATGAAATGTCACGTGACATCTGCTTTGTACCCCGTGCGTACACGCTTGTTTTGAGTTGCAGTCAATATCAAATTACAATCAGGGAACAACGCTGCGATAATCGCAGCCGTGACAACGACTGTCAGCGTCGTCATCATCGTCATCGTTGTCGTCATCGTCGTCATCGTGCTTCGACGGAAACGCCGCGTCAGCAAAAGAGGTGAGTGACGTAAACATCGCGTCCGCAAGAGAGCCGAATGACGTAAACATCGCGTCAGCAGGAGAGGTGAGTGACGTGAACATCGCGTAAGCAGGAGAGCTGAGTGACGCAAACATCGCCTCAGCAGGAGAGGTGAGTGACGTAAACGTCGCGTCAGCAAGATAGGTAAGTGACGTAAACATGGCGTCAGCAAGAGAGGTAAGTGACGTAAACATCGCTTCAGCAAGAGAGATGAGTGACGTAAACATTGCGTCAGCAAGAGAGCTGAGTGACGTAAACATCGCGTCAGCAAGAGAGATAAGTGACGTAAACATCGCGTCAGCAAGAGAGGTAAGTGACGTAAACATCGCGTCAGCAAGAGAGGTGAATGACGTAAACATGGCCTCAGCAAGAAAGGTGAGTGACGTAAACGTCGTGTCAGCAAGAGAGGTGAGTGGCGTAAAAGTCGCGTCAGCAAGAGAGGTGAGTGACGTAAACATCGCGTCAGCATGAGAGGTGAGTGACGTAAACATCACGTCAGCATGAGAGGTGAGTGACGCAAACATCGCGTCAGCAAGAGAAGTGAGTGACGTAAACGTCGCGTCATCAAGAGAGTGAGTGACGTAAACATCGCGTCAGCAAGAGAGGTGAGTGACGTAAACATCGAGTCAGCAAGAGAGGTGAGTGAGGTAAACATCACGTCAGCAAGAGAGCTGAGTGACGTAAACATCGCGTCAGTAAGAGAGATGAGTGACGTAAACATCGAGTCAGCAAGAGAGGTGAGTGAGGTAAACATCGCGTCAGCAAGAGAGGTGAGTGACGTAAACATCGCGTCAGCAAGAGAGGTGAGTGACGTGAACATTGCGTGAGCAAGAAAGATGAATGACTGATTGAGATAAATAATGAGCATGTATTCTGATCTTCGACAAAGTAATACAGATCAGCTGGACAACAGTATAAACAGTGCTAATGTGTTCAACAATGTATGGGTATAGCGGGGCTCGGGACGCGTCCGGCTAGTTGTATTTATGTACCGGACTGATATTCACATTTTTCATATTTCAGATGCGACGCCATTGTATGAAAACTCCGCCTATCAGAATGACAGATCAGCGACGGTGAGTCTTAATACAGAGTCGCCCAATTTTAGTCAGAACCATCTTTCCGTAATGTCCGTGACTGGTGTTCTTGCGCTGTAGATAATACGGCCAGAATGAGCCAAAATCCATTACGTACTAACATAACACGATAAGCATGGTTCCAAAGAAACTGCATGTAATGTGTTTGTTATTTGTTTAATGTACACAAACTATATTGCTGGTGATATGGGATATTGTTCAAGGATGCGGTCCAACACAAGTCGACTGAGACAGGAGCTGCCACGGAGTTTGAAGAAAGCCAAGTGGAAATTCAAACCCTGCTGTGTGACGGGACAGGGTTCCAAGTGTATTCGGCTCAGGTCCAGATCGGCCTGTCTCTGAATGCAGCGGTCATCAAAAGAGTGAAAGGCGGGTACAACACAAACCCCGTGTGATGAGCGTCATCTAATTACACATAAATACATAATATTGTAAGCTTGATTTTGATGAATGAGTTTCATGGTGTAGCCCGGAGCTGACTAGTCAATGGGCATCACGTGAGTGACCATGAATGACTTTCATGGTGTAGCCCGGAGCTGACTAGTCCATGGGCATCACGTGAGTGACCATGAATGAGTTTCACGGTGTAGCCCGGAGCTGACTAGTCCATGGGCATCACGTGAGTGACCATCACGCGGGTCATGAGCTCATCGGATGTAACTACTTAAGTCATCGTAGGCGCTCGTCCAGTGCACCACGGATATTTAATCACTGTATGCACCTGTTTGTTTCCAGACGCTGGGTCCCCTGAAGTGTACAGTCGGTACCTGGCCGGTCAGATGGAAGTGCTGCTGAGTCTGAAGCATGTCAATGTCGTCAAACTGCTTGGATTCCAGAGAGGTGCGACAGGGAACTTTACTGGTCGAATTGTCATAATTTCAACGCGTGCTAAATATTATGATTCCTCTCTGGTCTAACAGTTATTTATTAGCACTTATTGTGCTCGTACAAGCATTATGATCGTGCGGTCCTGTCTCCGTCCGGTCCCCTGCTATCTATACTCATAACCACACCCTTAAATATAACTTACAGCTCACCCGTCACAGAACCACACCTCAACACCTTATTCAAACTATCGTGCCATTCTTGAATAACTCAACACACCCAACACTCACCATACCATGATACCTGACTGTAATATACCACAACCCGTCCGCAATATACAACATCTACCAAGACCCTACTGTGCAATATGCCATACATTGAAATATACACCGAAGTCTCAATCCCAAACACATGTGACACGGTCGTTCTTGTTGTCACGATCATAATCTTTAAAAACGACGTTACATACGTAAGGACCTGTATACTGGAACATCTTAATCTCCTCCGAATGAAATACATCCTCTCGCCCTCTTTCTTCCCTCCCGCGAACCATATTATATCATCCTAGTCCCAAATATTGGATGTACGGTTCAGGTTGCGGTGGAGAGTACGAGAACGTGGCCAGCATGTCGTCCGTCAGTCTGGTGTTAGAACCCGCCACACAGGGAGATCTTCACACCTTTCTGACGGGACACGGAGCAGGCGTCTACCAGAAAACGGTTACCATGGAAACCATGATGGGCATGGCGCTCGAGATCGCGACTGGAGCACATGCGCTGTCTGAAAACAAGGTTTGACATAACGTATTCATATAATAAGTAAGTTCATAGTCCCACGTTAACCGTAATTTCCAGATATGCTTGGAGTTATTTGCGACCAATACACAAATGACAATCTTGTTAACATGTTAATACATATGTTAACCACGAGAAACGGAGCCGTGTAAGGGCGCTGGATTAAGTTATTCAGTGGAGTATATTAAGTTATTTTTCAAACATACATGCTTTTGCCGTGTCTGTCATCCCGTATGGTTAGCTTGTTTGTATGTTTGTGTGATAGTGTCGTATTAGTGGACCAACTTATTAATATAACGTATCATATGCTTGTGGCCTTTTGTTTAGCCCCCCGCATTGCACCACTATATATGCGCCAAGCACGTGTTAGTGGACGACCGAGGAGTGTGCAAACTGACAGGGTTCTCCACGGCGGAGGCCGTCAGGGCCAGGGAGGCGTGGGAGGCGATGCACAAGGTAAGCTGCGGGTTCTCCACGGCGGAGGCTGTCAGGGCCGGAGATGCCTGGGAGGCGATGCACAAGGTGAGCTGATGTGATTCTCCACGGCGGAGGCCGTCAGGGCCAGGGAGGCGTGGGAGGCGATGCACAAGGTAAGCTGCGGGTTCTCCACGGCGGAGGCCGTCAGGGCCGGAGATGCCTGGGAGGCGATGCACAAGGTGAGCTGATGTGATTCTCCACGGCGGAGGCCACCCGGACTCATGTATGCGCCAGACGGTATCTTTTCGTCTTTTCATTAGGTGGAAGCACAACTCATCAGTTCACTGCAAAATGGTTCACTAAAGGGCGGCACTATATTTGTACCGTGCTGGCGGATGCATTTTTGTCAGAATTGGGCGACATCGGAAGTCCAAAACATTCTACATAACTGTAAATGCCTTGTCAAATTATACAGTCGTACTCTATATGGCGGCTGGGTACAGTAATGGATTCAAACTATTTTTCGCAAATTGAATCGCTGCAGAAACCATCGCCATCGGGCCACCAGTCTATCAACCTAAAGATGCAGCTCTTACATACATACAGTTCATACAGGGTCATACATATGCACAACGTCCTTGCGGCTTTGATAAAGTTACCAGTCCAGTTGGTTTCAGTCCATTGGTCCCGTTCGATGGATGTCAGCTGAGACTCTGAACCATCTGGAACACACGACCAAATCCGACGTCTGGAGCTTCGCCATCTTCCTCTGGGAACTCTTCTCTCTCGGTATTCCAATATTTGCACTTATCACGTCTACTGAGAAAAGGCATTCCAGCAGTAGACGTTGATGGGAAAAAGGCAAAAAAATAACACGAATAGTAAAACTCCACTTGAACAGGCCGTCAGGTGGGCCCACGATAACTAATTTTACGATTTCCGATCTTATATTTCTTTAAGAACAAACAATCGCTGGGATACTTTTCAGGAAGAAAATAGTGGTCGCCATTTGAATAAGTAAAACAATAAACAACGACTTTGGGAATAGAAGGCGTGAGCCTGCGATCAGCGGATTATGCTATACCGGATGTACAAACCTGGTCACAGTGCGTAACGTCACAGCAGATGTTACTAAATGACGAACCCATGCAGTCCCTGTTTAAATACCGTTTAATGGCAGCCTGAAGGCATTGATCAAGATTAAAAAGACGCAATATCATACGTAATGTGGTAAATCGATATATACCAAATGTCTTCATTAGATAAAACACATGACTTTATTGCATAATACTTCTTTGTTATCAAGGGGAGATGCCATATCCGGGACTTGAGGACGACGAAGTGCAAACAGCAATCCAGGATGGAAATTACCTCGAGAAACCGAATAATTGCGACAGCACAACGTAAGTATGTCAGAAGGCGACACGTTGATGCACTTGATGATACAATGATTCTGGGATTCCGGTAAAAGTCGATGCGTCAATTGCCAATTGTCATAATTCGTGTGTCGTGGCCATAGTCCACTCGTTAAAATGCACTATTATCACCCAACAACCGTGCCATCGAGCGTTCATCTTTGGCGACTGTCAGTACATCTTGGTGGGCGCGTAAGAATTTCTTAACGCCTACTTTGATTTAGTTTGAGGCATTTTCTTAAGGATCTATGATGAACGAGTGTAATATACACGTGTGACCTTGGGTGTCGGATATATAGTGGTATTTAGGGCAATTAGTTTTAGTCGGAACTTCATGATAGAGTTATGCATGGCAGATAAAGACAGTGTGGAAGTGCAAAGCGCTATAGGCGAGATATTATGTCGCAGTTGTAAATTAAATTACAAGATTATGTTGTGTTTTCGCCTTCACAGCTATGACCTATTGGTCGAATGTTGGATACACAACACAGAGAGACGTCCCGGCTTTCAATATGTCATGAACTGCTTGATGAAATACCAATCGGAGAAAACAAACGCCAGCGCCGATGAGCACACGTACGAAGCTGTGGTCTGAAGACAGAGAAATGGTGGAGCATGGAAACAAAATGGTTGCTCAACATCACAACATAATTGGAGATATGACGAGACGCAACAGAAATAATGTATTGATCTTAATGCGAAAACGGGAGCGGTAAATCGCATAGTCTTTCCTGGCTTTTGAAATGACAGACTTTACTTGTTACAGTATGCAAATCGCAAACTGTTTTTAATTGATGTGGCATTTAGTTGCCTGGTGTTAGTGTTACGGTCATGGAAATGCTTAGCTGCGTGGTGTTATATATAACATATATAACAAGCTTATATATTACAAGCTTATATATAACAAGCATGTGTTATATATAACATATATATAACATCACCTCAAAGAACGCACTTGCAATAGATATAGCAAACTTTAATATGTAAATCATCGCTGCATAACATGTTGCACTAAAGCAATGTCTCCTCGATGCAACACCGAGAAAGAATAAAAGTAAACAAGATCAAGTATAGCCCTTTATTCCGTGCATCTGAGCGTTACGTTTGTGCAGGGGCGGATCTAGGAACTTGCCAAGGGGTGGGTTGCTCTCTGAAAAACTTGCGACCGGAGCGGGGGGGGAGGGGGGCATTTTGAAACGTCACAGATGGCTTATATTGCCACGGAAACGAAACAAGATTTAAAGCGATTCGAACGTTGAGTGATAATTAAGTGACCACATATATATTAGTCTTTCCGCAATTGCTTCTAAGTGTGCTGCAGCAAATGCATCGTCAAATCTGAAATACAGGTCGTAACGAAACATCACGGCGACACCTTTTTTGCCCGCAGACGTTATCCCAATATTTCGAAAACACTTTGGCAAAAACGTTTTGCTAGCAACATAAATATAACGTTTTGTAAACGTCATGAAATCGCTTGAGCAATAACATTTGGTCAAAACTTTAATATAACGTTTTCAAAACGTCACGAAAAGCGTGTGGCAATAAGGATTTCCTCGTGCGAGTAGGTAACATTTTTAAAATCATGCAAATTTTATCATCATAGCGTTTTCTTCATAACCTTTAAACATGTTTTGAAAATGAGAAACGTTATGAGTGAGCTGGGAATCCTCTATTCTTCTTGATCTAGACTTTCTGTCTCTCTGTTTTCTCTTCTGGCGGAAGTTTACAAACCCACGTGCCCTACCGAGTTACCGTCCTACTTCCTGTCCTGCTACCCCCAGCTCCCCCTAGCGAGTGCTCTTCTACCTATCCTGACTTACGCTGCCGCCATTTGCTAGATGGGGGCCACTAAACGTGTAAGTCGGCGCAAGAATAGGCCTGGCCGTTAGATTTGTTCCGTCGGGAGGCTGGGCAGCGGAGTACCGTCTAACCGCCGGTGTGTGATAAAGCCCCTCTCAGACCCCAGATACCTTGTGTGAGGGTTGTGAAAGGCCACACAGCGCCAGACCCGAAGCAAGAAGTCACAACGAAACTGCACTGTACCATTAGGACGCATGTTTTAACGACAAAATTCAATTATCAACTGCGCCCATATATGCGCCGTGGTCATATTTAGACAAATGGCAAATGTATGTTATCATCGTGCAATATAGGCTTCCCATTGAAAAGCATGAGCGAACGGTGCATCCCTGACGAAAGCAGTTGCAGATATTAAATCCTTACGTTTAAGCTTAACGTTTAAGCTATACATTTTGTTATGATAAATGAGCCATGAAACCGCACAGCGAGACAGTTGTCACTGCGTCGGTAACTATGATATCTGGCTATTTTAATAAAAGCTGTACAATAATGGTCCTTTGGTCACATCCACCAGTTTTGAACATTTTCGAGGGACACGACGCCACTGCGTTTGTTGCACTACCCCTAACGCCTTCTGAGATTTCGGATTAGGTGTTGGATTTGCCTAGCGTTCAGCTTAACTATTTTTAGCTTCCATTTCAAAATGGTGGCCACTCCCTTGAGAAAACAATGTTGGTTTTTCCATTTCACATTTGATAGGTTAATAAAACTGGTTACGCACAGTCCGATGCATAACACACATTATGTGACTTGCGGCGTGTCGGCAAAATGAGAACCACCACTGAAATGTATATATGGCACACTACAGGCGGCAAGATACCCAATATGTACGCTATCCTGACAATGCCGACCGCCAAATTACAGCTGACAAGCGGAGAATCCATATGTTAATAGCTGAAATCGGGGAACAGCTTGTTTTGGGCAGCCTGATTTATCATGATTAAATTGGATGATTGATGAGTACATATCCAATATTTGCATCATGCACATGAATGATTTTATGATCCGGTCATGAGTCAGCCAATTGAGCTCAATAATCAGTGTTGTTTTTCTACGACTGACAATGATATATTTTTCCAAAATAATCCATTAATGTTCACGAACATATAATTAAGGGCCCTAACCCTAGCCTTAAGCTGGGAATAAAATTAAAAAAACAAACGAATAATAGTATTTACTAAATGATTGTGCTGCTACAGTCTCTGTCATGTAATTTTTACATGATAAATATTTATTGCTTTGGGTCTACGGATTGTCGCAGGCCAGCGTCAGACACTAAGAAATTGTCCTCTCAGCTTCTGCGTATGACAAATTGATTTCTTAGTCTCCTTCATTCACCCTCCTCCTGCACACTAGTCTTCTTCTAGCCATGCACGTATGGCTGTCGTTTAAGAATCCATGTTGCATTCCATAGTGAAAAATCAACTTCACATGACAATTTGAATCGTTTAAAGATAACTTTCGTTATAAGATAAAAGTACTTTCTGATACAAGATTACTGATGTATGAGCTCCTCCAAAGTTGTTATTCTTCAAAAGAGTGGCAGTAATATATATTTATATATATATTTATTTGTTAAACGAATGATTACATTAATGATTACATTACTACAGTGTTGGGGGTGTGCCGCCCATGCCGTAGAGAGAATTTGGCGAGCGAAAGTAAAGTGCCCGATTTTGTGGTCACTCAGAGAGAATTTTTTGGTTAAAAATGACATCTAATATAGATAATCACAACATTGTGGTTTAAAAGGCATATAAAATAGACACTGGCATTCATGTCAAAGTGTCTGGAGGATAATTAGACTATATAGTCAAGAACTGCAAGTTTGAAAAAAGGCAATCTCAGATGGGCATATATCGAGAGAAATTGTTGATTTCTGCTTTCGGGGATTAGTAGTCGTCAATATCTTATAAAGATTACGTCACAATGGGAATTCCTAAGCAACCGAATGATATGCCACAGCCATGCTATATAACGCATACATATAGTGTCGTCTCGTATAACTAATGTTAAGTAGTCATGACAATGATACAACTATAATTTCACACTTGCAGTGTAATCTCTCCGTCTTGTGCAAATGGACCTGTTTTTCGTGCACCCGGTGTGGCATGCGGAAGAGTCCCTCCGTGCACAGCAGTCCCACGTATATAATATACATGATATTGAGACCGTCTGCGACCCATGTGTTCGTACGGTACCATTATGATAGATACAAGGGAAGGCATCTCTGCATGGGGGGAAATCCCACATACCACACCGGCGTCTCTCGCTCGACCCAAGGCCGAGGTTCCGAACCAACCCTTCTAATATAGCTAACTTAATACGGTCATGAAAAGTCAGCCGCACGCAGTGAGTAAAAAAGTTAAAAACACACGCATAACTTCCGCTTGTACGGCTTGGCTTTTGTGCATATATCATTATACACAAATAATTAAATATCAATCGATCTCACATGGAAACGTATAGGAGGATAGACAAAGAGAAACCACAGAAGAGTGCATTTGAAAACAACATTTATACTTGGTTTTAAACACGGCTAACGTTACCGTAGCTAGTTGACGGACAAATAAAATGATAACAATTGAGAGTTGGAGGTTGATGGTCATTTTATTAATGACATGACGCAACATGATATCGCATGCTTGCGTAATAAATTTGCCAAATATGGCAAGATACATAAATATGCCAAATTTGTAATTCCATATATGGATTTGGCCGGCAAGGTTGGGAACCAAACCGGCCAAAACCCGAAAAAAAAAAAAAAACAACAAAGGCGTGCGGATGGGGTGGTGGGTGGATGCTTGTTGATGGTCCAGTCAGGCCGCCGGAGATCCAGAAGAGGGCGAAATCCAGATGAGGGCTGGGTGTTATAGGCCTTGCCTATAAACCTTGCCCTGCGCACAAAAGCATAGTTACAACACAATCAGGAGGTACAGACTTTAGTGACCGAATCGTAAACAGACATAAAGGGTATCGCGTACATAAAAAAGAAAAGACATAAGTGAGATGTTTAATACCGCATAAAATTACTTATAGACGCATGTAATAAGTTTCATAAAACGTCTTGTGGCTTGCTATGTCCATCAACCACATGCCATGCCTTGCCTTTTCATATCAGCAATTAACACTGCAACCATTATACTGTTGGGCTGACAGGATGTGAGATCACACAGGCCTCGGCCAGTGGCAAAGTTCGTTGTGGCAATAAAGCAGTGGGATTGGAATACTCCACTCGCTATACTGCCGGAAGGATCGGGGTGTGATTTCCTTAAAGTCCGGCTCTTCACTGAGTATCGGGTGGTGCATTCCACGCCCCTGGCTATTTTCATCTTCCAGGTGGCATGCCAGCCTGTCTATGTAATTTCCAACGTCCCGCGGTTCCATTTCCTCCCTCCGCGACACACCCATGTACGCTGTCCGTGAGGGGTTGGAACTCCGAACCAGCCGACCCTCTATGAAGTCACTCAGGACCATGTACTTGATAAGCGTCGATCTGATGTCTAACCAGGGCTTAGTGGGGACTCCCAAAGCCTCTCCCACGGCGGGGTAGAGGACCACGGGTCCTCTCATCAGTTCCCGCGCCTCACTCTGCAGGTCACTATGCACGTGGGATTCTTGATCGTGGAGTGCCCTACAGACGACGGCCACCACCAGACTCAGCATATTCCTGTACCCCCGACGTCCGTTGCCCTTCAGCCTTAGCAAACGAACATGTCCTTTTCGAAGGGAGTGACCAACCCATTTCCTCAGGTTTGCCACAATCACTTCCCCACCTGCCACTGTCACGGAGACATCCGTATCGTCTCCGTGCTGTGCAGGGCTGCCACGCGCGGCAGCCGCAAGTCATGCGGCTAGTACGTACCCTCCTGATATATCATTACACATGCGAGTTGATGCCTATTGCTTTGGGCAGCATTTCATCTGGCAGGGGTTTACATTGGGTGATACCGGGTGTATGGTTGGTCCAGTCCGCCCACTTCTATGTATGTTTTCGACGCCAAACGATTTGAGGATGGTGTCTATGGTACAAACTGCTGGATAATCCAGGTATGCGACTTTATTTTATATTTTATAGGGCACAGCGTTTTGCAAACTTGCGGTAGCCTAACCTAAGTGTTATATTTTTGGTAGAAATTAATCGAGGTATGTTTGTAATCTTTTAGCAACAACATGGCGGTTACGAATATCCTAGATGGCGTCCATAATGGGCGCCGAAGTTAAAAAAATACGGGGATTTTTAGCCAATTAGCAGGTTTCGTTTTCCTTGACGGTGTCATGTTAAGACACAGAGACGGATACGTAGTTAAGTTAAAGAAACCAGTTTTAGGAGTGTTGGGCAACAACTGGTCACTATTTCTCATGAAGTCATGGTGCGGGGTGGGGGGGGGGCGCGTCTTTATCAAACATCGGGATAACGACGATGGGCGAACTCGGTTTGCTTATCGAAATGACTGTTAGTTCTGTGGCTGTAGGACAGGCAACAATCTGACAGGGCCA
The DNA here is from genome assembly GCA_964019135.1 of Arenicola marina. Lineage (NCBI taxonomy): Eukaryota > Metazoa > Annelida > Polychaeta > Arenicolidae > Arenicola > Arenicola marina. The sequence continues at coordinate 15,753,204 of OZ025250.1, forward strand.
GACTACAGCCACAGATCAAACCAAGCATATGAGCTTTAAATGCCTTGAGTTGCCATCACATGCCAGCTCCGTAAAACTAAGCAACACTCCATAGATGTTTTGTTCCTATGTAGTACCGTAGATATCTTTCATAAGTAGAAAATGTGATAAATGTGTGATAATTAATATTCATTAGAGTACCTGGCTACATATGATGTTATTGTATTGTGTGATCAGCCGCTGGCGGCACTGCTATTGTAGTGTATGTCGCATCAAATATGTGCGTCAGTGTATGTGTGATGATTGTATGTGTGATGATTGTATGTGTGATAAGTGTATGTCGCATCAAGTATGTATGTCAGTGTTTGTGTGATGAGCGTGCACACGATAAGTCAAGAAGTTTGTATGAAAAAAAATTAATCTATGCATCTACCCATGCTTGAAATGTCAAGGGAGTAGTTTCGTATACCTGACCTCAGCAACCTAGATATTCACTAATTACAAACAAGAAAAAACTATCGCCATGGCGAGGGGTGAGTACCCCGCCTCCCCCCGTTAACGAGGTAGCGATACCCCTCGGTTGGCTGTTGTTTTCGTGCGAGTTGATGGCTATTGCTTTGCAGTATTTCGTCTGGCAGGGATTCACTTTGGGTGACACCGGGGTTAGGGTTGGTCGACTCCGTCCACTTCTATTTATGTTTTCAAAGCCAACAGTTTTGAGGTTGCTTTCTATGGTACATAGGCTGTAGAATTACATTATGCGAAAATCAAGTCGTTCGTTATTTCGCGTTTAAGATGGCCAATGGATTTTATATTTCAATGGAATTAATCAGAAACAGCGGTTTGCAAACTAGCCTAAGCGTTATATTTTTGGAAGAAATTAGTCGGGGTATGTTTGTAATCCTGTAGCAATAACATGAAGGTCGCGAAAAATCCTGTAATGATTTTCAGCCTATTTCCAGATTTCGTTTTCCTGGGTGGGGCGTTAGTTTAAGCCACTTTCAAACAGAAACGGCGCAAACAGATGTAAACGGATACATAGAGTTAAACATAAAGTTGTAGGGGTGTTGAGTAACAAATTTGGTCACTATTTCGCTTGACGTCATGATGGAGGTCGACACGCCTCTATGAGACAACGCGATCACGGCGACGGGCGAACTCGGTTTGCTTCACACCATGACTATTTGTTAGTTATGCGTGATAATTATAGTTTCATACGTATATATGTTTATACATTTATCTGCTATAACGATTTGTATTACGTATATGTATGCTCGGTTGGTTGCATGTTCGGGAAGCTTTGGCCACTTTTGGTCATGTCGATACAATATGATATGTATGTGTTTGTGTGATATGTATAAACATATATGAGATACGTATATGTGGGCAACATCTGCCAGTGATAAAAATATGAGTGAAGGATATAAAGTGTAGTAATGCTCTGATAATCTGATGCATGTTTGGTAAAGATACGGTGCCAATGTGTGTGTGCGATACGTGTATGTGTGATGATTGTATGTGTGATAAGTGTATGTGTGATGATTGTATGTGTGATGATTGTATGTGTGATAAGTATATGTCGCATCAAATATGTGCGTCAGTGTTTGTGTGATGATTGTATGTGCGATGTATTGTATGTGTGGTGATTGTATGTGTTATAAGTATATGTCGCATCAAATATGTGCGTCAGTGTTTGTGTGATGATTGTATGTGTGATGATTGTATGTGTGATAAGTATATGTCGCATCAAATATGTGCGTCAGTGTTTGCGTGATGATTGTATGTGCGATGTATTGTATGTGTGGTGATTGTATGTGTGATAAGTATATGTCGCATCAAAAATGCGCGTCAGTGTTTGTGTGATGATTGTATGTGTGATGATTGTATGTGTGAAGAGTATATGTCGCATCAAATATGTGCGTCAGTGTTTGTGTGATGATTGTATGTGTGATGATTGTATGTGTGATAAGTATATGTCGCATCAAATATGCGCGTCAGTGTTTGTGTGATGATTGTATATGTGATGATTGTATGTGTAAAAAGTATATGTCGCATCAAATATGTGCGTCAGTGTTTGTGTGATGATTGTATGTGCGATGATTGCATGTGTGAAGAGTATATGTCGCATCAAATATGTGCGTCAGTGTTTGTGTGATGATTGTATGTGTGATGTATTGTATGTGTGGTGATTGTATGTGTGATAAGTATATGTCGCATCAAATATGCGCGTCAGTGTCTGTGTGATGATTGTATATGTGATGATTGTATGTGTGATAAGGATATGTCGCATCAAATATGTGCGTCAGCGTTTGTGTGATGATTGTATGTGTGATGATTGTATGTGTGATAAGTATATGTCGCATCAAATATGCGCGTCAGTGTCTGTGTGATGATTGTATATGTGATGATTGTATGTGTGATAAGGATATGTCGCATCAAATATGTGCGTCAGTGTTTGTTTGATGATTGTATGTGTGATGATTGCATGTGTGATAAGTATATGTCGCATCAAATATGTGCGTCAGTGTTTGTGTGATGATTGTATGTGTGATAAGTGTATGTCGCATCAAATATGTGCGTCAGTGTTTGTCTGGTTAGGGCGCACACAATAAGTATGCATGTGATCAGTAGATAATGTGATAAATGTGTGATAATTAATATTTATTGGAATACTCGAATACATATAACGTTACTCTACTGTGTGATTAGCCGTTAGCGGTACTGGTATGGTAGGGTTTTGTCGCAATGTCGAGCTAACGTTCCTGCTATCATTTGCTAGGTTTTACCTTCTGACACCGCCCCAAAAGAGAGATTGAGAAATAGAGAAAGGACGCATTCCATTTGTTCAAAATGGATAGCCTTATGTTTCTTGCTTGATATAGCCTCCCTCAGATTAAGCATCAATATCAAATTATTGAACACACCCCTCATTTGCATAGTTAAATATGTGTAAGTTCCTACTCTACTTCAACAATGTATGTCCTTGGCATGAAACACTCACATCTCGTTTCAGCGCATGACACCACAATCCATATCGGAGGATTCATAATCATTCGCACAGCTGTAATATTAGACATAGATTTAATGAGCGGACAATCGCCGTCGCCTGTTATGTATGACTTTTTGCTTTTGTAGGCAAGACCGAACAGATGGGATCATTCAGTCTTATGCAAGGTAGTGTCTTCCAATCGCTACCCAATCACCTACCACGTGCCCTTCTCTTCCGCCCCCCCCCCCGCCCCTCCCCCCCCCCATCTCCTACCCTTCCACTTACCATGTTCCTTCCCCCACCGCCACCTAGCTCACCCCCAACGCCAACTAGCTCACCCCACCACGTTCTTTTCTCCATCGGCTCCTTCCTTTTTGAACCCCCTGCAGAAACATCTGCTAAAAGACCGTTTCTGTTATTCACGACCTGATTTGGCTCACCCTTGCACCTAGCGCATGTTTTGCCTTCTTCTCGGAATGGTCACGGCCTAGTAAAAGGGCCTAACATTGGCGTGTTTGTGGTTCTAGGCATTTCTAAATAGTGCTCGAAGTCCGTTCGTTTTGATGTTTATGCAGCACCAATCAACTGTGGGAATTATGATCAATTTTCCCGGTTTCCAAGACTGTTGGTAATTGCTCAGTGGCCGACCAGTTAAACGGATATGACGGGCAGGGAGCACCGCCGTGTGGAGAGCTTGGTGTTTACGCACCTTGCCGTCTCGGTGAACGGAAACGGTTACATATGGCAGGTGGCAACAACGGCGAGGGATTTTAATTGAGAAACCGAACCTTAAACTACCCCATATTGCCACATTTATCAGACCTGAGGTGAAAGTCTCACCAACGTTTTAAAATACAAACGGTCGCAGTGACATCGTGTTTAGAAATGAGGCACTAAGTAAAGTGTCGCCACAAACGGGTGTATTTGCCTCGCACCTCACCGTCACCATAATGCCCCGTAGAGATGCATCAGTGTATACCGACAAATATGTCATTGATATGAAATAACGATCTCCTGGCAGAGGGCACTCCGCTTGAGCCATAGTTCCTCTCCCCGACGTCAAATTTTACCATCAGAATTATCCGTCGTACGTGAATTCAGATCATAAGACTGAAGCGTTTTGAACTTTGACCCCGTGTTATTTTGAATTATTGTTCTCGTTTAAGGCAACCATTGTGATCATACGACAACATCGTGTCTATATGTCTATAACCATAAACAGGTTAACGGTGGGAATGATATGCATATATGTGAAAGATTTAGTTACACAGAATTGCTCACTCTCCAGTGAGCGTATAAACAAGTGTATGGATCGACCAATGGAGTAGTCAGTCAAATATTTTGCAACATATTTACCGTTATTCCCTCGTCGATTTTATCGATTTATCGGGCCGGAGGCCCTGTGGCATTTCTTTCACACCTGTAATTTTACGAAAATGGCTGACTGATAAATAAGTCGTTCCATCTATTATTTCACACATTGATACTAAATCGATCAATTGCTCAGCAGCAATCGTTAATGGTCGCTGTAAGCAACGATCTGAGGATAAATGGAAATCAATTGCATATGTTATGTTTCGAAAAATCAATAAACCTTAATTTGAAAATAGGAATTTAACACTTGGCACTTTGCAGCAATTTATGTTGTGTGTAACTTTGAAATAGCGGTAGCTGAGGGTGAATTACCTCCTTTATTCACTGAATAAGTCCTTGACATTGATTTGGGGTAATCCATGGTGTATATAATCTGTTGAACGACGCCCTGGCGGGTAAGAGTGCAAAGGTATAGATAAATTTCCCGACAACGGCGCTGCAGCGAAGCTCAACAGGAGCAAGTCGACGACAAGGAGTGGCCCATATTATAGCTATTAGGCATTTAAACGACGCTTAATTTCCATTGATGTCAATTCAAGGTGATCTTAACTTGTTCATATATGATCCAAATTTTAACATAGTTTATGCCAGATTAATCCTACGACACATATGTCTATTTAAGTGGGTCCGATATGGTCCAGATACGAATAGCGAAGCTACATAACAAATACATAGCGGAGCTGGTGAGGTAACCTTGTTTATTTCCACTTTAACCTACACTGGATTGTTCCAGCTGTTTCTGATGTGACATAACCAGAAACAAAGCCTATTAAGGAATAACACATTTAAAACATTTACATTAACCTCTAATCCTCTGCGTACTATAATACAATATGCCCTATTTGTGAAACAATATCTACAGCAGGATCAATCAAATTAGATACGGGTCTGTAATCGTCTTAGAGATATCAGGTAGTGCTTGGTCGTGGTCCTGATGATCATCATGTTAGTGCCATAGGCTTACCGATGAAAAGTACTTATAGCCAATTACAAAAGACAATGACGTATCGAGTTAGATTTAAGAGCACGTGACAGCTCCTCGATGTACATAATGCGTTCCTCCAGAGATAGTCCAAGACCTTAGTAATATGATACCTTTCGAAATTGCAGATGGCTCCCCGCTGCATGCTACAGTTGCAGGGGTGTCTGATGTCGTAATGCTTAAGCTTACAAAGTATAAAACATGCTTCAAACAGGGACAAACGCCAAGCCGAATTCGTTTTCTCTTTTAACTTTACTAATGACCACGATGCCTCTCGCTCATGTGGAGTATTCTTCTCATACGCAAAGAACTGCTCAGATACGCGTATCACAAATGAACAGGATCAAACAATGTGTTTTCTACACTGTGATTTTCTCTACTATAATTCAATTCACATATCCACAGCATCCCACTAAAGAGATTGAGTACGTCGTAATGGATCCTCAGCAGCAAGTAGCAGTCGAGTAGTAACATGAGCTTCCCGCGGCTTCGTCCCAGGTATAGCCGAACATATCCATATCAGGCTGCAAAAATGCCAGAAGCCTATTGAATAATGACGGGTGCTTTATTCGGAAGTCATTGAGGTAATCATCGTACTTGTAGTAGACTGAACGAGACTTATCTGTGATGTTGAAATTGGGGTTGACGTTTCCGTGTTCTATTCTGGACTCCCATCCAAATTTGTCTCTGAGCATCAACTGGTCATATTCACATGTCTCCACTTTGAGGATGATATCATAATGAAGAACACACGGATGTGTGCTAGTATAATAAGGCATCCAGTGTTTATTCGAGAGACCGGTCAATACTTCTTCGACGAAAGTTGGGAAGTCAAGATACTGTGTTTTCTGTGTGTGGATAACCCTTTGATAATAACCGGATACGAACCTCTGGAGGGGATGTCGAACTTGGATGAGTTTGGTGTAGTTGTGAAATAACCGCTGCACTTCCGTCAGAGAAATCCTCCCAAGTCTGGTGAATCCCTTTAATTTCATGAGATCATCTGCTGACACAGTATGGTATCTTTGATGGAAAGGTATGGTGCGGCCATTAGCGGTAACTTGCGCTATAAACGACAAATCCAACTTGTTCAGCTGTGAGAAGTAATGTGTCAGCGCCCGAGTTCCCGCTTTGGACACCATGCAAATAAAGATGCGCTGATCGGGATTGATAAATATGGCCATGGGGTCATCATAGTCATCCTCCTTCACAGTAAGATCTCGGCTGGCTAATGACGAACATACCTCCTCCACTATATGCCGCCTCGTTTCAAGAGCACAAGTTAACGTTTCAATAGGTGTATCACTGTTTGCTGTGTCGACATGATCTTGCATTGTGGTAGCATCCGGTGCGGATGCCATTGTTTTGTCGTTGTTTCTTCGTGACGTAAGACGAGCTTCCATTGGGCCAACGGTGATAGCATACTCGCTTTCTATTGGCCCCAAAACCTCCAAGCTTTCGCCCTGAAGCAAATATTTCCGGGGAGCCCAGATCAGCATCACCAGACAGCACACAGGAAACAGTCCCAATGTAATCATGGAGTAACGTTTCCGAGGGGGCGTCAGGCTAGTAACCGCCATTACGTCACAATTCAACTCTGCAACAAGGGAACATTTCTTCTGGTTATTTAGATTGTCAAAGTTTTCCGGGCATTTTGCATGCTTTAAAACCCGAAACCATCTCTTGTGTATAATTTTGGACTACTTCGCCAGTCCGGGTCGATCAACATATGTGACTATGCAGGAATGTATCGTTAATCCGTATCTGCAAGATCACTGGCCTACATTACAAACAATGACATTAAGTAATGGTCAAAAGATAATTGTTTTTGTTGCAACAATACCTTAATTACAAGAAGAATATGTTTGCATTGTATTGTACCTACCGGCTCTAAAGTTGGCTTGGATTTGCTTACTGGTAGAACTCATAAGTAGAACAAATTGGCAACAAAATATTTCGACACACGAGTAGGAAATGAAATGTGTCTTCGATTACTTCGTTATCTTCATTTGCACAACATTTACATACATAGTCATCTCTAGACAACGCATACCTTCTGATTTCTGTGAGTTTTTTTAACCGAATGTTAAGTAGAAATCATATGGTCATAATATTAATATTAATATAATATTAATATTGCCAAAAACATATAGCCGACCAAGCTATATATATATAGTACGTACGCTGGTTCACCAATGTTTCGTCAATCCGGGAAGCCTGCACATCCCAAACTACGATGAAAATTAGCCATCTGCCTGCTTCCATTATATAGCCCATGAGGAGATCAATTATCGACTTTAATATGTTATTGAAAACGTCTGTGTGCGGTGTTAAATAACACACACACTTTAAATGTCGAAGATAAATCTAACGTGTTGAATGGAAAGACCTTCCCACAAACCTAAACTTAATCCAGTGTCTGCTTTCATCATATAACCAATGTGGGCCCAGTATCGACTTAAATATAATGTTATTGAGAATATTTTGCTTGAGGTTAGAATAAAAAGAAAGGTGTATGGGGAGTAGTGATAGGTATGTCGATGACTCCAAATGTCGCAATGTTTTCTAGGCAAGACCTTCTCGCAAACATTGACTCGTGTTACGATTACCAGAGCTGACTTAAAGGCCAGATCGGGCAGCTTGTAGAACGTAGGCGAGCTTTGTCTGCCAAATCAGCCGACAACAATGTCTCCGGTGTGTACCTGATCTAGAGATCCTATTGATGACGTGATCTGCCTTACATAATTCGCCTCCAACATACCTGTAGAGCTGATGCTCCCTATTTTCATTGATACTTGGAGGCTGTCTAAACAGCTTTCAATGCTCATTGTTTGTCGGCCTTGCGAGCATGTTTTCTGTTCCATATATCAACAGCAAGTGGCCATGCTGTTTATATAGGTGGTTCGGGCCTGAAAACCTATCAGTATTACTGTTTTATTCTTGCAAACATATAACAAAGTACTCCTTGCGCCGAAGTCAGGACGTTTTACTGTCTTGTTTTTTTATAATAAAAAATAGCTGAACATATCCAAAACCGCATTGACCGCCATCTTAAAATTTTATAGGGGTGGGGGCTTGGTCCTCACTTTTTAGAGAAGTAGCCCGAGAAGACACCTTTTTTTATTATTGCGTTGTAATGAGCCTATGTTTAATTTTCGTGTGTAAAATTGTTTATTTCGAATCTAATTAGTTATGGGTACATAGCAGCCATACATCTGACACATAAAATAGTAGTTCACAGCAGGTATACAGTTAGGTATAATCTAAATTGTCGCTAAGTGATGTTGCATTCTATATAATATCTTTCTCGATTCTGTTCTAAGTATATTTTTAAATAATAATGATCGATAGTGCAGTTCTTTTCTAAGGAAAGGGACAGTTTCATCCAAGTTCTTGATTTCTGTTGGGCGTTGCATACCAGCCATTCTTTATAAATAAAATAGGTCATAAGTGAGATAATAAAATTCGTTGTATTCTTATCCCCATATACAGCGTGATGTAAACAAATATCAATCTTTAATACATCGGCAGTACAGGACCATATTTTCTTTGCATGTTTACATTGCTATAGAAGGTGCCAGATATATTCCACGGTTCCGCATATTTGGCAACAATTGCTGTTAGTTTTCCCCCATTTATACACATGTTTTATTACATGGGAGTATCGAGTTTAGTATTTTATATCTGAATTCTGTAAGTTTAAGATCTTGAATCTTTACTATGCTTCGTTCATATATATCAGAGAACGTGATTTCTTCATCTGAAAACAAACTTGTTTCTGCCTTTCTACGTAATAGTATATTTTAAACCCTTTATATTTGAGTTTTGTCAAATAAGTTATCATATCTGGCGTTGGGAAAAAATCCTTACTGTTTGTAAGTACATGATCTGTTATTGCAATATGGTCTTAACCCTTTCAACAGAAGCATTTTACTATGATATATATTTGCTGATCCAGTGACCCTGCGACAAACGTCAGGTGTCTTATATGAGTTATTCCATATCCAATAAATTGCTTAATATATAAACCACGTTTCTTTTTATTTACATCATTATAGGAAACGTTGCGATGTCCCCAGATACCTTAGTTTAGCACATCATCCCTATGTTTTGGTTTCATTGGTTCTTTCAGCTTACTGTAAGCTATAATAATTTCTTGATAAAATAATGACAAGGACATAATAATAGGCAAACTGCAAGCATTAACATCAATGACATCTAAACAGAGGATGCGTGGTCCTAAACTATTTAGGTACATCCGAGACAAAAAGTTTCAGTTATCAGGTTCACTGGTAATCCGTTTAACAAATGAGGGTTTTATGTCATTAATATAAGATTTGACGTCTATCAAGTTGACACCACTTTGAGTGACTATATCAATAAATTACGCTTGATGCGATTCTGTGGTCCCCATATAAAACCATAGAATATTTTGTGTAACTTCTTTATAATCCCATCTGGAATCGTGCAGTGTGTAGCTAGAAATGTGATTTTAGGTAGCGCGTGTGTTTTGATTATCAGAACCTTGCCAAATATAGTTAGGTGCCGTTTTTTCCATACATTTTACTTTGTCATGGCCGACATATGTGCCTAAATATCGTATTGGCTCACTGGAGATCTGAATCCCGTAAATAACTTTATTGCTACCGTGTTTACTGTCTAAATGTACGCCTATGTATTTGTTTTTGCTGAGCCGTGGGCCTAGGAATTTCCTAAACTCATGAATTTCATATAATGCGATTGGTAGTTGTTGCTCATTTTCCATGAAGAGGATACCATCATCGGCGTATTGAGTTATTTTCAGAATGTATCTGAGACCCTTAAAGTTAGTCTTAAGACCCTGAAAGTCCTGGTTATGTTTCTGTCTTGTAGCTAAAATTTCTACAACTATATTAAACAGCAAAGCTGATAGTGGGCATCCTTCTTTAACACCTCTGTTTATATTAAACGACGTGATAAATGTCCGTTGTTTCTTATGCAATGAGCATATACATACATTATATGTTTTTTCTACAGTAAAAGTTTAGAAAAACAGCACACTACATTAATTGCTACAATAAGGGGCACTGTTTATCAGTGACATGCGGGTCTTTCGTACATAGTGATATAGGTAACAGGCGGCTGCCTTTCGGTATATATATATATATGTATACATATATAAGGGATACGCTGTATATGTTTTTATTTCAGCGCGGAGAGGTGCGTAAGACTCGTGTCACTGAAATTCGTCGCTCAAGTCAACTCTGTTATAAATATGACATGTTATATATGGTGTCACCCATTACACAGCCCGTATAGACAAAATGGTACAAGGATGGTATCAACAGACCAAACATACAAACCCTTGCAGTTATAGTTATGCAACTGGTATATACGTTGTTAATGCAAAAAACCCAGTGGCACTTACATATGTTAACTTAGCATGCAGGTTACATGCTAGTGTTCCTGAAAGATACAAAGGAAAAAAATCGTTGTTAACTTGATGTCACCATATTCTCACATTTATGTAATTACATTTCATAATCACCTTCATTGACATTGAGTGGCATGATCTCTTCATAGACATTACCTCTTATAATCGCTTCATAGACATTACCTCTTATAATCTCTTCATAGACATTACCTCTTATAATCCCTTCATTTACATTATGTGGCGTGACAACCTCATGGACATTACATCGCATGATCCATTCATAGACTTGGTTCAAACATATTTTTATTTCGCAACCGGAAAACAGGCAAGGCCTATAATAATGCCTTTTGCACATAATAATAATATATAATAGAACACACTGTAGCGTTTAGGAAGCTGAAACTTGTGTATGACTCAAATCCGAGGCTTCCGGGTGACGCGAGTGGTAAACAGTATGCAGTGAACTGCATCGTGAAATTGAAGTAGTTTGAATTCCTGAATCCCAAGGTTTTGAATATTCCCCCAGCGATGTCAGTATGTTATATTGTCGTGTTACTCTTCTGTGCTTTTATATGATATGTTGGTTTAGTCTTTCGCCTTATAATATAACTGTAATTAGGGAATAAGAGCAGAGGTGGATTAGCGATTTGGTTCTGCGTGATGTACTACGGGAGAGTATAGCCTGTTGTCAAAAGTATTGACCATACAATGATTATTCCGCCTGGCCTTGTTTTCGTTGTTTAAATTACGTAGGTGTTTTTTTTTGTTTTTCGGCTTGAGACGCAACAGAGTTTATTGGTTTTTTCTTCTTATTAATATCAGCTTATTTTTTTGTATTGCAGTTTGAACCATACATAGCATTAATACCAGAATAAATGAGTATGCGTATCAAACGCTGGACTTGACTTTGAATACCTCAGTAGCGTGTGGGCTACACACACACACACACACCAGTAAATACAGATTCAAAGAATTAACACTATGGTTGCCATTTGTTCGATGATTTAATCACGCAGCAATAGGTACACTTGATGTCTATTTAAAGCGTTTACTATTTTCGATATATTTATGTACAGCTGTGAAGATTTCTACATTTGTATCGTAAGACAAGGATGGGTTACCAAAAAGCAGTGTGCCTAGTGACATCGGGGTATGAGTAACTATTTTTCCCATCAGTATTTCGCGCTCATTTGTGTATGTTGGACAAGAATAGAAAAAATGAACGCTATCTTCGCTAGCAGCACCGCAGTTGCACCACGGGCTGTCGACAATATGCATATGAAATAGATGAGCATTTAAAGTACTTCAATTCATATTTAGACGCGCGTGAATGACACTCGTCTTCCGACTTCCTAGATAATAAAGCTTCCTTAAACTGTGGACGTCTGTTTTCTTACAGAGTTGTCTTTTAAACTCATTGAAATCGGTAGTTGTTAGAATATGAACGGGCAGTTCGTTCTACCTTCTAATTGTACTGGGAACAAAAGAATTGTAAAACGTAGTTAATCTTGCCCTGATAGGTGTAACACTGTTTGTATTAGAGTTTCGTAGAGCATAGGAAGTTCTAGAATCGACCGTTGGAGGAATTAAATTAAACATATATTCTGGAACTCTAGTATACAATAGTTTGTGAAAAAGCAATAGTTTAAACTTATCCCTTCGCGTGGCCAGTGTCGCCCATCCCAGTTCATTGTAAATATGGAGATGGCTTGTATATTTAATAGCTCCACAAACCAACCTACCCGCCCTCAGCTGCATCGATTCTAATCGATCCGAGTCTGATGGCGAGCAGCCCGTCCCATACCACACAAGCATACTTCATTGACGGTCTAATGAAGCTTTTGTACATAATATCCAGGGACCTACGACCCAGCTTATACCTTAATCGCGAGAGCATATCCGTTCTTCTCATAACTTTATGATATATTTCATTAATGTGAGGAGACCAAGATAATTTGCTGTTTAGCGTTAGTCCGAGATGTTTATGATCATGGATGACCTGCAGTCTCTTTGACCCCATGCATAACTCCATCTGAGTGCCAGATAACTTATTAGATATTACCATAGCCTTTGTTTTCGAGGCATTAAATGTCACAAACCATTTGTCAGCCCAGCATTCTAATTTCAATAAGTCTTGAGATAAAATATCATTGCTATCAATATTGTCCCCTGAAATAATATAAAGTGTAGTGTCATCTGCCAACAGCCGGATGTTGGATTCCAGACCTTCAGTTATGTCATTTATATAGATAAGAAATAATAGCGGTCCGAGAACTGAACCCTGTGGTACCCCCGCATTTATATGACCCCACTCGGACGCCTCAGCCTTGATGGTAACCCTCTGATATCGATCCCTCACATAGTCCTCATACCAACTAAGTAAATTGCCAGATATACCTATACCGCCTAATTTCTTCAGGAGACCTTTATGCCATACCCTATCAAACGCTTTGGATATATCACAAAATACAACTTTAACATCTTTCTTCTTATCCAACGCTTCACTAAAAACATGATACAATTCCGCTAGTTGATTGACTGTACTATCTCCGGGGATAAATCCTAATTGGAATCTACACAATATGTCGTTGTCGCGAAGGTAGTTGAAAGTATGTCTAAATATAATGCGTTCGAGTAACTTCCCGGTGCAAATCAAGAGAGATATAGGACGGTAATTGCTTGCATGACTACGACTTTCTTTCTTGTAAATGGGAACTACATTCGCTCTTTTCCATAAAACTGGCATTCTACATTCAAGCAGACACATATTAAAAAGTGTCATTAATGGTTTACATATAGCCGAGCCAGCCACCTTTAACATTTTAGGGCTAATTGCATCGTAACCGCTCGCTTTGCTTATATCGATATTTACAAGAATTCATAGACTTCCGTTAGGCCCTAATCAAATCAAAACCATTCATAGACATTACATCGCATGATCCCTTTATAGACATTACATCACATGATCCCTTTATAGACATTACATCACATGATCCATTCATAAACATTACATCGAATGATTCCTTCATAGACATTAAATCGCGTGTTCCCTTCATAGACATTACATCGCATGATCCTTCATAGACATTAAATCGCGTGATCCCTTCATAGACATTACATCGCAAGATCCCTTCATAGACATTACATCGCGTGATCCCTCCATAGTCTTTACATCTCATAATCCCTTCACCGGGTCAGATCCAGACCGAGTCGGATCCCGACTTCCCGCTGCCAGTCACCATGCCAAAAAAGATTCGCTTATAGTGATCGACAACGGCCATGACGTCATCATAGTCATCCTCCTTCACAGCAAGGTTTCGGTTGGCTAATGTCGAACATACCTCGTCCATTATATTTAGCCTTGCGTCAAGGGCACATACTGACGTTTCACTAGCTGTATAACCGTTTGCCGTGTCGAAATGATCTTGCGCTGTGTTAGCATTAGGTGCGTAGATGATTGTTCTTGATTGTTCCTTTGTGGCGCAACACGAGCCTCATTGAGACCACTTCTGATAGTATAATCGACTGCTATTGGCCCCAAGACATCCAAGCTTTCGGCCCAAAGAACATTTCCCTGATGAGTCCATATCAGCATCACCAGGCAGCTCACCATAAACAGTCCCATGACAACCATAGGGTAACCTCTCACTGGGCAGCAATCGGGGATCAGCCATGACGTCAATGTTCAATAATAATAGCTTTTGCATGACCGAGGGTATTTAACGCAATTGATCCCCATGTAATTAACATCTGTATGGTGTCGTTATTACTGATTAGTGTCTGCAGTTATTAAAGAGCTTCACCGAAGCTTGGCTGAACCACTGGGTGGGAAACGCAAAGGCCGTTTGCATCGATTTCGGAAAAAAATCGCGATTAATAAACTTGAGTGGTCTGTAGCGACACCGGGAAGTTACAAATTGGAAACATATGTTGATTTGTAAACTTTACTAGATTCGGAGCATTTGGGGGAATTTGAATGATTCTGAGAAAACGAGCGAATCTTGTATAATTCCCGCTGAGCTACAAAATGCATAACAAATATCGACGCGCATGTGAGGAGAAGTCCTTTGCAACATATCACATTTCTAGACAGCATAATTATCGAATATGATTGATCGCCAATAAAAAATGTCAGTTTATATCATACAGCTGTTTATGTTATAATTCATCTCAAATTGCTTATGACGCTAGATATAATGTATGTTTTGACACATTTTGACTTATGTATTTGCTTATCATGATGACGCATAATAAAACGCGAAATACATCTGTTTCAAAGAGCCTCGGCCTGCAATATATCCCAAGGTCGGATCCAGACGAGGATAAGGACTTCTCTCCTTCCATTTGTAATGCAACATTTAGGCCATATTAGGCCTGAACCTCCCACCCCACCCCCAATTTTGCGGAACTATGTTATGGAAGCCGCGTGGAGCCCCCCCCCCCCCCCCACCAACCGGTCGCAAGTTTTCAGTAGCCCCACTTTTCAGATCCGCCCCTGTAACCGACATTTGATAAAACATCGCCGATAAATGCGACGGTTGAGTTACAGTCAAAACATGTCATGGAATATAACACTTGCACCTGCTGTTGAAATTTGTGTGCTGTTGAAGCTGTTGCTCCTTGATATGTTTTCGCGCACATAACTTGTTAAGTGTACATATGTTAAATGCATCTAAAAGGTTGTATGTTCATATACTATTGCCGACTGCTGACTGTTCAAGTACTATGGTTAATTTAGAGTGACCTATTAGTCCTGCAGGACGGGGCTATATATTATTTGCATTTATGTATTATGCTTGGAAGTCGGTCTAGTTTGTTTGTCTCCGTGTGTGTCTCTCTGCATGGATGTCTCGTTCACTCGATCACTGTAAGTCTCATTGCGTCCATTAGGCATAGGCAGGGGGGGGGGGCATACATACGTTTGCAATCTTTAGTATTTCATTACTACGCAGTTAGGCCATAACGTACATGTCGTGCATGGTCGAAAGGTCAAAGGTCAACGTCAAACGCATATATATCCGTCAATATTGAAGCTAGAGCTCTCGCGTAAGTTTCAGAATGTGGTACCATTTAAGGCACAGTTTCGGGTCTTTTCACTTTTAGGGAAATCGCACTTCCGCTCAAAATAGCGCCTGCATCGCACACTGTGCCCGACATAAAGCCTGCAGCGCGCACTTTCCTTTACAGAGCGCCTACATTGTGCAAATTGCCCCCTAATAGCGCAAGGTATGATATTTCAGTTTTGCATTGGCTATTGCGCTGTGATCAATGTAAACAAGCCAAGCGTGTCGACATATAGAGTCAATATATATTCAAGGTATTGGAATCGATAAATGCTCCTAAGTAGCATCAATAATCAACGTAGAAACTTTGTTGCGAATTGGTGCTTGTTCCGGATCTGCGTTAGTTGCTCATGGCATCGAAGATGCTTATGGGGGAGTGGTCCCGGATTTAAATGCACAACACAAACGAAACCGACAACCTGGTGGACGTGGATGGGCGGTAGAGGGCCTGGCTGCGGGCTGCATGGTGGAGCCTGATCTGTGGGGCTGGTGGACGTCGACAGGCTGTGGTGGGCGTGGTTGCGGGCTGCTTGGTGGAGCCGGATCTGTGGGGCTGGTGGATGTGGACAGGCGGTGAAGGGCCTGGCTGTGGGCTGCGTGTTGGAGCCTGATCTGCGGGGCTGGTGGACGTGGACAGGCGGTGGAGGGCCTGGATGTGGGCTGCGTGGTGGAGCCTGATCTGTGGGGCTGGTGGACGTGGAGGTGGGTGCAGGGCATGGCTGCGTGGTGGAGCCTGATCTGGGGGGCTGGTGGACATGGACAGGCGGTGGAGGGCCTGGCTGAGTGCTGCGTGGTGGGGCCTGATATGTGGGGCTGGTGGACCTGGACAATCTGTGGAGGGCCTGGCTGTGGGCTGCGTGGTGGAGTCTGATCTGCGGGGCTGGTGGACGTGGACAGGCGGTGGAGGGCCTGGATGTGGGCTGCGTGGTGGAGCCTGGTCTGTGCGGTTGGTGGACGTGGAGGTGGGTGGAGGGCGTGGCTGCGGGCTGCATGGTGGAGCCCGATCTGTGGGGCTAGCGGACGTGGACAGGCGGTGGAGGGCCTGGCTGTGGGCTGCGTGGTGGAGCCTGATCTATGGCGCTGGCGGACGTGGACAGGCGGTGGAGGGCGTGGCTGCGAGCTGCGTGGTGGAGCCTTATCTGTGGGGCTGGTGGACGTGGACAGGCGGTGGAGGGCCTGGCTGCGGGGTTGCGTGGAGGAGCCTGACCCGTTGGGCTGGTGGACGTGGACAGGCGGTGGAGGGTCTGGCTGCGGGCTGCGTGGTGGAGCCTGATCTGTGGGGCTGGTGGACGTGGACAGGCGGTGTAGGGCGGGGCTGCGGGGTTGCGTGGTGGAGCCTGATCTGTGGGGCTGGTGGACGTGGACAGGCGGTGGAGGGCCTGGCTGCGGGGTTGCGTGGTGGAGCCTGATCTGTGGGGCTGGTGCAACGTCGTAGGGCTGTCGCGGGAAATGTGGTTGGAGCATCCGAACGCCGTGGGAGCATCGGGGCGTCGTGGCAGCGTCGAGGAAGCATCGGATGAGTGCCGTGTGAGATGAACTATGGCCTTGTCTATGAACAGACTTGTTATGTTATATGCTTATTTGTCGTGTTCCTGTTTCTATGTAAGTAGGGAGGGGGAGAGGTTTATTGTTGTAATACTATCTGTGGAAACCTTTTAAATGTCTTGCCAGGCATTTCCTTCAATACCATCTGCAGTTTAATTTGTAAACAATTTGTCCCTGCCAAGTCATTGTATAATCACACCCTCCACCTGGTGCCAGGTACAATTAGCAGGCGAATATAAGTTTAATATATGACAGAATCAATGCAATCGACTTCCGGTTATCGGCCGCATGTCGTTTACAGCGGCCATTATTAACGGTGTTAAATTGATCAATTAAAGTTTCACACTATACTGCTAGTTTGTATGCTGCATAGTGTGCTTAGTTCTTTTCTAGGCTAAGACGTTTTCAACTATACTTGATTCAACAGACAACAACTGTCTCGGGGTTCCTTGTATAACTAATTGTTTTGCATTACAATGAGATTTGGCATCAACAGGAATCCGCCCATGCAAGTGATGAAGACTCCATATGCGTCATCATTGAACTAATGTTAACCATCACTCTACTCGACTGTAGTCTCCTTGTTCCATATTGACATTTGTACGTAGCAGACTATTGCTGTTGCCTTTTCCTGTGTAGAATGTGTAGGGGTATTGACGCCCACATCGGTGCGTTCAGGTTTCATTGCATTAGATCAACACCTCATTAAAATAGGAAAAAAACCTTACCTGCCGTGAAAGCAGCCTACAGCCGAGCATGAACACGAGAGCTGGGTCGGTCTTGCCCAAAAATCGGTGCGACATTTGAAGTCATCGACATACCTACAGCTACTCCCCATACACCTTCCTTTTTATTCTACCCTCGCACAACATGTTCTCAGTTACATATTAAATTCGATACTGGGTCCACGTTGGTTATATAATAATAGCAGACACTGAGTTACGTTGATATGGTCGTTTTATTGGGAGCCCCTGCAAAAGGTAACATCGACATCAGTCAATCAATAAAAAAATACTTGAAAAACCCATAGTACTTACTCATGATCCCTGATCATGGCAAACATGTTCATAAAACAAACGTCGTAACACGTTTCGTATCTCAAGTTGATGTTTGTGGGAAGGTCCTTTCATAAAAAGGATGACAGGCCGAGTCACTTTTTAATACTAGGGAAAATTGTATCTGCTTATACAACACGTTAGGTTTTTAATATTCAATATTTGAAGTCATCACCATACTTTGTTTCATTTTTACCTCAGACCCCGCACAAGATGTTCGCAATATCATATTAAAGTCGATAATTTGTCTCCCCATTGGTTATATAATAAAAGAAGACAGATGGCTAACTTCCATCCATAAGGAAAGTCTGCGATTTACAAGCTTCACTGATCGAGGAAACATTGTTGAACCAGCGAAAATACAATGTGCATGCCTTCTAATTATGACAATCATATTACCCAGTTTGCTCGTTCGGTTAATATATTGTTTTTGACAGATGTAGATACACAAAAATGTTAAATTTAGTGTAGAGTGTTTTGAGTTGACCCGATGAGTGTTTTTGTTTGGTAATATATTTAAATTTATACAGTTGATTTATGATACCAGTAGAAGTCATTCTGTGTTATTATCCTTATCTAAGGTTTAACAGTAATCCGCTAAACAAAATCCTTAGTTGGTATACCACAAGTATATCTACATTTTTACACAGCGTTTGAAAGTCAATATTAGGACCATATGACTTCTCGCAACAGAAAGTGGAAGGGGAACGTTTTCCGGAGTATGTATGCCAATATTGTGTGAATGAGGATATTGATGTAATGGAAAACGAATTTTATTTCCTATTCGCAGGGGCTTTTTATAGGGATTTAGGAACCAACTATGTTGAGGTACCATTTTGTCCTATTAGTGAGTTCTACCTCTAAGCGAATCCTAGCCAACCTGACAACCTGTATATACCATGCAATGCAAGTATCTTCGGTTAATCAAGGTTCTTTGTAATGGTTTTATTGTCTTTTGTTCACCACTTAATCTGTTTATTTATACTTTTGGGTGATGACTTTGTAAGTACTGAATAACGATAGATTCTGGCCCCGTCACTTGCATTTGACGATCCCGACTCTCGAACTAGTCCAACGTTATATCAAGGAAATTTTTGTCGCGGTAAAAACAATTTCAAGCTTTAAACATGCTAGGGTAGTCTTGAATATCTAATTGACATGAAGAAATGTTCTTTGCTTCAGAGTTGAAATGGGACATCATGGCTGTTCCCAGCGGGTTGCCCTCTCGGAGACGTTACTCCATTTGCTATCACAGGTGGCCCCAAGGATGTTCGTCTTACTCAACAAAGAAACAGTGAAGGAACAATGCCATCGCCACATAATGTTAGCACGCCTCAAGGTCATTTCGACACAGCAAACGGTGATACAAGTAGTGAAGCGTCAGTAAATGCTCTTGAAACGAGGCGAAATATAGGGGACGAGGTATGTTCGACATTAGCCGACCTAGATCTGTGAAAAAGATGATTATAATGACTCCATGGCCTTATTTATCAATCTCGATCAACGCATCTTGATTTGCACGGTGTCCAAAGCGGGAAGTCGGGCTCCGAGCCGTTACTTCGCACAGCTGAATGTGTTGGATTTATCGTTATGGCTGAAGCCACCGCTAACGGCCACAACATATCTTTTCATCAAAGATATCATTCTGTGTCAGCCGATGATCTCATGAAATTAAAGAGATTCACCAGACTTGGGAGGATCTCTCTGACGGAAGTGCAACTGTTATTTTATGACTACATCAAACTCATTCAAATCCGAAATCAACTGCAGCGGATCGTGTCCGGTTGTTAGGAATGGATTCTCCACAGTCAGAGAATCACGTGTCTTCACTTCCCGAGTTTCGTCGAAGAAGTATTGACCGGTCTCTCCAATAAACACTGGATGTCTTATCACACTAATTAATACACATGCCTGTGTTTTTCATTATGATATCACCCTCAAGGTGGAGACATGTGAACATGAGCAGTTGATGCTCAGAGACAAATTAGGATGCGGGCGAAGCTCCCAGTTTGATAAGGTATCTTGTCGTAGCCACTATCCTTCGGCACGTAGATGCCTTAAAAGGGAAATGCCGGGCCATTATCGCTTACATTTACAGTTAAACTATAGGAAATAAATTAAACATTACACTTTTTTTTTAAATCATACATTAGTGAAGTTCTAAGTACTTTTGCACGACCATCCAACTTGCCATCGGCACCCGCCTGAGCGCGCTGCTGGTGACATCATCGACGATGAAGCGACAGGTAGGTTTGGACGACGACTACCATCGGATGCTATAATATCGAATCGGTTTAATACCTTACAATGCGAGTCTTTACGCGGATGGTACTTCCAAATGTTAGCAATATGCGGGAGCAAGAACATAACAGAACTTCGGGTGAGAATCGGGTACCAGTTCGAACCCGTAAGGTCGTTGACGCGTCGCGTGGTGTGTGAAGTTGTGTGGCATTAGAAGGGTCGCGGGGGAGGACGGGGGGGGGGGAGGGGGGGCTGGGCGGGCGGGGTGGGAGTGTAGTCAGGAGTCCATCGTCATCGTTGGCAGGGTTCCCAATTTCGATTTGACTCGTAGAGTGGCGGGCCATGGTTCGGGAAGCGGCAGTTGATGGTGTAACTTGATACACCTGCTGTCTTAGAAACTCACTGTCACTAAAGGGTGTATGGACAGGAATGCCGTACTACCAGGACGGCCGTATGGGTTAGGGTGGGTGGGGTGGCGGTATATACGGGTGGTGGGGAGGGGTGGAGGGAGGAGTGGAGGGAGGAGAGGTGCGTGAAGCTAGTAGCCGGGTCGATTGGCGGGCTAAGTGCAAAATGTACAGCAGGGGGTGGAGGCAGGGGATGGCAAAATATGGTTGGAGCAGCTTCAGACTTCAGCCTCAGCTTTATAAGTTCATTTGGTCCTCTGCCTACGTACTTAGCATACAGATCTTCCTCAAAACATTTTTTCTCAAACTGGTTGGAACATACTCTTGAATGTTTGGTGGGCTTAAAACTCACACCAACAATCTTGTGTAGCCGTTGCCGCAAAAGCTGCTGGCCGCCTAGTGGATAGCGGTAGAAAGGTATCTTATATTTGCTGTTCTTTTTGCACTTGAAGTTTTGCAGCCAACAGATGGTCAGTACATCTTTTTGTTTTATTAATAAATGCATCGATCTTTCAACTTTGTAAGTAAACTTTGCTTGTCTTTTTTCATGAAAGAAAGACGCACCGCTGCTCGCATGTAAACATATTTTGGTTCCGCGGAGGGCCGTCGTCGGTGACGTCAACGCATTGCCTGTGATTGGCTAACTCTGGTCACGTGTTCAGAACATGTCGACACCCACCCGATGGGCAAAAATCAGTGTTTTATACTGTTGGTGTGAGATTTTGAGACACTTTGCAGCCGCCTGATATTTTCTTTAAAGTGCAGTGTATATTTCGTGGCTACTTACTGGCCAAAAGTTAAGTTTCCGTTATAACTTGGTTACCTTCCTTTATGGCCATAACAGATTGATGGTCTTTGTGATAAACAAGGGGTTTGTCTATTGGTTGATCATCTGGTATGTCAACTTGTGTCTGTGGCAACGTCTATGAAATATTAATTAAATATGTCACTTTACCTTTGATGGATCGGATATTATTTCGTCTCGCTGTTTCCGCTGCTTGCGCTTTTTCGTCCTATGAGATTCCTCTGCTTTCTGTATTTTTCCCAATTCTCTTGGCTACTCAATTGCTCGTACTTCCGTCTTAGCATATTTATTACATTTAAGGCGTTGCGAAGATGGCTATTCATATAGGGCACACAGTTATTCTTAACTACCCGTTGCCTGATTGGTGCATGTCAAATAACGACCTCTTTGATCAATGTTCTACAAACGCAATATATAGAGGCTAGATCGTCTTTGTATTTAATCTCATCAACATGTTTAAACCTTCGATAATAGACACTTTTCTGCTTGCTACTTTGCATACCATATGGTGACACATTTGTCATCACAATATCAATTAAGGTCGGTGTTTTACCTTTGAAACAAGTTGGTGACCTAATGATATTTTTTGCACCATAGACCTCTAATATGTCGTTTACACATTTTTTATGATTTAACCGGTTTACATTTAAATCTCCAAACAGTACAACGTTAACCGTTTCAGCAGCGATTTCTTTCAGAAGGCTTTCGATCTTTGTCACAAGCCACTTTTCAGCATTCAGCATCACTTCTTTTGCCAGAGAATCGATACGCCCATTCTCGTATTGAATAATTTCTATATCCTTGCACCACCGGTGTGGTATGTCGTCTCTTACCTGCACCATTTACTCCTCCAGAGCTGTCTGTATTATCATTTCGGCGGGCGACCATTTGAAAAAGTAAATTGGCTTGCCGAAAAGCTATCGTCTAACGATCGCTGCCACTAAATTCTCCTGTCGGTCGCTTGCCTTTTCATGATTGCCGCAGTCTTAGACAGATGAACTGAACCATTTTGGATTTTTTTTCATAATCTATTAGATAGACTTAAGTGCTTGAGTTTAGAACCCCAGGTATTCTAAGCAATTTCACTAAATATCTAACACAACTAATTGTGCGCCTTACCACTAACGGTAATTGCACTCGCCATAAACTATGTCAAAATTATCAAAATATGTCTCGACCTCTAACCCACCACAGTTTGTTGTCATCTCATTAATAATTGTCACAGTTTTGCCCACTTGGGAGGCCAGACTCTTTTTGAACCACAGACCTAAATATTTGTAACATTACACCTAAATATTTGTAATAAGACACAACCTGAAGAGACGTTTGTTTGTAGTATCACTTCTCATTCTTTCTCAAAGGTCCACCATTTCTAAATACCATCATCTTTCTTTTATCGACATAAATTTGCAATCCTCGTTTGCTACACAGTTCTTCTAAAACATGTAATAGCTTCATAAACGACCGAGTGTGTCCGTCTCATAAACAACGTCCTCTGCAAACAGTAACGTAATTATATTGGAGAAGACCTCATTCACATACGCACCCTCACAGCCAGCCTTCTTACATGTCGATACAACTTCATTTAAATACACATTGAAGAGGAACGGACTCTATATGCAACCTTGTCGAGCACCAATATTCTTGTTAGTCGAATCAGTAAGACCTTCTTTATTATATTCTTCATTGTATCTCCATGCGCTCCTCTACTGTATAGTCTGAACCATTGTCGCTTGTGTGGAACTATGTCGAAAGCCTTTGAAAAATCAATAAATGCACAGAAGATCCTTCCCTCTGCTGTCGGCAAATACTTTGTTCAATCATAGCCTGTAGCGTAAACATTTGATCAACTATACTCCACCCCTTCCTGAAACCAGCTCGTTTCTCAAGAAACTTGTCTTATTTTACATATATATATATAGATGTAGACAAGCGATCATATATATGTCAATCAGATATACGAACAGATAAAGATACAGGATATCATTTTCGACACAATCATTTGTCCTTCAAAACATGGTTTATAGCTAATATATGCCAAGTTAGACAATTAATATGTAATACGCAGCGTTTTACCATGGGTACTTACTCTCATTATATATCTCTAATAAACTGCATGTTCATAAGGATCCACAACATAGCATACCTATATGCCTGGTATTCCATATCTGCATTATCTAATGGACTTTCACTCACACTCATCGCTGTACAAACCAGTGTGTCTATATACAGGCACTGTGCAAGCAGCGACTAATGCCCATCTGGCAACGATATTTTGGTGCTCTGCAATAAATTAGCTTCTGTGAGTCAATTGCGATATGAGACAAGCAAAATACGTATCGGCGAATATACATGGCCCTTCTGAAATTGCCAATTTGTTACTTTCAGTTACAACTGCAGCCCACTCACATCGGTAAATCTCATTAATAATTGTTAACACGTGTCAGTATATCACTAAAGTGTATGACAGAGTGAGCCATTGCGCGAAGGTCCTACAGTCATGGATAGTCTTGCCATGCATCAATCTTGTGAAGGCCTCAATCGCTAACGACTTTTGCCATCGAACCTTTTTGGCGCTACTTTTATTGCAAAGATATATCTGGAACAAGACACATTTACTGAGCTCACAAGCTAAAGTATTTTCTTCTGGATTCCTCTGGATTCTTGAGTTATGTTTCGTGCCCATATATTTTAAAACTTGCCACCGGCGCTGGGAGCGGGGTTGCCGGGAATATAGAATATACCGAGTGGGTTTAGAGGTAAAACGCCCCTTCCGATCCCATCTTGGAGGTGCAAAAGGGGGGATTTACCACTAATCCCCGCACCCCCGAACCAGCATTGTCTTAAGTACGCCCCCCCCCCCCACACGCCCGCAGCTTTCATATCAGCGGAAATCCTACAATTATATTGAACAGGTCAGTGGAACATCAGTTTACCAAATTTCCTACTGGGATCATTTGTTTACATGGATGGCTGCTGGGATCAGCATGGTTTATTTGTTATTTGGGGACATAAATAATAATTTCAATGTTCAAATGCAGCATTCAAACATAACTAATCTAGCACTTACAAATCCCCCTTCCCCTCATATATCACCACCGCTTCTGAACTAGACTGTGATTAAAGTTAACACTGTCTTGGTGGCCAAAAATAATAGATCCATATTTCGATAATAGGGGTGTGCATAGTGCAGGCAAATGACCGGAATAAGCGGACAGCGTGTCCATATATTAATAACTCAAAAACAATGCTGTAAAGGTGACTGGCTTCGAACAAATAACGCCCAATATTCAATATCCAATAAGAAGTTTAAAGGGCAACGGTCTGGTTTTAGCCCCGCACGCCTATCGCGCTGACATCATGATCTAAACATAGCGCAAACCCCCAAGTCGGATCGAGGCTATTGAAATGGTTGTCCTGTTGGGCGTTCCTACAAAAAGTGACACCGACATCAGGTTTCCCAATAAACACATTTGTCGTATCTCGAGTTTTGCTGGCCGGAAAGTCTTTCCAATGAAACGATGTCACGCCAGTCTAACTTGATACTTCTCACCTTTTATTTGGCGGTTCAACTACTACGTTAATTGTCTGATTATCAACGTCGACATTTGAAGTCATCGACGCAGCTCCTGATGTTCACCATACTTTGTTGTTTTGTGTCTACCTCACACCGCCGACAAGACCGGCTTGATAATATATTAAAATCACCGCTTGGTCCACGTAGGGTGTGTAAGAAAAGCAGACACTAAGTTAGCTTCGAACAAAAACGAAAGTCTGGGATTTACAAGGTTCACAGATGTAGGAAACATTGGCGGAGCAGGGTACGTACCATGCAAGTGCGTTATATTCGTGACAGTCATGTTATCTGGTTTACGCGACCGCTCATGAATATGGATTTGGCAAATACGTTGGAGAATTGTGCATTATGTTGCTTAATGGACTTAGATATAAAAGGCCTAGTAGTCCATTGTACCTGGCCTTGCCCGCTATGCAAAGTGTTGGTTGGAATACCACAAGTGTTTTGATCGACATCCTAACACAGTATGACACCGTTAATAATGTGACCATATGTCTTCTGCTGATATATACATTCGGCGCATAGACGCGCAGTAGAAAGCGGACAGTGAAAGTTGTCCATATATATATATATATATCTGTGTGAGTATGGTAAGAATGAAGATATTGCAGTAATCGAAGACTTCATTTGCTTCAAATTTCATTTGCTACTCGTGTGTCCTTTATATACAGATTCAAGAACGAAATCTGTTGAGTTGCTAATTTATTCCATTAATGGCTGCTGCCTGTTGTAAGCGAATTGAATCCCAAATGTGCCTGTTTGTCCGATGGTCTAAGGACCTTCTAAGTACGATAACGATACATTCCGGCCAGGTCACACGTATTGAACGACCCCAAGTGGCGAAATAAAGAGTCGTCGCGTCCAAAACACGTTAAAGCACGTTAGTAATATGCTAGAAGAAGTTCCATAATATTATTAACCAGAATACAATTCTTTGCTGCAGAGTCGAAAAAGTGACGTCATGACTGATACCAGACTGGTGCCTTACGTTAGACGTTACCCCATGGTTGCCATCGGGCTGTTTGTGGTGAGCTGTGTGATGATGCTGATCTGGGCTCACCAGGGATATTTTCTTCCGGGTGAAAGCTTGGAGGTGTTGGGGTCAATAGAAAGCGAATATGCTGTCACAGGTGGCTCCACTGAGACTCGTTTTACGCCACAAAAGAACAATGAAGAACCAATGCCATCCGAACCTAATGATAAAACGACGCAAGATCATTTCGACAATGTCAACGGTGATACACCTAGTGAAACGACAGTATGTGCTGTTGAAAAGAGACGGAAAATAGTGGAGGAGGTATGTTCCACATTGGCCTACCAAGACCTTGCTGTGAAAGAGGATGACTATGGTGACGCCATGGGCATATTTGTCAATCACGATCAACGAATATTTGTTTGCGTTGTGAACAAAGCGGGAAGTCGGGCATTAACTAGTTATTTCGCACAGCTTAACAAGATAAATTCATCTTTTATAGAGCAAGCTACTGCTACCGACAAAAAAATATCATATCTGCCAAGGCCTAAATCTCCGTCAGCAAATGAACTCATGAAATTAAAGGGATTCATTAGAGTTGGAGGCGTCTCTCTGACGGACGTGCAGCGGTTATTTCCCAACTACACCAAACTCATTCAAGTCCGACACCCACTCCAGAGGTTCGTCTCCGGTTATTATCAAAAGGTTATCCTCAAGTGGCAAAGAACGGATCTTGATTTCCCGACTTTCGTCGAACAAGTGCTGATGGGTCGCTCCAATAGACACTGGATGCCTTATTATACTAATACACATCCGTGTGTTCTTCATTATGATATCATTCTCAAGGTGGAGACATGTGAACATGACCAACTGATGCTACGAGACAACTTTGGATGGGAGTCCACAATAGGACATGGCCACGTCAACCCCAATTTCAACATCACAGATACGTCACGTTCAGTCTACTACAAGTACGATGATTTCCTCAATGACTTTCGGCTGAAGCACCCGTCATTATTCAATAGGCTTCTGGCATTTTTGCAGCCTGATATGGACATGTTCGGCTATACTTGGGACGAGGTGGTGGGAAGCTCGTGCAGCTACTCGGCCGCTAATTGCTGCTGAGAATCCACTACGATGTATTAAATGCCTTGTATGCGATGATGTGGATGTGTGAATATTGAATTATAGCATAGAAAATCACAGTATAGAAAACACATAACACGTAACACCGTTTTGATTTGCACGTTATCATCTTTTATTGCCCGTGGTAGCCACTTTGCTTCATCCTGTTCATTTGTGATACTCGCATCTGAGCAGTTTTGGCATATGAGAAACTGCGCCAAATGGGCGAAAGACGTCATGTTAATTAGTGAAGTTAAAAGAGAGAACAAATTCAGCTGAGCGTTTGTCCCCGTTGGAAGCATGTCGTATACATTGTAAGCTCAAGCATTACGACAGAAGACACACATACAACTGTAGCAAGCAGCAGCGAACAGTCTGCAATTTCGAAAGGTATCATATTATTAAGGTCTTGGAATATCTCTGGAGGAATGTTTGTTTGCATCGGGGAGCGGTTAAATTGCTCTTAAATTGAACTGGGGATGTTATTGGATATTGTTAATTCAGTACAAGTACTTTTCGTCAGTAAGCCTATGACATTTATATGATGATCATCAGGACCAGGACCGCGACCAGGGAGTACCTGGTCTTATAATAATAATAATAATAATAATGATAATAATAAACTTCAGACCATGGACCCATGGTAACAGTTAAATACATGGTGCAGTACATTGTTCACGGGTTGTGCATTTACAAAGTGTGTTTACGGGACTTAAATGTATGATTAGGTATGCGCGGCCACACTGCGAAGAGTCGATGGATTTTGGGAACAAAGAAGACTAACGAAGATTATCTTGCGATGGATACATAACTGTTCTACTCATATACTCAGCTCTAATATGACGATAACTGTGAATCTAATTGTATTGATCCTGCCGTAGATATTGTTTCACAAATAGGACATATTGCGCAGAGGGTTAGAGGTTAGTGGTTAGTGTAAATATTGTAAATCTACTAATGGTTAAGAGGCATGGTTTCTGGGTATGTCACATTAGAAGTAGTTAGAGCAATTCAGTAAAGGGGAAATAAACGAGGTTACCTTACCACCACCGCAATGTTTTTGTTGTGTAGCTTTGCTATGCGTATCTAGACCATATCAGTCCCCCCTAAATTAATGTGAGTACTGTAGGTTAAATTAGGCCTTAGTATGGGCCTTAATATGAAGAAAATTGAACCAATTATGGAAAAGTTAAGATAACTATGCATTAACGTTAATGATGAAAATGAAACGTCATTTAAGCAGGTAATAGCTATAATTGTCGCCACTGTAAGTCATCGACTCGCTCCTTTTCGGGATTCACTTCATCGCCGCTGTCGACTGCTTCCTCAATGCCTCATCACTCTCACACGTCACGGCGGCTCTGCCCAAATTTGAAAGAACATATACACCCCGGATTTCTACAAATCAATGTTAGGGCACAACTTATGACAATAGCACAGGTTATCACGTGGATGAAGGACATAATTTACTCTGAGCTATCGGTATGTCAAAAATAATTCACATCAAAAATTGCCGCAAATTGCCAAGTGCTAAAATAAAATGTCCAATTGTTTCTTTTTATTTGATATAACTTAATTTTGCCTTTTCTCAATATTCTTGAAATCGGGCGGGACCATCAGATCGGAAATTGAATTTGAGTTTGACTGACAATTTTGGGTGTAATTGACTTCCACTTATCGTTGGTGTATTAACGATGTATTAACGCCGAAAATGTGTCGAATTGGTATCAATGCGTCAAAGGGTAAATGGAACAGCTTGTTGATCAGTCAGTGTCACGACGTGAACAAAAAAGGTCTCAATGCTCATTAATAATAATAATATTTAATATGACATAATATTGGCAATGTATACCTTGGATATAATGGGGTGTTATATTTGCACGGTTAGCATGGTTTGGGGCAAAGTCATAGTCACTCTCCTGACTGCTTCTGGGCAGCAGTGATGCGTCTGGGTGGATCACAGACTCCAATTATGCCGACGCCGACCGGAAACAGGAAAACTGCTGTCGACCTTCTAGATGGCTGTTGGTGGACTGTCGCGGCACTGTCATCATCGACGAACGGAGATACCACCCCACTACAAAGGGGCGTCTCCAGGCGGCGCGGTGATAGAGTCCACTGGTGATAGCGCTACCACGATCTGGAATGCCCACAGGAAACGGCAGAGTCCAGAAGCTACAAAGACGTAGCAGCCTAGCGCCCTAAACTCCGAAGCGCTCGTAGGGATCGTCTTGACGACATCGGATGTTCTGTCGTCGCCTGTCCTGAGGTAGTCTGTCCACTCCGATGTGGATGCAGTACTTATACCGATGGCCACTCCCATGATAAACGCACCATCGACCGCACTGAGCTAATCAATAGCGGCTGCTGAGCATATGGCCACTCCCAGAACGATCTCACCATCGACCGATTTGAGCTCAACTCAACTCAACAGTCACTGCTGAGTTTAAGAAACTGACATTACAAATGGAGTAAACTGGTAATCAAGTTTATGACAATTACCCCCCCTTTAAACCATTTACAAGTAATGTATACCTAGTCGGTATAATTAATTAAAATGTTTAACGATAGTATATTCCAAAAGTTCTTGACTACACGCTGTTACATCGACACTTGTGACAAATGAGAAACAAAGTAATCCATACTATCAGTTATTATTAATATCGTAGATATTCAATCACATTTCTTATATTATTTCACATGCAACACCCTCGGCTGAGGAAATCAGCTCCTAAGTTTTCGCGACCTTTTATGGACACTAGCCGGAAGCGAAACTCTTGTAAGGCTAAGGCCCATCGCATTACTCGTTTGTTAGTCGCCTGTTTCGTGTTTATATACAATAGGGGCTTGTGGTCAGTGTGGATCTCAAATTCTTGCCCATAAAGATAATATTCGAATTTTCGAGTCCCCCACACAATCGCTAAACATTCCTTCTCAATAGCAGAATAGTTACGTTCCCTGGGCAATAGCTTTCTACTAGCATAGGCCACTGGGAACTCTGTTCCTTCCACTTCTTGCATCAATACGCTACCCAATGCCCACTCGACTGAACACCGTCACCATGGCTTCAGCTACATCGATCGTACAGATAGACTTCAGAGGCACTGCTTCAGCATACCTAGAAGCATAATCAACAATAGTGAGGATATATCTGTGTCCTCGACCAGACATAGGATGTATCGGACCGACCAGATCCATTGCCACACGTTCAAAGGGAATTCCAATCGACGGCATCTTGCCTAACGGAACCTTAGGCACCCTACCCTTATCGATAGTCTTTTGGCATATATCACAGGAAGCGCAAAATCGGGAAACATCACCCGATATCCCCGGCCAAAAGAACTGCGTGAGCACCCTCTGCAAGGTTTTGGTGACACCAAGGTGTCCTGACAATAGGCCTTCATGTGCTACTCGAAGGATTTTCTCTCTGTAAACCTTAGGGACTACTAGCGTTAACGGTCCAGTCCCCCTTTCGAGATCACTACGATCACGCAATTGCCTACACAACCAACCTTTGTGTACTAACCAAATGTATTTTGTGTCTTTTGTATCATCCATATTTCGTGCTTTTTCCCACAATGGGGTAAGCGATGTGTCCTCCTTCTGAGCCTGGCTCAGATCAGTTGTTTTAACTTCGGGAAGACTAGAAGTTACCTTAAGTTCCTTCAACCCCTTCTCGCTTTGTGCTTGGGCTCTCGTGGTGACCGCACAAATATCGCTGTCTGACCCTACAATGTCACTCTCTATCGAGTCCTCGAGATAACCCTCCTCGCATTGACTCTCCTGCCAAGAGCAGGGTTCGTCCTCCGGCTCCAGCTGAAACTTAGCTGCGTTCCTAGGCTGCCAGAGTAAATCGGGATCCCCTGGATCGCGCGCCGTAACGACATTACCAATCACCACATCACAGATAGGGTTCGGTATGCATAATGCATTGACTTTCCCGCACAAATAAGGAGAATCAATTTCAACTTCTGCGACCTGAAACTTTCGTCTAGTGCCGTCCATCAACACGACGGTCTGTTGTTCACCAGTGAACTGAGTCGAATTGACTAGATCAGCTTTGACGACACACGTACTACAGCCTGTATCCCTGAGTACCGATACCGGGATATCACCAGACAAACGTCCCGATACAACAGGCAACTGCTTTATGAGTGAGTCGACTTCGTCACAAGACATACCCAACTCACAAACTCGTTCTAGCGATTCACAAGTTTCCTGCCGACATGCCAACACTTCGGGTTTTCTTGGCAACTCGACACAAGCTCCCAATCCACCTTTGATCTTAGTATCAGTATCCTCCACCTCCTTTTCAGGTTTACTTAAATGCCTACTACGAGGTCGCCAGACCCACTCTCCCTCAATCTCCGCACTGGCACACGGAGGAGTAGAAATCGGTTGACCCAGAGTAGCGAGGGCTTGGCCGGAATGGAGTTTCATTGGACAATTCCGGATGAAATGTTTGGGATCCCCACACTTGTAGCACCCTTTCACATATGGGTTAGCATTAGAATGCTTGGGTTTCCCTAACTGAGGCCCTGTTGACCGATCTATCCGATCACTTCCCGGCTGTTTCTTATCAAGTGGAATAGGTTTCGACCTTTGACCTTGATGTAATCCCTCTCCATTTGGACCTTGGCGAACAGACCTCGATGGTACTGTGAATGACGCCAATCCATGAGCGGACACATACCGTTCTGCCCACTTCACTACTTCTTTCACCGAATCACCATCTTTCTCCTTGATGTAAGTGATTAAGTCCTTATTGCAACATTCAATGAACTGTTCCTTCAACAATAATTCATATAAACCTTCGAAGGATTTCGTAATCTTCGAAAGATCAATCCACCGATCAAAAAGATTACCCAGCCTAGCCAGAAACTGTTCTGGAGTTTCACCCTTATCTGGCCTACTAGACCGAAAACTCCGTCGGAACCCTTCTCTGGTCAACCTGAATCTTCTCATTAAGACATCCTTAACTTTGAAGTAATCCATGGAATCACTCACACTCATGCGATGAACAGTATCCAGAGCTTTTCCTTTTAGTAAGGAGCTTAGATAAATGGACCACTGATTGGATGGCACGTTTTGACACTTTGCTACCATCTCGAATCGTGAGATAAACGCATCAAAATTGTCCTTATCCTCGTCAAACTGGGGTAGATGGAAAACAGGACTGCCTGTCCCAAGGACCGGGTTACCATGACCCGAATCTTCTGCAGATTCCTGCTTGATCTTGAGACTAGATTCGGTCAATCTTACTTCCTTTTCTATCCTCAATTTCTCTAATTCGAATTCGTGAGCCCTCTCACGGTCGGCCTTCATCCTTTCAGCTTCGCGCTCAGCTCTCTCGGCATCGCGCTCAGCTTTATCTCTCTCGGCCTCGCGCTCGGCCTTAGCTCTCTCTCTCTCGGCCTCGCGCTCAGCCTTCTCGGCCTCGCGCTCAGCCTTAGCGTCCGCCGCCGATTGAGAGACGAAGGAGTTTAAACCCCCTCCCTCAAGACCCATCTCTCTGCCCAAGGCTATAAAGGCCTTACGTTCCTCCACGAGATTAACTCCTGCCATGATATAATAGGACTAGGCACCGGGCAGTTAGGTAACCACAAATGGCTTGATTGCCTACGAACCTCCTTATATAACGACTGAGAACCTCGCCTTCACCTGTATAATTCCCGTGGCAAGGGAACACACTGCCCCAATGGGGATTCGGCAGGACCGACCACGGCGGCCTACCTCTCGTACCGAAGTACCGTGAACGCAAACACTAGAGCTCACATCTACCCTAGTTAGCAACCACCTACACACAGCATCTTGCTGTATCTCACCTAGGGGATTTCCGATTACGTCCACCCAGCTTTTATAAACGCTGGCCAAATTCACGGGTCTGGGCAACCCAAAACCCCGTGCACGTCCACTAGGGCTACGCTAACCTATACAAAGATTAGCTACATCCGTCACAAATAACAGACGTACACACCTAAGGACCGTTGAGTGTCAATTTTACATGTATGCCTGTAAAATACTGGTATCCACCCAAATTGGGGTCAAACCACTACCGCTATGGCGCTCTGTTTCAGAAAACACGGATCCGCAACCCACTCAGCACCTATAGCACACACTCAACACATGGAGCAAACGACAGCGATGGCTCCACCGAGACTACCCACTGACATAACCAGGAACTGGCTAATATCGACACAGACAACCCTCAACGACGCTACGTCATTATGTAAAGAAAACAGCACAAAAAGGGGCGGGATCACATAACCAGGCGACAAACAACTCGTAATGAAACGGCCTACCTTTACTGGTCTCGCAGTCCTTGCTTGAATATCCACGCCAAGTCGGGTTAGGCCAGGAGCACATTCCAGCTGAGAGTGCAACTACTGAAATCTACAAGCAAGCGTGTAAGTTTCATTAGACATTCGCTTACTCAACACGTCGCGTACAATTTAACACAATCTCGGCGGAACCTCCAGAAATTGTCACGACGTGAACAAAAAAGGTCTCAATGCTCATTAATAATAATAATATTTAATATGACATAATATTGGCAATGTATACCTTGGATATAATGGGGTGTTATATTTGCACGGTTAGCATGGTTTGGGGCAAAGTCATAGTCACTCTCCTGACTGCTTCTGGGCAGCAGTGATGCGTCTGGGTGGATCACAGACTCCAATTATGCCGACGCCGACCGGAAACAGGAAAACTGCTGTCGACCTTCTAGATGGCTGTTGGTGGACTGTCGCGGCACTGTCATCATCGACGAACGGAGATACCACCCCACTACAAAGGGGCGTCTCCAGGCGGCGCGGTGATAGAGTCCACTGGTGATAGCGCTACCACGATCTGGAATGCCCACAGGAAACGGCAGAGTCCAGAAGCTACAAAGACGTAGCAGCCTAGCGCCCTAAACTCCGAAGCGCTCGTAGGGATCGTCTTGACGACATCGGATGTTCTGTCGTCGCCTGTCCTGAGGTAGTCTGTCCACTCCGATGTGGATACAGTACTTATACCGATGGCCACTCCCATGATAAACGCACCATCGACCGCACTGAGCTAATCAATAGCGGCTGCTGAGCATATGGCCACTCCCAGAACGATCTCACCATCGACCGATTTGAGCTCAACTCAACTCAACAGTCACTGCTGAGTTTAAGAAACTGACATTACAAATGGAGTAAACTGGTAATCAAGTTTATGACAGTCAGCCACTTCCGTGAAATTATAGACATGCGAAACGTTGAGTGGGGCCACTAACATTGGACAATTTGGACCTCAAAGAACGGCGGCAAAAACATCAATGGCGGTCGAAACAGTCCTTGCGACAGGGTGCTCCTTACAAAAGTCACCAGGACTATTGCACAGATATTATTTTTGTTAAATGAAACGTCATGAATTAGGCAGGTATCGATATTCATGGGACAAACCCATGACATAATGAAGCTTTTGTGCGAAAAACACTGAGTTAAGTTGAAAAGGTTGTTTTATTGGGAGGCCCTACAAAAGGTGACACCGACACCAACCAATAAAAACCTTCGCTCGTTATGGCGCATGATAGCTAATCATAATTAATCATACTATGGAATAGGTAAGATCGTTATGAATTGATGTGAATTAAAATTAAACGCTATTTGAGCGCTATAATTGGGGCCACTCCGTATCATCACCACTAAGCTTTGGTGAGGTAAGACACCCCAACTTCGGGTAGTACCCCAAGATTGATGTACCACACAGTTAGGATGGTGCCCCATGATTATGTTGGTACCCAACGGTTTGGAGAGGGGAGAAAATCAAAGTTGGGGGAGGGGAGGCACCCCAAGGTTGGGTAGTACAACACGTTTGGGAAGGGTAGATACCTCAAGTTGTGGTGGTACCCCAAGTTAGGGGAGGGAAAATATCCTAAGTTAGGAAGGGAAGACATCAAAGTTAGAGGAGTCGAGACACCCAAGTTAGGGCAGGAAGGGGAGACACCCAAGCCAGGGAAGGCGAGACACCCTCATTGTGGGGGGGAGAGACACCCTCATTCTGGGGAGGAGAGACACCCAAAGTTAGGGGATGGGAGGCACCCCAAGTTCGGGGAACGGAGACATTCTTCCTTATTACATTATGGAACTTTTCAACAACAATTATTTACAACTTCATCGTGCCGCCATGTCGCTGTTATATCAGCATTATTATCTCGCATTCGGGTGTTAAATTGCTCAATCTCTGTAACAGTGATATAATAGCGAAAAAAATAATGTGATTGTAGAAATATAATGAAACATGATTCACAACTTCTCCGTGCCGCCATGTTGCTGTTACATCAGCATTATTATCTCGCATTCGGGTGCTAAATTGCCGCAATTTCTGTAACAGTGATATAATAGCGAAACAAATAATGTAATTTTAGATATATAATGAAAAATGTTTTATGTATTTAATATGTACATAATGCAATGAACGTCAGAAGACGGCTAATTTTAAAACAACACTCCATGTCAATATTTACTTTATGGCCCTCCGGCCCGCTCCACCCAACAGTGAAGCTAGGTCTTGCAACAGAGCCATGGTCTGGGTCCAGTCACCAATGGTAGCTCTGACTTCAAAACGAGGCATACCACCAGTGCCGCCAGTGGCAGTCGAGTATGCATGTGTCAGATCATAGAACAACTACACATTTCTTATCCTGCCTACTTCACAAGCAACTGATCATATTCTTTAAAATGTGATCGCATCGCTGGCGTGCGTATATTCTAATTTATATTCGTGGCTATCTTTGAAGGTAAAGCCGTCCCTTCACCCCAACCCCCGGACTTTACCCGCCAAAATCCGCTCGGTCGGGGCGTTTTACCGCCGAAATCCTCTTGCAAGGGGTATTTTTTCCGTTGACCCGCTGTACGTCGCAGTTCATCGCAGACACCCGCTCGGTGCATTCTTTTTTCCCGGCCAACCCGCGCTATGAACGCACATTTTCAGCGTAGCCCCCTTGCCCTGCCGGTCGCTATAGAGGTATCCGTTTCATCGCAAATGTCCGCTTTCTCATGCATCAAGCGGCACCCGCGGTACCCCCACCCCCCAATTTGTATAACAGTTCCCCTCCCCCGGGAACAATTAGGCGCCGCAAAGTTCTGAATATGCAAACATGTTTGCACTAATGTGCATCGTAACCCAAGGGCGAATCCAGAGGGGGGGGGGGGGGGGGGGGGCTCAGGCCCCCTGGACCTATATCCCCTCTATTTTTTAAAATGACTGACCTTTTTGGATTCAAAATTTAGGCCATTCGACTAGAGGATACCTTATCCCCCTTTTGACCTTTTGGGGAAGAAATCTATCTGAGGCGTGGACGCTATCCCCCCTCCCCCCCACCAAAGTCGCTAGTTTTTAGTAGACCCCGGCCCCCGCACTGTCGTCAAAAACTTGGTGGACTCCCTGGTCCATGACTTTGTTCAGAGCCCCCAACAGGCAAGTTTCAATGTACCCCCCCCCCCCCCGCCCACCGCCCCACATTTTCAGATTACTGGATTCGCCCTTGAAACCCCTAACTTCACAATATGCTGAATATGTCTCTAAATTGCTATCGCGCAAGCGTAAAATTCGCAAAACATCCTCGTAATTCGTCAGTAGTGTAACAAGGAAATAACATTCTGAGAATATTATGGGAATGTTCCGTGTTTGCTGGGATGTACAAGTTTTCGTTCGCAGGTACGACAAGGTGCGTAAACACCAAGCTCTCCGCACGGTGGCGCTCCCTGACTTCCGTCATACCGTATTAACTTGTCAGCCACTTAGGGGCGATTACCAATAGTCCTGGAAACCGGTCAAATTGATCATAATTCCCACAATTAAGTGGTGCTACAAAAACATCAAAACTAACAGACTTATGCAATATATAGAAATACCTAGAACCACAAACAGGCCAATTGCTTATTTTGTCTTGGTCGTAATCATTGGTGGGGACGGTGGGGGAAGGAACGCGGTGGGTGGGAGGAGGGGGGGGGGGAGGCGGCAAAGAAGGGCACGTGACCGTGACAGGTGAATGGGAAGTGGGAGGAAAGGACTACCCTGCGTAGTAATCCATCTGCTTGGTTTTTCCGACAACAGCACTAGACTTATGTTTGTGCATATAAATTGAGTGCTTGTCATTTTACATTCGTGTTAAATGACAAGTTGTATTTCGTCCAAGGTGAGCACCTGCTAATGACGCTACCTACGTGACAGGAGACGGGGGAAACGCGTCTCCGCTCATCAAATCTATTCTAAGTTTACGACAGTGCGAATGAGTATGAATCGTACGATATGGATTGTGATGTCATGAGATGAAACGATATATTAGTGCGCATAAATGCTAAGCCCAAAGACATTCG
This sequence comes from Arenicola marina, assembly GCA_964019135.1. Taxonomy (NCBI): domain Eukaryota; kingdom Metazoa; phylum Annelida; class Polychaeta; family Arenicolidae; genus Arenicola; species Arenicola marina. The sequence continues at coordinate 15,791,084 of OZ025250.1, forward strand.
CGTAAATACAGCATGAGTTATTTGGTAGTGCGTTTATTTCCTCGAGCCGCAAGTTCGGTATCTTCGAAGAATGTGTGCGTTCGTGCTTTATAATGCAAAATTGCTTGCAATAAGCAAATAAGAAACACTGCTGAAGTAGAGTAGGAAGTTATACATATTTAATTATTCAGCGTAAAGGAAGATATTACCCCCGTATATTTGATGTTTTGTTTGATAATTTGATATTGATGCTTAATCTGAACGGGGAACTAAACGAGAGAAATAAGGCTGTGGACACATTCTTTCTCTATTTCTCTATCTCTCTTTTATGGTGGTATCAGAAGGTAAAACCTCACAAATGATAGCAGGAACGTTAGTTCGACATTATTACAAAACCCTACAATACCAGTACCGCTAACGGCTGATCACACAGTAGAGTAACGTTAAATGTAGCCGAGTATTCCAATATATATTAAGTATCACACATTTATCCCATTATCTACTGATACTTATTGTGTGCGCGCTCATCACACAAACAGTGAGGCACATATTCGATGCGACATACTTATCACACATACAATCATCACACATACAATCATCACACATACACTGACGCACATATTTTATACGACATACACTGCAATATCAGTGCCGCCAGCGGCTGATCCCACATTACAGCAACATTATGTGTAGCCAAGTACTCTAATAAATATTAATTATCACACATTTATCATATTTTCTACTTATGAAAGATATCTACGGTACTACAAAGGAAAAACACATCTATCTATTGTTGCTTAGTTTTACGGAGCTGGCCTGTGATGGCAACTCAAGGCAATTAAGGCTCACAGGCTTGGTTTAATCTGTGGCTGTAGTCTGGCCCTGTCAGATTGTTGCCTGTCCTACAGCCACAGAACTAACAGTCATTTTGATAAGCAAACCGAGTTCGCCCATCGTCGTTATCCCGATGTTTGATAAAGACGTCCCCACCCCCCCCCCCCCACCCGCACCATGACGTCATGAGAAATAGTAACCAGTTGTTGCCCAAGACTCCTAAAACTAGTTTCTTTAACTTAACTACTTATCCGTCTAGAATTGTTTGCACCGTTTATGTGTCTTAACATAACACCGTCAAGGAAAACGAAACCTGGTAATAGGCTGAAAAATTCCTATATTTTTTAACTACGGCCTCCATTATGGACGCCATCTTGGATTTCGTAACCGCCATGTTATTGCTAAAGGATTACAAGCATACCTGGATTAGTTTCTGCCAAAAATACTTAGGCTAGGCTACAACAAGCTTGCAAAACGCTGTTCCCTATTAAGTCCATTAAAATATAAAATAAAGTCGCATACCTTGATATCAAGCAATTTGTACTATAGACACCATCCTCAAATCGTTCGGCCTCGAAAACATACATAGAAGTGGGCGGACTCGACCAACCTTACCCCCGGTATCACCCAATGTAAACTCCTGCCAGATGAAATGCCCAAACCAATATGCATCAACTCGCATGTGTAATGATATATCAGGAGGGGGGGGGGGGGTCAGTTGAGATTAGAAATCAGGTTATAACTTGAGTCGTCTCATCCAGTGTCCACCGATTGGGCTAAATATATGTGACATGCGTATGTATGGTAAGTATATTCATGGTCAGAATATACGTGACTAGTGTATATGTTGTACATGGATGTTTGATATGTCTAAATTGTGTAAAAGTATGCGTTTTAGATTTAAACATTTACATAATTGTCGACATTTCTTTAAAGTGCAAATATAAGTTCCATATATAAGGGAAAGGGAAATGAAGAGCAAAGCCATATCCACTGGGGGTCAGTTGAGATTAGAAATCAGGTTATAACTGGAGTCGTCTCATCCAGTGTCCATCGATTGGGCTAAATATATGTGACATGCGTATGTATGGTAAGTATATTCATGGTCAGAATATACCTGACTAGTGTATATGTTGTACATGGATGTTTGATATGTCTAAATTGTGTAAAAGTATGCGTTTTAGATTTAAACATTTACATAATTGTCGACATTTCTTTAAAGTGCAAATATAAGTTCCATATATATTGGGAAAGGGAAATGAAGAGCAAAGCCATATCCCCTGGGTAACCCCCTACATTTTCCGAAATAAAATCATGAGATATTTAACCCGCGACCACACAGGCATGACCACAGCGAGGCGCATACCAACGATCGAAGTGCCGTGCGGCTCTCAGGTGACCAGAAAGTTGTTTCAGGGACAATGCCCCATGCCCCTCCCCACGACAAACTTATACGCCCTAACCCTACCTACCACGTTGGTACACAACCAACCCCCAACCATGCTTTTGGTGGTGTTATACCTCAGTTGCCAGCCAGTGGTGGTCTTGGTGGTATAATTATGACCTTGGTATATGACGCACCTCATCCGTAGCTACCAGCGGACCCCTATGCCACATTAAGCACAAGCCATCGTGACCCAGACGGGTCACTGTTTGCTACGTTCTATCCATCTCCGGGCTGCTGGGGGACACACAGTAGGCTACCTGCGGAAAAAACCGCCCGGTGGGCTGTGATGGAAACGCTGCTGCTTGTTCACGGGCGATCCACAGGCGCAGACAGATGCAATGCACACAACATCCTGAGCGACCGGTGAACACAGCGAGGAGGAAATATATCATAACGCCACTGGAATTGCGACGCTGCGGCAGCCGTCACCTCAACGGTGATCATGTCTTAATTAGTGTTCAATTAACATTGTGTTCATACCATCAGTCAATGAAGTCGTTTTCGCCCTGAGAGTCTATCGATGGATATCAAAGTTTACATGGATACACGGGTGTTTCAACGTGTCTTTCTTACCAGAGTGCAATGGTGATGTGATATTGCTTGTTACGCCGCACGGACCATTGGTGAAAACCGCACGCGAAAACAAAAATATTTGTGGTATGCTATATAACAAAAAAACATCAAAAGACAAGCGACCCGCTCGGCAAACACTCTGAATTGATCGGCAGATAATAAGTGACAATATTGATCAGACCCTTAGCGCTAGTGTAACCACATTCTACTCATAGTCAAGTGTCAGTAAGACAAACTGGGGATATCACTTGTTAATCAGCGACAGAGACCAAGTTTATTGCACGAACGAGATCCTTGGTAAGTAAGTCTGTGTTAATTTCGATGCTCTCAATGATGTTTATCCACGAGAACATGTAGGTCGGAATTCGGCTAATTGTTATCCTTGATTTAATCCTTGAAATTGATTAACCATGTACTTGGCACGGAAACGTTTATGATCTTTTTATTTAAAATTAATGGTACTAAGGTGATTTTCACAGCGCATACAATTGTAGATTTAACATCAAAACATGTGATGGAGCAGCGGGGAAGGGGAGGGGGTGACGTATGTTGGAAACGACAGCCAACCGGAGGGTGTCACTACCTCGTTAACGGGGAGGGGAGTGGTGGGGGGGGGGATGCGGGGGCATGTAATCATCCCAGGCCATGGTGATAGTTTTTTCTAATGTGTAATTAGTGACTCTCACCGTTGCTCGGATCAAGTATACGAAACTAATCCCATTGACATTTCAAGCCTAAGCGGTGAAACGGTGTTGACAATATCTGTCGTAGCAGAAGTTTATTTTATCTGTTTTTACCTGTCTGTGAAAGACATTTTGTACCTCATGATTGGATGAAAGCAAGGGCGATGTCAGTGAATGATTGAGAGCATGCATCGGTCTATTGGCGGGGGTGTCTATGCATCAAGTAGCTTTTTGCTGTTATTAATATATCGCCTACCGACAAAAGTTATGTGCCGCTTAAGAGCGCGTTTGAGCAGCCATGTATCATGGCCAAGTTAACAGTACAGGGATGCAGTTGTCACAAGTACATTATCTTATTAACTTGACATTATTCAGTTCATTCATTATTATGATGTAACCGTTTATGAAACAAAATAAATGGCCATGCAATGATACAATCATTTGGTGACAACGTAATTCTATAGTCTAGTGATATTTATAGTTTGTATCAATTTTTGACATTGTATTTGTATACTCTAGTGATATTTATAGTTTTGTACCAATTTGTTGATATTCGCAGGGAAATTACAATGTGTCCAGTCACCGATCAAGAGGTGACAGCGCGAGAGTACGGGAAAGCCACGCGAGACACCGTCGACGGATATGGTGACAGCGCAGCCTGCCTATCGCTTTCGGAACTAGCCACTGCAATCCGCGTCGACGCTTGCAGTTTCATCGTCGACGTGTGACGTCAAAAGGTCCCGGATGTGGCTCCATTGGCGGCTGGAATGGAAAGCTAAACATGACCGCATTAATTCTGGTGGCCTTCCTAGTTTTACTTAAATGCGAGAGCGACGCATCAGGTGAGTTCAGGTGCACTGGTCGGCTATTTTAAGCAATCTATTCTACTTCATTGGCAGGGGTCCGGTCAATATACCGATTCAGGCTCCGACACTAAGCCCCGATCACACTTGAGTCCTTCCTTCTTAATCATGAGTATGAAATTGACATTCATAGCTGATGGTAGGTACAGGTGAGAATTACTCATTTCTGAAACTGACAAGAAAGTGACATGCTGCTTTATTTGCCCGACTTGTTTATCTGACATAACGCACCTGGAAGAGTTTTCACCAAATGACTGGATCAGTGACGTCAGTAAATAATTGACAGCCTGGATCGGTCTATTGAGCTGTAAATTTAGGCATCAACGGTTATGAGGTGTTGACAGTGACAGGGTACACACGCTTTTATACCTGGCCTCTAATTTGGATGAGACCGCTTAGTTTAAAATCAATATTAAAGGATAAGGCTAATTGTTCTGAAAACACAAGTTGGTTCACAAACAATATATGAGAAAATACTGAAACGAAGAGTCGTTTAGTTCAAATCTAAGATTAGGTAAGCTATTCTAAGGTTATCTGCAAATATATATGATATCAGCGTTATAACATATTTAAGGCTACCCGCGACCGCACCTGAAACCAGCATCCGCATACACACACGCACCGCTCTATCACCCCATTCCATAGAGAAGCCATTGATACATGATCACGTGTTAGATCACATCAGGCTTTTTACTCCTTGCAGACGGTTCGGTCGGACACTGCCACAACAGGAGCGGACTGCAGGATGGTTCTTGCTGGCTGACCGCCTCACCCTGCTCCACTTGGGGCTACTTTGACAGCCCACAGCACAACCAGACCACCTTCCTGGCCTTCTCCATGGGCTCAGCCTTCGCATGCGAGTGCGAGTGTTCGCTGTTTGCGCCAACCAAGAGACGATATCTCGACATATGCGACCCCGGAAATCGGTCTCTACTTACGACTTGGTCGGATTCACTGGGCATGAATACGTAAAATCCATTGGATGATGCCACGGGACGTAATGTAACGACGGGTTCCATTGGTCGTATCACAATGAAGTGGGCGGCGCTTCGAAAACGTTTGTCGCGCTACATCGCCAACGCTAAGCGATTGCAGACGCGCGAAGACACTTTGGACGTGCCCGGTAACCCCGTCGGGGGTAATTATCAAAGTGGAAAACCGGTAAGCGAGACTTTCTTCTCGCCATGGCGGACGAGATTTGGGTTGAGGTCCCCGGGATGTGGGTGAACAGATGGTATTCGTAGAGGATCCGCAGCCACTGACAGGGGCGGCCATTGCTGGGATCGTCCTCGTTCTCATCCTCGCCGTCATCGTCGTCTCTCTGTACCTCTACAACGGTGACCAACCGTGAGACAGGAACCCGATGTACAGTGTACAGTATCTCTGTACCTCTACAACGGTGAGCCACCGTGAGACAGGAACCCGATGTACAGTATACAGTATATCTGCTCCTCTACAACGGTGAGCCACCAGGAGACAGGAACCCGATGTACAGTGTACATTATCTCTGTACCTTTACAACGGTGAGCCACCGTGAGACAGGAACCCGATGCACAGTATACATTAGCTCTGTACCTTTACAACGGTGAGCCACCGTGAGACAGGAACCCGATGTACAGTGTACAGTATCTCTGTACCTTTACAACGGTGAGCCACCGCGAGACAGGAACCCGATGTACAGTGTACAGTATCTCTGTACCTTTACAACGGTGAGCCACCGCGAGACAGGAACCCGATGCACAGTATACAGTATCTCTGTACCTTTACAACGGTGAGCCACCGCGAGACAGGAACCCGATGTACAGTATACAGTATCTCTGTACCTTTACAACGGTGACCCACCGCGAGACAGGTACCCGATGTACAGTGTACAGTATCTCTGTACCTTTACAACGGTGAGCCACCGCGAGACAGGAACCCGATGCAGTATCTCTGTACCTTTACAACGGTGAGCCACCGCGAGACAAGAACCCGATGTACAGTGTACAGTATCTCTGTACCTCTACAACGGTGAGCCACCGTGAGACAGGAACCCGATGCACAGTATACAGTATATCTGCTCCTCTACAACGGTGAAACGCTATAGGACAAAAACCCGATGTACAGTATACAGTATATCTCTACCTCCACAACGGTGAGACACCGTGAAACAGGAACCCCGATGTACAGTATATCTGAACCGCTACAATGGTGAGACGGTGTGAAGCTGGAATCCGATGTACAATATACGCTATCTCTGTACCTCTAAAACGGCGATGACTAAAACCGGATGACAGGAAACCGAAACTGCTAGGTGGCAACGGAAACCGGTCGACGGAAAGCAGAACAGGAACCCACAGGCTGGAAGCTTGAAACGGATGGGCGCGGTCGGAAAACCAGGAAACATAAGCGAAACTGGAAGACGTAAAGGGAAAACGGAATCCCGCAATGTGGAAACCCGGCCAAAGGATATTAAACAAGCAACAAAAAGTTGCATTTAAGATGCTTAGTTTTAGCGAAATGCATATCGTGCGAAAAAACGAATAGCGGTTAAGAAACATGATCTCGCAAGGCAGAAAAGCACAAGAACCGAAGTAACGTAATATAAAAGTAACAACACTGTAAAGACCAAAAAAAAGCCATCGCAATCATGAACAAATAAATGGACAGGACGTAAGTTTTCGTGGTATGGTATTGCACCAGTGGTGTTCGAACCACGCACCGGCCGCTTGGACCGGCCTGGGGCGTGCGCACTAGACGATAATCTACGCGCTGCCCATATGGTGAAGCCCCGGACAGTAGCCAGGCAAATGATATGTTCACACAGAGTGTTACGCAACGGCGTAAACTATGTGCGTATGTTATATGTTATGTTATTATAAATAACGTTTTGACTTTATTATACATCACACTTTGTTATTTCATTCACGGTTGAATTTAACTTACATGTCCTGTAACAATGGTCTTACGCAATAGGTCTGCGATCCCAACATGCCCACCCATCGCTTAATGGCTAGAGCCAAATAGCATGGAAATTGGATGCTAAATGCATACTGTATTATTGTCAGTCCCTGCATACATGCTATGCTAAGGGTAGGTCCCAGATGTAGCTCGATGAGCTGTCAACATCGCTCTGAAGTGTGGCAGGTGACAGGGCCGGCAACGCTTTAATTATGGTCTGCACTCGGAGAAGCAATATGAATGATGCTATAACTAGGTAGTCTATATATGGCAAGCCATATGGCTGGTACTATATATATATATATATAGTTGGGTACAGGCCAGTGTGAAAATCCCAAGTATGTTTTTTCCGTGATTTGGGAACACGACCACCCCCTTGCTTCCCTATTGTGTCTTATAGAGTAAGGAGGTTCGAGGTAGATGTTAGTACGCACCATTTTCGCGTATATGTTACGTTTCATGTGTTTTTTTACCAAGCATAGCTTGTTATTCCCTAATGACAGTGCAGCGAAGAAAATTATGTCTTCGGGCTAGTTTTGTTGGAACATGAGGTTGAAAATCACAGCCCCCCACCCTATCCAAATTTAGCGTTACTTCATGAGATTTCAAAGAATTCTACCACATTTCTTCGAATGCGAATACAAACAAGACGGTCAAACAACCTGATGTTTGCCCAAGGTTAGCTTCATTAAATACTTACAAGAATAATACAGAAATATTGATAAGTCTTCAGGCTAGACTTCTTGCAATTATAGCTTAAACCGGCGCACCCGAACTCCATATGGATAACTCATTGATAACCGCCCCCTCCAGCAAGCGCATGTTAATGGCGGAAAGGTTCTTAGGGTAACACGTAATAATAATCCCTGTCACCATGGCAATGACGCATCCAGCAAATTAAATAGATGATGCTTGTTTGTCACTATTTCATTTCCTTATTTTTGTTAAAAGAGATGAGGACGGATATGGAATTAGCTGCAATTGGCAACAGCAACGGGGTGTGCAGCATGACATCCATAACACCCCTATTCTCTGCTACCTACCCCCATGCTAATAACCAGCACACGCAGGCGAATCGCCCGCCTACCAGCTGGAGGCACCATCGGCACCTTCCGTCTACCCCCGACCCCCTCCACCCCCCTCCAGCCCGCATCCTCCTTGCCTCCTCGGCAAAAAAGGCTTTAATATCACTTTTTATGATTCAAACAGGTGTATCAGTGGCGTTGTGTTAATATGTAGCATGCCAGTACCCATCCATCCACCTGTCCCCCAATGAGTCACTTCTATAGCGCTTTCTCTCGTTTCTGTCGCTCCAGCTTCTCCTCACCTCAGATCTCTCATCTGTCTTTATACATCTCTGCTGCTCTATTTGCCCTTCTTCGCTCGTTAGATCTCCCCCTGTTGGCCCCCACCCTCTTGCTCTCTCGTTTTGCCGCTCTCTCAGGGCCTCTGTCGTTCATTCTCTCCACCGACCGCTCTTTGTAGGGCTAAACGGGGCGGGGCGTGGGTGATTTCCCACACTCCGTGTAGGCTTCCGCAGAATCCTGGTACAGAATGCGTACATTTATTTTTGAATATCATATTCTTTACCACGATGCGTGATGTGTATTACCTTCATCAACTGACTTCGCTATTCCCGGCGAGCAAAACTTGTCGTAAACTGGTCGACACGACATCATTTTCAGGCGTTGGAAATTATATCGGGTTTGCAAATCAAAACTCGTCTATATAGCGACGTGTTCCATAGTGAGTATAGCGACGTGTTCCTTAGTGTTTCAGACAGGTGCATAGCGAAAAGTGCAGCACGTGTTATCGACGTGTGTAGCGCGACGTGTGTCTGACCAGTTTCTGACGTCTATGGAGCGACGGGTGTCCCCTTAGCAAACCATTTTATAGAACTCTATAGAAGTTCTATGGACAAATCTATAGAGATACTTCTATAGATTGCTAACAAATGGTGGCTATAGAACGTATATAGAGATAATATACCGACATGGCCACTTTTTTCCTGTCGTGGCTGTTTAAGATCAAATACGTTTGCAGGTTTGTAGATGTACTCTTTATGTGAAAGGATACATGAAGCTAATACTCTCTTCCTATATTTATTATGCCAATCATGGCATTAATTCCGTAAAATAAAATTATACCCCGTAGTAAAATATCTTACAGAATTCCATGGAAACAATTCTATCGATTTTTCTACGGAAACTCTATTACATATTTTGGAGATATATTGGAGAGTATTTATCGAACAGTTTGAATTAGACGAATGGGACGAACAGTCTTTTAATTACTCAGAAACAAGGTGTGATAACTTGCCTACCAAAGGGAGATCAGCGACGAATGTGACCAATGCGACGAATGTTAACAACTATCTAACTAGAGAACGATTTCATTTTTATAAACACTCAATAACACTCAATTAACACATCAATAACACTCACAAGCCTTTATAAAAACATTTGGTCATCTTTATCGGCTTAGCTGGAAAAGGTCCCAAATTATCGTGCATTTAGTGGGGTTCCTTCTTCCGCTGGGTCTGGTGGCGGGGTATAAGCGTCATTTGTTACAGTCGACGGACATTTTCCTTTCATGTATCTTTCTGAAAAACTTCATAAATCGAGTGGCGAGTTGCCACTGAAATGGTCTTTCCCCACAGAGAAGATGGATATATCGAGAATGAGTTTTTGGCTCTAAATTAAAGATGCATCGAATACTTTTGCGCCACGCGACATAAAAGCGTTCTGCTTCCTTGCTACCTAGGTCCCATAGCTGACATCCATAGAGATCTCCATGACCGAACTCATTGGTAGCAAACGACTTACCCTCGAACACAGATAGAATGCTTTTACTTGGATTAAACTTAACGTCAAACTCTTCACCAAACGTCTTCACAATTCGTAACAACAGTGTCATCGAGAGACTAGTGGGTGCTAAGACGTTAAGATCATCGGCGTACCCAAATGCACCTGCGACGATATGTCCGAGGTAGCATCCGAGGCCTGAACGTTTTAAGCGCGCAAGGAGCTCGTCAGTATAAGTACTGAAAAGCAACCCCACCCTGTTTAAGTGTGACAAGGAGTCTGAATAGTTTCACATCTACATCCCGGTCAAAAGGGTTGCTCACGTCCAGGGATACGACGTATACCTTACCACTGCTAGCGTAATAATTTATCACCTCGTTTACAGCAAACGTGCATTGAGTAGTTGACACCCCGTTTTTGAAACCGAATTGATTGTCCAGGGTTACGAAGGCGCTCTTGTTTTTGTCTAAGATAATTATGTCCAAGAGCTTACCCATGATATTACCAATGGCGATTCCTCTGTAATTATCGGACTCGTTAAGTGATTTCCTTGCGCTTTCGAAAATAGGGTGTATTTTGGACGTGAAAATTGATCTGGACAGAACTCGTGAGCCGTCATGGCAGTGAAAAGCATGGAACCGATATGAGTACGTACAAGCGATGCGTAGTTTGGAAGAAATGATTACTGTATATATCTGCAGCACAATAGGTTTTGACTCTTTTGAGACGGGTGCAGGCGTTGCGCACGTCGAAAACGTTGACCGTGTGTTGTAATGAGCAGGTAGCCTCGTGTGGCTGGCATTGATCCCTAATGCTGTGATTTATTTCGTCGGCTAGCTGTACCATTTGTTGCTGATCGTAACCTACACTGTCCAACAGTGTGTCGTACTTTTCGGCAAATAATTGAGCGATGTTCACTGGGCCAGTGGTGTCGCCGATCGTATTAGTGTTTGCACGCTTTGAGCCAGACGTCCTTTTAATTTGGTCCCAAAAATTCCTCATGATATTGCTGGCTTACGATTCGGCTAATTGTTGCGTGTATTGCGCTTCCTTGTTTTTTCGCGCATGCCTAATAGAATAGTGGTAGCGAGCGCGGATGCCTCTCATTATGTTGGCCAAGATGCCCTCTCTTGTAGAATTATCATTTCGCCATATCCGGTGCCACAGAATAGCTTTTTGTCTATTCCCTTCCATTTCGGCGTTCCAGCCCGAAATCCCTGTCTTGCGCGTTCTAGGTTTACTCTTGGGAATACTCTCGTAGTCAGCTGAAATACAGCACTCGATAATCGAGTCGTGAACGGCTTGTACGGGCTAGTTGTGCAGATTACACTGTAAATCGCCACAAGATATGGCCTCCCGTGGGATCTTAATGTTGTCCAACCGTTTGTCCAAAGCGTTTAGTCAGTATTTAGGTTAGTCGGGTATTTCAGCGTAATAACAAGACAGGAGTGGTCGGATAAGTTGTCGCCCTCGTGCACTACCCCGTGTTGGCATTTGTCGCCTATCATATCACACGTTAATAAAACAAAATGGTCGAGGGTAGATCTACCCGTGGCTTTACTCTCAAAAGTGTAGTCGATGTTGCTAAGTGGATGGATTATAGCAAACACAAGCTCTTCGTGCCCAACGAATTTAGTTAAAGCTTTATTGTAGAGAGAGTTTGCGCGAGATAAGTCAGTGTTGAAGTCTCCGCCAATGATCACACGGTCGATACCATCTTGTTGGTATGCAGTCTATGGTTGAGTGCGTTCAGTATTTATTTATTAAGCTGTTGAGAAAATACATGGTATAAAAAGAAAACAATACACTGTTGATCCCAACCAAAACTATACACTATTCCGGTTATATCCTGCCCCTGAGACATCTCTCAACTAATAAAGGTACACTTGATATATAACGAATATAACCACTTCAACGTCAATGCTAGCTCACCATGAAGAATATGGCTGAGAAACAAAACTCCGAAATCGAACTCACTATAGCCGCGGCTACTGCGGCAAGCTTATAGCAAGTAGGATCCCCGGAGTCTTCCTGCCTGGTAACTAATAAACCCCACAATATCTAATAGCGCCCTACAGTTTTTATTGCACCCTACAGTAACTAATAGGGTTCAGGACCCACTGGTCGGTAGTGACGGGAGAAACGTCAGAAAACAAGCTAACGAGTTTGAGTTTTTGGTTAGTTGGAGCGGGTGAGGGTTGTCAGGGAGGAAGCGAGGGAGGAGGTGTAGTGGAGTGTGTGGGTGAGAGGAGAAGCCCTGGCCGCCTGTCGGGAGGAGGGGAGGGGGGATGTCCTGACAGGGAAGTCACGGCGGATGAGGGTGGGGGTGATGCGGGTAAAGGAGTGGGAGGTGAACCCTCTGGCCTTCCTCCTGTGCTGGGAGGACATGCTGGATGCCGTGGGGCCCAGCGTCACGCTCCCCGAAGGTTTGACCTACGGCGGTCCCCTCTCCCCCAGGTACACCGGGGTGAAGTTCTGCCCGACCACTGCCACCCAGCCTCTGGTGTGGCAGACCTCTGACCTCATCCCCGCCTTCCCTGTCTCCCGGGACGCCCTGGGAGGTGTCACCGCAGGAAGCGGCGTACCGCCAGGAGGGGGTGGCGGGGCTGGAGCGGTCTTCATAATCCGTCCACCTGGTGCCGGGGGCCGTGAAGTAGGGGGAGGAGTGGGTGGGTGGTTGCCGACGACGTGTGTCCTAGAGACACACCCGATGTGCGCCGCCGGTTTCCGCTCAACCCCCGTCACCCTCATCCGGGGCCTCAAGCTGCTGACAGGGCGCTGCCTCCCGTGGCTCCCTTTGGATGAGAGCGCGGTGGGTTGGGCCAGAGACACCCTGGCGGATGTGGCAGGAGAGCGTGGGCGGCCAGGGGGCTGTATTGGGGGGTTTGGTGGGGGTGGATGGGCTCTATGTGTGTGGCAGGGAGACAGGGAGAGTTAGGCTGCCAGAGACGAGGGAGTGGGAGGGGATTGTGGGGGGAGGAGGTTGGGGAGGGGGTTAACTGGAGCAGGGTGTCGCTGGTGGTGTCCACCACCCACACAGCGCACTGTGCGGGGCCGGAGGGAGGGTGGGTGGGGGGGGGGTGTCAGGGTGAGTGTGGCCTGTGAGAGGACTTGACCCGTGAGGCCCGGAAGCTGTTAGACATGCGCTCTGCCCCTCCTCCACCCCGCCAGTGGGGAGGCTGTGGGGGTGCCACCCTCACCCCAACTTTAGTTCCCTTCCGCCTTCCTTAACTACTTCGTCCTGAGTGACTTTGTGGGGGTGGGGGGGGGGGGGAGAGGGGAAGGTGCGGGGAAGGGTGGATATGTACATGAGGGACCTGGCGACTCACTTGGAGAGAGGGAAAGATGTCCCCCACCCTCTGCTGAGTGGTGAGGAGGTGGGGGTAAAGTGTATATATATATATATTATTACAATGTTCGCTTGATAGTTTTCTAAAAGATAGCATTCTTCGTGTTTTGACCAATGTTAGACATACCATTTGTCTTAGACTGATTTGGTTTGTGATGGGTTAGGCGGGGTAGATGCCGTAGACTGACTCTGACCGCTTGGACTGTCGACTACATGGTCCGGTTATTTCCAAATTTGCATGAAATTATAAAATTTGGGGATGGATTATTATTTTAATAAGGTTAATTGTTCCGTAATAAAAACTCTAAGCAAACATTTTTGTTAGCCTCCTTTCCAGGTCACAACCCTATGCTGTGTTTTTTGTACACAAATATCTTACCGGTGTCCCATGTAGAAAGCCCCCGCCCCCCCCCCCCACCCTGCATATATCATAATGGCACCGTACGAAACCATGGAGCGGAGATGGTCTAAATATCATGTATTTTATATAGTACAATTTAGTGACCACTAAATATATTTATGTATATGAAGTGCAGTTGTTTTTAAATATCTTGACGCTGTATGTCTAGGTAGTTACTATCATAATGGAATAATATAATTCCACCAGGTGTTAAAAGAGCCATGGAATTATCAAGGCTTTGCTGCATACATTATGATTTGTGTCGACAGTTTTCGAAGTTTCAAAATTAATACGAACATAGGTTTCTGTCTGTCTAGGTGATCCAGCGACTTTCTCTCTGTATAGGTGATCCAGAGATGTCCTGTCTGTGTAGGTGATCCAGGGACTTTTTGTCTGTCTAGGTGAGCCGGAGACGTCCTGTCTGTGTAGGTGTTTCAGAGACATACTGTCTGCTTAGCTGATCCAGATACGTCCTGTCTGTGTAAGTGATCCAGAAACGTTCTGTCTGCAGATGTCTCAAAGACGTTATGTGTAGGAGATCCAGAGACTTTCCGCCTAAGTATATAAGTCTCTGAAACTAATACACAAACAGGACGTCTCTGGATCACCTACACAGACAGGACGTCCTACCATCATCTTCAGCTTTATATCTACCATAACTACATTTGTTAATCGTCAATACATGATAAAGTTCAAATCATAGCTATGTTCTATATTACTGCGATGTGTATTGTAAATGTAAGTCAAAGAACAGATACCAGCAATAAATGCCGGACAAAGACGACATTCTAGTGTGATTGCTAGTCGGGTACATGGCGTGAATGGGAACTGTCATGCCACAGCGTGTGCTTGTCACGTGACCGACCGCATCTTGGCGTTCGACAACACGGAGTTCCTGCCGGTCTCGGAGTTCCAGACTAACACGGAGCGACGCCAACGACGACTGTCGATTTCGACTCGTCGTGGTAGTGTCATCACTGGACGGAAAGTACTTCCTGAGGAGCGTCGGTCACCATCCCTCCAAAGGAGACGGTTATGCATACACGCCAGCCCTACCGCTTTACGCGGTAGATTACCGCTTTTTGAAGACTTCTACTGCCTACCGCTTTTAACATTATTCCTACCGCATCGCAAAATGTTCAGTTACAAGAAAAACTGGGATGCGGTTTTCCGCATAACGATTCTCTCTACTACATCTGCCATCTATTGCAGTCAAATTACTCCCCAGAATGCAGGAGAAGGCACCATTTAGCACCACTTTTGAAAATTTTCTTGGGGGAGTGGGGCGGGGCATGCCCCTAGACCGCGCCAGCGGCGCGCGCGACTGCGTCGCATGCAGATCTACCACTTTTCATTCAAAATAGGTTGGCATGTATGGGTTATGGTCTTCGAAAAAGACAAGGGTTGGGTGGTATTTGGTAATAGGATGACACCCAGTCAAGGCCAACATCAGATTCCGGGTGAGACAAGGGATGAGTGGTGTTTAGCAATAGACAAGCACTGAAGCAAGGCCAATATCAGGTTCAGCTCCTTCAACAAATTATCACAACCGGAAGCTCTAAATCTGTGAGGAAGGAATCATTTATTAAGATCCTTATTGCACGAAGGCCATTTTATATGGTGTGCAAGACCCATAGATGACATGTTGTATGTTATTAAAGACTCTCAGACCGGTACAGGCGACAACACATGTAGCCTTAACCTGTTCCAAGCAGGTTTTATGCTATGAACATTATAGTTGCAGTCGGGTAGGAGATATATAGCCCTATAACAGTGGGGTCAGACATTAGGCTGCACATTACGTGAAACGTGACGTGATCATGGTGCAAATGAGCCCAACATTCAGGGAGAGCCGGAAAACCGGGGATCACCAGCAAGCTCCCCCCACGGTGGCGATACGCAAGCTAGCTTTTACCGCTGCTGTCGGCCGGGGGCAAATTTCATGATTCTTCAAAAGCAGTCAAATCAGCTGTAATTTCTTGCAACATTATAGTTTTCAAGAATAAAACCTAAAAATAACTGGTTTCGTGTACTTAATACAGCGAAAAACATCTTGCACCCTTTCGCAAAAGTTATGAGGCTAGGTTTCTACAACAGTCCATGTAAATGTGTAATCGGTTGAAACAGCTCCACAAGAAAATTAATAACATTCCCCTCTCTGACATATTTCGTTAATGGCGTTGCATGAAATGGGTGGGAATGCCACTTAGAATGCTGCAGAATTCTTAATATTTAATATATGCGTGTAATATTTTGCACAATTGAATTTTAATACACTAGTGTTCTACAACAGTCCCTGTAATCGGTTGACACAGCCCCACAAGGAAATTAATAACACTTCTCTCTCTGACATATTTCATTAATGGCGGTGCATGAAATGGGTGGGGATGCCACTTAGAAATGCTGCATGTTTTCAATATTTAATAAAGGCGCATAGTGTGCCAAGCCGCCTGCTGATGTCAGGGAGCATTTTTCTCAAATTTTGAAGGTAGAAGAACTTGTCATGCCGCAAACATACGTCCTAACGTATATATATGGACTATTGAGTATGAACATGTATTGATTAAGTTGAAAAAAATATGTCTGTGCTATATTTGCGCTTTTATGTCATATCAGTTCATAACAGTCCAGAGAGACATCCTGGACATTGTTTTGGTGAAAATGCCACAAGTTTAAGATACTGCTGAGTTTTTAATATTTAATATAGGCGCATAATATGTTAAGCAAATCAATACCTTAGGTCTCTAAAACACTCCTTGACAGAGCTTGACAGAGCTCCCAATTTTCCCTCTCTCTTCCCTCTCTCACACATATCAGTAATGGTGGTGCATGAAAGCGTTGCGCAATGCCATTTAGAAATGCTCAGATAGACACCCAGATTGGTTGACTGAGCCTCCCCAAAAAATTAATAATGCTCCCAACTGTGACACGTTTTGTTTTATTTTCATTTTTTGCAATGCATATGCCACTTAAGTAGACAACCTGCAAGTACCAGTACATGATATTATGCACTGTAAAATATCAATATTCTATTGACTGTTCTATGATGACATCAGGTGGGCAAATGATAGCATCAACTGTATTTGAAAGATATGGCACAAATAAGACTCTTGCCATAACCACCAGACAGTCTCCCTTCGCAGGGGGGGGGGGGTGCAAGGGGTATTTGCGTTTCTCGGGATTGGGGTTTACATTTCACCGTGAACTGGGAATGAGGAATATAATTCTTTGTGAACTGGGAATGGGGTATTAGCCGACCGCCGTGATCAAAGATTTTCATTAATCGGGAATTTTGAATTTTAATGTTAAATAACCATAAATCAGGAAATGGTCAATTTAGTATCATGTATCCGCCCTACCCCATTGCATGCTACGAGTTCTGTCTTCGTGTCTTCGTGATCAGGGAACACGGTTTCGGGAACACCCCCCCCCCTCCCCCTCCTCCTTTGAGGCATCCGAAATGGCCTGCAACTGCTTTGGTCTCAAGTTGTTGTATTTCCTTTTTGACCAATGTTTAGTCTTACTAGAGGCTTTCGCATATTCACGTATTTGCCGTACAAAAGATCTACATCCTGACTTCGCTCATCCATGTTGACACTTTGAGTAGAGTAGTAAAGAGAGTACCCTGTATCTCCTCCCAGGGGAACCAGTCACGTGGGAGTGGTGCGTCACCTATCGGGCAAGATAGAAATGCCGTGACCGTCACCTACGTGCATTTCCTAGCACCCGCTCTTACTTGTATGAGTTTGAGCGGCGGTCCCGGCGCAGCGACAACAGAGATATAATGGAGCCCTAGCGGGTTGAGCTGAAGGCAGGAAGTGGCTCACCGGGTGTATCTTAACGCCACACACTTGCTCGCCCAGATGGCTATTTACCGCCTCGCTCCCTTCCTCACTCCTATTGCCCGACAGTGGCCTGCCCGATCCCGTCCCCTCCGCGCACCCCATCGAGACGACGTCCGAGCCGAAGTCTGTAACGGCCCCTACCGCACATCTCATAGAGAGGCTGTGCGGGTCGCCGCCCGTGACGCACGCAAGCGTGACGGCCGCTAACACGGGTCCAAGGGCAGACAGCCTCTCGGCTGCGACTCGTATTGCCGCATAGCACCTGCATAGCAACACACGAGCATGGCCACAAGTGTCGTGTCTCCCCAGCACATGTATTCGCCAGTGACTGGTCGCCATATTCCAGGGCCAGGCCAGGGCCAAGCCAGACTTACCATGTTTACAGTGTGAGGCGAAGCCGTGAGGAAGTTAACGTATATTCGGACCCAACACATCATAGTGGGGAAAACGTCACAGCTCACTGCCTGCGCCATCTATGTACAGTTTCACACTGTGCCTCGATCGCCTTGTCTATAGACGGCGGCAATGAATATACTTCAATTTCAGATATATACAAGTGCTTTCATAAATGATGGAATATGTGGTATCGCCCCCCTGCCCCTGGAACTCCTGGAACATTCTACTCCAAGAAATCTAAGATTCCCTTATGGAAGTCAGACTTAAAGCTATATATTTCATTCTACCGAGGTCTGAATCTTTCATCACTCAGATGTCTTGGGATCTAACACACGTACATTGCTATTCGATATTTCTGCTTCGCCTCATCTGGAAGGGGACATAGAGCCAGGCCGCCAGGGAAAAATATGAGAAAGTATAAAACCTGATGCAGAATGCACCATAACTAAGCAATGCAATAGCACATGAATGGAGTCAACCTCAGTATGCATAATATGTGATTTTGTACCGTGCATATAAATGCATTGCATATATATGCTAGGTACAAATGCACATACACACATAAAATGGATTTCATCTGCGATGAACACATACTTTACGGCTGCATCCTAAGTCAATGGGAATACTGAGTATCCTCCTTGGCCAATGGACAATCGGTGATTCATACATCTATATTTTTGTAAATGTTGGTGCTTTGTTGGGTTTCTAGTTTAACTTTTTCGATTGAAAGTAAACAAATAAGCAGGTGGCCCATTGACAAGTTACTGCTTATAATGGTCTGGTAATTTCTGGGAGCATTGCATATAAACGGCATATGGAAATTACTGTGTGATGACTCAAAATGGACATATGGGCTTTAGTGCCTTACATTGTAGTTGGTGTATAGCATTCACGACAGAGCCCTTGTGGTTCAGTTCGAGCCAATGAGTATGGACATTACGACATATGAGTATGAAAGCCCGTGAGTTTACGTTTCTCTATTGCATTAACTTCCCCCTCTTGACATGTTTTTAATAAACGAACCCTGGAATAGACCTTTAACGTCCAGCTCCTAGGTCCAAAGGGATTGTCAAGATATTATTCCAAATTTATTACGCCATCAAAATATAATACCTGTTAGATTTTATTCCGGAGCTCTGTTAGAAATATTGACTATTATCGCAGGTTGTGCGTTAAAACATCCAAAGATGGTCAGAGGCGATCATTCGACGTTTCCTGGTATAAATGTCATAATACTTCTTTTAATATGTTACCAAACATCGCCGATTACAACGCAATTTCTGATATTATGAATTTAAAAGATCGAACACATACTGGTTACCTCCTTTCTCAAAAACACCAATGTGTGTGGATATTTGCATAAACCATTCGCGTTGTAATTCGCTCGGGCACAATGTTTCATTATTTGAAAAGAAAACAATAAACAAAACTAAAAAGTGCGGGGGTGTCCGGACCTTCTGAACCCCCCCCCCCCTACCCCCACTTCTACTGGACCCGCCCTTGGCCTCCTTAGAACATTTTTCATCCTATCTTAGAAAGCCACCATAATTTTTGTCTTTTTGTGGTTTACTTTCATCACTGCGGTCTTAAAGGAGGACCTAGCATTCGAACGAGAGAGAATAGTCACGTGTCGAAATCGAGGGAATGGCTCACCACGATGGGCTCTGGTTTGACAAACTGGACTTGAAACGCAAATCTAGGCACCCAGTGAAAGCAAACCAAGACCTATCGAAACATCATCGATGCGAAGACTGCGGAAAGCTCTGTCGGTCACAGATAGGCTTGTTCAGCCATAAGCGCAAATGCCGCGACGCAAATCGTATCACTTGAATTCAAACAAAGCTGCAAAATCCATCGTCTTTCGCAAACGGACGGATGCCAACCAACGGTCTTAAGCTACTCTCATGATATGAGTATTTGCACCTGAAGCCTACCATATCTGCAAACACTGTATCAAAATCATCAGCATATAGCAATAAGCACATATTGAGGACATTTATGTCCACACTTGCTCTAACTGGTTATAACTTGGACTTTAATGTTTAACGGACTGATGAATATTCCAGATAAATCAGCCGGGCGTTATACAACTTTACAATTCCTAACCTAATATGGATATTCTGCCTGCCATGTGCTAACGATTGAAATATCAGACAGTAACTTATGAAACAGTCACACCGCGGTAGGCGGATGGACGTTGTCATCCGGAGATTCCAAATTGGACATACGTACCTCACTCATTGCTACGTTCTCAAAGGAGAACCGCCTCCGGAATGTATTCCCTGTCAGGAACCTCTGACAGCAGGGCACATTCTGTTGAGATGCGTTGACTTCAAACAAACTAGGGATGATTATTACCAAACAACCAATTTAATACTGTACCACATCAAACGATTTAGACTTTTTATCTGCAATACATCTACTCAATTGTATATGAGATCTAATCAACGTTTACTATCAAACAGTGCACTTTGTGGGTTTTTTATTAATCACGAAATCTTGAATTCAAATACCAACATCGATACCAACATTCATGGCTTTATATTCTGACAACTTATTGACTTTATCGTTTCAGCATTCTTCTCTTTCATGGTTTTAAAACAATCTGCTCAATCACATTATTGATATTCTCAGGGTTTTATTAATCTATTGACCATTTCCACATTGACTGCATTCATGGTTATATTCATATCTACTTGACAACTTATCACTTTTGCAATTGTTTTATGTTCAGTCTCTCATGTATTGATTTTCAGGGTTTTAGTATTGACTCTTGAGTTATTTAGAATGAACTGAACCAGTAAGGCGCTATGTAGTATTACAGGCGGAAAGTGCCGTGAGGCCCTAATCAAATCAAATCAATGAAACAGTCACATTCGGGTTTACCAACTGTCTAACCGTTTATACATTACAGCGGTCTACTATGCTGGTTATCATTCTGATCTTATGCATTAAATTGCGCGGTTCAAGCCGATAGATTTTGGTGCTTAAAGGCTAGCATGCACAAAATTCATACAAGTTACGAAATCCGTACATGCTCGGGCATCAATTCTGAACGATCTAAGCCGTAATTTTGCGCCACGTGGCGTAGATACAGGTTCCTGTTTAATTTCTAAATATAGGCAGGTGAAGACTTTATGTAAATATTCAGATGAATTGGCATTTTTGAGAAAGGATGTAACCAGTAGGTGTTCGATGTGTCAAATTCATAATCATTACGTCAGAAAAGTCGTTTAATCTGCGATGTTTTGCGAGTTTTCACCAACAGAAAGGTTATGAGTGCCCTCTCGCATGCGTACAGCACACTCTTCTTCTGGGAAGTCCCTTTAGACCTAGTAGCTGACTTTAACTTCCGTTAACTTCCTGTATTCCATTTATCAATAGTTTGGAAAGCGAATTTCTTTCTGTATGTAAATCTGTTGTAATGTCATGCTAATCGTTTTCTCATCAGTGATGCCTTTACGTCTGCTTGAAGTGTTCTTTTTGCGTATTACAGGATATCAAATAGGTCAGTGGAAACTTTGCGGACACAGAGAGAAGTGCCATCGCAGTCTGCCATCCGGCCACACAGCGTTGCCTTCCTGGTCACCCAGGAGCCCCGACCCACATAGCTAAATTGGTCACATATAGGATCATAGAAATATCCATTCACTTCAAATGATGCTAGCCGCAAATAGATGAAACCAGGAACTAAGAATTGACTTCACGTCGAGACACCGCTGGTGTCTTTTGTCTTTCGCTGAAAAAACATTATCCATTCACACGATGTCGTGCACAAGAGAGAAACAATTTGCTTGCAAGTGCGTCGCTCGCCCTGAAGATAGCGTGCTAGTGACTCACGTGAGGATCCACAAGGGCGAGAAACCATTTGGATGCACCATGTGATCTGCGTCTTTCGGGCAAAAGAGTACTCTGACGACTCATGGAGAGGCCATGTATTTTCACCTTGTGTTCTGCGTCTTTCGCACAAAAGATAGGACTAACGATCCACGCGGCGACCCACACAAGGAAGGAACTTTATGTTCGCAAGATACGTTCTGCGCCTTTCGCGCAAAAGAGTGGGCTAACATATCATGCAAGGTCCCACACGGGAGAAAAACAATTTCCTTGCACATTGTGCTCTGTGTCTTACGCATGCAAAAACACGCTTAGGTCTCACTTGCGGACACACACAGGAGAGAAACCATATGTTTGCAAAGTGTGTTCTACGTCGTTCACACTTAAATGCACACTCACGTGAGAACCCAAGCTGGAGAAAAGACATAGTCATTGTGTTCGGCGTCTTACGCACACAGGACAACGCTGTATGTATGTATGTATGTATGTATGTATGTATGTATGTATGTATGTCTCACTCGAAAACGGGAAGTCTCCTGGTGGCCTAACGGGTGCATGTATCGGTTTGCAGTGTTTAGTACCGAATAGCTAGGCTATAGGGCTACAACATTCTCGTCACGCAGGTCGAAAGGTCAACGGTCAAGCTCACAGCGCTTTTTTTTTAAATAACTCAAAAAAACGCTTATATCACCTTCAATATTAAAGTTAGAGATCTCAGGTTAGTTTCAGAATGTGCTACCATCCAAGGTGCAGTTTTCATGTATTGTTTACTCTTGATGCGTAACACTCATTTTCGAGCAAAATGAGGTCATAGGTTTTGCGCAAAATGCAGTAAATGACCTCTGTCAGTTTTGATGCTTTTTGACACATTTAGTATCAAGCTATCGCTATGCTGTTCTAATATGTCATAGAAATATGAATTGAGATGAGTTGTGTCGAATCTTAGAGTTTTCTGATACGTCACTTGACGTCACGATGACGTCACTTTCGGTGCTTACAAATTCTCAAAAATCAGAAAAAATCACCATAATGCGGCAGTAGCATCATATTGAAGAACAATTTGTTTCTCGTATAGCTGCAAACTAAAAACAATACCTTTCTATCTTACTTCCTTAGTTAAACATGATACATAATAGTCACAATGCTCACTATATGCAATTGGAACAAAAGTGACGTCACAGGATTTTTTTGTAATTTGGCCAGCTAGCAGAGGCTCCAACGGGCGTACTATTCTAGCCATCACTCAATGCTTGCAGCTGTGGATGGATAGTACTAAGCTGGGTCATAATCTGCGAACACGGTGCCATATTACTTTTCGGTATATAGTTGAAATCGTTCAACATTGGATCCTATGGGGAAAAATGAACTTGCGTGAATATGACCTGCTCCCGCTCAAACTATTTCAGTCTCCTTCGCCACACAGTGAGGTATTATCATCGCAAAACAGGTTATAACAAAAACACGGCGATCTCAATATTACGTTTTGTTTCCATGGTAACGAAGCCACTGGCCTAATGATAAACATACAGATTCTTGCCATTAAAAGAAAATCGTCAAAAATCAGATAAAAATGCTGTTTTAGTTGCCAATAAGCAACTACAGATTATTTAAGCTTTTCAGCAAGCGGATGTTGCCTAGTTAGGGCGCTAGAGCGCTTCGAAGTGAGACGACACCTTTGCGGGGCCGCCAATGATGAGTGAATAGAGATTGTGCCCATCTTGAAAAGAATCGTCAAAAATTAGAAAAAAATGCCAGAGCTCTGATCTGCGCCCCAAATGGTAGGGAACCGCCATCTTCAGAGAACTGGTGAAAGAAACTGATTAGTTGCTGTATCACTTTGCCTGCAGTGTTCTTTGTTCTTGTCGTCGGTCTCCGTCTCGCCGCAATGATGAACTAATGAAATTTTTGGCCATTTCGCCAAACCATAGCTGCAGGACTATTCTTTCTATCGCCGAGCTCTTTATTCGAATAAGTTGTAGCAGTAAATTTTGGCGTAGTGCCATTTGGACGTTGTCGTGCGTCACCTCATGACACCACACATCTTACGTGAGCTATTACTCTTCTATTATAAGGTATGGCGACTGTCGGTTTGCTTGACGTTGCAGGTCGTGTTCTGGGACAGTTTGTGCCGCGTGTTGGCGCAGGGGATAAGTATGCGTCAAAAATGACGTCATAGCTAACGTGCTCCTACGAAATGTTGGATTCGCTTTATTTTCAGCCGCCTTGGCAAGAGCGGTCATAACCCGAGTTGATAAGTAGGTATATTAAAGAAAAAGGAGTCATCTTGAGCATTTTCGCGAGCGTCAAATGACGTCATGTCACGTCACGATGACGTATTATTAGATAAACAGTAAAACTCGTAGCTTTATTCATAATGAGTCAAGCAATCGCTCTTTAGAGCAAAATTTCATGTGTCGCTTAAACTGTAATATGGCATAAAAATTTGCGGGCGGAAGATGCGTCACATGACGTCATCGTCACGTCACTGGCACAAACGACGGTTTTACCTGTATTTCCGTTAATATTGGTTAATTGCTCACTGCACATTGCTCAAAAAAGAGCCTGCGGTGCGCACGTTGTCAGATGAACGCGCTATTTGGCTCAAATTTTCCGTTATACGCGCTGTTTACCCCGAATTGTCCCATATGCGCGCTGTTTATCCAAAATTGTCCCCTATATGCGCTGTTCAGCTCAAATAGCCCGTTATACGCGCTATTTAGCATTAATTGCGCGTTACATGCGCTGTTTAACCGAAGATTACGCGCTACATGCGCAATTTAACCCAAATTGCCCCTTAGATGCCCAGTGTACCTCAAATTTCCTGTTATACTCGCTAGTTAGCCCAAATTGCCAGTTATGTGCGATATTTAGCTCTAATTCCCTGCTTAAAGCTCTACTTAGGTCGCAAAATCTTAACTTTGCCAACAGAAAGCTCTATTTCGCAAACCAAAAGCTCCATTTTGTCAACAGAAAGGTCCATTTTGTCAACAGCAAGCTCTATTTTGTCAACAGAATGCTCTATTTTGTCAACAGAAGGCTCTATTTGGCATAAGTTGCTATCCCACGCAGCTATTTATGCTGAATTGCTCTCTGAAGGCTATATTTGGCCCAACGGAAGCTCTATTTTCTCCTAAATTCTACCATTTGGGCCAAATTGTATTTGTAACGGCCTACTTAGCTAAATTTACTCACCAAAACACTCTTTTGCCCGCTGAAACCTCTTTTTGACCCAAATTTTAAACTGAAGGCACTAATTGACCCCTAAGATCCCAATTTGACCCCACAGATCCAGCTTTGACCTATCAGTTCCAGATTTGACCTCTCAGATCCAGATTTGACCTCTTAGATCGAGATTTGACCTCTCAGATCCAGATTTGACCTCTCATATCAAGATTTGACCTCTCAGATCAAGATTTGATCTCTCAGATCCAAATTTGACCTCTCAGATCCAGATTTGATCTCTCAGATCCAGATTTGACCTCTCAGATCCAGATTTGACCTCTCAGATCCAGATTTGACCTCTCAGATCCAGATTTGACCTCTCAGATCCAGATTTGATCATTGAGATCCAGAGTGATCCCTCAGATCCAGATTTGACCCTTAGAACCAGATTGACCATTCAGATCCAGATTTGACCTCTCGGATCCAGATTTGCCCTCTCGGATCCAGATTGACCTCTCAGATCCAGATTTGACCTCTCAGATTGAGATTGACCCCTCAGATCCAGATTTGCCCTCTCAGATCCAGATTTTACCTCTCAGATCCAGATTTTACCTCTCAGATCCAGATTTGACCTCTTAGATCCAGATTGATCCTTCAGATCCATATTTGATTCACGAACGCCTATTTTTTGCCTCTCAGATCCAGACTGACCGCTCGGATCCCCATTTGGCCTGGACATCCCCATTTGCCCTCTCAGATCCCGAGTATTCATCTGGCATCCCCGCTAGACCCGTCAGATCCAGATTTAATCTGTCGGATCCAGATTGGACTCTTATGATTCTTATTGATTCCCTCAGAACCTGATGGAACCCGCCAGATAGATATTTGACAACAAGGATGCAGATTGACCCGTCGCGTCCCTATTTGATCCTCAGATCCCGATTCGACCCTGGTGATCCTGATTGAACATTGCTAATCCAGATTGGACCCCACGAAACCAGCTTCGACACGTCGTATGCCAATGTGTCCCACAGATCCCGTTTCGAACCGTCGAAAAACGACCCTGCACATCTCGATTTGTCCCACGCAGCCCTAATCGACCCATCAGATCCCTATTGGTCCCACGAATCTTGATTAAAGCTCCCGCATCCCTATTCGAAGACCCTGCGGACCGCTACATCGCGGACGGTCGCGGTTTGGATCACCATGTTTGGAAAGACACGCTCTTTGATCCAAAGTCGATTTTCGTCATCATCAGTGTCCCACTGAGTTCTTGTTTGTTTGAACGTTGTGTTCTGCCTCTTTCGCACGAAAGAAGACCATAAAAAAACACGCAAAGAGACGCGCGGTTCATGTTTCATTACCGCGAGATTCGAGTTATGTTACAAAATTTTAGCCCATTTAGATGCAGCAGTAAACGAATCGCGTGGGTGGGTGAGCAGAAAATAAAAAATCCGATGTATCGTCGTACCGTTTTTATATTTATTCAATTATATACACACATCGGTTACATAAGCATTTTGGAATGACAGGTCCACATGCTCGAGTTTCGTTCACCAGATTGTAGTGGAGGTCCCACTTTCCTGCGGGAATTTCTTACAACCCCAAAGCTGAAGGATTCACACCTTTGCTTCGAACAGTCACGCCTCAGTTTTGCACTGACTCATGTGCGAATCCAGCACTTGAGCACTCCCGAATGCCCGGCGCATCTCTGTTTTATAGGGGAATCGACCCCACGGCATCGGGTCACATGACCCAACCATTGTTAGGTACGAACATGCACGTGCATGTGGAAGATCTACAAATCCCGACGAGGCAATAGCATGGTCGGGTCACCTGACCCAACCACGTTCAATAACTTACCTGGACACGCCAGTTAATTTGCATACTGTCAACATTGTCATAACGGTAGAATTCTATCGTAACTCCTATCTAATCTTAGTTTTATGATAAAAGTTAATCTTTTACCTTACCAGCGCGTGTAATTACAATAAAGACTTGATAAAAAGACCTACTCTAGCTCTAAATTCGTGAATATTACATGCACGGCTCGCGCCTCTCTTCCTCTAACCAGACCTGACCTTTGACCTGTACTTGGCCTTGACCGTCTAACTGGGTTGCTTCGCTGATTCCGGTTCCGTCATCTCCGTCTGCGGGTTGTCTCGAAGTGTCTTCTTAAACATAGTTGCTGTGATGCCTTTATTGTTACACTTCGGGAACTTGATTTATAGGTACGTCAGCATTGAATTCTCTTTGTTTGACGCATGGCCAGTGTGTATTTTGAGGTGCAGGAGGGCAAACGTCTTGAATGTTTTCGCCATGTGGTGAGCGTTAGACGTAGTTTTAACTTGACCTGGGATCCCGACTTTAGAACATTATCCACAAACGCTGTCCGTAATTACATGTCTGACAGCTGAGGGTGCGCATAAACTGGTACTAACCAACACCTACCTGTAAATCATGCACACTGTCTTATCCAATGACGTTACGTAACATGTCGTATTTATGCATGAACCGTCGTCCATACTTGAAGGCGGAATTACTATATAATTTGCTCAAAACGGCCTGCCATAGCGATGTCAGCGGAGTGATTAAACAGTGGTGGGTTGGCGAACAACTAACTTGTTCAGCCTGACAGCTTTTCGAGCGCCAAATAGCGCCTTAACGGGCATCATGTCACGGTCTATTGAGAAACCATTACTGTATTTGGGCATTTTGTTCAGACATCTGGAAACCACTAAATTTCGTTGTTTTTCCGCAATGTCAGTCCACATATTGCCACGACTCGCCAGAGGCTGATGCATACATACGACATCCACATCTACCACAATTCACAATTTCTCCAATGGTCCCGGCAACCTGTGCTGAATCAGGGGTCAACAAATTGCAATAGTAATCAAATATGTTTTTTCTCATTCTTTATGTATCTGCAAATATATGTAATTTTCAAAATCTACCAAAATCTACGGATCGCCTACTATATGCATTGGGGTAGTATTAAATGATAATAATATTACAGTTTCTACATACTTTTTAATAAGGGACCCCTCAACTGGTTTTCCGGATTCGATCGACACCGTGTATTTGTGAGAGACTGTAACTGTGCCGTGAATTGTCTGATCTCCACAGTTTAATCTTATATTTTTCCAGATCTCCCTCCGTGGCGGTCTAGATAGGCATGGTAAAACAATATAATTGGGGGGGGTGGCTAACACACATCTTAGATATGTTTACTGTTGCCAATACCGGTTTGATTCATCTCATTTTGCAACGTTATACTATTTAATAAGTGAAACATTCTATGTAAGTGAAGGGTGCCCCCACCCCCAACATGTTGTTCCTCCATCTCCGAACTTTGGTTGCAACCCCAACCTGGGGTTTTTCCCCTTCCCCAACTGGGGTTTCTCCTTTCCCCAAAGTTGGGTGTCGCCCCACCCCTAAATTTGGGTGCCTACCTTCCCGTAACTTACGGTACTACCCCAGCGTTGGGTGTCTCCCCTCCCCTAATTTGTGGTTTCTGCCCTCCACTAACTTAGGGTGTCTAGCCACCACACAATTTTTCCAGGATCAATCACTCACCATTGGCGTTCACAAATCAAATAGACCTTCAGCATAGCATCACTGTATGTTTCAGTATCTCAACATAAATATACTAAGTAATATGGAATGATCCGCCAACTTGAGGACTACGCGTGTGGGTGGGTGTCATACCAGGCTCCTTTCTGCTCTGACAGTAGCGTTGTAGTCCAGGGTTTAAAACATGCCAGCGTGGTACGTTGAGGATATATTTATCTAGGCATTGACTCACTTCACATCATGTTTCACGACCGTCGCGGTGACTGTCAAAACACCATATCTTTTCACTCTCGTACGCCCGGGGCTCTCCTACATTTGAAGTGGTTTAAACTTCCTGGTCCAAAACATTAAGGGTCTCACACAAAAGTGCGCGGACATAATATCACACGCGCGAGGGGTGTGGGGGTCTGAACCGCCAGAGCCAGTCACACACATCAGTGTGGGGGACTGAACCGCCAGAGCCAGTCACACACATCAGTGTGGGGGACTGAACCGCCAGAGCCAGTCACACACATCAGTGTGGGGGACTGAACCGCCAGAGCGAGTTACACACATCAGTGTGGGGGACTGAACCGCCAGAGCCAGTTACACACATCAGTGTGGGGGACTGAACCGCCAGAGAGCGAGTCACACACATCAGTGTGGGGGACTGAACCGCCAGAGCCAGTCACACACATCAGTGTGGGGGACTGAACCGCCAGAGCCAGTCACACACATCAGTGTGGGGGACTGAACCGCCAGAGCCAGTCACACACATCAGTGTGGGGGACTGAACCGCCAGAGCCAGTCACGCACATCAGTGCGGGGAACGTCAGCCGACAGTGAGCGTCACACACATCAGTGTGGGGGACGCCAGCCGACAGTGAGCGTCCCACACATCAGTGAGGGGGACGTCAGCCGACAGTGAGCGTCACACACATCAGTGTGGGGGACGTCAGCCGATAGTGAGCGTCACACACATCAGTGTGGGGGACGTCAACTGACAGTGAGCGTCACACACGTCAGTGTGGGGGATGCCAGCCACCAGAGAGTGAGTGACACATATCAGTGTGGGGGACGTCAGCCGATGGTGAGTGTTCTACATCAGCGGAGAACAGATTCCGAAGCGAGAATTGTAAGGTACTGTGAACAAAATATTTACCATTGTCTGTCGTCTAAGTAATGGCGAAGCGTACAGTTTCCTTTTATATATTCAATGTTACCATTCCCGACACGGCAAGAACGATTTTTCATATTTTGGGCGATTGCATGGGCGTGGAACCAATGAATGAAACAGCCTTGGCTTTCAGTTGAGGGGACGGGTGAAGATAGACTACGCTTCGGCGCGGCTACCTTTGGTAAACAGGCAAGGTAAACACAATGCCAACAGCACTTGACAAGCCAGTAATACGACAACGTCCCGCGCTCTGTCGTGTCGGATCGGAACGGGTGTCTGGCTGGGGTGGGGATGGAGATCACTCCCTACCTTCGACTCACTCCGCTAGAGCTTCATTATGTCTCTGTTATCGCCTACTTCCTCAATGCAATTTTTTTCACACTCGCTCGCCAGGGCGGCGCTGCGCAAATTAATTAGGAAACATGCGCAGCGCATTTCTACAAATACAATCTGACCATTTCATTGTGGTCGCAGTATAAAGATCAAATATTTGTCTTCGCAAATATTAGGGGGTTACCTCCGGTGACATGGCTTCACGCTCCATTCCCTCCCCCATTGACCCGATATGACCAAAAGTGGTTAAAGCGTACTGAATATACAACCAAACAACCCAAGTTAAATGCGTAGGTACAAATCACGAGGTCCCAAGTTAAGTGTACCAATCACCAGGGGCCCGTTTCATAAAACTGTATCAAGGATTAAATATTAAATACGTATTAAATAGTTAATACGAATTGCCTAAAACGAATTAGCGTTAATCTGTATTGGGCGTTTTATAAAAGAAAATCTCAGTAGCATTAATTAATCCTGATTACGCTCTCGCTAATACGAATTAACGGCGTCATTTGACTGCATTTACGCACCAAGTTGATCATTTCATGACGTCACGCATTTAGACACGAAATCACGCATAGGCAAGGCAAACACTGACGAAAAGTAGCGACAATCAGATGCCCGTAAACACGGCTGAATAATGTGTCAAGTACATATATCTGTGCCTTATACGCGTTCGATAATTCATTACATCAAGGGCGGTCAGTATATAAATAGGAAGCAAATTAGTTGTTCCGGTAGAAAGCTAGTATAACTTACTACGAGCAGAATGCGAATAGACAGCCTTCCAAAAATTTTGACTAAGATTATGGGAAAACTGCCGTTTCGATTTTGCTGATCTTTCAGCATTTTATAGTGATTGGAACAAAAAATCAACCGGCTAATTATAACACAATTTGATCCAGCGGTTCATCTTCTTGCCCCTGCAGCGCGACATATGTAAGGCAGTGTATTTAACGCACAATCGACCGCTTCAACGATTTCAATAATAACAGCCATATGACTTCAACGATTACGCGAAAACTGTAGCTTCGACTACGTTGAACTTTTGCCAATAATTAGATATTGTCATGAAGAACAGAAAGCTAAATATCATAATAATCGAATGAGCAGCTACTTTTTAGTTCCTAGTACTACCTAGTTTACAACAAGCACCGAAATCAGGCGATCATATCTGCTAGGGATGACCTGTTGCCAGGCGAAAACCTTAATAAACCTCCGGAGGTGTATTAGTTATTATGGATTAATTCGGAAAATGTAAGTAGGATTAACTTTATTGCGTTTCATAAAAGTTAATCCTACTTATACTTACATTTATTAATGCCATCCAAGATTACTTTGGATATGATAGGAAAAAATAGATTGGCACATAAAGGCAAATTCGAATGAATTGGTTTCTGCAGCCTGGTCGTAAATTTCCGAGCGCTCACTCTAATTTTAAGGAAAAAAGTCGGCCAAAGACAGTGTGAACGGCATTAATGAATTCGACTATGCATTTGCCGACTTAATCCATATTATAGGGCATGCAAGTGAATCTCGTTTTATGTGTGCGATACCTCACGAGATCAGATTTTGAGGGACAACGACGTTATATGCGACCTTAATGTTTCACTGCGCAGCTCACTCGCTCAATGCTTGACGAATCAAAGCGCCGTCTTTCTAGTCACGATTTCGGACGTGGAACCAGGCAAACTGCGCGGTGAGCGCCGCGACAAAAGGTTGGGTCCATTCTAGACCTGTAAGCAACTTAAATAAGAACCTGTTAACTATCTAGTGACGATATATTGGTGGAAGACACTTTGAACTTGTATTTTGCCGTATCAATAACTGCGATCAGTACCCAATATTTGCGCTAGCCTGACAGAGTTGCCGACGGACGAATTGCAGATGACAAGCGGAATAAATCATAACTAGCGGGAATGGGGAAAACGGCTATTGTTTTCGACAGATCGATTTATCTTGTTCAAAGTAGGTAATTGATGAACATATGTCCAATGTTTGTTAGCATTATACTACGGATGCATATGGATGATTTTATGAGCAGATATGATTGAGCCACCTGAGCTCAATATTTAATTGTTATTTTACCACGAATGATTTTATTACAGTTTTGTCCAAATCAAGAAATCAATCATGAAGGCTTTGAGAAATTATAATTAAGCTCTGTTTAAATAAAGCTTGGAATAGGAATAACACTATAAAATAAAATAAACCCTTAACAGTATTAACCTTAAACAGTGCTGTCTTGCCCAGAAATTGAGATCCCTTCCTTTCAATCACATCCATTAATGCAAAACAATGTCCCAAGTCCACTTGTAAATAAAGATTAAGCGCCCCCCTCACTCCACGCGTACCCATTTTGTAACCAAATGTGACAACGAAGAAAATGTCTGACATATTGTATTATATGAGGAAATGTATGGGACTTTGCAATGTAATATCGGAAACGCTTAATGAATACGAGGATATCGTATCGCATAAGACCCTCTGGGACATCTGCAAAATAAAAATTAAAGAATACTCTATCACGTTTGGAATAAGAGCAAAAAGACAAGCAACCAACGAGATCCAAAATTTAGAGAACAAAATAACCGAAATTGATAACGCGATAGCGAAACATTTCAATACAGATTTACAAGTTGAACGTAAACAGCTGAAATCAAACTTAGACAACATAACGATCACCAAAGCGCAAGGTGCCCAAATTCGCTCTCGAGCTGAATGGGTGGAAAAGGGTGAGCGTAACACAGCTTATTTCATGCGCCTAGAAAAACAACGCCAATCGAAAAACAGAATTGACTGTCTTATTTCAGAAAACGGCAAGTGCCTAACATCCGATAATGAAATATTGTCTGAAACGGTAACGTTCTACAAAAAACTGTATCAAAGTCGAAATCCCGAAGAGCAAGAGATAGACAAATATCTAAAGAATATAGATAAGCATGCAGTCCTTGACGATATATCAAAATCCAAATGTGAAGGTCCCGTCACGGCAAGTGAAATTGACGAGGCAGTCAGTGGGCTTAAGTGCAACAAAAGCCCAGGAAATGACGGCCTCGGTTCTGAGTTTTATAAGACGTTTTCAAATCTAATCAAGCCAATCCTTGTTAATGTGTACAATGAATCATATCTACAAGGGGAATTGAACTACTCCCAACGAGGCTCTCTACTATCATTAATTCATAAAAAGGGACCAAGGGAAAATATTGCAAACTACCGACCTATCAGCCTAGCGAATACCGATTACAAGATATTAGCGTTTATACTTTCAAATCGTTTACAAAAAGTGTTAGATAAAATTATCAGCAAGGACCAAACAGCATATATTAAAAAGCGCTTCATTGGAACAAATATCAGACTCATTCAAGATCTGATACAACATGCAGACACAAAAGACAAAAAAGGTCTGCTATTATTTCTCGATTTTGAGAAAGCTTTCGATTCGGTAGAGTGGCTGTTTATAGAAAAAGTACTCAAAAAGTTCAGGTTTGGAAATGAATTCATTAAATGGGTCCAGACTTTATACAACAATTCTTATCTGTACGTAAAAAATAATGGGCATATGTCAGAAAGCTTTCAAGTAAACCGAGGTGTCAAACAAGGATGCCCCCTCTCAGCTCTACTTTTTATCATCGTAGTCGAAATCTTATCTATTAAAATAAAAAGCAATAAAAAAATAAAAGGCTACCGCATTAAACAACATGGTAAAGAAAAAAACAGTGAAACTGTCTCAATATGCCGACGATGGCACACTGCTACTGCAAGATGCAAATCAAATAAAATTTGTATTAGAAGAAATTGATGCTTTCTCAAAAAGGGCTGGACCTCTGTTAAACAAAAGCAAAACAATTGGAATGTACTTAGGCAAAGGCAAGCACAAAGATATTACTATTAATGATATAAAAGTTGTAAGCACTCCCATAAGATACCTTGGAATATACATTGGACAAAATCTAGCCAAATGCAATGAACTAAACTGGGAAAAAAAGATAAAACAAATAGAAGATGAGATTGAAAACTGGCAAACTCGAGAACTTACCATATTTGGAAAGGTAACCATTATCAAAACACTTCTTGTTCCTAAAGTAACATTCGTAGCGACACATACAGCTATACCAAACGACCAAACGATCTCGCAGATCGACAAAATCCTATATAATTTCATTTGGGGAAAAAGCGATAGACTGAAACGAAAGCAATTAATACGTAAAATAGAACAAGGCGGCATAGCAATGATTGACATAAGATCCCACTTTCAAGCCATAAAAGCATCATGGGTTAAAAGGATCGTCAACGTTGACGAAAATTGGAACTTTCTAGCCCGATCGCACTTAAATAGTCTTGGAGACGACTTCCTTTTTCTGAAATTTAAAAATATCAATAAGCAAAACCTACCACAAATTAAACTTCTGCCTAAATTCTACCAAGAAGTATGCGAATCCTATAGCCAAAGCAAAGAAGAAACGCGACCTATTGTATTTGAAAACCTGCGTGACGAAATACTCTGGGGAAATTGTTATATTTCGTACAAGAAAATATGCGGGAAAAACTGTTGCCTGCTTTTCAAGTCCTTCATAGAAGTAGGGATCATACGTATAAGAGATTTGGATTTCTCAATGGGGAAACTATGTGAGCTCTCAATACACGAAAGAGTGAAAGACAAGAGGAATATTTTTGCTGAGATATCTCTTCTACGGCAGGCTCTTAAACCATATAAAGACGTTATAAACTCGGAGACGTCATACGCCTCATGTCCATATGCAACTGCCCCTCTAGCCGCCCCGATCGCCGACGTCTCGACTCGCGCATATTATGAAATATTTATTGCGAAGAAAAGTGAAGTACCGAACACAGAAGTAAAATTATCAAATCTTTTCAACCGCCTCGATATTAATTTTGCTGATGTATATAAGAGGAAAATTAAGGATATTCCAGACAGAAAAATAGCTGCCTTTAACTTTAAAGTAATTAATCAAATCTTACCCTGCAAAAGAAACCTTGTGAAATGGGGAAAAATTGAATCTGACTTGTGTGACCGATGTGGACTCCCAGAAAATACTATGCATTTGTTACATGATTGCTATTTCTCGAAAGAAATTTGGAAACTGACATCAGAGCTGCTGAGCGTTAAAATTAGTTTAAAGGAAATTATTCTCGGCGTTCAGAATAAATCGATCAACTTTGTAATATCGGTGCTATCATTTCTTTTATACAAAGAATGGCTTCTCCACACTAAAGACGGTGCTAGCCGAGAGAGTACTAAGTCAAAGGCATTTCTCAAGCGTGAATTAATGACAAAAGCAAATGTGTATATTTTGTTAAATTGGACCGATGTTGGAAGTATTCTTCGTTTTATAAGCACGATCATGTTTTAATTCGAACCTCTGTCAACTGATTTTATATGTTTTGGTGAATAAAATCCTTATAAAAAAAAAAAAAAATATTCACTATTCCCAATTATATTCCATCTTATATAAGAATGTCTTTATCAGACGCGGAATCATGCTCAAGTCAATCAGTGCACCTCGGTATGGTATGACCCCTGACAGTCAATCAGTACACATGGTAGGATCCCTGACAGTCAAACGCTACACAGGGTGTGACCCCTGACAGTCAATCAGTACACAGGGGTTGACCCCTGACAGTCAATCACTACGCAGGGTATGACCCCTGACAGTCAATCAATACACATGGTATGAACCCTGACAGTCAAACGGTGCACATGGTATGACCCCTGACAGTCAGTGCGTTTGAAATGACTCCCGACAGTCATGTTACTGTTCTCTGTGGGCTGATCTAGCACCACTATTGGGTTGAACAGCACCGACCACTAGGCTGACCTAACATCGACTGCTGGGCTGATCTAGCACCGACCACTGGGCTGACCTAGCACCGATGGCTGGGCTGACCTGGCGCCGACCACTGGGCTGTCCTAGCACCGACCAGTGGGCTGACCTAGCACCGATCGCTGGGCTGACCTGGCACCGACCACTGGGCTGTCCTTGCACCGACCACTGGGCTGACCTAGCACCGACTACTATATTGACCTAGCACCGACCACTATGCTGACCAGCACCGACCACTGGGCTAACCTAACATCGACTGCTGGGCTGACCTTACGCCGACCACTGGGCTGACCAGCACCAACCACTGGGCTGACCTAGCACCGATCGCTGGGCTGACCAGCGACGACCACTGAGCTGAACTACCACCGACCACTGGGCTGACCTGGCACCGACCACTGAGCTGACCTACAACGGACCACTGGGCTGACAAGCACCGACCACTGGGCTGACCTAGCACGACCACTGGGCTGATCAGCACCGACCACTGGGCTGACCTAGCACCGACCGCTGGGCTGACCTAGTACCGACCACTGGGCTGACCTAACATCGACCGCTGGGCTGACCTAACACCGAACCCTGAGCTGACCAGCACCAACCGCTGGGCTGACCAGCACCGACCACTGGGCTGACCTAGTACCGACCACTGGGCTGACCTAACATCGACCGCTGGGCTGACCTAACACCGAACCCTGGGCTGACCAGCACCGACCGCTGGGCTGACCAGCACCAACCGCTGAGCTGACCAGCACGGACCGCTGGGCTGACCAGCACCGACCGCTGAGCTGACTTACCACCGACCGCTGGGCTGTAGCACCGACGGCTGGGCTGACCTAGCACCGATCACTAGGCTGACCTAGCGCCCACCAATGGGCTAACCTAGCACCGACCACAGAGCTGACCAGAACCGACCGCTGGGCTGACCAGCACCGACCACTGGGCTGACCTAACACCGACCACTCGGCTGACCTAGAATCGACCGCTAGGAATGGGTCAAGAACATTGTATTTTTTGCTTCAGGAACACAAGATAAGTGTTGATTGGGGAATGCCGCACGCCGTGATGGGTTGCAAACTGTCGCGAGTCGCCCTGGGCTTCTTGTTGTTTCATGTGTTTCTGGGCGCATCATCGGCTGTCAGTAAGTAGGACTTTACTCGAAGTAACAATTTTTGAGCATACCAACCCTTTGTTTTCTGATATTTATGACACACTCAATAAAACATGGATTATTTTGACTAATGATCGGCGTTAACCGCATAGTGAGCATACCAACCAATATACCCTATCACATTTAATTATAATGGTGTATTAAACACGATCACACATTTTGACCATATTATATGTGGTTCTGATTGTTGAATTACATGGGAGCAAGAACAGAATAGAACTATGACATTAAACCGGCACTTCGCGTTATACCGTCCCTCGCCTTGATGAGCACGTAGTGACTAAATCCAGCTTTTGTAACGTTTCATGCTGCATTTTTGAAAACCCAAAGTAGCCTCTTACATGTTAAGCGTGATCCCACTAAGCGTGTATCTGTGGCATAATAACGGAATCTACAATCTGGTAATGTTCAGACGTTGTCGCTCGCGATAGCATCCGTCACTCCCTCTGCCTTCAATAATATATGTTTGTTACGATGATGTTAGATATGGCTTATATTTGGTCGTTTTTACAGCCTTTGAGAGTGAACCGCCCCTGACCAGACACCACGCGGGGGATGACGTCACCATGGAGTGGACGCTGAGTAGTGACCTGGACCATTTCTCTCTGAGCTATTTCTTCAATGAGAATGACGTTATTATCCGCCACGCACACGGCGGGGCAGACACACCAGGTCCAGACTACGAGGGTCGCGTGTCGTTCTACAGCACGTCATCACGCGGCACCGGCTTCAGACTGACTAGCCTCACCCTGAGTGACGCCGGCCGGTACAGGTGTCGATACGAGTACCCTCAACAGATTGAATCCTCATTATCCGTGTTATTTATATTCGGTAAGTCCACAATCCCTCTGTCATGTCGATCGGAGTGGCGATCAACACTATTTCACATGTTAGGCTTGATTCATGTGTGTAATCCAGTTTTAATGACATATACAAACCATTATTTCACTGTATATATATACCTCCCGCCTAGCACTATAATGGATTTCAAGGTTCCTGACATGGAAAAAGATTGGTTGTAGACATGTGTCTTTGCATTGCTGTCTGCTTATTATGACGGACAACAACAGAAGGGTCTGGAAGGGGTAAATGGCGACACGCGACAAGGCCGTTTTTAAAATCGACACACGACGTTGGCATCTAAACTTCGACACCAAAAAGCTAAATATTCGACACTGACAAAGTTTTACAGTAGTTTCTAAAAACTCCTACAGCGACACCTTACTGCGACAAATCGACACTGGCCACCGAATTTTGACAAACGGACTAGACAGTGGACCCGCCCCCCCCCCCGCCAACCCCTTCCAGACCCTAAACACTTGGATTGTTGTCTCCACGTGACTAATCTGTGCATTTATCTCTCATTCACCACACAAATCGAATAAATTACGAATTATCTCATTTCTGTGAATCGTGTAAATCCGGTTCAAGCATATGAATTGGTGTGTGTTTGGGAGGGGGGGGGGGGGCGCTCTCGACATTTTCGGATGATTTCTTCGATCCGTCGAGACCCAACAGCCCCGCATGTGTTCCATAGATACTTAATTTTAAGGGAACAAATGCAAATATTTCTTCTGTTAGTTTATCCTTATAACCCCAAGAAAATAAATAAAATATCAATGCCCGGATTGCCATAACGTCAGTGTTGCGGGCATAACATTGGTAACCGGCATATCCCTATCGGTACACCGTGGAAGAGCCTTGTCACGTCCCGGGTGTACCGGGTGGCTGGCGGGCTTCCTTGGGTGCCTTCTCCGGGAGGGGGATCCTGCCCATGTAAAAATCTATATTCTATAGAATTCTATAGAATTCTGTAGACTACTAGAGTAATTGCTTTAGAATTTTATAGGTACTATAGAATTCTATAAAAGTACTTTAGTATTTTAAATTACTATGGTAAATTCTATAGATTACTATAGTAATTACTATATAATTCTATAGGTACTAATAATTCTATAAAGGTACTATAGTATTTTAAATTACTATGCTAAATTCTATATTTCTATATAGTTCACTCTAATAATTACTATAGAATTCTATAGGTACTATAGAGTTCTATAAAGGTACTATAGTATGTTATACTACTATAGTAAAATATGGAGATTACTATATTAATTACTATTGAATTCTATAGGTACCATTAAATTCTTTAAAGGGACTGTAGTATTTTACATTACCATAGTGAAATGTAGAGAATACTACAGTAATGACTGTACAACTCTATAGCATACTCTAGAATTCCATAAAATAGTCTATTGTGTTTTTAAGTACATTACTAAAATATGTATCTCCGTTCTTGTAGGATGCAGGAAACATTAGTCGTTTTTATGTGGTATTTATCACGGTATCACGCTCCAAATTCTATAATTCCGACGCAACTGCTACCTGATAACGTTAGTCAGTAATGCGAGCACACAATAATCGACTACATATTAATTCAATTCAATACAATACTTATTTTGTAAAACAAAGTTTCTATACCCACCTTTGCGGCGGTGCAGTGGAATTTGTATATGGGTTTTACATAGGTATAAAAGTAAAACGTACTATGATTCTCACCAAAGTGACTCGATGAGCTTCATATACCCCCTCCCCCCCCCCACCCATCCCTTTCCTACATGCTAGTATCCTATAAAAGTAAAACTATTATTCTCACCAAAGTAACTCAGCTCTATATACACTACCTGTGCAGCGCGCCTAATTAAGCCGGCCAAGTAGGCCTACGCGAACCCGAGCAACATTCAGTGCACCTCGAGATTGTAAGCTGGCGCTGCACTGCCGCTAGTGGCGATATCGGTTGCCGATCGCACGGCGCATGCGCCAGGTTTAAAAATATTGCGGGAAGGTAAACGGTAGCCTTGGGAGACCCACTCTGTTCCGCCGTTGGGTCTCGGTTCCAGCCTGGGTTTCGCACGGGGACTTTTAAACAGAATAGGCGCATTTGGAAATTCTGAATTTCTAAAGGCACACTGGGGCTAAATACCACATTTTTGTATAGATTAATCTGTTAGCTATCAAATTTTTCCAAACAATCAATAAGATTTATCACCTGTATCTGTGTTTGCAAGACGTTTTACGGAGCACCAACGTCCGAACAGGGCGTCATATTTGTTTTTGGCGCGTGCTGGTTCCTGTGAATGGAGCCTGGTTCCCAAACTTTGAATTCGTTGTGACATTACGTATCTGATCATAACATTTGCTGCTGGCAGGTGCAAAGTTCTATAGATTAAACATAATTTTCCTCATGGCTCAGCGTTAATGATAGACACTTTTACTGGATTTTCTTTCTGGGGTGAAAATGTACTTAGAATTGTAGTGCACTCAACATGCTGAGTATTTACTGTTGGGTAGTTCAATATTCCTAGAATGTTTTACGTTTTGATATTACCTGTAACTTTTTGCTTTTATAATTTCTGATGATATATATTTGGAAATGTGGATACTCAATATTAGATTCCCTATTCTTGTGTTTTATTGTGACTCTTGTCTGCTCAGTGGTATACCAGCGAAACTGGTCATACACCTAGCGATTTACGGACGTCAGCAACTGGTCATACACCAGTCGTTTTGTACAGATGTTGATAACACATGCCACACATGTCTGGAACACATCAGGAAACATCGCTATCATTCTCTACGATCTTCTATGCAAATCTATAGGATTTTCTATAGAATTCGACGGACTTTCTATAGAAGTTTCTATGGGACTTTCTATAGAATTCTATCGAAGTTTCTATAGAGGTTTCTATAGACTTCTATAGAAAGTTCTATAGAATTATGTATAGTACTTTACTTCACGAACATACCATAGAACATTTACTATAGTAAAAATACTATCGAACATTTACTATACTAAAAATACTATAGAATTCTATAGAACATTTACTATAGCAAAGATACTATAGAATTCTATAGAACTTTCTATAAAATTCTATAGAAATGCCTTCGGGAAACCAGCCCGAAAGTCACAGGGAGGCTTATGCTCACCAGCTCTGATTCATGAGCACACTGTTAGACCCATAACTACATAGCCATCTACTATATACACACCCACAGTCAGGGCCGCCCCCATAGCTCAGTGGGTTAGAGGGCTCGTATTGAGTGCTCTGGCCACCTGAGAGTCTAACGACACGTGGATCGATGGTTCGAGCCAAGCTGTGGCCATGTTTGTGTGGTCGTAGGATAAAGATCCCATGTTTTTCTTCGCAAACAAAATGTGTGTGTGGGTAGTATGGGTGGATGAGGGACCGCATCAGTGGTGGAGTCGGTAGTGTGGTGGATGAGGGGCCGCCTTAGTGGTGGATTGGGTAGGGTGGTGGATGAGGGGCCGCCCCAGTGGTGGAATGAGTAGTGTGCTGGGTGAGGGGCCGCCCCGGTGGTGGACTGGGTAGTGTGCAAGATGAGGGCCCGCCCCAGTGGTGGAGTGGGTAGTGTGGTGGATGAAGGGCCGCCCCGGTGGTGGAGTGGGTAGTGTTTTGGATGAGGGGCCGCCCATCGATGGAGTGGGTAGAGTGG
The DNA here is from genome assembly GCA_964019135.1 of Arenicola marina. NCBI lineage: Eukaryota > Metazoa > Annelida > Polychaeta > Arenicolidae > Arenicola > Arenicola marina. Next base: position 15,832,787 of record OZ025250.1, read on the forward strand.
TGAATGAGGGGCCGCCCCAGTAGTGAAGTGGGTAGTGTGCTGGGTGAGGGGCCGCCACAGTGGTGAGGTGGGTAGTGTGTTGGGTGAGGGGCCGCCCCAGTGGTGTAGTGGGTATTGTGGTGGATGAGAGGCCGCCCCATTGGTGGAGAGGGAAGAGTGTGGGGTGAAGGGGCGCCTCCTTGGTGGAGTTTGCAGTGTGCTTGATAAGGGGCCTCCCCAGTTTTTGAAGTGGGTAGTGTGGTGGATGAGGGGCCGCCCCAGTGGTGGAATGGGTAGTGTGGTGGATGAGGGGCCGCCCCGCAATTGGAGTGGGTAGTGTGCTGGGTGAGGGGCCGCCACAGTGGTGGAGTGGATAGTGTGGTGGATGAGAGGGCGCCCCAGTGGTGGATTGGGTAGTGCGGTGGGTGAGGGGCCGCCCCATTGGTGGAGAGGGTAGTGTGGTGGATGAGGGGCCGTCCCAGTGGTGAAGTGGGTAGTGCGCTGGGTGAGGGGCTGCCACAGTGGTGAAGTGGGTAGTGTGTTGGATGAGGGGCCGCCCCAGTGGTGTAGTGGGTAGTGTGCTGGGTGAGGGGCCGCCACAGTGGTGAAGTGGGTAGTGTGTTGGATGAGAGGCCGCCCCAGTGGTGGAGTGGGTAGTGTGCTGGGTGAGGGGCGGCCACAGTGGTGAAGTGGGTAGTGTGTTGGGTGAGGGGCCGTCCCAGTGGTGAAGTGGGTAGTGTGTTGGATGAGGGGCCGCCCCAGTGGTGAAGTGGGTATTGTGGTGGATGAGAGGCCGCCCCATTGGTGGGGAGGGAAGTGTGTGGGGTGAGGAGGCGCCCCAGGTGTGGAGTGGGTAGTGTTGTGGGTAAGGGGCCGCCCCAGTGGTGGAGTGGGTAGTGTGGTGGATGAGAGGGCGCCCCAGTGGTGGAGTGGGTAGTGTGGTGGATGAGAGGGCGCCCCAGTGGTGGAGTGGGTAGTGTGGTGGGTGAGGGGCCGCCCCATTGGTGGAGAGGGTAGTGTGGTGGATGAGGGGCCGCCCCGCAATTGGAGTGGGTAGTGCGGTGGGTGAGGGGCAGCCCCAGTGGTGGAGTGGGTAGTGTGTTGGATGAGGGGCCGCCCAGTGATGGAGTGGGTAGTGTGGTGGATGAGGGGCCGCCACAGTGGTGGAGTCGGTAGTATGGTGGATGAGGGGCCGCCCTGGTGGGGGACTTGGTAGTGTGGTGGGTGAGGGGCCACGAGTGTGGTGTATTGGGTAGTGTGGTGGATGAGGGGCCGCCCGGCTATTGGAGTGGGTAGTGTGGTGGGTGAGGGGCCGCCCCAGTGGTGGAGTTGGTGGTGTGTTGGGTGAGGGGCCGCTCCGGTGGTGGAGTGGGTAGTGTGGTGGGTGAGGGGCCACCCCAATGGTGGAGTGGGTAGTGTGGTGGGTGAGGGGCCGCCCCAGTGGTGGAGTGAGTAGTGTGGTGGATGAAGGGCCGCCCCAGTGGTGGAGTAGGTAGTGTAGTGGATGAGGGGCTGCCCTAGCGGTGAAGTGCGTAGTGTGGTGGATGAGGGGCCGCCCCATTAGTGGAGTGGTTAAGGAGCTGGGTGAGGGGCCGCCTTAGTGGTAGAGTGGGTGGTGTGCTGGCTGAGGGGCCGCCCCAGTGGCAGAGTGGGTAGTGTGCTGGATGAGGGGCCGTCCCAGTGGTGGAGTGAGTAGTGTGCTGGGTGAAGGGTCGCCCCTGTGGTGGAGTGGGTGTTGTGGTGGATTAGAGGCCGCTCCATTGTTGGAGTGGGTAGTGGGTTGGGTGAGGGGCCGCCCCAGTGGTGGAGTGGGTTGTGGGCTGGATGAGGGGCCGCCCCAGTGGTGGAGTTGGTAGTGTGGTGGATGAGGGGCCGCCACGGTGGGGGAGTGGGTAGTGTGGTGGATGAAGGGCCGCCCCGGTGGTGTAGTGGGTAGTGTGCTTGATGAGGGACCGCTCTAGTGTTGGAGTGGGTAGTGTGGTGGATGAGGGGTCGCCCCAGTAGCGGAGTGGCTAAGGAGCTGGGTGAGGGGCCGCCACAGAGGTAGAGTGGGAAGTGTCGTGGATGAGGGGCCGCTACAGTGGGGGAGTGGGTAGTGTGCTAGATGAGGGGTCGCCCCTGCGGTGGGGTGAGTAGTGTGCTGGATGAGGGGCCGCCCCAGTGTTGGAGTGGGTAGTGTGGTGGATGAGGGGCCGCCCCAGTGGTGGAGTGGGTAGTGTGCTGGATGAGGGGCCGCCCCAGTGGTGGAGTGGGTAGTGTGCTGGATAAGGGGCCGCCCCTGTGTTGGAGTGGGTAGTGTGGTGGATGAGGGGCCGCCCCAGTGGTGGAGTGGGTAGTATGGTAGATGAGGGACCGCCCTGGTGGTCGAATGGGTAGTGTGGTGGGTGAGGGGCCGCCAGTGTTGTGTAGTGGGTAGTGTGGTGGATGAGGAGCCGCCCGGCTATTGGAGTGGCTAAGGTGCTAGGTGAAGGGTCGCCCCAGTGGTGGAGTGGGAAGTGTGTTGGGTGTGGGGCCGCCAGTGTGGTGTATTGGGTAGTGTGGTGGATGAGGGGCCTCCCGGCTATTGGAGTGAGCAGTGTGGTGGGTGAGGGCCGCCCCAGTGGTGGAGCGGGTAGTGGGGTGGATGAGTGGCCGCCCCTGTGGTGGAGTGGGTAATGTGTTGGATGAGGGGCCGCCCAGTGATGGAGTGGGTAGTGTGGTGGATGAGGGGCCGCCCAGTGGTGGAGTGGCTAAGGTGCTGGCTGAAGGGTGGCCCCAGTGGTGGAGTGGGTAGTGTGCTGGATGAGGGGCCGCCCCTGTGGTGGAGGGGTAGTGTGGTGGATGAAGGGCCGCCCCAGTGGTGGAGTAGGTAGTGTAGTGGATGAGGGGCTGCCCTAGTGGTGAAGTGGGTAGTGTGGTGGATGAGGGGCCGCCCCATTAGTGGAGTGGTTAAAGAGCTGGGTGTGGGCCGCCTTAGTGGTAGAGTGGGTGGTGTGCTGGATGAGGGGCCGCCTCAGTGGTGGAGTGGGTAGTGTGGTGGATGAGGGGTTTGTCCCTGTAGTGGAGTGGCTAAGGAGCTGGGTGAGGGGCCGCCACAGCGGTAGAGTGGGAAGTGTCGTGGATGAGGGGCCGCCCCAGTATTGGAGTGAGTAGTGTGCTGGATGAGGGGCCGCCACAGTGGTGAAGTGGGTAGTGTGTTGGGTGAGGGGCCGTCCCAGTGGTGAAGTGGGTAGTGTGTTGGATGAGGGGCCGCCCCAGTGGTGTAGTGGGTATTGTGGTGGATGAGAGGCTGCCCCATTGGTGGGGAGGGAAGTGTGTGGGGTGAGGGGGCGCCCCAGGTGTGGAGTGGGTAGTGTTGTGGGTAAGGGGCCGCCCCAGTGGTGGAGTGGGTAGTGTGGTGGATGAGAGGGCGCCCCAGTGGTGGAGTGGGTAGTGTGGTGGATGAGAGGGCGCCCCAGTGGTGGAGTGGGTAGTGTGGTGGGTGAGGGGCCGCCCCATTGGTGGAGAGGGTAGTGTGGTGGATGAGGGGCCGCCCCGCAATTGGAGTGGGTAGTGTGGTGGGTGAGGGGCAGCCCCAGTGGTGGAGTGGGTAGTGTGTTGGATGAGGGGCCGCCCAGTGATGGAGTGGGTAGTGTGGTGGATGAGGGGCCGCCACAGTGGTGGAGTAGGTAGTATGGTGGATGAGGGGCCGCCCTGGTGGGGGACTTGGTAGTGTGGTGGGTGAGGGGCCACCAGTGTGGTGTATTGGGTAGTGTGGTGGATGAGGGGCCGCCCGGCTATTGGATTGGGTAGTGTGGTGGGTGAGGGGCCGCCCCAGTGGTGGAGTGGGTGGTGTGTTGGGTGAGGGGCCGCTCCGGTGGTGGAGTTGGTAGTGTGGCGGGTGAGGGGCCGCCCCAGTGGTGGAGTGGGTAGTGTGGTGGGTGAGGGGCCGCCCCAGTGGTGGAGTGGGTAGTGTGGTGGATGAAGGGCCGCCCCAGTGGTGGAGTAGGTAGTGTAGTGGATGAGGGGCTGCCCTAGCGGTGAAGTGCGTAGTGTGGTGGATGAGGGGCCGCCCCATTAGTGGAGTGGTTAAGGAGCTGGGTGAGGGGCCGCCTTAGTGGTAGAGTGGGTGGTGTGCTGGCTGAGGGGCCGCCCCAGTGGCAGAGTGGGTAGTGTGCTGGATGAGGGGCCGCCCCAGTGGTGGAGTGGGTAGTGTGCTGGGTGAAGGGTCGCCCCTGTGGTGGAGTGGGTGTTGTGGTGGATTAGAGGCCGCTCCATTGGTGGAGTGGGTAGTGGGTTGGGTGAGGGGCCGCCCCAGTGGTGGAGTGGGTCGCCCCAGTGGTGGAGTGGGTTGTGGGCTGGATGAGGGGCCGCCCCAGTGGTGGAGTTGGTAGTGCGGTGGATGAGGGGCCGCCACGGTGGGGGAGTGGGTAGTGTGGTGGATGAAGGGCCGCCCCGGTGGTGTAGTGGGTAGTGGGCTTGATGAGGGACCGCTCTAGTGTTGGAGTGGGTAGTGTGGTGGATGAGGGGTCGCCCCAGTAGCGGAGTGGCTAAGGAGCTGGGTGAGGGGCCGCCACAGTGGTAGAGTGGGAAGGGTCGTGGATGAGGGGCCGCTACAGTGGGGGAGTGGGTAGTGTGCTAGATGAGGGGTCGCCCCTGCGGTGGAGTGAGTAGTGTGCTGGATGAGGGGCCGCCCCAGTGTTGGAGTGGGTAGTGTGGTGGATGAGGGGCCGCCCCAGTGGTGGAGTGGGTAGTGTGCTGGATGAGGGGCCGCCCCAGTGGTGGAGTGGGTAGTGTGCTGGATAAGGGGCCGCCCCTGTGTTGGAGTGGGTAGTGTGGTGGATGAGGGGCCGCCCCAGTGGTGGAGTGGGTAGTATGGTAGATGAGGGATCGCCCTGGTGGTCGAATGGGTAGTGTGGTGGGTGAGGGGCCGCCAGTGTTGTGTAGTGGGTAGTGTGGTGGATGAGGAGCCGCCCGGCTATTGGAGTGGCTAAGGTGCTAGGTGAAGGGTCGCCCCAGTGGTGGAGTGGGAAGTGTGTTGGGTGTGGGGCCGCCAGTGTGGTGTATTGGGTAGTGTGGTGGATGAGGGGCCTCCCGGCTATTGGAGTGAGCAGTGTGGTGGGTGAGGGCCGCCCCAGTGGTGGAGCGGGTAGTGTGGTGGATGAGTGGCCGCCCCTGTGGTGGAGTGGGTAATGTGTTGGATGAGGGGCCGCCCAGTGATGGAGTGGGTAGTGTGGTGGATGAGGGGCCGCCCAGTGGTGGAGTGGCTAAGGTGCTGGCTGAAGGGTGGCCCCAGTGGTGGAGTGGGTAGTGTGCTGGATGAGGGGCCGCCCCTGTGGTGGAGGGGTAGTGTGGTGGATGAAGGGCCGCCCCAGTGGTGGAGTAGGTAGTGTAGTGGATGAGGGGCTGCCCTAGTGGTGAAGTGGGTAGTGTGGTGGATGAGGGGCCGCCCCATTAGTGGAGTGGTTAAAGAGCTGGGTGTGGGCCGCCTTAGTGGTAGAGTGGGTGGTGTGCTGGATGAGGGGCCGCCTCAGTGGTGGAGTGGGTAGTGTGGTGGATGAGGGGTTTGTCCCTGTAGTGGAGTGGCTAAGGAGCTGGGTGAGGGGCCGCCACAGCGGTAGAGTGGGAAGTGTCGTGGATGAGGGGCCGCCCCAGTATTGGAGTGAGTAGTGTGCTGGATGAGGGGCCGCCACAGTGGTGAAGTGGGTAGTGTGTTGGGTGAGGGGCCGTCCCAGTGGTGAAGTGGGTAGTGTGTTGGATGAGGGGCCGCCCCAGTGGTGTAGTGGGTATTGTGGTGGATGAGAGGCTGCCCCATTGGTGGGGAGGGAAGTGTGTGGGGTGAGGGGGCGCCCCAGGTGTGGAGTGGGTAGTGTTGTGGGTAAGGGGCCGCCCCAGTGGTGGAGTGGGTAGTGTGGTGGATGAGAGGGCGCCCCAGTGGTGGAGTGGGTAGTGTGGTGGATGAGAGGGCGCCCCAGTGGTGGAGTGGGTAGTGTGGTGGGTGAGGGGCCGCCCCATTGGTGGAGAGGGTAGTGTGGTGGATGAGGGGCCGCCCCGCAATTGGAGTGGGTAGTGTGGTGGGTGAGGGGCAGCCCCAGTGGTGGAGTGGGTAGTGTGTTGGATGAGGGGCCGCCCAGTGATGGAGTGGGTAGTGTGGTGGATGAGGGGCCGCCACAGTGGTGGAGTAGGTAGTATGGTGGATGAGGGGCCGCCCTGGTGGGGGACTTGGTAGTGTGGTGGGTGAGGGGCCACCAGTGTGGTGTATTGGGTAGTGTGGTGGATGAGGGGCCGCCCGGCTATTGGATTGGGTAGTGTGGTGGGTGAGGGGCCGCCCCAGTGGTGGAGTGGGTGGTGTGTTGGGTGAGGGGCCGCTCCGGTGGTGGAGTTGGTAGTGTGGCGGGTGAGGGGCCGCCCCAGTGGTGGAGTGGGTAGTGTGGTGGGTGAGGGGCCGCCCCAGTGGTGGAGTGGGTAGTGTGGTGGATGAAGGGCCGCCCCAGTGGTGGAGTAGGTAGTGTAGTGGATGAGGGGCTGCCCTAGCGGTGAAGTGCGTAGTGTGGTGGATGAGGGGCCGCCCCATTAGTGGAGTGGTTAAGGAGCTGGGTGAGGGGCCGCCTTAGTGGTAGAGTGGGTGGTGTGCTGGCTGAGGGGCCGCCCCAGTGGCAGAGTGGGTAGTGTGCTGGATGAGGGGCCGCCCCAGTGGTGGAGTGGGTAGTGTGCTGGGTGAAGGGTCGCCCCTGTGGTGGAGTGGGTGTTGTGGTGGATTAGAGGCCGCTCCATTGGTGGAGTGGGTAGTGGGTTGGGTGAGGGGCCGCCCCAGTGGTGGAGTGGGTCGCCCCAGTGGTGGAGTGGGTTGTGGGCTGGATGAGGGGCCGCCCCAGTGGTGGAGTTGGTAGTGCGGTGGATGAGGGGCCGCCACGGTGGGGGAGTGGGTAGTGTGGTGGATGAAGGGCCGCCCCGGTGGTGTAGTGGGTAGTGGGCTTGATGAGGGACCGCTCTAGTGTTGGAGTGGGTAGTGTGGTGGATGAGGGGTCGCCCCAGTAGCGGAGTGGCTAAGGAGCTGGGTGAGGGGCCGCCACAGTGGTAGAGTGGGAAGGGTCGTGGATGAGGGGCCGCTACAGTGGGGGAGTGGGTAGTGTGCTAGATGAGGGGTCGCCCCTGCGGTGGAGTGAGTAGTGTGCTGGATGAGGGGCCGCCCCAGTGTTGGAGTGGGTAGTGTGGTGGATGAGGGGCCGCCCCAGTGGTGGAGTGGGTAGTGTGCTGGATGAGGGGCCGCCCCAGTGGTGGAGTGGGTAGTGTGCTGGATAAGGGGCCGCCCCTGTGTTGGAGTGGGTAGTGTGGTGGATGAGGGGCCGCCCCAGTGGTGGAGTGGGTAGTATGGTAGATGAGGGACCGCCCTGGTGGTCGAATGGGTAGTGTGGTGGGTGAGGGGCCGCCAGTGTTGTGTAGTGGGTAGTGTGGTGGATGAGGAGCCGCCCGGCTATTGGAGTGGCTAAGGTGCTAGGTGAAGGGTCGCCCCAGTGGTGGAGTGGGAAGTGTGTTGGGTGTGGGGCCGCCAGTGTGGTGTATTGGGTAGTGTGGTGGATGAGGGGCCTCCCGGCTATTGGAGTGAGCAGTGTGGTGGGTGAGGGCCGCCCCAGTGGTGGAGCGGGTAGTGTGGTGGATGAGTGGCCGCCCCTGTGGTGGAGTGGGTAATGTGTTGGATGAGGGGCCGCCCAGTGATGGAGTGGGTAGTGTGGTGGATGAGGGGCCGCCCAGTGGTGGAGTGGCTAAGGTGCTGGCTGAAGGGTGGCCCCAGTGGTGGAGTGGGTAGTGTGCTGGATGAGGGGCCGCCCCTGTGGTGGAGGGGTAGTGTGGTGGATGAAGGGCCGCCCCAGTGGTGGAGTAGGTAGTGTAGTGGATGAGGGGCTGCCCTAGTGGTGAAGTGGGTAGTGTGGTGGATGAGGGGCCGCCCCATTAGTGGAGTGGTTAAAGAGCTGGGTGTGGGCCGCCTTAGTGGTAGAGTGGGTGGTGTGCTGGATGAGGGGCCGCCTCAGTGGTGGAGTGGGTAGTGTGGTGGATGAGGGGTTTGTCCCTGTAGTGGAGTGGCTAAGGAGCTGGGTGAGGGGCCGCCACAGCGGTAGAGTGGGAAGTGTCGTGGATGAGGGGCCGCCCCAGTATTGGAGTGAGTAGTGTGCTGGATGAGGGGCCGCCACAGTGGTGAAGTGGGTAGTGTGTTGGGTGAGGGGCCGTCCCAGTGGTGAAGTGGGTAGTGTGTTGGATGAGGGGCCGCCCCAGTGGTGTAGTGGGTATTGTGGTGGATGAGAGGCTGCCCCATTGGTGGGGAGGGAAGTGTGTGGGGTGAGGGGGCGCCCCAGGTGTGGAGTGGGTAGTGTTGTGGGTAAGGGGCCGCCCCAGTGGTGGAGTGGGTAGTGTGGTGGATGAGAGGGCGCCCCAGTGGTGGAGTGGGTAGTGTGGTGGATGAGAGGGCGCCCCAGTGGTGGAGTGGGTAGTGTGGTGGGTGAGGGGCCGCCCCATTGGTGGAGAGGGTAGTGTGGTGGATGAGGGGCCGCCCCGCAATTGGAGTGGGTAGTGTGGTGGGTGAGGGGCAGCCCCAGTGGTGGAGTGGGTAGTGTGTTGGATGAGGGGCCGCCCAGTGATGGAGTGGGTAGTGTGGTGGATGAGGGGCCGCCACAGTGGTGGAGTAGGTAGTATGGTGGATGAGGGGCCGCCCTGGTGGGGGACTTGGTAGTGTGGTGGGTGAGGGGCCACCAGTGTGGTGTATTGGGTAGTGTGGTGGATGAGGGGCCGCCCGGCTATTGGATTGGGTAGTGTGGTGGGTGAGGGGCCGCCCCAGTGGTGGAGTGGGTGGTGTGTTGGGTGAGGGGCCGCTCCGGTGGTGGAGTTGGTAGTGTGGCGGGTGAGGGGCCGCCCCAGTGGTGGAGTGGGTAGTGTGGTGGGTGAGGGGCCGCCCCAGTGGTGGAGTGGGTAGTGTGGTGGATGAAGGGCCGCCCCAGTGGTGGAGTAGGTAGTGTAGTGGATGAGGGGCTGCCCTAGCGGTGAAGTGCGTAGTGTGGTGGATGAGGGGCCGCCCCATTAGTGGAGTGGTTAAGGAGCTGGGTGAGGGGCCGCCTTAGTGGTAGAGTGGGTGGTGTGCTGGCTGAGGGGCCGCCCCAGTGGCAGAGTGGGTAGTGTGCTGGATGAGGGGCCGCCCCAGTGGTGGAGTGGGTAGTGTGCTGGGTGAAGGGTCGCCCCTGTGGTGGAGTGGGTGTTGTGGTGGATTAGAGGCCGCTCCATTGGTGGAGTGGGTAGTGGGTTGGGTGAGGGGCCGCCCCAGTGGTGGAGTGGGTTGTGGGCTGGATGAGGGGCCGCCCCAGTGGTGGAGTTGGTAGTGCGGTGGATGAGGGGCCGCCACGGTGGGGGAGTGGGTAGTGTGGTGGATGAAGGGCCGCCCCGGTGGTGTAGTGGGTAGTGGGCTTGATGAGGGACCGCTCTAGTGTTGGAGTGGGTAGTGTGGTGGATGAGGGGTCGCCCCAGTAGCGGAGTGGCTAAGGAGCTGGGTGAGGGGCCGCCACAGTGGTAGAGTGGGAAGGGTCGTGGATGAGGGGCCGCTACAGTGGGGGAGTGGGTAGTGTGCTAGATGAGGGGTCGCCCCTGCGGTGGAGTGAGTAGTGTGCTGGATGAGGGGCCGCCCCAGTGTTGGAGTGGGTAGTGTGGTGGATGAGGGGCCGCCCCAGTGGTGGAGTGGGTAGTGTGCTGGATGAGGGGCCGCCCCAGTGGTGGAGTGGGTAGTGTGCTGGATAAGGGGCCGCCCCTGTGTTGGAGTGGGTAGTGTGGTGGATGAGGGGCCGCCCCAGTGGTGGAGTGGGTAGTATGGTAGATGAGGGACCGCCCTGGTGGTCGAATGGGTAGTGTGGTGGGTGAGGGGCCGCCAGTGTTGTGTAGCGGGTAGTGTGGTGGATGAGGAGCCGCCCGGCTATTGGAGTGGCTAAGGTGCTAGGTGAAGGGTCGCCCCAGTGGTGGAGTGGGAAGTGTGTTGGGTGTGGGGCCGCCAGTGTGGTGTATTGGGTAGTGTGGTGGATGAGGGGCCTCCCGGCTATTGGAGTGAGCAGTGTGGTGGGTGAGGGCCGCCCCAGTGGTGGAGCGGGTAGTGTGGTGGATGAGTGGCCGCCCCTGTGGTGGAGTGGGTAATGTGTTGGATGAGGGGCCGCCCAGTGATGGAGTGGGTAGTGTGGTGGATGAGGGGCCGCCCAGTGGTGGAGTGGCTAAGGTGCTGGCTGAAGGGTGGCCCCAGTGGTGGAGTGGGTAGTGTGCTGGATGAGGGGCCACCCCAGTGGTGGAGGGGTAGTGTGGTGGATGAAGGGCCGCGCCAGTGGTGGAGTAGGTAGTGTAGTGGATGAGGGGCTGCCCTAGTGGTGAAGTGGGTAGTGTGGTGGATGAGGGGCCGCCCCATTAGTGGAGTGGTTAAAGAGCTGGGTGAGGGGCCGCCTTAGTGGTAGAGTGGGTGGTGTGCTGGATGAGGGGCCGCCTCAGTGGTGGAGTGGGTAGTGTGGTGGATGAGGGGTTTGTCCCTGTAGTGGAGTGGCTAAGGAGCTGGGTGAGGGGCCGCCACAGCGGTAGAGTGGGAAGTGTCGTGGATGAGGGGCCGCCCCAGTATTGGAGTGAGTAGTGTGCTGGATGAGGGGCCGCCCCAGTGGTGGAGTGGGTAGTGTGGTGGATGAGGGGCCGCCCCAGTGGTGGAGTGGGTAGTGTAGTGGATGAGGGGCCGCCCTAGTGGTGGAGTGGGTAATGTGGTGCATGAGGGGCCGCCCCAGTAGTTAAGTGGCTAAGGTGCTGGATGAGGGGCCGCCCCAGTGGTAGAGAGGGTGGTGTGCTGGGTGAGGGGCCGCCCCAGTGGTGGAGTGGGTAGTGTGCTGGATAAGGGGCCGCCCCTGTGGTGCAGTGGGTAGTGTGGTGGATGAGGGGCCGCCCCAGTAGTGGAGTGCCTAAGGTGCTGGGTGAGGGGCCGCCCCAGTGGTGGAGTGGGTAGTGTGGTGGATGAGGGGCCGCCCCAGTGGTGGAGTGAGTAGGACATATGGCCTTTGAAAGGAGAAGGGGTTACCCTGAGCAGATGTCTTGTCGTAAATTCCAAATAACCTAAAGCGATATCGACTCCAGGCGTACAAACTGATTGTCACTCGTCTAGTGTCACTCGTCTATTGTCACTCGCATGGCGTCACTCGTCTGGTGTCACTTGCCTGATGTAACTCGTCTGGTGTCACTCGTCTGGTGTCACTCATCTGGTGTTACTCATCTTATGTCACTCGTCTGGTGCTCCTCGCCGGGTCCATCCACTTGGGATCCACTTGAGATGTGCCTGAGATCCACTTAAGGCCCCCTAGTGTTTGCCTTATTCGACTTATGTTTTATAGGTGCACTACCGTCATGGCATGTCTTAATTTTTTTTCACTTATTGATTAGATATGTCATGTACCAAAAAAAATGAACTACACAGTGGTTGTTCACATGGGTAACAGCATTGGAGATATATGTGTTCGCTTCCTGGACATCCACTGTGTCGAATAGCTTCTGCTTGCGATGGGGATAACCCTCCACTACACTCCACTATAATCCACTTCAACTGATTCCATTATATGTTCATCTATAGCGTCATTGGATAGCTTTATGCTTCATTATATGTGTGTGTTTAATAATGTATATGCATAACCTATTGCATAACTATGTAGCATGTTAAATAAAGTTTATCACCGTAAAGATTATATAAATATATCATTTCATGCTAACGGGTTTACGTTTGAATTTTAAACACATGCAAATAAAAGAAAAATTGTACTTGTATTAAGATTGTAATGGAAATAATAGTTACTTTTCGTTAAAGAGGTCTTGTTATTATTTTACATTGATAAAAATTAAACCCGCTGACATTTCGTTCTCTCAGACTGGTGGTATTTAGTGGCAATATTATTGTGTTCCAGGTCAGCCTGATACTCCGGGGATATCGCTGAGTGAATACGGGCAGATTAGTTACCCATTCACGGGTGACCTAAAGGAGGGTATCAGTGTGACTCTGCTGTGTGAGGCCAGCTCCACGTCTCTCCCTGCGGCCGACAGACCCGCCATGACGTACACGTGGAGCAGGAACGGTCAGCCCATCGACAGAAACAACCCTCCAGACAGACACTCAGTGCCCAACGCTACAGGACGTCGTCTAGACATCAGCCCCGTCAGCCGTGATGACGTCATATACCGCTGTACGGCGCGGGAGGAGGAATCTAACCTAGACTCGCAGACAACACTGAACTTGAACGTACTTTGTGAGTGATAACCTTTTCGGACCACCTACTCAGAAATAACCTCGTGATAACAATCAATAACTTTCTCAGTGGTTGTAAGCCTTCCTACCTGTAAATTTATAATGTTTCTCCCCAAAACCACCAATGCGATGAATATTCTAATTAATTAATTGAAGTTCAAAGTGACACAATTGGGGTATATTCGCCTCTGTTCCTGCTACTTTCCGCAACCGATCGCACGCACGCTTAGCAAACGAGCTCTCGATTTACAACCGATTTTCGCTACGAATTGAACGAGTCTTCAAAAATATTTGGCTACATAAGTTATAGAAATACTCCAGGAAGATATTTCTATACTCAAAACGACGGAAATTCTGCATTTGTGGTGACTGTGAACCATATAAACTTTATACCTAAGGACTATTGAACAGGCAAGGCGACATATTTATTCTCGCACCTGCTGCCTGTTACGAGTTAAGCCTAGGTGCTAATCCCCTAACAGCAGGTATGAAGTGCGAAGGACTGCCCACCGGCTCGTGTCCTTTCAGCCGTGACGGGCTCGGCGTAGAACTCACACAGGGCGACTTGACGCTGTGCGCCCATTGCCGCGACGTTCGCTTCCCAGCCTGCGGGGGAGCCCCACCCCCCTCCCAGCCGAACCCCGGCCTCTGTGTGGATGCCTGCCGGAAGACGGACTCCAAGTTGGACACCATACGGTGCTTTCTCTGCCTGGTGTGGTTCCACCAGCTGTGCGTCGGGGCCACGGAGGCAGAGGCGGCGGGCCTATGGACTTGCCCCACATGTCGGACGGTACCCAGTGTTGTCATGAGCCTCCACGCCATGGTGACAACACTGACGACCACCCTGACGGCAGTCAACAAGCGACTGACCAGACTGGAGGACCGAAACAGCGGCTTGCAGAAGGGCGTAAAGGACAAGACCGACCGCTGCGACAAGCTGACGAAGGAGGTTTCAGACGTGAGACGGGAAAACGCCAAGCTGACTGCCAACATCCAGAAGACGACATGGACAACACTACGGGCCGGACAGCCAGACAAGACGCTCCTCATCGGGACAAGCCTCATCAGAGACGTTGACGAGAGGAAGCTGAAGGACACGAGCGTCATCAGTGTCTCTGGAGCGACACTTCCGACCCTGACGGACCGACTGAAGGCCATCCCCAAGACGTTCAAGCGCATTGTCATCGTGGGAGGGGGCAACGACTGCTCCAATCGCGGCGCTTCCCTGGACACCATCGTGGAGCGCTTCAGTAAGCTCATCCGGGCTGCCAAGGACAAAGCTGCCTCCGTGATGGTGTCTGCCATCTGTCCACGACTTGGCACGGACATGAGGGAACGCATCGCCATGGTTAACTCCGGCCTGCAAGGACTATGCGACGACATGGAATGCGACTTTACCGACAACTCCCCCCTGTTTAGGCTTAATGACGGATCCTTCAACGACGGATACATGACGAATGACGCGACACATCTGACGTGCAAGGGCCAGAACAGACTCTGCCAACTGCTCAAGTTGACACCAACAGACGATGCGGACAAGGACAAAGACGTCTGTACCCGACCCCGTAAGACCCCCAAGGATCACGACGGACGTGGACGCAGCCGGACGGATCAGGACGGACCGGCGACGGGACCAGGACGACGACATAACGCGACAGTAGACAGGAGACCTGCGTATCGCATCGCCGACCGCGGAGAACGGGACCGTGACGGAGACGACTGGACCCAGGTTCAGCGACGGCACCGTGACGGAGGCGAGTGGACGCGGGGACAGCGACGGCACTGTGACGGAGGCGAGAGGACGCAGGTAGAGGGACGGCACCGTGACGGAGGCGAGTGGACACATGTAGAGCGACGGCACTGAGCCCGACGAGAGGTGACAGACAGATCCCGCGCGACAGAGAAGACGAACGACCAGCCTAGGTGTTACTACTGCGCGGAGAAAGGACATGTTACTGACAACTGCCGACATGGACACTACGTCACTTGTTACACTTGTGGTCGCTCGGGCCACAAGGCCAAGTTTTGTAAATAGGTATTCGGCAACGGAGGAAGGGCCGATATGTTAAGTGATGGCTCCACTGACGATTTAGTATTATGTAGCAAGTCTGATTTACATTTTATGAATGAGGGGAGCTGTCAATGTGATTTTACTGGGCAACTAGACAGTAAAGCCCATATTTTAAGCGATCTAACCGACACAGATGTTGTACATTGTAATGATGAGCTTTGTTTTATGGAAGATGACATGTCACGTGATGTTTTAACGATACCATGCAAGGTAAAAGAGTCAAAAGATATTTTAAGCCGTGCTGCAGATAGTGTAAGATACCGGCCTGATCAGCCTTTTATGATGAATGAGGATCATACATGTGCCCCTAGCGACACAATAGCTACACCCAAGAATAATGAGGTAAGGTACGACCCCACATCTGTCCAGGACTGCCGCAATCATGAAAAGGTAAGTGAACGACAGGAGAATTTAGTGGCATCGATCGAAACCAACGAAGATGAAGAGTTATTTGGGCTCGCGCCATTTCATCAGAGAAATGTAAAAAATCTCAAGATAGCCCACATTAAGATAAACAGCGTACGACATAAGTTTGGACCGCTTAGCCAAGCACTGGGAAAAGGCGTATTAGATGTCTTGTTCATTCAAGAGACTAAGTTGGACGATAGCTTTCCGGCAGGCCAATTTACTTTAAATGGGTACAAGGTCCACCGAAATGATAATACAGACAGCTCTGGAGGCATAATGGTGCAGGTAAGAGACGATATACCACACCGGCGGCGCAAGGATATAGAAATTAATGAAGACGAGAAGGGGCGTATCGAATCCCTGGCAATAGAAGTGACGCTGAATGCTGAAAAGTGGCTCTTTCTCAGTGTATACAAGCAGCCGAAGGTAAAAAACGTATTACTTGTGACAAAGATCGATAGCCTTCTGAATGCAATCGCTGCTGAACAGGTTAACCTTGTACTGTTGGGAGATTTAAATGTAAACATGTTAAACCATAAAAATTGTCTGAATAACGTATTAGAGGTCTATGGTACTAAAAATATCGTTAAGTCACCAACTTGTTTCAAAGGTAAAATACCGACCCTAATTGATGTTGTGATTACAAATGTGTCGAAGCGCTTACGAGATGTATCATGTATAGATACGGGCCTCAGCGATTTTCACCATATGGTTTGCGTAGCAACGAAAATAGAAGTTCCCATTAGGCAGCAGAAACGTGTCTATTATCGAAGCTTTAAACATTTTGATGAGATTAAATACAAAGACGATCTAGCATCGGTACCTTTTCATGTAGGTGAAGTCTTTGAAGATGTTGATGATTCATATTGGTTTTGTAGCACATTGATCAAAGAGGTCGTTGATAGACATGCACCAACCAAGCAACGGGTAGTTAAGAATAACTGTGTGCCCTATATGAATAGCCATCTTCGCAAAGCCATAAATGTAAAAAATATGCTGAGACGGAAGTACGAGCAATTGAGTAGCCAAGAGAATTGGGAAAAATACAGAAAGCAAAGGAATCTCATAGGACGTCTTCGGAAAGTAAGCATGCAAAAGTACATAAAGGGGAAATGTAGCGAAGCTACGACTAACGGGAAGGAATTCTGGAAAGTTGTAAAACCACTGATATCAAGAAAAAACGCAAGCAGCGGAAACGTGTTACTGAAAGAGCGAGACGAAATAATATCAGATTCATCAAAGGTAAGTGACATATTTAATCAATATTTCATAGACGTTGCCAAAGACATAGGCCAACAAGATGACATACCAGATGATCAACCAATAGACGAAACCCTTCTTTATCACAAAGACCATAAATCCGTTATGGCTATAAAGGAAGGTAACCAAGGTATAACGGAAACTTTTAACTTTCGGGCAGTAAGTAGCCACGAAATATACAATGCACTTAAAGGCATTGACGTGTCGAAGGCTAGTGGCTACGACAAGATACCTCCGAAGCTTATCAAGCTGGGAGCTGCCATCCTGTGTGAGCCATTAAGGTATGTGTTAAATATGACGATTAATTGTAATACGTTTCCAAAAGAACTAAAATACGCTGAAGTCACACCAATTTTCAAGAAGAAGGACAACTTAAATAAGGAAAACTACAGGCCAGTAAGTGTTCTCCCCTGTATCTCCAAGATATATGAAAAAATATTGTGTGACCAGCTTATGTCCTTTATGGAACCCAGGTTATCACCCAGACTATCTGGGTTAGAAAGGGACACAGTTGTCAAAGTCTACCGATGCGCTTAGTTGAAGACTCCAAAAATGCATTAGATAATAATCAAGTTATGGGAGCTATACTAATGGATCTCTCAAAAGCATTCGATTGTCTTCCACATAGATTATTGATTACCAAGATGAACGCTTATGGCATAAGTAAACAATCATGTACGCTAGTTGCAAGCTATCTTACGAACCGCGAACAGAGGGTAAAACTAGGACATAATCGGAGCGAGTGGCTTACCCTCAAGAAAGGAGCACCACAGGGATCTGTTTTTGGTCCACATCTGTATAATGTATTTACGAATGACCTGCTTGTATCCACCGCACGGGGAACCGATAAGTATAATTATGCTGATGATAATACTGTGGCGGCTCAAGGTAAGGAGTTTAACAAGGTTAAAGTAACTCTAGAGAAGGCGTTATCGGAGATAACAACGTGGTTCGTCGACAATTACATGAAAGCGAACCCAAGTAAGTACCAGGCAATCGTGTTTGAAAAGAGAAACGAATTAAGTCAGCACAGATCGTTTTCGATTTCTGGAACAGAACTGGCAGCACAACAGGAAGTAACATTACTAGGTATTCAACTGGACGCTAGGTTAACTTTCGGCAACCATATATCAAGTTTATGCAAGAAGGCTGGAAAAAGTCTCAATGTCTTAGCTAGAGTTTCTAAATTAATGGATGTTGATAGCAAACTGACGTTATTTCATGCTTTTATTCTTTCACATTTTAATTATTGTCCCGTTGTATGGCATTTTTGTGATATGAAAAATATGCGTAAGATTGAAAAGATACAGGAGCGGGCATTGAGGTATGTGTTTAATGACTTTAGATCAGAATACGCAGAGTTGAGGAAGAGAGCGGGTAGACCATTGCTATATGTTGAACGATTGCGCTGCATATCATTAGAAGTTTACAAGAGTATCAACAAGATTGGGCCTAGTTATCTTCAGGACATGTATAACGTGAAGGAAAACAATTACATTTTTAAAAATGGGCCACATTTATGTATGCCACGCGTTAAGACAACAGCTTATGGCCATAATTCATTGAAGTATCAAGGTAGCAAGCTATGGAACATGCTCAACAAGGAAACGAAGTTAGCCAAATCTGCCAAGCAATTTAAAACCACGCTGTCAACCTCGGATGTGTTCTTGTGTCACTGTAATTCGTGCACATTATGTAACATAGCTAATGGGTAAGGTTTTATGAGATGCAAAGATTGTTATATTTTCATTGTCATATGTATATATATCTCATCCGCTCATGTCATTTTATCATTGTCGGTCAATAGCACGTGTGCTAATGTTTATTGTTGACTTTTACATACCGACGTTAAATAAAACGTTATCTTATCTTATCTTATCTTTCACAACCGAATTCCGTTTACCGCAGTATACAATGCTGCCCTCTACTGGCTGATCCAGTCACCCGGGTGGAAGGAATATTGTTTGAGTTACGCATGGGGGATTCTTTCGCCAGATGGCGCCACTGCTTTCATGTGGTTTCTACGGCATTCGGCACCGAATTAAAAGATCTGATCATCCCATGACTGTTATTGACAAAATAAACTTTAATTTAGTATTGACCTATGTAATCTACTGTATCATGCATACAACGAGAGATAGGTGTTAACACCCACCGGGCATTGTAAATTTCGTTACGCTTTCATGCTCGCACCGGATTTCACTTTATTTGCTTTTTGTTCGGTAACGTCTGTATCTCATATAAGAGGTGACAATTTAAATGTGTATATATCGCTGTATGTCCCAATCACCAGGTCCCAAGTAAAGTGTGTATGTCCCAATCACCAGGTCCCACGTAAAGTGTGTATGTCCCAATCACCAGGTCTAAAGTAAAGTGTGTATGTCCCAATCACCAGGTCCCAAGTAAAGTGTGTATGTCTCAATCACCAGGTCCCAAGTAAAGTACGTATGTCCCAATCACCAGGTCCAAAGTAAAGTGTGTAGGTCCCAATCACCAGGTCCCAAGTAAAGTGTGTATGTCCCAATCACCAGGTCTAAAGTAAAGTGTATGTCCCAAGCATCAGGTCCCAAGTAAAGTGTGTATGTCCCAATCACCAGGTCCCAAGTAAAGTACGTATGTCCCAATCACCAGGTCCAAAGTAAAGTGTGTAGGTCCCAATCACCAGGTCTAAAGTAAAGTGTGTATGTCCCAATCATCAGGTCCCAAGTAAAGTGTGTATGTACCAGTCACCAGGTCCCAAGTAAAGTGTGTATGTTTCAATCACCAGGTCCCAAGTAAAGTGTGTATGTTTCAATCACCAGGTCCCAAGTAAAGTGTGTATGTACCAATCACCAGGTCCCAAGTAAAGTGTGTAGGTACCAATCACCAGGTCCAAAGTAAAGTGTATATGTCCCAATCACCAGGTCCCAAGTAAAGTGTATATGTCCCAATCACCAGGTCCCAAGTAAAGTGTGTATGTCCCAATCACCAGGTCCCAAGTAAAGTGTCTATGTCCCAATCACCAGGTCCCAAGTAAAGTGTGTATGTCCCAATCACCAGGTCCCAAGTTAAGTGTGTATGTACCAATTACCAGGCCTAGTGAAACAGGGACCGGTCTAGTGTGAATTTGATTTTACTAGACTGGCCAGTAAGGTGGGAAGGATGGGACATGTTTCTTTTCCCGCAGTGCTCTCTAATATCGCGTAGTCATTATATGTCGCCTTGGTGACGGTCGGGGTGACTGATGTCAATTCTGTCCCTTATTGAGCAACAGGGGTCACCCCCGTAGTCTAGTGGGTAACGTGCTCTGTCATTGTCGGGTGTGCTCTGCCGGGCCAGCACAAGCGGACGGTGCGGGGTTCGAATCCCACCTGTGTGAGTGTCTCTGCTTGTGCAGGGTAAAGATTCGATTTCGTACTTTGCAAAGACTAGGAGGTTACTCCTGGGTAGGTGGTTCCTTCCTACCTTGGCCCGGACACGGTTTGTTTCAGCCATTCTGCCCTACCTTCCTATTGTTGGGGAAGGACCGACGAGGTCAAGTAGTCTAATTAAACCTACCCACCAACCCGTGCACAAGTCTGTCGTAACACTCCAAGGCAGTTATGTAAGCCATAATAACACCGATTGACGACGTTGACAAGTGGCTTTCGCACGAAAGTGCTTTTTCGCCGTAGCCTCACCAGCTCGTTGTGGTGGTGTCTGTGATCGACAAAAATAATATAATTTTAGCACTTTCTTAATCAGGAAAATCCACCTCTTGGGTGACTACTTAGGTATTTTGAACCCGATAACTGGCTTATGAATATCACCCCTTGGGCCGTATTCATAATCCCCTCGTAAGTTACGCATGAAAAGTGCATTTTCGTATTAGCCTCACCAACTCGTTGTGGTGGTGCTCATTATTAAGACATCTTCTTCACTATAATTTTAGCACTTTTTTAATTCCAGAAAATCCAGTTCTTGTGTGACTACTTACGTATTTTGAACCGGATAATCGCTCGACAATTCTTCCACTTGGCGCTAAGTCCGGTGGCGTAGCCTAAGTGTGGCTTGTTAATACCGCCCCGGGGCCCTAACTACTACATGCATAGGCTTTCATACTGATCCTTCTAATGGTGATATCATTTATGATTAAATTATGATAATTATCTTATTAACCACCTAAACCAGTTTTTCTCCCTTCCGTTACGCATTTGGTAGGTGGAGATCACCCCTTGTAGTCGTGAGAGTGAGAGACTTTTTGTTCAGTGATGGAGCATACTCTCCCCGTCCAGTCATATAAATTATTGAAGCTGAAATAACGACATCAAACTGTCCAACAAACCAAGAGCTTGAGGCACCCTTTTCCAATTCCGTCCATTAATGTGAAATAAGACAACTCAATAAGACAATATGACACATTTGTAAAGTCCACTTGCACAGAAATTGAAACCCCCTCCTTCCCACCACCTTCACTTATGGGTTAACACAAAATACCTCAAATAGTGCTCCCTGGCCCAGAAATTGAGATCCCTTCCTTCCAATCACATCCATTAATGCAAAACAATAATAAATCATATTGTTTGTGTTATATTTGATATTGAAGACTCATTGCTTATCGCCGTTGACTTGTCTCACGATGTGTCTGTGTTTCTCTACCAGACCCTCCCAGTGCCGCCACGGCCCCCGACCCGCTACCACCGCCCGTGGTCCAGCGGATTTCCCTGACGGTCACGTGCACACTGTCTGACCGGGGTAACCCACCGGCCAGTGTGGTGTACAGGTCTCCGCAAGGACAATTCTCAAGGGTAACAGACAGCCTGGTCATCAGTGACGTCACACTGGAGCGTGACGACGGCACGTGGGGTTGCTATGGCACCAACACGGCGGGTACAGCGCGTGAGGCGACATTCGACATAACTGTGTACGGTGAGTACAAATAGTCCAATTGTATGTCAATGACAGTCAATCAGCACACCCTTGGAATGACCCCTGACAATCAATCACTACACATGGTATTACCCATGTCAGTCAATCAGTACACATGGTATGACCCCTGACAGTCAATCGGTACACATGGTGTGACCCCTGCCAGTCAATCAGTACACATGGCATGACCCCTGACAGTCAATCAGTGCACAGGGTATGACCCCTGACAGTCAATCAGTACAAATGGTATTACCATTGACAGTCAATCAGTACACAGGATGTGACCCCCGACAGTCAATCAGTACACAGGATGTGACCCCCGACAGTCAATCAGTACACAGGACATGATTCCTGACAGTCGATCACTACGCAGGGTATGGCCGCTGACAGTCAATCAGTGCACAGCGTATGACCCCTGACAGTCAATCAGTTTGCATGGTAAGATCCCTGACACTAAATCAGTACACAAGATGTGACCCCTGACAGTCAATGATTACACAGGGTATGACACCTGACACTCAATCAGTACACAGGATATGACCCCTGACAATCAATCAGTTTGCACGGTATGACCCCTGACAGTCACTCAGTACACAGGGTATGGCCGCTGACAGTCAATCTGTGCAAAGGATATGACCCCTGACAGTCAATAAGTACGCACGGTCTGCCACCTGACACTAAATGAGTACACAGGATGTGACCCCTGACAGACAATCAGTACACATGGTATGATCCCTGACGCTCAATCAGTACACAGGATATGACCACTGACACTAAATCAGTACACAGGATATGACCCATGACAGTCAATCACTATAATGGGTTTGACTCCTGACAGTAAATTGTGTCCGCATGATGTGACCCCAGTCAATAAGTACACACGGTATGACCCGTGACAGTCAATCAGTACGCAGGGTAATACCCCTGACAATCAATCAGTACACATGGTATGACCATGACAGTCAATCAGTACATAGAGTGAAACTCCTAACAGTCAATTAGTACACAGCGTATGACCCCGACAGTAAATCAGTACACATGGTGTGACCACTGGCAATCAATCAGTACACTTGGTATGCCCCCTGACAAGCAATCAGTAAACTTGGTATGACCCCTGACATGCAATCAGTACAAAGCGTATGTCCCCTTACAGTCAATCTGTACGCACAATGTGTCCGCTGACAGTCAATCAGTACATTGGATATGACTTCTGACAGTCAAGTTGCTGTTCTCGGTGGTTTCTTTTTGGCTATTGTGGAGTGTGCTATGTCACGCCAACCCAAGCGAACGGCACACGGTTTGAATCTCACAGTGCAACTTTCTATTTTTCCATGTTTTATGTATGATTTGTTTGTCTAATAGTACAAAGCTAATTACAATAATCAACATAGCAATCTCATATTATTTACAAGCGGTGATTAGGGCGGCCGCCTATACAACTGTCTGTTGTTGCGCAGGACAAAAAACAAAACGTATTTCTTCCAAAACGTAAGTGGTCACCCCTGGAGGCATGGCTCCTCCATGCCTTCAGCCTTCCCAGTGTCGCGATGTCAATCGCAGAGGTTAAAGCAGCATGCTATAAACAAATTTGTTCTCTGTAGTAATCCTGTCTCTCTTCCTGCATTCCCTTCAGTACCATCCGGAGTTGTCGAGGACCTTCCGGCCACAAAGACCATCGCCATCACACAGGAGCTGTCGGTGTCGTGTAGCTTTGAGGGCCGTCCAGCGCCAGCTATACAGTGGACGTATGGAGGGTCCGAAGTGCTGCCTGACGCCGTGGAGACGGTCCACGGGGCGGGGAGCACTGAGGGCAAACTGGTGACGTCATCGTCCAGGCTGCGTTGGAAGACATCATCTGACTCACAGCGCCGTCTGGCGGGCGGCGTGTACCGGTGTACCGCGACCAACGTGGCCGACACTGTGACGTCACGAGAGATGACGCTGAATGCGCAATGTAAGTATATGTTTTGCATGTGTTATACTGGTAAACTCGGTGTCTGTTCAGCCCGGACAACCTCAGTAGAAACCTCTCCTCGGCGGGATGACGTATGGACACATCCCCCTGACCACACTGCTAGAAGCCTCTCATCGGCGGGATGACGTATGCACACATCCCCCGGACCACACCGCTAGAAGCCTCTCCTGCACACATCCCTAGGGGTGCCACCATAACTGAGTTGGTAGCGATTTGACCTCCCGGCCCGGGTGGGGTTCGATCCTCCAACGTTCTTGTTGCATCTCCTCCATGTCATCGTACAGGCAGGTCCCCCATCCCCCATCCCCAGGGTTTAGTAAGCCCTTGTGTGTACAAACATGGCCTAAATCACCACCCCATCGCCAACCCCTCCCCCCCCCCCCCCACACACACCTGTGCCAATGTTCACGCCCGTGCCGGTTCCTTATTACATGTACAGTATACTACTATTCGCGTGGATTAGTATGTTCTCCTAGGCCAGGTCCATTTTGAGTAAATTGCCCCCATGTACATAGATAGATATAATACCGACATCCGGGCCATTCTTTTACCTCTTATAATGTTAATTTTAAATCAGATATGTGACATTTCCCTCAAAAGGCTACAATCTGCCATGGCACGTCTTGTGTAGATAGAATGTCCCGCTTCCCATAGCGAACCCTGGAATCTAAACTGCCAGTTTTTAGAATAGACATTGAATGGAGATAAATTAGAGTGTGTCCTAGAGGGTGGCACGACAAGGGAATAATCGGGAGGGGGATGAAGTTATAGTAGATGATGGAGAGACATGAAGTAGAGGGTATAGTAGAGGGTGGGGAGGGGGTGCAGTGGGAGATTTAAGGCTAGAGTAGTAGGTGGGGAGGGGGCTGGAGTAGAGAGCGGAGTTGAGGGTACTCTTCATGCCACCGTTGCAACTTCTCGTTCTCGCGTCATGATCTGACATGAACCCCGTTCCTTCTCGGATTAACCAGCCAACCGATGACGGACCACGATGAGAGGGCGTTAGTATGGCTTATATTGATTATTAGTTAAATTAAAATGTATGAATTCATTCGTGTTTTATCTCATGAAATATAGTGAAGCGCTATAATTTAACCGCCCCCTCTCTCCTCCATCTTGTGGTTTCCAGACGCCCCGTACCAAGTGACGGTGACTCCCAGCTCCCCGGTGACGACTGTAGAGGGCGAGCGTCTCGTGCTGGAGGGACGCGCCGACTGCAACCCTTCCTGTCAGTACAGCTGGACGCTGAACGGTGACTCGCTGACACAGGACACGTCGGGACATCTCCAGATTGACAATATCAGGCGAGACCAGCACGGGACGTATTCACTGCGGTACTACAACGACTTGGGGTCATTGACGGAGAACGTGGAGGTCACCGTCAATTGTAAGTACTGATAGTGCGCCGCGTGGCTGCAAACGGAACCAAATGTTGTAGTAAATACTAAGCGTGAGTTACACGTGAACTATGCTGCAACAATGGCTCTCGCTAACATGGTATAACGGCCCATAATGCTCTATCACTGGCTATAATATGGAGCGATATGTATAGAAAATGATATTTGTGCCTGACAAAGGCTAGCAGTCCTCACATCTGTAGTGGGTAAGGTGATTTCTGGTCTCAAGCGGTGCCTAAGTACTAGAAGTAACATATCCGAATATATTTTTATACCCGTTGTTTCAGCGTAGCTCACATATGACTCACACATATAAATAACTACAATAATTCATTTCTTTGTCTCAAACATTGAACCTGCAACCGAAATCGTTTATCGATTAACAAACCAAAGACTAAACGTAATGCGAGTAATGCGTGATCTATGCCAGAGACATTTTGGCTCTGACTTGGCAGGAGCGTGATTTGACGACCGAAGAGCGTCGTGAGGATGGATCGGTTTATGTAGATGTCTATTATTCTAGTGTACTGACTCGGCGACAACAACTCCGAAATTATTATTTCAACAAAATGTGTAGAAGAGAACCGTCTGGGCCGCCTGAAGATGTGCATATAGCATCGGGTCGAATGCCACATGAACTTATCTCAGCACAAGTCTCCCATATTCCATACATCATAGGAGCTACACTGACTGCACTACCCGGGCTCCATACCGACAGAGCTAAACGGGCTCCATACCGACTGAGCTACCCGGGCTGTATATGGACTGAGCTACCTGGGCTTTATGTGGACTGAGCTACCTGGGCTTGATACCGACTGAGCTACCAGGGCTACATACCGACTGATGTCCCCGAGCTCCATACCAACTGAGCTACCAGGGCATTATATGGACTGAGCTACCTGGGCCTCATACCGACTGAGCTACAGGGGCTCCTTACGGACTGAGCTATCCGGGATTCGTACAGACTAAGCTATCCGGGCTCCACATGGACTGAGCTACCAGAGCTCCATGCTGACTGATATACTCGGGCTTCGTACAGACTAAGCTATCCGGGCTCCACATGGACTGAGCTACCAGAGCTCCATGCTGACTGATATACTCGGGCTTCGTACAGACTAAGCTATCCGAGTTTTATACCGACTGAGCTATCCGGGATTCATACGGACTAAACTGCCGGAGCTCCATACCGACCGAGCTACTTGGGTTCCATACCGACTGAGATACTCGGGCTTTATATGGACTAAGCTATCCGGGCTCCATACGAACTGAGCTAATCGGGCTTCATACCGACTGAACTACCCGGGATTCATACTGACTGAGCTACCCGGGGTCCATACCGACTGAGCTACCCGGGCTTCATACCGACTGAGCTACCCGGGCTTTATACCGACTGAGCTACCCGGGATTCATACTGACTGAGCTACCCGGGGTCCATACCGACTGAGCTACCCGGGCTTTATACCGACTGAGCTACCCGGGTTTTATACGGACTGAGCTACCCGGGCTTCATACGGACTGAGCTACACGGGCTCCATACCGACTGAGCTAATGGGGCTTCATACGGACTGAGCTACCCGGGCTCCATACCGACTGAGCTACCCGGGCTTCATACGGACTGAGCTAATCGGGCTTCATACCGACTGAGCTAATGGGGCTTCATACGGACTGAGCTACCCGGGCTCCATACCGACTGAGCTACCCGGGCTTCATACGGACTGGGCTAACCGGGTTCCTTACGGACTTTGCTATCCGTGCTCCTTACGGACTGAGCTACCCGGGCTTTATACCGACTGAGCTACCCGGGCTTCATACGGACTGAGCTACCCCGGCTTTCTGCCGACTGAGCTACACGGGCTCCATACCGACTGAGCTAATGGGGCTTCATATCGACTGAGCTACCCGGGCTCCATACGGACTGAGCTACCCGGGCTTCATACGGACTGAGCTACCCGGGTTCCTTACGGATTTTGCTATCCGTGCTCCTTACGGACTGAGCTTCCCCGGCTTCATACGGACTGAGCTACCCGGGCTCCATATCGACTGAGCTACCCGGGCTTCATACGGACTGAGCTACCCGGGCTTCATACCGACTGAGCTACCCGGGTTCCTTACGGACTTTGCTATCCGTGCTCCTTACGGACTGAGCTACCCCGGCTTCATACGGACTGAGCTACCCGGGCTCCATATCGACTGAGCTACCCGGGCTTCATACGGATTGAGCTACCCGGGCTTCATACGGACTGATCTACACGGGCTTCATACGGACAGAGCTACCCGGGCTCCATACTGACTGAGCTACCCGGGCTCCATACCGACTGAGCTACCCGGGTTTCATACGGACTGAGCTACCCCGGCTTCATACGGACTGAGCTACCCGGACTTCATACCGACTGAGCTACCCGGGTTCCTTACGGACTTTGCTAACCGTAGTCCTTACGGACTGCGCTATCCGGGATTCATACGGACTGAGCTACCCGGGCTCCATATCGACTGAGCTAACCGGGCTTCATACGGACTGAGCTACCCGGGCTTCATACGGACTGAGCTACCCGGGCTTCATACCGACTGAGCTACCCGGGATTCATACCGACTGAGCTACCCGGGCTCCATACCGACTGAGCTACCCGGGCTCCATACCGACTGAGCTACCCGGGCTTCAAACGGACTGAGCTACCCGCGCTCCATATCGACCGAGCTAACCGGGCTTCATACGGACTGAGCTACCCGGGCTTCATACGGACTGAGCTACACGGGCTTCATACCGACTGAGCTACCCGGGCTTCATACGGACTGAGCTACCCGCGCTCCATATCGACCGAGCTAACCGGGCTTCATACGGACTGAGCTACCCGGGCTTCATACGGACTGAGCTACCCGGGCTTCATACCGACTGAGCTACCCGGGCTTCATACGGCCTGAGCTACACGGGCTCCATATCGACCGAGCTAACCGGGCTTCATACGGACTGAGCTACCCGGGCTTCATACGGACTGAGCTACCCGGGCTTCATACGGACTGAGCTACACGGGCTCCATACTGACTGAGCTACCCGGGCTCCATACCGACTGAGCTAATGGGGCTTCATACGGACTGAGCTACCCGGGCTCCATACTGACTGAGCTACCCGGGCTTCATACGGACTGAGCTACACGGTTCCTTACGGACTTTGCTATCCGTGCTCCTTACAGACTGAGCTACCCGGGCTTCATACCGACTGAGCTACCCGGGCTTCATACCGACTGAGCTACCCGGGCTCCATACCGACTGAGCTACCCGGGCTTCATACGGACTGGGCTACCCGGGCTTCATACGGACTGAGCTACCCGGGCTCCATACCGACTAAGCTACCCGGGCTTCATACGGACTGAGCTACCCGGGCTTCATACGGACTGAGCTACCCTGGCTTCATACCGATTGAGCTACCCGGGCTCCATACAGACTGAGCTAATGGGGCTTCATACCGACTGAGCTAATCGGGATTCATACGGATGGAGCTACCCGGACTTCATACGGACTGAGCTACCCGAGCTTCATACCAACTGAGCTACCCGGGTTCTATACTGACTGAGTTACCCGGGCTCCATACCAACTGAGCTATCCGGGCTCCATACCAACTGAGCTACCCGGGTTCTATACTGACTGAGTTACCCGGGCTCCATACCAACTGAGCTATCCGGGCTCCATACCAACTGAGCTACCCGGGCTTCATACCCGCTGAGCTGCCCAGCCTCTAAAAACCGTTCCTACCAAATGCTTGCGGCCCCGCGCCCTAGCTAAGATAGCAACTTTAACTATTTCACTAAGCTAAGGTTTCTTTTATTTTATCATTTAAAGTAGCTTTTATTGTCTATCAGTTATGGTTTTCAATGCATCGATAAAAAAATCATTCATAAAAATGTACGATGGCATAAAAAGTGAAGGTAAAGTAAATGAATCGTAGATATAGTGCCATTAGTTCTGCGATGGATGTGTTATATGTAATTTAAAGTTACTACAAGCAAACCGCTGGGCCGCTTATTCGTGAGTTGAGAACTAGCCGCATTCAACCGTCTCCAGTCGCTATGAACCCAGGGTAGTTCGGTCGGTAGAACATAAACTGTCGATTCTGCTATCAAAAGTTGCGCGTTCAATTCCCGATAGCGGAATTTGTTTTACATTTTTAACTTGTATTTACCGATAGCAATAACCCTTTTTGTTTCTGAAAAATCTGGTCTTCCAGCGGTGGTCACCTTGTGAAGACAAATTCTCAATCCTAGTCGATGATTCCAAGATTAATCTGAAGATTAATTCATGCGGGTTCGCATTTTCTTGGTAATAGTCGCCTCTTGCTTTTGCTTGATGATATTTCTGAACCGATTGCGTCTCGCTTGAATCTTTTTTGTTTCCTTTGTCACAGATATTCGGCGTGTACATCAAGGATACTTGCTGTGTTATAATAGGCCTGAATCATGTGCACTTCTTCAGATCCCCCCACCGTTACCATGACGATCGACCCTGAGGACGGATTACAAGGTAACAAAGTGGAGATCCTGTGTGACGTCGACAGCAGACCGCCCTCCCAAGTCACGTGGACAAACCTGACCAGCTCCGGTATTCCACGCGGGACGGTGAGCGGTGGACAGAATCAGCACTATCTCACGCTGGACCCTGCCGACTGTCTGGACTCCGGCACCATCAGGTGTGCGGCAGACAACGGCATCGGGTCCGCGGCCAGCAAAGTGAGGGAGCTCAACGTCTTCTGTGAGTTGTTTTTCTTCATGGGCTCACCCCGTGGCCTAGTGGGTAGCGCGTTGGGCTACAGTCGAGTGTACTCGGCTGGCGCAGTACAAGCGGGTGGATGATTTCGACCCACCTGTGCAAATGTCTGTGGCTTAGTGGGTAAGGCGTTTTTACAACCGAGTACACTTTGCTAGGTGTGCGCCTATATTTGTGCAGCACCAAGATGCCATGGGTAGGGTGGGGTGGGGGGGGGGGTTACACCAGGGGACTTGGCTTCTCTCTACCCCTCGACCTTTCACCGGGGGGTATCTCAAGGTAATGGACTGCTGGGGTGGTGCCGCTGAAATGGGTCATAACTTCGCTTTTGTTACCTGCATGGGTCTACTTTGGGGGGCAGTTGGTACGCCAATGGGTCCGCTTAATATTCAAGGAGGCCGGCTCGGTAGCTCAGTGGGCTAGAGCGCTCGCCTTGCGTGCTCTGGTCACCGTAGAGCCTAACGGCGTGGATCGATGGTTCGTGGCTCCACTCTCCCTTCCTTCGCCATTGACGCGACATGACCAAAAGTGGTTAAAATGTCACGAATATACAACCTGTATAGAACATACTGTATCTAGTTACCTCCGGGGACCCTTTTCGTTGTCACCAAATGACGTACATTGGTTAATACGTCGTACTCAACCCAACTATCCGATATGTACAGAAAGTAATTGACGTGGTTAAAAGTAATCGGCTCTTCTTGTTATTGTTCTGTGCATGTTACCTTATCAATTGACCTAATTTGTATTGTTTCACTGTTCTTATGACCACAGAAAGTCACAGGTGAAACGTTCAAGATAATATATTTTGTCAGGTCAGGATGAGTCGTAGCATGTGGCATGACGCGTTCATAGCTAAAGACAACAATTGTGTGCGAACAGAATGGACGAAGTCGCACTATAACCAAAACCGGTTTGTGCTGCATTGTTTGTTTCAAGTGCATCCATCCATTCATCATTCATCGTCCCGGAAGCTTCCTTGGCCCAGTGTAGCCCTTGTGGGCACAAAAGCGGCCTAAAACACCGATTTATCAAATCTGAATGCTCATTAGAAGGTTCTTTTTGCCTTCCTTTGTTTAACTCAGGTCCCCCACGATTGGATTCCGCAAGGCAACTGATCGACAGACATGGTGTTCGTCTCGGGGAGCCTGTTACCTTCGAGGTGTATGTGATAGCGAACCCCGCCCCGGCGAGCTGGACCTACGCGCTGACAACAGAAAACGGACCGACCCACGATAACAATGTCAATGGCGTCACGCTGAGCCCCAGCGGTAACCCGGGGACCTTGACGATAGCGAGTGTGCAGCTACATCACTATGGCAAGTATGACGTCACGGTGACTAATGAAAAGGGTCAACCGCTGGTGATTCCGCTGCAACTGGAAAAGACAGGTAAGTCTAATCTAACAAAGCCGCCTCCATCTGAAATTGCGTCACACCCTTAGGTCTTAAAAATGTCACATGTTCTTACGTATCGTATGTCTCCTTAAACTCCACTATTATCTCGCGAAGTTACTTGGCCCGGGGTACCTCACTGTGTGTATAAAGCTGGCCAAATACACCGAACCCTCCATCCACCCGTGGCTGACCCCTGCGTCATTCGTGAGTTGTTTGCCCCTTTCATCTCATTGTCCCACGGAGATTCCTTCGCTTTAGGCTTAGCATGTGTGCACAACAATGGTCTAAAACACCGATCCTTTCATATGTCATTCATGAATTGGAATGCCTCACGTATTGCACATTTGGTGCCAATGTTACCTTGGGTCTAGTTCTTAAGCCGCAGCTCAGTGGGTGCTGGGTTCGAATCCGGGTGGGGGCACCTCGTCGTGTTTCATCCCTTCATCCGTCGGAATAGTCCAGGGAGGTGTCTTGGGACATATATGTCCGACTGAGCTGCGGATACACATGCCACGGGTTCGCACCCTGGCACCTGCATCTCTAGCATGCTTCATCCAACCCCATTGTATTGTCCCGGGATGTGTCTTGGGACATATATGTGCGACTGAGCTGCGGGTATACATGCCACGGGTTCGCACCCTAGCGCCTGCATCTCTAGCATGCTTCATCCAACCCCATTGTATTGTCCCGGAGAGGTTTCTTGCCTCAATGTAACCTTCCATGTCCGCTAAACTGACCAATCAGCATGATCTGAGAAATCATACATGACATCGTCTCCCTATATTATATATCTATTATTTATGCAATATGTGACATCATAAGCGTCTCAAATAATATAGTGCGGTAGGTGACGTCATAATTGTCATTTGCATGTATATGTACATATTTGTATACATGTATGTCTGTTAATCGTATCGTAGATGATGCCAAACTGGTCTTCATGTTCCAGGTCCACCAGAATCACCTGAGGAGTTTGAAGTGAACGGCGTCACGTGTGCAAGCGTGACGTTACAGTGGGAGGCTGGGTTCAATGGCGGCTCCCCGCAGACCTTCCACCTCAACTACAGGGGGCCTGATGCGGAGGTATTGGGGACTCAGACGGTGGAGGACTCTGGACAGGGCGTCTTCAGCTATAAAGTGAACAACTTAAAGGAACAAACTGTCTACGAATTCAAGTTGTTTGCGAAGAATGACGAGGGTCACACTAAAGATATATCGCTTACTACCGAAACCACCGGTAAGCCAATCCGTGGGAATCGTAGGATTACAAGTGTTCTTAGAAATGTGTCCACACACTACTAATTCTTGTCAATTCCAGTATATCTTTTAACTACTAATGGCGAAACCATCCTTTCATTTGATTTCATCCGCCATATTTATTTGTCGCTCGTCTCTAATGTCCAGTCATGTTCAAACATTCAAAAAGATCAAGTTTTACTTTGTTTAAAATAGCCCATCACCTCTTACTGCAGAAATCAGGTAGATACGATTAGCCACCCAAACCCATCTCATGATCATGGGAGGTTCTTGGACCAGTCTGCCTATCATTAGCGTGTTCAAACCTTAGAGTTAATCATGTTTAGGTCGCCATATCATGACGTTCAAAATATTTTGTTAAAGCGTTCTGGACTTGCGATGACCAGATTTATCTTCAAGTAAGAGGGCAAAACACGGTGGCAATACCCAACTGATGACGTAGTGCGCAAGATACATAATATCGCAAAAACGAGCCCTTACAACACGTGTGTTTATTTATTGCACATTACATATTGATATTTATGCAATTCATGACCTAAATATATCATTTCTATTATTGAATAGCTTACATTTATCAGACGAAAATGTACTGTATGACTAACTTCATTGCGCTTCGAGTTAGTGCCCAACCGAGCGGTCTTATAACTACAAATAGCGACACCCGTGTTTGCATCATATATGTTGTTGGATCGTATAGGATACATACTCTAGAAGGAGTGTCTGATATACAGTACCTGTACCATATAGAAATGCCATTTGGGATTAGCCATATTTATCGATTTTTCTGTCGTTCTACAATTTGAAGTGATGAATATTTTCACCCCACCCTCTCACCATTGTATACGCGTATTTCAGTTATATGAGAAAACGCAATATGTGTGGCATTTGGATAGGCATAACGTCAATTGGCAGCTAAGCGAACTTTCAGCTGTATCAGCTGAAGTAGTTTAGATTAAGAAACACATCCACAGAAACAAAGGAATAAGTCATGTATTAGTCAATTGATTAAATTCACCAATAGAAATCGAGCTTGACACGTGATCTTCGCAGCCTCCCTGTCTTAGTTGGCAAGCAGGCTGAGCGGCATATTAACAAGTCGTGGATTCGCGCCCTGGTTTCTGGATCTGGGACATGTTTCACCCTAGCCCATATCATTGCCACGGGGAGCTTTCTTGGCGCGACTTAGCCTTGATGTGTACCAAATCGGCATAAGATACCGACGTGTTGAGGTGGCCGTTGATATGTGTATTCGTTATCGGTAACCTCGTTAAACAGAGCAACATTGAGGCATTGCTTGTACTTTTATTTCAGCCTGCCCCAAGTTCGTGCCGGATTCACTGGTGATATCTGTAGAAGATAACATCGCCACGATATCCTGGGAGTTCACAGAGAGGGTGGACCGAGTGGACGTAACATGTTGTAACGATCCTGGTGTATGTACGGAACGTACGGTCGATCAACCGACAGCGCAACAACCGATCACGATGGAGGTACCTCCAGGGAACCAGAATTACATCTTCACTTTCAAGTTATTCCAGGATGGCGAATTGGTTTTCTTCAATGAAATAAAACACGATCTAGGTATGCAACGACTCTCACCGATTTTGAGAGGTCACTGCAGTAAAATGTCTAACATTCTGACTAATAAAAGGTAAAACTTGTATTGCGGACGGAAGGCCAAAGAAAATTCGGAATTTATAATCGACGTAGTGCAAGCTTTATTGTGTTTTAATTTATTTTTCAGGTTCCAAATAATAGACAATTTATATTACAATATCAATGACGAAATAACGCTGTTCAACCTAACAACCCTGACGGTTGATGTTATTCGTGATATATGTGCTACAGAAGTGTGACCCTTTATTGCCCTTTCCTGTAGGTTGTCATTTACGTTTTCATGATACACAAAATGGAAAAACCTGAAAATCACATGACACTTATTTGGTCAAATGAAATGTCACGTGATATCTGCTTTGTACCCCGTGCGTGCACGCTTGTTTTGAGCTGCAGTCAATATCAAATTACAATCAGGGAACAACGCTGCGATAATCGCAGCCGTGACAACGACTGTCAGCGTCGTCATCATCGTCATCGTGGTCGTCATCGTCGTCATCGTGCTTCGACGAAAACGTCGCGTCAGCAAGAGAGGTGAGTGACGTAGACATCGCGTCAGCAAGAGAGCTGAGTGACGTAAACATCGCGTCAGCAAGAGAGCTGAGTGACGTAAACATCGCGTCAGCAAGAGAGGTGAGTGACGTAAGCATCGCGTCAGCAAGAGAGCTGAGTGACGTAAACATCGCGTCAGCAAGAGAGGTGAGTGACGAAAACATCGCGTCAGCAAGAGAGGTGAGTGACGAAAACATCGGGTCAGCAAGAGAGGTGAGTGACGTAGACATCGCGTCAGCAAGAGAGGTGAGTGACGTAAACATCGCGTCAGCAAGAGAGGTGAGTGACGAAAACATCGCGTCGGCAAGAGAGGTGAGTGACGTAAACATCGTGTCGGCAAGAGAGGTGAGTGACGAAAACATCGCGTCGGCAAGAGAGGTGAGTGACGTAAACATTGCGTCAGCAAGAGAGGTGAGTGACGTAAACATAGCGTCAGCAAGAGAGGTGAGTGGCGTAAACATCGCGTCAGCAAGAGAGGTGAGTGACGTAAACATCACGTCAGCAAGAGAGGTGAGTGACGTAAGCATCGCGTCAGCAAGAGAGGTGAGTGACGTAAACATCGCGTCAGCAAGAGAGCTGAGTGACGTAAACATCGCGTCAGCAAGAGAGGTGAGTGACGTAAACATCGCGTCAGCAAGAGAGGTGAGTGACGAAAACATCGCGTCGGCAAGAGAGCTGAGTGACGTAAACATCGCGTCAGCAAGAGAGGTGAGTGACGAAAACATCGGGTCAGCAAGAGAGGTGAGTGACGTAGACATCGCGTCAGCAAGAGAGGTGAGTGACGTAAACATCGCGTCAGCAAGAGAGGTGAGTGACGAAAACATCGCGTCGGCAAGAGATGTGAGTGGCGTAAACATCGCGTCAGCAAGAGAGGTGAGTGACGTAAGCATCACGTCAGCAAGAGAGGTGAGTGACGTAAGCATCGCGTCAGCAAGAGAGGTGAGTGACGTAAACATCGCGTCAGCAAGAGAGCTGAGTGACGTAAACATCGCGTCAGCAAGAGAGGTGAGTGACGTAAACATCGCGTCAGCAAGAGAGGTGAGTGACGAAAACATCGCGTCGGCAAGAGAGCTGAGTGACGTAAACATCGCGTCAGCAAGAGAGGTGAGTGACGAAAACATCGGGTCAGCAAGAGAGGTGAGTGACGTAGACATCGCGTCAGCAAGAGAGGTGAGTGACGTAAACATCGCGTCAGCAAGAGAGCTGAGTGACGTAAACATCGCGTCAGCAAGAGAGGTGAGTGACGTAAACATCGCGTCAGCAAGAGAGGTGAGTGACGAAAACATCGCGTCGGCAAGAGAGCTGAGTGACGTAAACATCGCGTCAGCAAGAGAGGTGAGTGACGAAAACATCGGGTCAGCAAGAGAGGTGAGTGACGTAGACATCGCGTCAGCAAGAGAGGTGAGTGACGAAAACATCGCGTCGGCAAGAGAGCTGAGTGACGTAAACATCGCGTCAGCAAGAGAGGTGAGTGACGAAAACATCGGGTCAGCAAGAGAGGTGAGTGACGTAGACATCGCGTCAGCAAGAGAGGTGAGTGACGAAAACATCGCGTCGGCAAGAGAGCTGAGTGACGTAAACATCGCGTCAGCAAGAGAGGTGAGTGACGAAAACATCGGGTCAGCAAGAGAGGTGAGTGACGTAGACATCGCGTCAGCAAGAGAGGTGAGTGACGAAAACATCGCGTCGGCAAGAGAGGTGAGTGACGTAGACATCGCGTCAGCAAGAGAGGTGAGTGGCGTAAACATTGCGTCAGCAAGAGAGGTGAGTGACGTAAACATAGCGTCAGCAAGAGAGGTGAGTGGCGTAAACATTGCGTCAGCAAGAGAGGTGAGTGACGTAAACATCGCGTCGGCAAGAGAGGTGAGTGACGTAAACATGGCGTCATCAAGAGAGGTGAGTGACGAAAACATCGCGTCGGCAAGAGAGATGAGTGACGTAAACATCGCGTCAGCAAGAGAGGTGAGTGACGTAAACATCGCGTCAGCAAGAGGGGTGAGTGGCGTAAACATGGCGTCATCAAGAGAGGTGAGTGACGAAAACATCGCGTCGGCAAGAGAGGTGAGTGACGTAAACATCGCGTCAGCAAGAGAGGTGAGTGGCGTAAACATCGTGTCGGCAAGAGAGGTGAGCGACGTAAACATTGCGTCAGCAAGAGAGGTGAGTGACGTAAACATAGCGTCAGCAAGAGGGGTGAGTGGCGTAAACATCGTGTCGGCAAGAGAGGTGAGTGGCGTACACATCGCGTCGGCAAGAGGGGTGAGTGGCGTAAACATCGCGTCAGCAAGAGAGGTGAGTGACGTAAACATCGCGTCAGCAAGAGAGGTGAGTGGCGTACACATCGCGTCAGCAAGAGAGGTGAGTGACGTAAACATCGCGTCGGCAAGAGAGGTGAGCGACGTAAACATCGCGTCAGCAAGAGAGGTGAGTGGCGTAAACATCGCGTCGGCAAGAGAGGTGAGTGACGTAAACATCGCGTCGGCAAGAGAGGTGAGCGACGTAAACATCGCGTCAGCAAGAGAGGTGAGTGGCGTAAACATCGCGTCGGCAAGAGAGGTGAGTGACGTAAACATCGCGTCGGCAAGAGAGGTGAGTGACGTAAACATCGCGTCGGCAAGAGAGGTGAGCGACGTAAACATCGCGTCAGCAAGAGAGCTGAGTGACGTAAACATCGCGTCAGCAAGAGAGGTGAGTGACGTAAACATCGCGTCAGCAAGAGAGGTGAGTGACGAAAACATCGCGTCGGCAAGAGAGCTGAGTGACGTAAACATCGCGTCAGCAAGAGAGGTGAGTGACGAAAACATCGGGTCAGCAAGAGAGGTGAGTGACGTAGACATCGCGTCAGCAAGAGAGGTGAGTGACGTAAACATCGCGTCAGCAAGAGAGCTGAGTGACGTAAACATCGCGTCAGCAAGAGAGGTGAGTGACGTAAACATCGCGTCAGCAAGAGAGGTGAGTGACGAAAACATCGCGTCGGCAAGAGAGCTGAGTGACGTAAACATCGCGTCAGCAAGAGAGGTGAGTGACGAAAACATCGGGTCAGCAAGAGAGGTGAGTGACGTAGACATCGCGTCAGCAAGAGAGGTGAGTGACGAAAACATCGCGTCGGCAAGAGAGCTGAGTGACGTAAACATCGCGTCAGCAAGAGAGGTGAGTGACGAAAACATCGGGTCAGCAAGAGAGGTGAGTGACGTAGACATCGCGTCAGCAAGAGAGGTGAGTGACGAAAACATCGCGTCGGCAAGAGAGCTGAGTGACGTAAACATCGCGTCAGCAAGAGAGGTGAGTGACGAAAACATCGGGTCAGCAAGAGAGGTGAGTGACGTAGACATCGCGTCAGCAAGAGAGGTGAGTGACGAAAACATCGCGTCGGCAAGAGAGGTGAGTGACGTAGACATCGCGTCAGCAAGAGAGGTGAGTG
This sequence comes from Arenicola marina, assembly GCA_964019135.1. Lineage (NCBI taxonomy): Eukaryota > Metazoa > Annelida > Polychaeta > Arenicolidae > Arenicola > Arenicola marina. Next base: position 15,870,004 of record OZ025250.1, read on the forward strand.
GCGTAAACATTGCGTCAGCAAGAGAGGTGAGTGACGTAAACATAGCGTCAGCAAGAGAGGTGAGTGGCGTAAACATTGCGTCAGCAAGAGAGGTGAGTGACGTAAACATCGCGTCGGCAAGAGAGGTGAGTGACGTAAACATAGCGTCATCAAGAGAGGTGAGTGACGAAAACATCGCGTCGGCAAGAGAGGTGAGTGACGTAAACATCGCGTCAGCAAGAGAGGTGAGTGACGTAAACATCGCGTCAGCAAGAGGGGTGAGTGGCGTAAACATGGCGTCATCAAGAGAGGTGAGTGACGAAAACATCGCGTCGGCAAGAGAGGTGAGTGACGTAAACATCGCGTCAGCAAGAGAGGTGAGTGGCGTAAACATCGTGTCGGCAAGAGAGGTGAGCGACGTAAACATTGCGTCAGCAAGAGAGGTGAGTGACGTAAACATAGCGTCAGCAAGAGGGGTGAGTGGCGTAAACATCGTGTCGGCAAGAGAGGTGAGTGGCGTACACATCGCGTCGGCAAGAGGGGTGAGTGGCGTAAACATCGCGTCAGCAAGAGAGGTGAGTGACGTAAACATCGCGTCAGCAAGAGAGGTGAGTGGCGTACACATCGCGTCAGCAAGAGAGGTGAGTGACGTAAACATCGCGTCGGCAAGAGAGGTGAGCGACGTAAACATCGCGTCAGCAAGAGAGGTGAGTGGCGTAAACATCGCGTCGGCAAGAGAGGTGAGTGACGTAAACATCGCGTCGGCAAGAGAGGTGAGCGACGTAAACATCGCGTCAGCAAGAGAGGTGAGTGGCGTAAACATCGCGTCGGCAAGAGAGGTGAGTGACGTAAACATCGCGTCGGCAAGAGAGGTGAGTGACGTAAACATCGCGTCGGCAAGAGAGGTGAGCGACGTAAACATCGCGTCAGCAAGAGAGGTGAGTGGCGTAAACATCGCGTCGGCAAGAGAGGTGAGTGACGTAAACATCGCGTCGGCAAGAGAGGTGAGCGACGTAAACATCGCGTCAGCAAGAGAGGTGAGTGGCGTAAACATCGCGTCGGCAAGAGAGGTGAGTGACGAAAACATCGCGTCGGCAAGAGAGGTGAGTGACGAAAACATCGCGTCAGCAAGAGAGGTGAGTGACGTAAACATCGCGTCAGCAAGAGAGGTGAGTGGCGTAAACATCACGTCAGCAAGAGAGGTAAGTGACGTAAACATCGCGTCGGCAAGAGAGGTGAGTGGCGTACACATCGCGTCGGCAAGAGGGGTGAGTGGCGTAAACATCGCGTCAGCAAGAGAGGTGAGTGACGTAAACATCGCGTCGGCAAGAGAGGTGAGTGGCGTACACATCGCGTCGGCAAGAGGGGTGAGTGGCGTAAACATCGCGTCAGCAAGAGAGGTGAGTGACGTAAACATCGCGTCAGCAAGAGAGGTGAGTGGCGTACACATCGCGTCAGCAAGAGAGGTGAGTGACGTAACCATCGCGTCGGCAAGAGAGGTGAGCGACGTAAACATCGCGTCAGCAAGAGAGGTGAGTGGCGTAAACATCGCGTCGGCAAGAGAGGTGAGCGACGTAAACATCGCGTCGGCAAGAGAGGTGAGTGACGAAAACATCGCGTCGGCAAGAGAGGTGAGTGACGTAAACATCGCGTCAGCAAGAGAGGTGAGTGACGTAAACATCGCGTCGGCAAGAGAGGTGAGTGACGTAAACATCGCGTCGGCAAGAGGGGTGAGTGACGTGAACATCGCGTCAGCAAGAGAGGTGAGTGGCGTAAACATCGCGTCGGCAAGAGAGGTGAGTGACGTAAACATCGCGTCGGCAAGAGAGGTGAGTGACGTAAACATCGCGTCGGCAAGAGAGGTGAGCGACGTAAACATCGCGTCAGCAAGAGAGGTGAGTGGCGTAAACATCGCGTCGGCAAGAGAGGTGAGTGACGTAAACATCGCGTCGGCAAGAGAGGTGAGCGACGTAAACATCGCGTCAGCAAGAGAGGTGAGTGGCGTAAACATCGCGTCGGCAAGAGAGGTGAGTGACGAAAACATCGCGTCGGCAAGAGAGGTGAGTGACGAAAACATCGCGTCAGCAAGAGAGGTGAGTGACGTAAACATCGCGTCGGCAAGAGAGGTGAGTGACGAAAACATCGCGTCAGCAAGAGAGGTGAGTGACGAAAACATCGCGTCGGCAAGAGAGGTGAGTGACGTAAACATCGCGTCGGCAAGAGAGGTGAGTGACGAAAACATCGCGTCAGCAAGAGAGGTGAGTGACGTAAACATCGCGTCGGCAAGAGAGGTGAGTGACGAAAACATCGCGTCAGCAAGAGAGGTACGTGACGTAAACATCGCGTCGGCAAGAGAGGTGAGCGGCGTACACATCGCGTCAGCAAGAGAGGTGAGTGGCGTAAACATCGCGTCGGCAAGAGAGGTGAGTGACGTAAACATCGCGTCAGCAAGAGAGGTGAGTGACGAACACATCGCGTCAACAAGAGAGGTGAGTGACGTAAACATCGCGTCAGCAAGAGAGGTGAGTGACCTAAACATCGCGTCAGCAAGAGAGGTGACTGACGAAAACATCGCGTCAGCAAGAGAGGTGAGTGACGTAAACATTGCGTCAGCAAGAGAGGTGAGTGACGTAAACATCGCGTCAGCAAGAGAGGTGAGTGACGTAAACATCGCGTCAGGAAGAGAGGTGAGCAAAGTAAACATCGCGTCAACAAGAGAGGTGAGTGCCGTAAACATGGCGTCAGCAAGAAAGGTGAGTGACGTAAACGTCGCGTCGGGAAGAGAGGTGAGTGACGTAAACATGGCGTCAGCAAGAGAGGTGAGCGAAGTAAACATCGCGCCAACAAGAGAGGTGAGTGCCGTAAACATGGCGTCAGCAAGACAGGTGAGTGACGTAAACGTCGCGTCAGCAAGAGAGGTGAGTGACGTAAACATCGCGTCAGCAAGAGAGCTGAGTGACGTAAACATCGCGTCGGCAAGAGAGGTACGTGACGTAAACATCGCGTCAGCAAGAGAGGTGAGTGACGTAAACATCGCGTCAGCAAGAGAGCTGAGTGACGTAAACATCGCGTCAGCAAGAGAGGTGAGTGACGTGAACATGGCGTCAGCAAGAGGGGTGAGTGACGTAAACATGGCGTCAGCAAGAAAGGTGAGTGACGTTAACGTCGTGTCAAGAAGAGAGGTGAGTGACGTATACATCGCGTCAGCAAGAGAGGTGAGTGACGTAAACATGGCGTCAGCAAGAAAGGTGAGTGACGTAAACGTCGCGTCAGGAAGAGAGGTGAGTGACGTAAACATCGCGTCAGCAAGAGAGGTGAGCAAAGTAAACATCGCGTCAACAAGAGAGGTGAGTGCCGTAAACATGGCGTCAGCAAGAAAGGTGAGTGACGTAAACATCGCGTCAGCAAGAGAGGTAAGAAACGTGAACATCGCGTCAGCAAGTGAGGTGAGCGACGTAAACATCGCGTCAACAAGAGAGGTGAGTGCCGTAAACATGGTGTCAGCAAGAGAGGTGAGTGACGTAAACATCGCGTCAGCAAGAGAGGTAAGAAACGTGAACATCGCGTCAGCAAGAGTGGTGAGCGACGTAAACATCGCGTCAACAAGAGAGGTGAGTGCCGTAAACATGGCGTCAGCAAGAAAGGTGAGCGACGTAAACATCGGGTCAGCAAGAGAGGTGAGTGACTGATTGAGTTAAATAATCAGCATGTATTCTGATCTTCGACAAAGTAATACAGATCAGCTGAACAACAGTATAAATGGTGCTAATGTGTTCAACAATGTATGGGTATAGCGGGGCTCGGGACGCGTCCGGCTAGTTGTATTTATGTACCGGACTGATATTCACATTTTTCATATTTCAGATGCGACGCCATTGTATGAAAACACCGCCTATCAGAATGATAGATCAGCGACGGTGAGTCTCAATACAGAGTCGCCCTATATTAGCCAGAACCATCTTTCCGTAAAGTTCATGACTGGTGTTCTTGCGTTGTAGATAATACGGCCAGAATGAGCCAAAATCCATTACGTACTAACATAACACGATGAGCATGGTTCCAAAGAAACCGCATGTAATGTGTTTGTTATTTGTTTAATGTACGCAAACTATATTGCTGGTGATATGTGATATTGTTCAAGGATGCAGTCCAACACAAGTCGACTGAGACAGGAGCAGCCACGGAGTTTGAAGAAAGCCAAGTGGAAATTCAAACCCTGCTGAGTGACGGGACTGGGTTTCAAGTGTATTCGGCTCAGGTCCAGATCGGCCTGTCTCTGAATGCAGCGGTCATCAAAAGAGTGAAAGGCGGGTACAACACAAACCCCGTGTGATGAGGGTCAGCTTATTACACATAAATACATAATATTGTGAGCTTGATTTTGGTGAATGAGTTTCACGGTGTACCCCGGAGCTGACTAGTCCATGGGCATCACGTGAGTGACCATGAATGAGTTTCATGGTGTAGCCCGGAGCTGACTAGTCCATGGGCATCACGTGAGTGACCACCACGGGTCATCAGCTCATCGGATGTAACTACTTAAGTCATCGTAGGCGCTCGTCCAGTGCACCACGGATATTTAATCACTGTATGCACCTGTTTGTTTCCAGACGCTGGGTCCCTTGAAGTGTACAGTCGGTACCTGGCCGGTCAGATGGAAGTGCTGCTGAGTCTGAAGCATGTCAATGTCGTCAAACTGCTTGGATTCCAGAGAGGTACGACAGGGAACTTTACTGGTCGGATTGTCATAATTTCAACACGTGCTAAATATTATGATTCCTCTCTGGTCTAACAGTTATTTATTAGCACTTGTTGTGCTCGTACAAGCATTACGATCGTGCGGTCCTGTCTCCGTCCGGTCCCCTGCTATCTATACTGATAACCACACCCTTAAATATAACTTTCAGCTCACCTGTCACAGAACCACACCTCAACACCTTTTTCAAACTATCGTGCCATACATGAATAACTCAACACACCCAACATTTACCATACCATGACACCTGAGAGTAATATACCACAACTCGTCCGCATAACACGACATCTACCATTGATATATACACCCAAGTCTCAATCGCAAACACATGTGACACGGTCGTTCTTGTGGTCACGATCATAATCTTTAATCTATTACTAACTTAAAAGTAAATTAAAAACGACGTTACATAGGTAAAGATCTGTATACTGGAACATCTTGATCTCCGAATGAAATACACGCCCTCGCCCTCTTTCTGCAACCACGAGAACCATATTATATCATACTAGTCCCAAATATTGGATGTATGGTTCAGGTTGCGGTGGAGAGTACGAGAACGTGGCCAGCATGTCGTCCATCAGTCTGGTGTTAGAACCCGCCACACAGGGAGATCTTCACACCTTTCTGACGGGACACGGAGCAGGCGTCTACCAGAAAACGGTTACCATGGAAACCATGATGGGCATGGCGCTCGGGATCGCGACTGGAGCACATGCGCTGTCTGAAAACAAGGTTTGACATAACGTATTCATGTAATAAGTCAGTTCATAGTCCCACGTTAACCGTAATTTCCAGATATGCTTGGAGTTATTTGCGACCAATACACAGATGACAATCTTGTTAACATGTTAATACATATGTTAACCACGAGAAACGGAGGCGTGTAAGTATTAGGGCGCTGGATTAAGTTATTCAGTGGAGTATATTAGGTTATTTTTCAAACATACATGCTTTTGCCGTGTCTGTCATCCCGTATGGTTAGCTTGTCTGTATGTTTGTGTGATAGTGTCGTATTAGTGGACCAACTTATTAGTATAACGTATCATATGCTTGTGGCCTTTTGTTTAGCCCCCCGCATTGCACCACTATATATGCGCCAAGCACGTATTAGTGGACGACCGAGGAGTGTGCAAACTGACAGGGTTCTCCACGGCGGAGGCCGTCAGGGCCAGGGAGGCGTGGGAGGCGATGCACAAGGTAAGCTGCGGGTTCTCCACGGCGGAGGCCGTCAGGGCCGGAGATGCCTGGGAGGCGATGCACAAGGTGAGCTGATGTGATTCGCCACGGCGGAGGCCACCCGGACTCATGTATGAGCCAGACGGTATCTTTTCGTCTTTTCATTAGGTGGAAGCACAACTCATCAGTTCACTGCAAAATGGTTCACTAGAGGGCGGCACTATTATTGTACCGTGCTGGCGGATGCATTTTTGTCAGAATTGGGCGACATCGGAAGTCCAAAACATTCTACATAGCTGTAAATGCCTTGTCAAATTATACAGTTGTACTCTATATGGCGGCTGGGTACAGCAATGGATTCAAACTATTTTTCACAAATTGAATCGCTGCAGAAACCATCGCCATCGGGCCACCAGTCTATCAACCTAAAGATGCAGTTCATACATACATACAGTTCATACAGGGTCATACATATGCACAACGTCTTTGCGGCTTTGATAAAGTTACCAGTCCAGTTGGTTTCAGTCCATTGGTCCCGTTCGATGGATGTCAGCTGAGACTCTGAACCATCTGGAACACACGACCAAATCCGACGTCTGGAGCTTCGCCGTCTTCCTCTGGGAACTCTTCTCTCTCGGTATTCCAATATTTGCAATTATCACGTCTACTGAGGAAAGGCAGTAGACGTTGATGGGGAAAAGGCAAAAAAATAACACGAATAGTAAAACTCCACTTGAACAGGCCGTCAGGTAGGCCCACGATAAATAATTTTACGATTTCCGATCTTATATTTCTTTAAGAACAAACAATCGCTGGGATACTTTTCAGGAAGAAAATAGTGATCGCCATTTGAATAAGTAAAACCATAAACAACGACTTTGGGAATAGAAGGCGTGAGCCTGCGATCAGCGGATTATGCTATACCGGATGTACAAACCTGGTCACAGTGCGTAACGTCACAGCAGATGTTTCTAAATGACGAACCCATGCAGTCCCTGTTCAAATACCGTTTAATGGCAGCCTGAAGGCATTGATCAGGATTAAAAAGACGCAATATCATACGTAATGTGGTAAATCGATATATATCAAATGTCTTCATTAGATAAAACACATGACTTTATTGCATAATACTTCTTTGTTATCAAGGGGAGATGCCATATCCGGGACTTAAGGACGACGAAGTGCAAACAGCAATCCAGGATGGAAATTACCTCGAGAAACCGAATAATTGCGACAGCACAACGTAAGTATGTCAGAAGGCGACACGTTGATGCACTTGATGATACAATGATTCTGGGATTCCGGTAAACGTCGCTGCGTCAATTGCCAATTGTCATCATTCGTGTGTCGTGGCCATAGTCCGCTCGTTAAAATGCACTATTATCACCCAACAATCGTGCCATCGAGCGTTCATCTTTGGCGACTGTCAGTACATCTAGGTGGGCGCGTAAGAATTTCTTGACGCCTACTTTGATTTAGTTTGAGGCATTTTCTTAAGGATCTATGATGAACGAGTGTAATATACACGTGTGTGACCTTGGGTGTCGGATATATAGTGGTATTTAGGGCAATTAGTTTTGGTCGGAACTTGATGATAGAGTTATGCATGACAGATAAAGACCGTGTGGAAGTGCAAAGCGCTATAGGCGAGATATTATGTCGCAGTTGTTAATTAAATTACAAGATTATGTTGTGTTTTCGCCTTCACAGCTATGACCTATTGGTCGAATGTTGGATGCGCAACACAAAGAGACGTCCAGACTTTCAATATGTCATGAACTGCTTGATGAAATACCAATCGGAGAAAACAAACGCCAGCGCCGATGAGCACACGTACGAAGCTGTGGTCTGAAGACAGAGAAATGGTGGAGCATGGAAACAAATGGTTGCTCAACATCACAATATAAATGGATATATGACGAGACACAACAGAAATAATGTATTGATCTTAATGCGAAAACGGGAGCGGTAAATCGCAGTCTTTAATGGCTTTTGAAATGACACTTTACTTGTTACATTATGCAAATCACCAACTGTTTTTAATTGATGTGGCATTTAGTTGCCTGGTGTTAGTGTTACGGTCATGGAAATGCTTAGTTGCGTGGTGTTATATATAACATATATAACAAGCTTATATATTACAAGCTTATATATAACAAGCATGTGTTATATATAACATATATATAACATCACCTCCAAGAACGCACTTGCAATAGATATAGCAAACTTTAATATGTAAATCATCGCTGCATAACATGTTGCACTAAAACAATGTCTCATCGATGCAACACCGAGAAAGAATAAAAATTTACGCAGTGCTATTATAGTATGCTAAATCACATAACATGTAAAAGAAAGATTTCTAAGCCCGAAGTGCGCCACTTTTTTGGCCAATATATATCATGACTTGGGTAAATAGGGTTACCGGCTCATAAAAGGTGGGAGTTTAAAGTAATAATAGTAAGCGCGAGATTCATATCCGTTCTACTCACGCTGGTTAACCATTGTCCGGGAGAGTGTTAATCGTGCCAACTGTGAAAGCCTTGCCGTCAATAACCAGTCTATCGCCGTTCAGAGCGACGCTCCTTGCACTGGCGCTATTGTTATAGTGGGTCTGTACTGAGAGGCCCTATGGGTGGAATCTGAACCGAAAGGCCCTGTATGGCCTTTATCTATTGCGTGACGAGCGAGATGCTCTATGGGGTCCATCATCCATCGGGCCTGGACCGAGATAAGGCCCTCTTAATGGATGTCTCTTGATGAATTTCAACAAACAGCTGTTATAGTATGTAAACGTCAAGCTGCGGGCGGGATAGGGGGAGGGGGCGAAGGTAGGGGGGGGGATTATGCATGTGTTATATGTAATATATGTTTAAGCACTTTGATGCGACATACATTCGCGCGGTTGGTCACAAATTAATACAATGCTTATTTATTGTAAACGGCTGCACCGTCGAACATTAGACTATCACTACATAAAAGACAATATTCAACCTTGGGTAAAGAATATACAAATCATTAAGTTTGAATTCCTTACCATTGCAATACAATACATACATACTGGGGTTATCAAGAGTATAAGGAAATCGAGAAAGTCCAAGTTAGATTTTGTAAGAGATTATTGGGACTACCCAAGTTAACATCGGACGCCGCCGCATTAGGTGAATGTGGCAGGTTACCCTTAGCAAAAATTTATAATGTTAAGTGTATTAAGTACTGGTTAAAGATATTACGGATGCCAAATAGTAGGTATGTCAAAAGCTGTTAAAACATGCTTAAAGAATTTGACAATCAAAGTAGATCATCCTGGGCTAGCTCAGTGAAAGTTCTGTTGTCTAAATATGATTTTAATGATGTATGGATTAACCAATCAGTTTATGACGAAAGTGTATTTATTGCTGAGCTAAACCAGAGATTAGAAAACTGTTTTATTGAAGAATGGCATATGAAGGTTAGAGATCAAAGTCGCCTTAGTGTGTTTTGTACATTTAAGGACCAACTCTTCTTTGAAGTATATTTACTGAGAGTAAATGTTGCCAAACTTAGAAAGTCTCTTTCGCGTTTTAGATGTTCAGCTCATAATCTCTCTATTGAATTAGGTCGCCGTGATGGAACATTACTTGAAAACAGAGGAAAATGTTATTATTTGTTGACAAATGTATATACGTTCATTGTTATGTCCCATGGGCCTGAAGGCCTTTTGACAAAATAAACTACCTACCCACCTACCTACCCATATCGCCTCATCGATGGCACTTCTGTATTCGATCTCCAGTTCAATCAACATAATCCAAGTTTGACGAGCCTGACATGTACATGGAAGCTGCTGAAATCTATTTGAATGATGATTTGCCAAACACTTTTTCTCAACACCTTTAATAGTCATAACATCTTGAATTGCCGCTGACATACATGTGACAAGATCGATCAAGATCCACCCTGATCAGACACTGTAGTCCATAACCATGTATGGCCCATGCATGCATGATTCTTCACTGAACAAATTATGATAGATTTTCACAGAAATGGTATATAGCTAAATGTTTACTAAACCACGTTACATTGATAGCGAGCGAAGCGAGCTTCTATACACACATACACGTAATTGTTGTTTTATCTTTTGCCAGGGGTAGATTGGTTCAATGGCATTGTTACACACAGAACAAATAAACAACATGTGTCTATAAACTTCCCTGTAAGTATTACATTACATAATGGCAGCACAGCTTATATTTCACTAAGAACACTTTAACCATTTTACCTGTTTGGCTTCCCGTTCGACATTCCTGGTTGCTACGCAACAAGACTCGAGACACTACACTCAGATTTGCACTGACAAGCCAGTGACAGCGACAGTCCATATCATCGCTTCATAACAAGTTATAATCGGCACACATCCTGTAACAAGTTATGTATTATGTACAATTGATTATTTTTCAATTAGATGTTTAATATATCTAGCCAAAATAGACGCCTGAAGGATAATTATTTCCGCACTGAAGAACATCAGCAAAACGGGAATATGGCCATTTTGGTGCTGCGCACAGCGTTGTGACGGTCTTTCCATTCCCCGCTTGGCATTTATATCAGCTGTTTTCTCGGTTTTTTATGCCTGCATCTCGTTTTAAAAATGATATTATTTGAAAGTCCAGATATTTATATGTACTAAGTGGGTTTATCTTCAGAAAACACCATGTAAACTTAAAATGAACTTTTGAAAATTAAGCAGCTGTAATTCAGTAGGCCTACTCGCCTTTTACATGTTGTATGCAGCGGAGCGAGCTGGAGCCCAAACCCAAATAAGTCTACCGACCTTGTCCTTGATAAATGTATTGCGGGTTCACCCTGCTATATATACATTTACATTGTTTCCTGGCGGCATGAGTAACCGTTTACGGATCACTGACAGTGACACTGACGGTGTCAGTGACACTGTCCCGACTGTCGGGCTGACGCTGTCCCTGAGTCACGCCTAGCTTCAGCTCCGAATGCGAAGGAGTAGGTGAACACTGAATACCACATTACGAGCTACTTTTTCACCCTTTGATAATCATCCTTGCAAAGCACATGCATCCCCACCACAGGCGCTTAAAACTATGGCGGGTAATCGGGGCCACAATTCAATAAGCTATATTCAGCATGTCATTCATCTACGTTGCATTCATGTACTTCGCATTCATGTACTTTTCATTCATGTACGTTTTATTCATGTACTTTGCATTTATGTAAGTTCCCGTTCATGTACGTTTCACTCATGTATTTTCTATTCATGTATTCGAACACCGATATTCCCACTTCTGCATTTTAAGTATTGTCTTTGGCGATTTTACAACTGTACACATTCATAATAAAAGCGGAAGCCGAAACTCTCGACGAGCAATTGTGGCCCTTTTAACGCACCGCTCCATTTTATGCAAAGATGCATTTTCTTCGACAGATGGCTCCAGAAGCATGTCGGGGCGCTTCAGTTAATAACACGGGGTCAATAAAGTGCGGAATGAGCGAACAATTGCGAAATAGGGCGCAATAAGTAAATGCAGTTAGGATTATGGCATGTACACATGTGAAATTGATATTATCTGAAAGACACACCCGATGGCTATCCGTAAAAAAAGCCAGCGCCAGAGGTATCCATTTGACGAACTTATCGGTGACAACTTTCCGTCTCGCATCTGCGCGAGATCGGTTTCTAGCATCGCGATCTTTGCGTCACAGTACCATATCTCCCCGGGCATTCTTCCTTTGTTGGATCGGTCCGTCATTCTTGTGGCTATTCTCTGTGAGCTGCACCCGACTGATCATATCAGCGGTGGTACCATGGAGGGAGGGGTGGGGGGGAATAACCTTCCCAGCTGTCATCTTCCCTGTTTGCAGATGTCTTTCAGTTGCGAAATAATGATCTTGCTGCAACTTATGTTGTCTGGAGGCACTCAAAGTCACGAATATATATTTTACAGACTACATACATCTGTATCCGATATGTGCCCATTATAATCGGTTATAAAGCGATGATATCGGCAGACTTACTTTATCTTTTTCAATGCGAATCTGAGCGCACTAGTGTGGCCCCGTGTAACGGCATGCAGTAACATAAACACAAACAGGATTGTTAAACTGTTCTTAAAGGAGAATTGAAACGCTGGGACACATTGGGTCATAATAAATGAACATAAATTAGAAACGACAAATCTTTTCCTAATAAAACTGCCTTCTGGGCGTACTGGTAACATGACAGAGTTCAAAATTCCCCCGCAAGAATACGGGCGCGGCCATTGGTTCTCCAGTTGTGGGTCACCCAAATGCATGACGTCACGGGAATGAGTAAACAAACTCTGGATCATGTAAACATGGCGGAATCAGGCCGTCCGAAAGGAAAAATCAAACACATCGTTTGCGGGATCGCATTGCATGGCACCAGGATGTACTAGTTGGTATTATAAAAGTCAGTGGAAACGTCTGCACACATTACCAACTGATCTCAAGCGCCGGAAAGAGTGCATACATGCCAATTTCTGGATTCTGACTGTGTAACTAAAGGCAGTTTCGGCAGTGATGGTCGGTTTGTTTTTGAGAAAACAAACTAAAAACTACAGCAGGCTACCAAAGTGCTTTCAGTTTTTGCAGTTATTAACTGGGAGAAACAGACCTACCAGCAAACTCTGCGAGGATTAAAAATTGTTTATGTACTTTGTAGCAAAGTATTCAATTAAATCTAATTTTTTTTAGCATAAAGAAACATAAATGTTCCTGTCATCACAATATTACTGTTATAGCTATGGCTTATATTTATCTGTGAATATTCATATATTAATATATGACAATTCTGCATGATTATTTGCATAGCTTCATAAATATAGTTGTATTTCATATATATGTGATACATAATCTCATGCAATATATGTAGGAGTTATAAGCTTCACAATTCTGATTTCTTTGACAATATATTAGATACAAACTTAAGATACAAACTTGGAGTGGATAAGTGAAGTATTAATCTAATTGATTATGGAATGTGTGGCATTCAGGAATACATGTTAATGACCATGTAGTTTGTGTGCCAAAATTGTTTAACTTCAGGTAGTATAATCAAAAAATCATATTTACGTTTTGAAAAATCAACAACTTCAACAATTGGTTTTATAAATAAGACATTTTTGATTCAGTGTCTTACATATAATTAATTGTTGAAATTTATAGATAAGGCCCTGTGCTCTTATGAAGGATAAATGTTAGTAGCATTTTGTTTAGATAGCCTAAGCTTAAAAATCTTGTATATATCAATTAGCCCATGGACTAGCAGTATTGAATAAAAAGCTAATGATTGATATAACTAATTGGAAATATATATAGTTTATAAGTATAGGGCTAATGTTGGATTATGGACCTTGTAGCATTCCAGAATACATGGCATTGACCTAACAGGTATATGCCAGCCCGGTTTGTGACATTTTGATAAATTATTTATGTTATCTAGTAACTTAAATATACATACTTTCAAGGTTTGTTCCTGTTAAGTACTCGTGTGAATTGTACTCATATTTCTTTTCACGGAATTCGTAACTTAAATTCAAATATATGATTTGATTATCTGAGTTATAAACTACATAAATAAAAGCCCAGACATTTTATTTAATGATTTATATGATCAAGCAATTTATATATTTCTCAAAATATGTGTACATGTATATAAACATCTCAAAAGCATAGGCAGTAGGACCGCGGACTTGTTCAGCGCATCTATCACTGTTAACACTATCTTCCAACGTCTATATCTCGCTCCGTGTGTGTGTGGGGGGGGGGGGGGGGGTGTACTTTATACACTGCTGAGGTGGGGTGGGGCTCCGCGTTAAAACCTCCCCCTTTTCACCTCCAACACCTGCTTGCAAAGGGGGTTTCATCTCCAAAATCCACTTGGAAGAAGCATTTTATTCCATTCCGCTCAATGTCACAGTTTCCATTTTTCCCGCATTTTTTATCCCGGCAAACCCGCTCTGTGAACGCACATTGCGTCCCCCACCCCCCTCCCCCCCCACTGCTACCAAGACTGTAGCGTGTTGAGGGTGTATGTTGTAATTACACACTGCTGTCACCAAACTTGTAGCGTAACGGTTGTATAGTTTGGGTAAAATGTCAGGAAGGGGGCATTGTAGGCCGCGATGTAATTAAGTATTCTCGGTTGCATCAGTTAAACTTAGTCTAAATAACCCAGCAATCAGATAATAAGAAAGTGGTCATAATTCAAATGATTTATTCCGGACTAACTCGATCAGTTGCTGCCAGCACATACAAATGTATGATCAAACCTTCAATATCACTGGAATATTTACATGGCATCAGCATGAGCAAATATACTGATAAACATATCACAAAGACCCACTATTATCACAAACTGAAATATCACTGCACATGATCCATAACTTCTCTCTTCCAATTCAATATATCCTCTCTTTGCTGGTCGCATCAATCTATCACCGTATTTCCCATATCCTCAAGGTAAATCTTTACATACAACTGCTGATTTCCCTCAATATACCTCCAGAATACACCTCTCTGACCTAGACCTCCAAGACAAGCTGATCCCCACATTTTATCTTCCTGATACTACATAAATACTTATAAATAAAAATAGCAAAGACCCAAAGAAAAAAGTAAAGAGGTGCGCGGATGTTGCGCTAAGGGAAGAGGGTAAAGAGGCCAGCAGATGCTGCGCTAAGAGGAGAAGGTAAAGAGGTTCGCGGATGCTGCGCTAAGAGCAGAGAGAGGTGCGCTGATGCTGCGCTATCCCCCTAACTCTAACTCACTTTCTGGCTGTAAAGCAGGGCCTTTCATACCGCCATCCCAGGGACGCTAGTTCTGATGACGCTACCCCCTAAACTGACCAGTGAGCTATAACGAAAGCAACTGTATTGATGCACTTAAAAATAGGGCCGAAATCCTCATCGTTATCCTTCAAAATACTGGGAAATCTTGCTCAACAACTTGCATAAAAAGATGCATAAACCATTTATAAATATACTGGCGATAAATACTCGAATCCTCTAAATGTTCTACATCCCGAACTTGCTCCTTTTTTCCTGTCCTGTCCAACTCAATTTCTCCCACTCGACGCCTGCCGAGTAACTGTTCTACTTATCCTTACCATACCACTGGTTCCCCTGGTTCCACAGAACTACTTCCAATAATTGTATCACTAGCATGATAGTTATATAACGCGTACATGTTCCTACTTGCACTGTAATATCTCCGTTTGTGCAACTTGACATGTTTTTTTCTGGCTACCGGCGTTACTTGCGCGACCCCAGGCCGACGTCCCAAACAACTATTTTACTATAGCTCAAGTAGTATTAAGGCCAAGCTAACTTAATACGGCCACGCAAAGCCAGTCGCATAAAATGAGTCCCAGCGTTCTGTCCGCTGCACATTAAATGGCGCCTGTACTAGATCTATGTAAAAACACGCATCATTTCAATGTTGTAGGCTTGGCTTTTCTTTTGTAGATTTACCATCATACACCCAACGTTAAATGTCAATATGACAATGCATAGGGACATAAACAAAGGGAAGCAACAGGAAAGTACATTTGAAAGCGACAAATAACGTCTTTTGGCTTGCTATATCCAAAGGCCATTCCTTGTCATAGCAACGATTAACACTACTACCATTACACTGTTTCGCAGACAGGATGTGAGATCACACAGACCTCAGCCAGCTGACGGCAAAGTTCGCTGTGATAATGAAGCAGTGAAAGCGGAGTCCCCCACTCTCTGTACTGCCGGAAGCACCGGGGTGTGATCTCCTTCAAGCCCGGCTCTTCACCCAGCAGCGGGTGGCGCAGTCCACGCCCCTGACGCTCTTCGCCCTCTAGGTGGCGTGACAGCCTGGCTATGTAATGTCCAAAATCCCACAGTTCTCTTTCGGAACTCCGAACCAGCCGACCCTCCATGAAGTCACCCAAGACCATGTACTTGATGAACGTCGATCTGATGCCTACCCAGGGCTTAGTGGGGACCTCCAACGCCTCTCCCACGGCGGGGTGGAGGACCACGGGTCCTCTCATCACTTCCCGCGCATTACTCTTCAGGTCACTATACATGTGGGATTCTTCATCGCGGAGTGTCCTACAGAGGACGGCCACCACCAGACCCAACATATTCATGTACTCCCGACACCCCTTGCTCCTCGGCCTTGACAGACGAACCTGTCCTTCTTCAAGCGAGCGACCAACCCATTTCTTTAAGTTTGCTACAATCACTTGCCCACCTGCTACTGTAACAGGGACATCTGTATCGTCCCCCAGCCGCACAGGGCTGCCACCCGCGGCAGCCGCAGGGGGCCCGAGGGTCAGTTCGACATCTCTCACTTCGCACTCCAACGGGCCCCACTGCAAATAACGGCGGGCGAGCAGCTTCACCGCGCGGATCAGTTTGACGACGGGTGACTGGGGCCCCAGGTTAGACAACACGCAAATCTCCAAACGGGACGTCGTGAGCTGCCACTCTGAAGCCCCAGGGACAAGGTGCGCCGGGTGGGCGGGTGTCTGGGGCAGCCCAGCCTTCATCGTGAGCATATTGATGGCGCTGCTGGTAGCTCGTTTCAGCGCTTGCGTCGGGACAGCGAACGCAGGGGTGATGTCAATTGTGCTAGGGGGTTCGCCCCGCCAAGAAACACTCAGGGTGACTGCTGGACAGGAGTCAGTCACCCCACTGTACAGGGTGGCTGACCCATGTCCAGCGGGGGCCATCAGCCCGGCGTGGGTCAGACCCTCAGGTAGAGTGACGGCAGCCAGCTCCTCGCCAACAATTTCACGGTATGTGAAGTAAAATCCCCCCGGCAGCAAGTGATCACCAGCTTTTCCATGTTGTCGTTTTCTTCCCACAATCTGCCAGTAATTGCTTTCGAGTTCCTTACAGGACTTCAGAATATCACCGGTCACCCAGACGTACCACAGTGACCCCCGTCTATCCACTTTCACCTCCTCACACTCCACGGACACTAGAAAATCGAACTCGTCAGCTCTCTGACTGACGCGCGTCCCGTCGTAGTAGGATCCAACTCCCTCGATGCGGCATCCTTTGAAGATAATCCACCTCCGCCCCACCCTCTCCATCAAAACCTGGACCAGGGTTGCTACGTCACCCGTCTTGGCTTTGGTATCTGAATCGTGATAGGAGAAAGTGTCTCGCTCAAGGGCGGCTGATGCACTGGCACCGGCGGTGGCGTGGGAGGAGTTATTGACGGGGCACAGGGCTAGCTGTTTTAAAGCCATCAGATGTTTCCTCACTACGCCATCCAGCTGATAGTCTAGCTTCTCCGGCATTCGGATTCGACTGATATTGCCCTGGAGGACTGATATTTTTTCTTCTGAGCTCATGTTTTGGCGATTAGTGTCCTGATACGCATTGTCGCGATAATACGTATCCTGCGAGGTCTTGTCGCATTGATCATCCGGCAAAGTCATGCCCCAAAGTCTTAAGTTTTCTGAGTGATCATGCCCTGACGATTCGTGTCTACGGATGCCTTGTCCCTGTGATCGGCGTCCTCGGAGGTCATGCTCCGATGGTCCCTGGGCTGATGGGAGGTCATCTTCTCTTCCCCACGATCCGTGTCCACGGATGCGTTGTTCCAACGATTTGTATCTGATATACATATGAAATACACATTTTACAATATCTTTCAGAATATACATATTTTACAATATCTTTCAGAATATACACAAATTTAGTTATCAATGGATATTTATCGATATTTCTGTTTTATGGCATATCGGTATTTGCTTAATGGAACAAAATAATCAATCCAGATGTGTCAAAGGTTTTAATAATAACATTACATGGATAATTCAGGGGCTATGGCAATATTAATCACACCAATATTTTCATTGTACACCATGTCGCCATCATTACATAGGCGGATCTAGTGGGGGCGGGGTTAAGGGGACTGCAACCCCCTGGGCAACTCGAGCATGCACTGTAAGAAGTCAAGCGTTCCAACGAAATACATTGGAAAGAGACATTAGGCTACTAGGAGATGGAACCAAGGGGGGCGGTAGGGGTTAAGGGGATGTTAAGACGTTAAGGGATGTTAACGACTGTTAAAGTCGAATTTCGTTCCATCTCTTCCCCTCGGCGGTAAAAGTTTTGGTGGACATCCGATGTCATTTTCAGGCCCACCTCCCACCCCCGTCGCGTGTCTTTTTTAAAGAACCCTTCCCCGCCCCGATCGCAACACCCCTTTTCCAAAATCTTAGATCCGCCTCTGCGTTACCACATGATATTTACATCATTGAATATGCCAATACATGTATTCACAATTTACATCAATATTATTAATTTCATAGTGTGACAGTGTATAGGTAAATTATGTCCGGGACGAAAATTAGCATCGCACGTTTGTGCATAAGAGTACCCGGGATACAACACGCTTCAAATGCTGAAACCAACGCTTCATTAGAGATACCTTTGTTACGTAAAGTCGATGACTATGTTTCGTCAGACCTTCTTCTGATCAATATGATATAAAGGACCAATACAATAATACCTCTCCATCCTTTCAATTTATTTCGGAACTCCATATCTACCCCCGACTCCTAGTGCCAATCATCTCAATCCTCCAATAACTTCATGGTGTATATCAGAGGCAAAAATGCATTGTCGGAATGACCAGACATAAAATGAACCAGACCGGTACAAATGGCAGAATATGTAAACCCCAACGAGAAGACCAAATGTATTCTCGGTTTATCTTGCGGATGGCCATACCTTGTCATGGAGACAGAGGCAAGTCGCAAATCCAGGTATCCCAGTTGCCTTGTGATGCATTGAATCACATCTCTCACCGCTTGCACCTCGCGCAACCTAGGTTCGGCCTCGGGATGGAAGACCAAGAAGCGATCATCTCGTTTCATCACCGCAGTGAAATGTTCTCCACTGGAAACCAGGAAATACTTGTGGCGGTCGAAAATGATACGAGCGATGTCCAGAAGTTGAACATTGAATACGATTGATATTTCACGCCCCATCTCCGAGGGACCATAAACAACCCGGTTATCCGTCAGCGTCATTTGTTTATCGCGGTTCCCGGACTGGTGGTGGGCCAGAATCTTAGCCCCACGCAGCACTAGCAGGTCGAGACGGGAGCGACGCCAGTTGGTGGTCCCCTCATCTACGCCCAATAAAAAGGCCAGGCAGACAGCCATGTTGAGGCTGTTCCATTGTCGTCGCTCGTCGACTCTATCGGCAACATTCTGACTGGAATTAAAAAACCAGGATACTAAAACACATAAACGAAAAATAAAAACTAACGAGATTGCCACGACACGTTGTCATGACATCAACCCATTGAGAAAACCCGGATGATCTTCTGGGAACCAGTCAATCCGCAGAATATACATCCTAGATTAGGACGTAGTCTTCTAGACTATCTAGAAATCACATGTTTAATGTATGTGCTCTTTTAATCCATTTATTTTTTATTAAGATACGATCAGTTTGCCCAGGATTATTCAATAATTTTCTGAATAAGGAACTAGGCGGCACTATCCAAAGTAGGTAAAATTTGGATCTTCACACATAAACAATCATTAGTCGTCCTGCTATCCGTGGGCGAACCCTCGTCTCAGCATAGCTCACATATACATATACAAAATGCACTGTTCTGCATGAACATGGCGCAGTAATTAAGCAACTGCCGGTCCTTTAAGGCAATATCATTTAAAGTATTGCTAAAATGTATGTGGTAATTCAATTGCTGTGTAATTAATCTAATGAAACAATCTGGAATGTAATTGTAGCACAACCTAACCTTGTTTTCGGTAAGGGATATAAATTCTTCATTGCCGTGATCCCCTGGGCTCATATGGGAGAGGTGACATCCTGGTGCGAAACAATCACACAAAACAGCATTATTATCAATGGCGCGAAAGAGTGCGAAAGCAAGAATTAATACAACTGCCACGTCTGATCAGCCTCATCAAATGACCAGCTTCTTTTCCCGTTCATATAACCTTTGTCACTTCGAATCTGGAACGAAAGAAACTACGTTAGTAAATTAATTAAGCAACTGGCTATAGATCAAAATATTATAACTAATCAAGAAATAATCAGACTTGAACAAATGTGGTATTACCAAAGATTATATTCAATACCACCATAACGCAGATGAGTACATAGCATCATTCCTGAATTCGAATAATGTAAAAATTCTTAATGAACATCAGAGTATTTGGCAGGCTGGGTATTTGGCTAGCTGGGTTAAAAGTTTCGAAAGGTATAAAGGACAATAAGTTGACTGGTAGTGACGGATTTCCTGTTGTTTTTATGAGCCTTTTTTGAATAGACCTTGGCACTTACCTCGTTCGTAGTATGTTATACGCGTACCGGCCTGGATCTCTCTCGGTTACTCAAAGACAAGGTATAATTACTTGCCTACTCAAACGCGATAAACCCTAGAAAATGCCTTAAAAACTGGCACCCCATTTCATTGTCAAATGCAGCTTATAAATTATTTCAGGGGTACTGGCCCATAGATTGAAGATCACAAACTGAAATATCACTGCACATGCTCCATAACTTCTTTCTTCCCATTCAATATATCCTCTCGTTGCCCAAATGCTGGTCGCATCAATCTATCACAGTATTTCCCATATCCTCAAGGTAATTATTGATTATTGACCTGGCGGATGTTGCGCTAAACGGAGCGAGTAAAGTGGTTTGCTGATGCTGCGCTAAAGGAGAAGGTAAAAAGGTGCGCTGATTCTGCGCTATTCCCCTAACTCCAACTCGCTTTCTGGCTGTAATGCAGGGCATTTTATACCGCCATCCTAGGAACGCTAATTCTGATGACGCTCAACCATAAACTTACCAGTGAGCTGTAATGAAAGCAACCGTATTGATACACTTGGGCCAACATCCTCATCATTATTCTTCAAATATACTGGCGATACTCGAATCCTCTAAATTTTCAACCTCCCGAACTTGCTCCTTCTTCTTTCCTGTCCTGACGGATGTTAACAACCCACCCTTTCCCACTCGCCCCCTGCCGAGTAACCGTTCTACTTCTCCTTACCATACCGCTGGTTCCCCTGTGCACAATCGCTACAGATTCATCATGCGACCACAGAACTACTTCCAATAATTGTATCCCTCGCATCATAGTTACATAACGCGTACATGTTGCTACTTGCACTGTAATATCTCCGTTTTGTGCAACTTCACATGTTTTATCTGGCTGCCGGCGTTACCTGCTCGACCCCAGACCGATGTCCCAAACAACTATTTTACTATGGCTCACTTTCTTAAGGCCAAGCTAACTTAATACGGCCACGCAAAGTCAGTCGCATAAAATGAGTTCCAGCGTTCTGTCCGCTGCACATTAAATGGCGCCTGTGCTCGATCTTGGTAAAACACGCATCATTTCAACGTTGTAGGCTTGGCTTTTCTTTTGTAGATTTACAATCATACACCCATAATTAAATATCAATATGAGAACGCATAGAGACATAAACAAAGAGAAGCAACAGAGAAGTAAATTTGAAAACGACAAATAACGTCTTGTGGCTTGCTATGTTCATTCACCGCTTGTCATCGCCGCGTTCACAGGCCATTCCTTTTCATATCAACGATTAACACTGCTACCATTATACTGTTGTGCAGACAGGATGTGAGATCACACAGACCTCAGCCAGCTGTTGGACAGAGTTCGCTGTGATAATGAAGCAGTGGAAGCGGAGTCCCCCATTCGCTGTACTGCCGGAGGCACCGGGTGTGATTTCCTTCAAGCCCGGCTCTTCACCCAGCAGCGGGTGGCGCAGTCCACCCCCTTGACCCTCTATACCCTCCAGGTGGCGTGCCAGCCTGGCTATGTAATGTCCAACATCCCGCGACTCTCTTTCGGAAGTCTATCCACCTTCACCTCCTCACACTCCACGGACACTAGGAAATGGAACTGATCGGCTCTCTGACGCTCGTCCCACCGTGGTAGGATCTAACACCCTCGATGCGCCCGCCCACTGAGACCCACCACACTTATGTACTCCTGCCGCCCCCACCACCCCACCCACCCACCTTATCCCACCCTGATCCACCCTCCCCACAGAAGTTAACCAAGCATCCCAAAACAAATACTACAGACCACACACCGACTCCGCCCCCCCTCCCTCCCTCCCCCGTAGCGCGTCGGCCTGCGACTCCCCCACCCGCGCTTTCTAAAGGCTTTCTATCTAGGCTGATGGTAATGTCACATTTGCGAGAGTTAAATGATCAATTATTGGTGACGATGGCACAAATTGTGACTTTTATTTTATTGATGGTGTATTTTGTAGTTTAAAAGTCCCTATCGCGCACACTTACGCGCGTAGGCTATGTATGTCACAATTCACAATGCGAGTATCAACTAACTGGCCTCCCTTCTCTTTAGCTAATAAATACAGTGCACTTCGGTTAATTGCAACTTCCGTTTGTCAGCAAAAAAATTGCAATTCACCGAGGTTGCGATTATCCGAAGTTGGCGATTTTGACGGGTCAGAACGCACGACGTAATCATGTATTTACACTATTGGGTTTATATGGGCATCAGATACATAATTGTACGCTAAACATTCATTATAAAACGCTAATCATCATTTGAACATTTTATTTTTATCATTAATGTATTCAGATACAGGAGCTGTTTGAGGATTTTTGGACTTAATTGATTTAAGGACTTATTGATCAAAAAGTCTATGATCCTCTTCTGTTTGGTCAAACCTAACAAACAACCGAAGAACAAAGGGATTAGACACATGTCATTGCACATGCAGCTAACTTCCGTGCATGTTGCAATGAATTTCACATAAGCAACTCAAGTTCTATCATCTCCGTTATCAAAGGGAGGACCCGAACAGTTTACAGGTTGCAGGGCAATGAGTTGAGGCACACTTCTTTGATTATGAACATGGTCGCACTCATCACGTCTCTTGTTCAAACATCCAACACGTTGCTCAATGTCAATCACCGAAACGCCAAGAGACCAAAAGAATAACAAAGCATGTGGCGTGTGTTTGTTGGCGCAGCCTGTTAATTCGACAATAACAGCACAAATAGAAAGGGGTTAAGTATAGCTAATAAAGACCTTGATCCCCAAGTACAGTTGTCGTCTTCGTGATCAATATCGTGAAGGTTGTCAACTAACAATCTGTTGTACCACTGCACGACTTAATAATGAGGTAAAGACAGTATTGTACGTCACAAGGAGATATGTGTGATTGTTCAGTCATGTGTAGTTACATGTGATTGTTCGGTCATGTAGTAATATGTGCCTGCTGATGCCATATGTTTACCTATATATTAAGATTGTTATTACCGCCAGTAGTAATGATCATACTAGGCAAAATTCATTCAAGTTAGTATAATACGAACGGATAATGAACACTTGGTCCTACTCTTTGATCACCAATCGATCGAGATCAACATCGTGAATTTAAATTACGCTTTTTAGGCGTTTATTACGGTGTTTGACCGTGGCTGTTAGCACCATACAAACGCCACACGTGGGGTGAGTTCGACGGAGTAGGAGGATTCCATGGAGTGCATAACCGAACGTGCAGATTGTGGTCCGATGTCGCGGTCACGTGGAATAGTGTCGTTTAACATTATTTTAATCGAGATGCAAATCCTTAAGACTTAAACAGATAGGACGTTACACATTGTGCGCTAAGTAATGGAATGGTGTCATTGCTTCAAATGAAATGATGTAATATTGAATTTAGCGGGCATATTAGTGCATAGGTAGCACGAATAACATTACATTTAAGAAAAGGCTTCACATTTCAGACTAATTCTTTCAAAAATATGAGATATATGGCGTACTTTATGTAATAAGTTATTATTTAATGAAGTATTAGGCCCGTTATATATGGTTAGCTGCGGGAATCACGCATTTCAGTCTAAGTAGTATTGACAGTCAGATGCGTGTTAGACATAGACCGGATAATGAATAAAATATATGGCGTACTTTATACAGTAAGTTATTATTTAATGAGGTATTAGTCTCGTTATATATGGTTAGCTGCGGACAACGTGTATTTCGCTCTATGTAGTATTGACAGTCAGATGTGTATTATAGACCCGATATCGGAATCACTGCCAGCGACCAATTTTAATTTTCGAAATTATCGTCAGCTCATCCTCAAGTAATGACGAATATCCCAACTTTGCTGTTCATTGATAGCATGATGCAGATAATGGTAATATGTTGTATACGTAAACATGCCATAATATAACAGTTCATTTGACGTTACATTGCGTTACTCAAGTAACAACACTTGCCCGGTACTTACTGCCTTCGTTCGACGTTCGTTCTTGCAGCGTAACCTATGTAGATCAGTCATCTAACAAAGTGCATGCAATTGACGCTCCGCTTTGAAAGTCAGAGATGGCCATTCGAACACAGTCAACCGTGCTCACATGTATGAATGACCAGATGTGTGCATGTCGATTCACCATAGCAAGGCGGCATAATCCATCAGTAAGAGACGGACCATTAGAGGTCAAGAGCGCACCAAAGGGGGGTGGGGGGGGGTCGTCATGTGTCATATATCGTTAACCGTTGCCCCTCCCCTCATCAAGATATCAAATGATAGATGCAAAGATAAGCTAGGCTATGAAAAAAACCTGGGTACTTATGTCATATAACGACCCTAATCGCCGTGCTCATAAACCACACGTTTACCCAAGATTCATTATTTATCGGGTCAAGGGACCGATAGGTCCTCTCGGGATCAGATTCTTTGGGGTCTAAAACGAGATAAAGCCCTCTTAACTCCCTTTTGATGCACGTCAACAAACGCTTATCAGTCTTCAAGCTGTCAAGTTTGCGTCTTACTAACGACATTTTTTTGGGGCATAGGAAGTTCACAAACCGCCACTGTGTTTTGAAATATTGCCACCTATATACATATAATATATATATGTGTATATGTATTACTGGCTAAAGCATTCGTAACTCGCATCTCAGGCCCCTAGCGTCAACGTTGGAATGGGAGGTGTGTGTGTGTGTGTGTGTGAGTGGACCAGAGGGGGGGAGGGGGGTTCTCAAAGTATGTAATTCCTCGTTGGGTGCTGGCCTGGTTAATTGGGAAACAAACGGGTGTCCACGCTGTATCCTTACGCGTGATTTATATACGGCAAATGCGTCTAACTCACAAAGGCACCATAAATATAGTTTGTTCTTCACATTGTTACATTTGCATATCAAAACCAAAAATATGTCAACTGAGATATTATTTGGAGCATATACTCTATTTGCTTCAACTTATTATCACAAGCTATGTCCTAGATACAGCCGCTATGTTCTTCTCCTCCAACTGTCGAATTTGTGGGGACCTACTTTCAAAAAGTCGGTCCGGAACGATAGCACTTGATATGTAGGCACATCGCATGGCATACTGTGGGGTGAGGAGGATGAGGCAGTTCTTTTTTCGCGCCAGGACGCTATTTTGCAATGCTTATGAGCACATGACGACCCGCTAACTCTCCCCTCCGCTTTAAAACAGCCGCCACCCCCCACCCCCCCCCCACCCCATCTACACATTGATAACTCGGTCAGGGTGATGGGTGACTACCAAGAGAATACAAAAATCATCATCTATATGACCAAAGTTAAATGTTCAAATTCACAACTATGGCCACTGGCCTGTAATTGTCGTGGCTTCATATTGGAGCATTTTGGTCTTTGCCGCACGTAAGTCCCATTATGCGCAATAGTTCAAGTTATAGTAAGTGGACGTCAAACGGCGGGCAGGATGGGAGGAGGGGAGGTGGAGGGGGCGGGGGGTTATTCATGTGTTATATGTAATATATATTTAAGCAGTTAGAGGCGACATATATTTTTTTGATACCTACCGAGGATTTTTGGGTGACTAATGCACACAAGTAGGCAGTGCTTTTCTCTTATCAAGAGCCCGACTGAAAAATGTACGATTGATGGCTGTGAATAAGAAGGACCACAATGGTGCTGTACCACCGTGGCTACGTGCTTGTGCAGGTCCGCCGGGTTATCGTAAAACCGTCAATGTGTGTCACCCCAGGCCATCCAGAGTACAGAAAAAATGGTGCTCCACACGCCGACACCGTGTTGACAGGCGCGGCTTGTGATGAGCTGCGTTCGCACGTGTAACACTAGACGGCACTAGAAGTGACCTATTTATGCAATTAGGTCAATCACATGGCGGGAGTGCCCCCCCCCCCCTCCCCCCAAAAAAGAGAAGATTATCTCTTTATATATATTGCAATTTGAATGCCCCCCTGCAGAGTCACTGTTAGCAGGGTATGAAAAATGCCACCAACGAATTCTTAAACAGTGTCTTTCTGCCACAATTATTCGCTATAACTTTCATACAGATTTCTCTCTGATGTCTAGGATACACCAAAATAAAATACACATCACATCATGCAGCAATACACGCAAAAAGTTTAATGTGTTCACCCCATAGAAAAGTCGCCATTTTGTTCCCTGATGACGGAGTCCTTTTTGCAAATATTACGAGCGAACCTTTCAAGAACATTAAACGAACATGTTAGTGCACTCAGAGAAATGAAGCAGAAAACCGTTTTTAACGTCTTTATTATTATATTTCTGCGTTGTTGACGGGTCAATGCGCTAATATCCTCCGGGAGCGAGCGCCGCAAAAGTTCTGAATATGCAAAAATGTACCAATGTGCATCCCAACCTATGGGCGGATCCAAGAGGGGCCGGTCTGGAACCCCTGGACCCCCACCTTCTGAGGGGTGGACCCCCCCCCCCCTCCCATGTTGAGGAAGAACGGTATTTGAGGCATGGGCCCCCCCTGTCGCAATTTGTGGTATATCACGCATGTGCACATGACGCAAAAAAGTTTACTTTGTGCAAGCATACCAATCGCAAAACATTCTCGTAATTATTGCGTAACGCAACGCGGAAAGAATACGGAGCTAATATTACGGGAATATTCGTCCGTAAAATTCTACGAATATTACGGGAATGTTCCGTGTTTGCTAGGTAATGCATTAGTCGGGCATATTCCACGGCTTGCATAAATGGCGACTAGCCTGTATATATTTGAAATTGGTACATGTATTCAAATTTAGCTATGTTAGTATGACCAGATGAGCATGACGACGATTTTTACCAACTTCCTAATAATTGCACAAGTGAAGAAGTATTGAGAAGTTTACAATTTGACTTACAGCATAGGATAACATTACAAAATGTGTTTTTGAGACTGTACCAGACAAGTGAAATATTTGTGTTCCTTTAATACTGGTGGCACGGTTAGTGGTGATTGGCAACATTAATGTTGACACCTTATTTACCGTTAACCATATTGTACTGAAAATGTTTGTTTTACTTGTTAAGTCCTAATGAGCTAATTATTTAGAGAAAAACACAATTCCAAATTTTTAAATTTGCAGTACAATCTAAATTTTTTAATGAACGGCGTTATTGTTTAAAGTAGCGGCTAAAATCACCGTAGGATATTCCAGACTAAGTGGTGACCCAGCCAAGATTTTATAGGACACATGGAGTACATTTTAGGCAATCAAGTGTTTGATTATTGATTTAAAATATACAATTATAATGGCATGTACATCGTTTGACCTAGCCACACATAGGGCATTGATAAATTGTATATATTGCGTTGGACATAAACATGTGTACCAAATCCATAAATATACTTTATAACTCATGTCATTGATCAAATTGTTGTCTGTTAAGTTAGTGTAGTTCGATCAGAGAAATTAAAATTGCATGGCAAAAATTATCCACAGACAAAAATACTCAACGTTAGCAGAAGTTGTTCCTAAATTGTTCGTTTGCAAAATCACATTTGGGCCGTACTCTCACAATGGGAGATCCTGTCCATGATCATTGTGTCCTTGATTCTTTGTCTGTTACGTGTCCGAATGTGCTTGGTCGCTCTTCGTAATGACGTATGATTAAAAGAGAAAGGATGAACAGGAGATTAATTAAAAATGAAACGACGTCACCTCGATGAAACTCAAAAATGTAGTTCGAAATTAACATGGCTTCTAATTAATCGAAATCGAATCAATTCGTTCGGTACCGTAGCAGTACCATAGTAAATGCTAAATATCGGTGTAGTTGATACAAAACTGCTAATATATCCTCGATTAGATTCATCTAAATTTTAAAAGAAAATATATTTCCTTATACCTATCGTTATGTTATGTGCGATTGGCAGAACGTATATAGCTGCATAATACATTTGCCCTAACGCTTAAGACCAAAACAAAATAGACATGCGGAGGGGTGATTGATTAAGGTTATTTGGCCTAGTTTTTCGACGATCCTCCTGTAGTCCCGCACTAAGTCATCTAGCTGATATTTCAGGTTGCGCTGGACTCGCCAGGGGAATATAAGGCGGGCATTTTCCTGAAGTCCTAAGTTTTGTTTGCGTGCGGTTTGATTGCAAAGGTGTATGCACAGAGGGGTCATGCATCGGGGATTCATGACCATCGTGCTATTATAAGGTGAATGCCTCTCTTTGGTGTGTTTGCGTGTGGTTTGATTTGGATAGTGTGTGCGCTCAGTGGACGCGTATTGGGAAATAATGACCCACGGACTCTCAGGAGGGAAGAGGCTGTCCGAAATCTTTGTGTCCTTGGTTCTCTGTCGGCCGTAGGGTCCCATGTTAAATTTTGCAAATTATTAGCAGAAAAACTATTTTGGCGATTTGCACAAATGAAAGAAGGTATAGAAGGTACTTTTGGGCCCAATACGTGAACTAATTTTCAGCGTGGCTAAATGAAAACTGCGATTTTTCCAATCTTTGGTCCTACCTTTCTGTGGTTAAGCGAAATTCGAAAAATTCCTGAGACCTTCACCTTTGACCTACATGACCCGTCTACGAACTTAGCCTGACGATTGCCATTCCGCATCACTTTTTGAATTTTGAAGTCGATATCTTAAGGCATTCGACAGATAATGAGGTCACGTGTCAAACTGACAGACAGACAGACAGACACAGACAGACAGAAAAACGAAACACACCGAGATAAGACGAAAATTGAAAAGTTGCGTCTTAAATATGCAAAGAGTAATGGCTGTGGTGTCATAGTGTCAGAGTGTTTTGGTGAATGCCGATTGCACTTCGGTGCATACTGGTCACATGGAAACAAATAACTATTACTTGGTGACACAATGATTGTCCAACCTTGGCGGATTTTCATTTTACGTAATTAATGTCCGTATGTGACCTTCGCTTGATTCAAAGACGATGAAAGGTATACAAAATGATATATTTAAAGTTGCTTTTTGATTTTTTTCCGCCACAATTTAATCACAGGCGACATATGTATCACAATTTGCAAATAAATTGATTGCTTCATTCTATAAAATTAGAAATCTAATTAGCATCGCCGTTTCGGCTGTGATATGGAAAATGTGTCAATCCCGGGACACCACAGAACTCTCTCGCGGCACTCCTACTTATAACAACGCATCGCAAAGCACACAAACTGATGACGTTTACAACTAAGTTGAAAAGCTGTGGTCAACTCATATCACGGGCATATATGGCCCGCACTTTCAATCCCAATTGTAAATAAATAGCAAGCTTCGGTCGACTTTTAACGCTTGTATGAGCAAGACACAGTTGTCACTCAATTGAATGGGTTATCAGGGTCATGAATCTATTCAGAAGAGATATCAGACGTACTGGTATCATTGAAACATGAAGCAATATTGAAGCATTATTGAAATGGATAGTTATTGATTGAGTTTTATATTATATGTATATATATGTGTGTAACTGTCTGATATTATGATATATTACGTCTAATAAAAATATCTTAGTAAAATAGTTTATGTGATGAATTTGTTATATAAATATGTATTAAAATGTAGTATATTTATAAGTAAATACAGTTTTATCAAATTGATTCATATATTCCATATGTATATATCTAATATATATGAAATACACATTTGTTCAATATATTTTAGAATGTACACACATTTAGTTATCAATGGATATTATTGATATTTTTGTTTTTTGGCATATATGTATTTGCATATTTACACACAATAATTGGTCAAAATGTATAACATATATGTAATAATAACATTACATGACTATTTGAGGGGCTATGACGATCTTAATCACATGAATACTTCCTTTTCACACCATGTCACCATCATTACAGAGGCGGATCTAGGAGGGTGTGTTAGGGGGGTTGCAAACCCCTCTTGGGAACTTGAACATACACTGTAAAAGTCGAGCTTAACAACAATAAATTGGAAATAGACATTTTGTGATACAACCCAGAGACGAATTCAAGGATAAGATGTTAAGGGATGTTAAGGACTGTTTAAGTCGATATTTTTCCACCCCCACCCTCACCCTCCACCCTCGGATGTAAACTATTCGTGGACACCCGCGGTGATTTTCAGGCCCCCCCCCCTCCCATCCTACCCCTTGCAAGTGTCATTTTAGAGAGTCCCCATGCCCCAATCGCAACCCCCCTTTCCAAAATCGTAGATTCGCCCTGCATTACCACATGATATTTACATCATCCAATATGCCAATACTTGTATTCACAATTTACATTAATATTATCAATTTCATGGTGTGACAGTATAGACAGTATAGACGTAAATTATGTCATTATGCCTCGGGACGAAAAATATCATAACATGTTTATGCATAAGAGTACCCGGGATACAACACGCTTCAAATGCTGGAAGCAAAGCTTCATTAGAGATACCATTGTTACGCAAAGTCGATGACTATGTCTCGTCAGACGTTCTTCTGGTCAATTTGATATATAGGAACAATACAATAACACCTCTCCATCCTTTCCAATCATTTTGGAACTCCATATCTACGCCCGACTCCTAGTGCAAATCCCCTCCATTATCCAGTAATTCATGGCGTACATCAAAGGCAACAATGCATTACCGGATTGATCTGATATAAAAATAACCAGACCGGAGCAAATGACAGAACATCAGGGGCGGACCTAGAAATTTGCTAAGGGGGTGGGGTGGGGGGTTCTGTCTGAAAACTTCCGACCGGGGGTGTGGAGTGTGCTCTCTAAAGAACTTGCGACCGGGACGGGGAGGGGGGGTGCTCTCGGAAAAAAACTTGCGACCGGAGGGGCGGGGGCGAGATTCTCAGGAAAGCCGACTTTAACAGTTTATGTTCAGGTTCCCAAGGGGGGGAGATCCGCACCTGCAACATGTAAATGAGATGACAAAATATTTTGCTGATGGCTATACCTTGTAATGGAGAGAGGGGCAAGTCGCCAATCCTGATTTCCCAGTTGCCTTTTGACGCCTTGAATCATATCTGTCACCGCTCGCACCTCGCGCAACCTGTGGTAGGCCCCGGGATTGAAGATCAAGAAGTGATCATCTCGCTTCATCACCGCAGTGAAATGTTCTCCCCTAGAAACCAGGTAACACTGGTGGCGGTCGAAAATGATAGGAGTAGTGACCAGAAGTTCAACATTGAATACGACTGATATTTCACGCCGCATCTCCGGGGGGCCATGCACAACCGGAAAATCCATCAGCGTCATTTTTTTATAGCGGTTCTCGGACTGGTGGTGGGCCAGAATCTTAGCCCCACGTAGCACTAGCAGGTCGAGACTGGAGCGACTCCAGTTGGTCGTCCCCTCATCTACGCCCAATAAAAAGGCCAGGCAGACAGCCATGTTGAGGCTGTTCCATTGTCGTCGGTCGTCGTCTCCATCGGCAGCATTCTGACTGGAATTAAAAGCCTCAGATACTACAACATATACACGAAAGAAAACTAAGAAGATTTTCACGATACGTTGTCATAACATCAGCCGATTGAACCCTGATGATTATCTGGGAACCAGTCAATCCACGGAAATACTCCAAGGATTAGGACCGCTACCAACCTACCCGTATAAACACAGGACGCAGTCTTCAATGTGGTATCTATAACTTACTGCTCTTTTAATCTAATTATGTTTTGTTAAGATAGGAGTAGTTTGCCACGGCTCATTCAATACATTTCTAAATCAGGAACTAGGCGGCACCATCCAAATTAGATGCGCGTTGGGTCTTCACACATACACAACCATTAGTCGTCCCGCCATCTGTGAGCGAACCATTGTCTCAGCACGTAAGACTCGCACCTGAAGGGCGTCGTATGCCGATCAGAAAACAAATGCACTGTTCTGCGTGAACATGGCGCAATAATTAGGCAACTGTCGGTCCTTTAAGGCAGTATCACTTTAAAGTACTAAATTCTATGCGCTAATTCGATTGATGTGTAATAAAACTAATGAAATAATCTGGAACATAATTGTATCACATACTAACCTTGTTTTCGGCAGGCGATATAAAGTATCCATTGCCGTGGTTCCCTGAGCTGATAAGGGAGCGATAACATCCTGGTGCGAGACAAAGACAGAAAACGGCATTATTATCAAGAGGACGAAAGACTGCGGAAACAATAATTAATACAAAGTCCACGTCTGATTAGCCTCATCAAATGAAATGATGTAATGTCGCATTTAGCGTTATTTATAGTGTTTGAGTAGCACGAGTGAAACTAAGTTTAAGAAAGCTTAAACTTACCCACTACTTCATTCCAAAATATTTGGGCATTTTGTGCAATTTAATTTCATCTTTCATGAGATGTTAATTGCGTTACGCAGTGGACATCGCGAATCTTGGTTCAAGTTCATAGTACTAATGATAGTCGGATGCTTGTCATAGACCCACATGTGAACTGGAATGTTTCATTTTCTAAAGTTACGTCACCTCGCACAAGGGGAAGTGTTCCAACTATGCAATTCATATATAGCATACTACAGGCAATGAAAAAAAGGAAAGAGTGTTGAAAGAAAGAGTATGCATATGTGTGTACGTAAACATGCCAAAACATACCCGTTTACGTTACATTACGATATTACTTTTAAAAGCAATCGCCTGGTACTTACTGCGGTTGGTTGCCGCACGTTCGTTGAGTGTAAACCGCTGGAGATGAACCAAATGAGAAGGAGCATAAAATGACAGTCCGCCTTTAAAAGTCACGGACGGTCATTTAATGACTGACAGCCAACCGTGGTCGTGTCGATTCAGCAACGCACGCCGGCATAATCCATAAGTATAGGGCAGACAATTGGATATCTTGGGGGGTTGGGAAAGGGGGTTCCGGGGGCAGGGTGGCTGGATTACGATAGGTCGAGGCAAAAAATATATTCGTTCACCTGCCCTGTATACTATATAATATATGAAAACATACCCCACCACCCGGGATATCAATGGCCTGTGCATAGATAAGCTCGCAACGTACATAGACACGGTGTACTTATGCCCTGGTTAAGGAGCGACTAGAGTGCATTCGCCAAAATATGAATCTCGAAACGCGATGGCGTCGACGGCTATATTTGGAGAATACACGGCATTGAGTTTTTTAATGTACAAATACAAACGTCGTAAAAAGACATTAATTCTGTTCGTGGTTTGCGTGGTTCAATTTCAACGTTCGGACATAAGAAATTGACGATGTTATCATTTATACGAGCATTAAGAAAACAGCAAATAGCCAATGTCATAGGGTCTCATGTTAATTGAGGGCACGCGAAATATATGCAATCGATAACTGTCGATTTGTCCTATATTCCCCTCCTCCCCCCCTCCTCACATGGATTTTTGAATCGTATTATTTGTCTGGGCTTTTGCAAGTTTTAACAACATTAAGCTAGCTAACAAGCCTCTACTCAGCTCGGTTTGACTGATTACAGCGTAACAACGGAATCAAGCTAATGCACTGTTTTGTCGTTCATTATTTAAATAACGCAGACTTACCCTAAAATAACATGGCTATGTCTGTTTCCCCGGTGCATTCATGTCATTTTCGAACGTAAATTTATTAACGAACAGCGCAATCTCGAGTAGCAAATGCAAAACGCGATAGATGTGCGCAACTGCGTGAGCCAAGGGTCATGAAACATCTATGTCATTACAAAAATAACATACTCCATGTACTCTCGGCCGCGCGGCCATTTTTAAACACACATAAAAGTAGGTACGATGTTTACGATGTTTGCTGATAAGACTGGTACTATAATTATGTCAGTCAGACGTCGTCAGTCCATCGATCAATTATTTGATTGACACCTTGTTCAAGGTGCGTTTTATATTTTGCGTTTTTTTTCAGCTTCGGGACATCATCAATGCGCCATACTATCGGTGGAGTGGGGTGAGTTAGAAGGGGGGGGGGGGAGGGGGTCATACTATAACTTATATACTGCTAAGATTAAGGTCATACTCCTCAGCATCACAGGTTCATCATCCCTGGGGTCTCCAACTGCACATGCCATGTCTTTCTTGACCAAGATATATACTGATATGGCAAAACGAAGACGACTGACTCATTAGCTATGGGAAGGCTTGTGAGGGCTAAATGTTTTATTTCGAACGTTTTATGCGAAAGCTAAAGCAAAGAAGCGAGGAAACATGTTAGCGCCCAGCATATATATGAGATAAAATGGTATTTAATGGCAATACTATTGACAAGGCGAGTTTTACAAGGCGTTAGGCATTTTATTGCTCTCTTCATTTCCATTGATGACCGGATAATGAAAATTGGCGTAATGCTACAGCTTGAAGTCAGGCAATCAAGCTGACTGACGCCCCGTTGTCATATCTCCTATGTAATTAAAGGTCCTCTGGAATGCATTATCAATGGGATCTGTACTGAAAAATTTTCCTTGGGTTCATTAGTTATTGTGTCTAAAACGAGCTGCTCTGCTGGGTGCATCACCCTTTGGTTCTGGAGCGAGAGGTTCCATGGGGTTCAGAATCCATGTGGTCTGGAGCGAGAGGTTCAGCGGGGGTTTAGAATCCATGGGGTCGGGACCGAGAGGTTCAGTGGGGTTGAGAATCAATGGGGTCGGGACCGAGAGGTTCAGTGGGGTTCAGAATTCATGTGGTCGGGATCGATATAATGCCTTGATGGACTTCAACAAACAATGTTCAAGCTCACATGCGTCATGTGGCGCCTCGTTTATGTGCTCAGTCGGCCAAGGCAAACTTCAAGTTTTTCCGACTTGGGGTGGACCTTTTGTTTACAGATGTACACAAGAGGTAGTGTTTATGTCTTATCAATGGCTGCGCCACCGTGGCTACGTGCGTGTGCGCACGTAGCCACGGTGTCTTGATGCTTCACATGAATCTGGCCTCGGACCGGATGCTTAACACTAGCCTGGGCATGGCCTCAGCCCCGACTATCATGCACAGTCTGGTCCCGGCTTCCCAGCAAACACATAACGTTTTTTTAACGTTTTAAAATCGTTATGATTACGTCATAACCGTTTTAGAAACGTTCCAAAAACGTTATGTGTTTGCTGGGTTCGGCCCGGCGTCGGCCCCAGTGCGTCACATGCGTCACCTAGAGCCCGATCCGGCCTCGGCCTCGGTCCTGGTGCCTCACATTAGTGGAACCGCCCCTGTCCTGATGGTTCACTTGAGCGGCACCGGCCAAGGCCCCGATGATCTCCTCCGCGCTGATGCTTCGCACGGGTCTGGCAGCAACATCCGCCCTGATGGTTGACATGAGTAGCACCGGCATTGGCCCCGATGCTCCACATGAGTGGCGCCGGCCTCGGCCAAGGCCCATATACGTCACATGAATCGGGCCCCAGACACTATTTCCCATTCACTTCATACATCGCTTTCAGGAGTATTCTTATAGAATATATTCCAGAATTCCCCAAGCCTCTCGTTCGCTTGAAGCAGAAAACGTAGGTGTGCTAAATCCAGAGCTCGTTGTTGTGCGTGCCGTCAGTTGTAAGACTGGTATGGAAACTATTGAGAGACTATAGAAACTCCATACAAAATTATATGAAAACTCTATAGGAAAACGTTTAGAATGTCCATAGAAAAAGCGATAGAAACCTTCCGAATTGTTTTTAGTAAAATTTTGTAAAAAGATATATTGCCTACGTTGTGTAATGATGTCTTATAGACTTAATGGTATGATTTGCGTAATAAATCTAGGAAGAGAGACCTTCATGTATCATTTCACGTAAAGTGTGCTTCCACAAGCCTGCAAACGTAGGGGAGACCGGGGCTTGTAACATTTTTCGTGTTTTCATAAATGACTCAAAAGCTACTGGCGATATGAAGTTAGTACAACACAAAAAGGAAGTTTAATGTTTCTTCTTCAAATTACACGCAAGTTATACTTAGATATTGAAAGACAAGTACATGAAAATCGACTTTTAAAGATGGCCGCTAACGTGTTGCGAATTACCCCGTGCTGGGGCCTGCAGTAACAGAGGTTGGGGTAAATAGCAACAAGATGAACCTTCATTGGCAAGCGGTTAAATTCCATATAGGAAATTTAACAACGTTGCACACATGCAGGCATTGAACCGAATTGTGTACGAAGCAGTTGTGGAATACTTAATTTATGACTAATGAAAATGTTATATGTAGAGAAACTGAATTTATCAAGAAAGGTATAATTTGTATTAATGATTTCATTAACAAACAAGGGGAGTTGCTGGGCTGGAAGTTTATTATTTTAATAAATGCGGATTTCTTCGGGCTGAGCCTCTATATTCCCAGAGAACAGACATATGAAATGTCAAAAGAGGAATAAAGCCAAAATCAGTTGTTTGTAAATTTTCTAATTAAATAAACAGTTGAAGCGTGTTTGCAACGAAACTCTAAACATAAGTTAAATCACTGATATACGGTCGAAATAATGAGCGTAAATGGTCTGATATTTTAGGTGTAAAAGGAGAACGGGATACATGGAAGATATTGTGGGGTTCAGAATACATGGGGTCTCGACCGAGAGGTTCAGTGAGGTTCAGAATCCATGGGATCTGGACCGAAAGGTTCAGCGGGGTTCAACATCCATGTGGTCTGGATCGCGATAAGGCCTTTATGGACTTCAACAAAAACAGTGTTCAAGCTCACATGCGTCATGTGACGCCTCGTTTCTGCGTTCAGTCGGCCAAAGGCAAACTTCAAGTTTACTTTATTATGTATGTGTTATGTAATATGTGTTTAAGCTTTTAGATGCGACATACATTTTGTCCGACTTGGGGCGGACCTGATGAGCGCAGATGTGCAGAAGTAGGTCTTGCTAAAATAAGCAAGTACACAGCTAACCGCTATACACGATGGTCTGGTAGATCTATGTTCAGCTATTCATTCATATCATTAGATGCAATCAGTACATATTTTACTTTATATTGCTGATGGCATGCTAAGTTAAAGCTTATAGTTCCATCACATTGTCCAACATTGTTATCAAACATAAGATTCACATAGAAGAACGGTGCAAAAGGTCCACCCGCTGCAATTTTGTTATGTACTTCTGGTAATGGTAAAATTAGATTTAATGGCAGTAATAGATAACTAATATTATGGCCTGCAAGGCATATTTCTTACGCAATTAAAGAGTTTAATTGCTAAGTAAATTGCCAGCTACGGTCGGTCGCTTGCTGGCATGACATGACATGACTATAAGCCATGCTAATTTCTTTCTGCCATGAAGCAGAATAGTTACACTTTGCAAAAGTTAAACAACTGAACCCACAGACTAGACTTCTTCATAATCCGTGTTAACTGTAACACATACACAACTAACTTCTTGGACGTAGATGCAGTTCACAAATGTTTTACTTTAACTTAATAACCTACTTGGTTTCGGGCCATGAATGGCTTCCATAGATTCATCATGCGACCACAGAACTACTCCCAATAATTGTATCCCTGACATGATAGTGACACGCACATATGTCCATACTCGCACTGTAGTATCTCCGTTTTGTCCAACTTGACATGTTTTTCTTGCTGCCGGCATTACTTGCTCGACCCCAGACCGATTAAGGCCAAGCTAACTTAATCAGTCGCACACCAAGCGTTCTGTTCGCTGCATATTAAATGACGCATGTGTTCAACCCAGACAAAAAAACACGCATAACTTTCGCGTTGTACGGCTATTCTTTTGTACATCTACCATTATACACCAATAATTAAATATCAATCGATCTCACATGGGAACATATAGGAACATAAACAAAGAGAAAGAACAGAAGAGTACATTGGAAAACGGGCATAAAACGTCTTGTGACGTGCTATGTCCATCAACCACGTGTCATCGCCGCGCCCACATGCCATGCCTTTTTATATCAACGATTAACATTGCAACCATTATACTGCTGGACGGCTGACAGTATGTGAGATCACACAGGCCTCAGCCAGCTGACGGCAAGTTTCGTTGTGCTCAAGAAGCAGTGGGAGTGGGTCAGCCACTCCCTGTACTGCCGCCGGGGTGTGACTTCCTTAAGGCCCCACTGTTTACCCAGCAGCGGGTGGCGCAGTCTACGCCCTTGGCCCATTTTACCCTCCAGGTGGCGTGCCAGTCTGTCTATGTAATGTCCAACGTCCCGCGGTTCCCTTTCCTCCCTCCGCGACACATCACTGCACGCTGTCCGTGAGGAGTTCCGAACCAGCCGACCCTCCATGAAGTCACCCAAGACCATGTACTTGGTAAACGTCGATCTGATGCCTACCCAGGGCTTAGTGGGGACCCCCAACGCCTCTCCCACGGCGGGGTGGAGGACCACGGGTCCTCTCATAACTTCCCGCGCCTTACTCTTCAGTTAACTATACATGACGGATTCTTGATCGTGGAGTGCCCTACAGACGACGGTCACCACCAGAGCCAACATATTCATGTACTTCCGAAAATACTTGCTCCTCTCCAAACGAACCCGTCCTTTTTGAAGAGCGTGGCCAGCCCATTTCCTCAAGTTCGCCACTATCACTTCCCCGCCTGCCACTGTCACGGGGACATCCGTATCGTCTCTATGCTGTACAGGGCTGCCACGCGCGACAGCCGTAGGGGACGCAAGGGTCAGTTCCACATCTCTCACTTCGCTCTCCAACGGGCACCACTGCAAATAACGGCGGGCGAGGAGCTTCACCTCGCATTTGACCTCGCGTTTGACGACGGGTGACTAGGGCCCCAGGTTAAACAACACGTAAACCTCCAACCCTGAAGTCGTGAGCTGCCACTCTGAAGCCCCCAGGACCAGTTCCGCCCGGTGGGTGAGTGTCCCGGGCAGCACAGCGTTCTTCATGGGCACGTTGATGGCGCGGCGGGCAGCTCGTTTAACGCATGCGCCGCAACAGAGAACGTAGGGTTGATGTCAATTGTGCTAGGGGGTTCACCCCGCCAGGAAACACTCAGGGTGACTGCTGGACACCCCACTGTACAGGTGGCTGACCCATGTACAGCGGAGGCCATCAGCCTGGCGTGGGTCAGACCCTCAGGTAAAGTGACGCCGGCCAGTTCCTCGCATACGATATCACGGTATACGACGTAAAATGCCACCGGCAGCAAGTAAGCACCAGCTTTTGCATTTCGTCGTGTTCTTCACAGAATCTGCCAGGAATTGTTTCTCACAGGCATCCAGCATCTCCAAGGTCACCCAGACGTACCACTGCGACCCACGCCTCTCCACCTCCATCCCCTCACACTCCACAGACGCCAGGAAATAGAACTCTGCTC
Organism: Arenicola marina; assembly: GCA_964019135.1. Taxonomy (NCBI): domain Eukaryota; kingdom Metazoa; phylum Annelida; class Polychaeta; family Arenicolidae; genus Arenicola; species Arenicola marina. Next base: position 15,909,465 of record OZ025250.1, read on the forward strand.
TCTGACTGATGCGCGTCCCGTCGTAGAAGGATCCAACTCCCTCGATACGAAATCTTTTGAAGCGACGCCACCTCCGCCCGACACTTTCCACCAACACCCGGACCAGGGTCTCCATAACAACAGCTTTGGCTATGGGGTCCGGGTCCTAGTGTGTAGGAGACGGTGCCACTCTCCTGGGCACCGGTTGTGACGTGGGAGAGGTTGCTGATGGGGGATAAGGCTAACTGCTTTACAGTCATTTGGTATTGTCTCACTAAACCGTCGAGCCACCAATTGCTCATCAATTTCTCGCGGATTGTCCTGGGGGGCTTACTGTGAGGCTTTGTCACAAGGAAGCACGTTATTGGAGGGAATCACCCGATGCTTTGTTTCTTGTGAGGCGTTGTCCGGAAGCATCATGCCCTGGATGGTTTTATGGAGAGCACACACGGAAGTTCCTTCGCAATGATTCGTGTCGTGGCAAATCATGTTACATTGTTTGGTATCCCGACAGATCATGTCACGACCAAAGTCCCGCAAGTTCTTACCCCGAAGATCCGAGTCCTCAAGGATAATGCCTCTACGACCCGTCCTGCAAGGTCCTGCCCCGAAGATCCGAGTCCTCAAGGATAATGCATCTACGACCCAAGTCCTGCAAGATCGTGCCCCGAAGATCCGAGTCCTCAAGGATAATGCCTCTACGATCCAAGGCCCGCAAGGTCGTGCCCCGAAGATCCGAGTCCTCAAGGATAATGCCTCTACGATCCAAGGCCCGCAAGGTCGTGCCCCGAAGATCCGAGTCCCCAAGGACAATACCTCTACGACCCAAGTCCTGCAAGGTCGTGCCCCGAAGATCCGAGCCCTCAAGGATAAGGCCTCTACGATCCAAATCCTGCAAGGTCGTGGCCCGAAGATCCGAGTCCTCAAGGATAATGCCTCTGCGATCCATGGCCCGCAAGGTCGTGCCCCGAAGATCCGAGTCTCCAAGGACAATGCCTCTACGACCCAAGTCCTGCAAGGTCGTGCCCCGAAGATCCGAGTCCTCAAGGATAAGGCCTCTACGATCCAAGTCCCGCAAGGTCGTGGCCCGAAGATCCGAGTCCTCAAGTATAATGACTCTGCGATTCATGGCCCGCAAGGTCGTGCCCCGAAGATCCGAATCCTCAAGGATAATGCCTCTGCGATCCATGGCCCGCAAGGTCGTGCCCCGAAGATCCGAGTCCTCATGGATTGATGATGTATGCCATGTGATGTTATGCTGCCATGATTTTTGTCCTGGGATGTCAGACTGCGATGATTCGTCTGACTGGAGGCCATGACCCGATGATTCGTGTTCTTCGAGGTCATGTTCTGATGATTTGTGACCGGTGATGCCATGCGGCGATAATTCTTGCCCTGCGATGTCATGTTGCGGTGATTCTTGTCCTGGGATGTCAGACCCCGATGGCTCATCACCTATTGGGCCATGACCCAATGACTCGTGTTCTGGGAGGTCATGTCCCGGTGATTTGTGACATGTGATGTCATGTTGCGATGATTTTTGTCCTGTGATGTCAGACCCCGATGATGCGTCACATATTAAGCCATGACATGATGATATGTGTTCTTGGAGGTCATGTTCCGTTGATGTGTGAACTATGATGTCATGTTGCGATGAATCTTGTCCTGGAATGTCCGGCCCCGACGATTCGTTTGCTAAGAGGCCATGTCCCGATGATATGTGACCTGTGATGCCATGTGGCGATGTCTCGTGCTCTGTGATGTCATATTGCGATGATTCGTGTTCTTCGAGGTCATGTCCCGATGCTTTGTGACCTGTGATGTCATGTTGCGATGATTCTTGCCCTGTGATGTCTGGCCCCGATGATTCGTCTGCAAGGAGGCCATGACCCGATGATTCGCGTTTTGGGAGGTCATTTCCCGTTGATTTGTGACCTGTGATGCCATGTTGCGCTGATTCCTGTCCTGGGATGTCAGACCCTGATGATTCGCCACCTATTAAGCCATGACCCGATGATTTGTGTTCTGGGAGGTCATGTTCCGTTGATTTGTGAACTATGATGTCATGTTGCAATGAATCTTGTCCTGAAATGTCCGGCCCCGACGATTCGTTTCCTAAGGGGCCATGTCCCAATGATATGTGACCTGTGATGTCATGTTGCGATGATTCGTGCCCTGTGATGTCATGTTGCGGTGATTCTTGTCCTGGGATGTCAGACCCCGATGGCTCATCACCTATTGGGCCATGACCCAATGACTCGTGTTCTGGGCGGTCATGTCCCGATGATTTGTGACATGTGATGTCATGTTGCGATGATTTTTGTCTTGTGATGTCAGACCCCGATGATGCGTCACCTATTAAGCCATGACATGATGATATGTGTTCTTGGAGGTCATGTTCCGTTGATGTGTGAACTATGATGTCAGGTTGCGATGAATCTTGTCCTGGAATGTCCGGCCCCGACGATTCGTTTGCTAAGAGGCCATGTCCCGATGATATGTGACCTGTGATGCTATGTGGCGATGATGCGTGCCCTGTGATGTCATGTTCAAATGATTGTTGTCCTGTGATGTCCGGTCTGTATGATTCGTCTCCTAAATGGCCATGTCCCGATGATATGTGACCTGTGATGCCATGTGGCGATGTCTCGTGCCCTGTGATGTCATGTGGCGATGATTTGTGCCCTGTGATGTCATGTTGCAATGAATCTTGTCCTGGGATGTCTGGCCCCGATGATTCGTCTCCAAAGAGGCCATGATCCGATGATTTGTGACCGGTGATGTCACGTCCCCTTGATTTGTGAACTATGATGTCATGTTGCGATGAATCTTGTCCTGGAATGTCTGGCCCCGATGATTCGTCTGATAGGAGGCCATGACCCGTTGATTCGCATTCTGGGAGGTCATGTCCCGATGATTTCTGACCTGTGATGCCATGTGGCGATGATTCGTGCCATGTGATGTCATATTGCGATGATTCGTGTTCTTCGAGGTCATGTCCTGATGATTTGTGACCTGTGATGTCATGTTGCGATGATTCGTGCCCTGTGATGTCATGTTGCGATGAATCTGGTCCTGTGATGTCTGGCCCCGATGATTCGTCTGCAAGGAGGCCATGACCCGATGATTCGCGTTTTGGGAGGTCATTTCCCGATGATTTGTGACCTGTGATGCCATGTTGCGCTGATTCCTGTCCTGGGATGTCAGACCCTGATGATTCGCCACCTGTTAAGCCATGACCCGATGATTTGTGTTCTGGGAGGTCATGTTCCGTTGATTTGTGAACTATGATGTCATGTTGCAATGAATCTTGTCCTGAAATGTCCGGCCCCGACGATTCGTTTCCTAAGGGGCCATGTCCCGATGATATGTGACCTGTGATGCTATGTGGCGATGATTCGTGCCCTGTGATGTCATGTTGCGGTGATTCTTGTCCTGGGATGTCAGACCCCGATGGCTCATCACCCATTGGGCCATGACCCAATGACTCGTGTTCTGGGAGGTCATGTCCCGATGATTTGTGACATGTGATGTCATGTCGCGATGATTTTTGTCTTGTGATGTCAGACCCCGATGATGCGTCACCTATTAAGCCATGACATGATGATTTGTGTTCTTGGAGGTCATGTTCCGTTGATGTGTGAACTATGATGTCATGTTGCGATGAATCTTGTCCTGGAATGTCCGGCCCCGACGATTGGTTTGCTAAGAGGCCATGTCCCGATGATATGTGACCTGTGATGCTATGTGGCGATGATGCGTGCCCTGTGATGTCATGTTGAAATGATTGTTGTCCTGTGATGTCATATTGCGATGATTCGTGTTCTTCGAGGACATGTCCCGATGATTTGTGACCTGTGATGTCATGTTGCGATGATTCTTGCCCTGTGATGTCTGGCCCCGATGATTCGTCTGCAAGGAGGCCATGACCCGATGATTCGCCTTTTGGGAGGTCATTTCCCGATGATTTGTGACCTGTGATGCCATGTTGCGCTGATTCCTGTCCTGGGATGTCAGACCCTGATGATTCGCCACCTATTAAGCCATGACCCGATGATTTGTGTTCTGGGAGGTCATGTTCCGTTGATTTGTGAACTATGATGTCATGTTGCAATGAATCTTGTCCTGAAATGTCCGGCCCCGACGATTCGTTTCCTAAGGGGCCATGTCCCAATGATATGTGACCTGTGATGTCATGTTGCGATGATTCGTGCCCTGTGATGTCATGTTGCGGTGATTCTTGTCCTGGGATGTCAGACCCCGATGGCTCATCACCTATTGGGCCATGACCCAATGACTCGTGTTCTGGGCGGTCATGTCCCGATGATTTGTGACATGTGATGTCATGTTGCGATGATTTTTGTCTTGTGATGTCAGACCCCGATGATGCGTCACCTATTAAGCCATGACATGATGATATGTGTTCTTGGAGGTCATGTTCCGTTGATGTGTGAACTATGATGTCAGGTTGCGATGAATCTTGTCCTGGAATGTCCGGCCCCGACGATTCGTTTGCTAAGAGGCCATGTCCCGATGATATGTGACCTGTGATGCTATGTGGCGATGATGCGTGCCCTGTGATGTCATGTTCAAATGATTGTTGTCCTGTGATGTCCGGTCTGTATGATTCGTCTCCTAAATGGCCATGTCCCGATGATATGTGACCTGTGATGCCATGTGGCGATGTCTCGTGCCCTGTGATGTCATGTGGCGATGATTTGTGCCCTGTGATGTCATGTTGCAATGAATCTTGTCCTGGGATGTCTGGCCCCGATGATTCGTCTCCAAAGAGGCCATGATCCGATGATTTGTGACCGGTGATGTCACGTCCCCTTGATTTGTGAACTATGATGTCATGTTGCGATGAATCTTGTCCTGGAATGTCTGGCCCCGATGATTCGTCTGATAGGAGGCCATGACCCGTTGATTCGCATTCTGGGAGGTCATGTCCCGATGATTTCTGACCTGTGATGCCATGTGGCGATGATTCGTGCCATGTGATGTCATATTGCGATGATTCGTGTTCTTCGAGGTCATGTCCTGATGATTTGTGACCTGTGATGTCATGTTGCGATGATTCGTGCCCTGTGATGTCATGTTGCGATGAATCTGGTCCTGTGATGTCTGGCCCCGATGATTCGTCTGCAAGGAGGCCATGACCCGATGATTCGCGTTTTGGGAGGTCATTTCCCGATGATTTGTGACCTGTGATGCCATGTTGCGCTGATTCCTGTCCTGGGATGTCAGACCCTGATGATTCGCCACCTGTTAAGCCATGACCCGATGATTTGTGTTCTGGGAGGTCATGTTCCGTTGATTTGTGAACTATGATGTCATGTTGCAATGAATCTTGTCCTGAAATGTCCGGCCCCGACGATTCGTTTCCTAAGGGGCCATGTCCCGATGATATGTGACCTGTGATGCTATGTGGCGATGATTCGTGCCCTGTGATGTCATGTTGCGGTGATTCTTGTCCTGGGATGTCAGACCCCGATGGCTCATCACCCATTGGGCCATGACCCAATGACTCGTGTTCTGGGAGGTCATGTCCCGATGATTTGTGACATGTGATGTCATGTCGCGATGATTTTTGTCTTGTGATGTCAGACCCCGATGATGCGTCACCTATTAAGCCATGACATGATGATTTGTGTTCTTGGAGGTCATGTTCCGTTGATGTGTGAACTATGATGTCAGGTTGCGATGAATCTTGTCCTGGAATGTCCGGCCCCGACGATTCGTTTGCTAAGAGGCCATGTCCCGATGATATGTGACCTGTGATGCTATGTGGCGATGATGCGTGCCCTGTGATGTCATGTTCAAATGATTGTTGTCCTGTGATGTCCGGTCTGTATGATTCGTCTCCTAAATGGCCATGTCCCGATGATATGTGACCTGTGATGCCATGTGGCGATGTCTCGTGCCCTGTGATGTCATGTGGCGATGATTTGTGCCCTGTGATGTCATGTTGCAATGAATCTTGTCCTGGGATGTCTGGCCCCGATGATTCGTCTCCAAAGAGGCCATGATCCGATGATTTGTGACCGGTGATGTCACGTCCCCTTGATTTGTGAACTATGATGTCATGTTGCGATGAATCTTGTCCTGGAATGTCTGGCCCCGATGATTCGTCTGATAGGAGGCCATGACCCGTTGATTCGCATTCTGGGAGGTCATGTCCCGATGATTTCTGACCTGTGATGCCATGTGGCGATGATTCGTGCCATGTGATGTCATATTGCGATGATTCGTGTTCTTCGAGGTCATGTCCTGATGATTTGTGACCTGTGATGTCATGTTGCGATGATTCGTGCCCTGTGATGTCATGTTGCGATGAATCTGGTCCTGTGATGTCTGGCCCCGATGATTCGTCTGCAAGGAGGCCATGACCCGATGATTCGCGTTTTGGGAGGTCATTTCCCGATGATTTGTGACCTGTGATGCCATGTTGCGCTGATTCCTGTCCTGGGATGTCAGACCCTGATGATTCGCCACCTGTTAAGCCATGACCCGATGATTTGTGTTCTGGGAGGTCATGTTCCGTTGATTTGTGAACTATGATGTCATGTTGCAATGAATCTTGTCCTGAAATGTCCGGCCCCGACGATTCGTTTCCTAAGGGGCCATGTCCCGATGATATGTGACCTGTGATGCTATGTGGCGATGATTCGTGCCCTGTGATGTCATGTTGCGGTGATTCTTGTCCTGGGATGTCAGACCCCGATGGCTCATCACCCATTGGGCCATGACCCAATGACTCGTGTTCTGGGAGGTCATGTCCCGATGATTTGTGACATGTGATGTCATGTCGCGATGATTTTTGTCTTGTGATGTCAGACCCCGATGATGCGTCACCTATTAAGCCATGACATGATGATTTGTGTTCTTGGAGGTCATGTTCCGTTGATGTGTGAACTATGATGTCATGTTGCGATGAATCTTGTCCTGGAATGTCCGGCCCCGACGATTGGTTTGCTAAGAGGCCATGTCCCGATGATATGTGACCTGTGATGCTATGTGGCGATGATGCGTGCCCTGTGATGTCATGTTGAAATGATTGTTGTCCTGTGATGTCATATTGCGATGATTCGTGTTCTTCGAGGACATGTCCCGATGATTTGTGACCTGTGATGTCATGTTGCGATGATTCTTGCCCTGTGATGTCTGGCCCCGATGATTCGTCTGCAAGGAGGCCATGACCCGATGATTCGCCTTTTGGGAGGTCATTTCCCGATGATTTGTGACCTGTGATGCCATGTTGCGCTGATTCCTGTCCTGGGATGTCAGACCCTGATGATTCGCCACCTATTAAGCCATGACCCGATGATTTGTGTTCTGGGAGGTCATGTTCCGTTGATTTGTGAACTATGATGTCATGTTGCAATGATTCTTGTCCTGAAATGTCCGGCCCCGACGATTCGTTTCCTAAGGGGCCATGTCCATGTCCCGATGATATGTGACCTGTGATGCTATGTGGCGATGATTCGTGCCCTGTGATGTCATGTTGCGATGATTCGTGCCCTGTGATGTCATGTTGCGATGATTCGTGCCCTGTGATGTCATGTTGCGATGATTCGTGCCCTGTGATGTCATGTAGCCGTGGCTCTTGTCTTGGTATGTCATGTGGCGATGAATCTGATCCTGGGGTGTCTGGCCCCGATGATTCGTCTGCAAGGAGGCCATGACCCGATGATTCGTCTGCAAGGAGGCCATGAACCGATGATTCGTCTGCAAGGAATCCATGACCCGATGATTCGCATTCTGGGAGGTCATGTCCCGATGATTTGTGACCTGTGATGTCATGTTGCGATGATTCTGGTCCTGTGATGTCATGTTGCGACGATTCTGGTCCTGGGATGTCTGGCAATGATGATTCGTCTGATAGGAGGCCATGAACCGATGATTCGTCTGCAAGGAGGCCATGACCCGATGATCGGTCTGCAAGGAGGCCATGACCCAATGATTCGTCTGCAAGGAGGCCATGACCCGATGATCGGTCTGCAAGGAGGCCATGACCCGATGATTCATATGCAAGGAGGCAATGACCCGACGATTCGCGTTCTGATAGGTCATGTCCCGATGATTTATGACCTGTGATGTCATGTGGCGATGATTCGTGACCTGTGATGTCATTTTGCGATGATTCTGGTCCTGTGATGGGTGGCCCCGATGATTCATCTGCAAGGAGGCCATGTCCCGATAAATTGTGACTTGTGATGATATGTGACGATGATTCGTGCCCTGCAGTGTCATGTTGCGATGAATCTTGTCCTGGGATGTCAGACCCCGATGCTTCGTCTGCTAGAAGGCCATCAACCGATGTTTCGTGTCCTTTGATGTCATGTGGGGATGATTTGTGACTTGTGATGTCATGTTGCGATGATTCCTGTCTTGGGATGTAAGGCCCCGATGATTCATGTGATTGGAGGCCATGACGGGATGATTTGTGACCTGTGATGTCATGTTGCGATGATTCTTGTCCTGGGATGTCTGGCAATGATGATTCGTCTGATAGGAGGCCATGACCCGATGATTCGCTTTCTGGGAGGTCATGTCCCGATGATTTATGACCTGTGATGTCATGTGGCGATGATTCGTGCCCTGTGATGTCATGTTGCGATGATTCTGGTCCTGTGATGTCTGGCCCCGATGATTCATCTGCAAGGAGGCCATGACCCGATGATTCGTCTGCAAGGAGGCCATGAACCGATGATTCGTCTGCAAGGAATCCATGACCCGATGATTCGCATTCTGGGAGGTCATGTCCCGATGATTTGTGACCTGTGATGTCATGTTGCGATGATTCTGGTCCTGTGATGTCATGTTGCGACGATTCTGGTCCTGGGATGTCTGGCAATGATGATTCGTCTGATAGGAGGCCATGAACCGATGATTCGTCTGCAAGGAGGCCATGACCCGATGATCGGTCTGCAAGGAGGCCATGACCCAATGATTCGTCTGCAAGGAGGCCATGACCCGATGTTTCGTCTGCAAGGAGACCATGAACCGATGATTCGTCTGCAATGAGGCCATGACGCAATGATTCGCTTGCAAGCAAGCCATGACCCGATGATTCGTCTGCAAGGAGGCGATGACTCGATGATTCGTCTGCAAGGAGGTCATGTCCCGATGATTTGTGACCAGCGATGTCATGTTGCGATGATTCTTGTCTTGGGATGTAAGGCCTCGATGATTCATGTGATTGGAGGCCATGACGGGATGATTTGTGACCTGTGGTGTCATGTTGCGATGATCCGTGTCTTGGGATGTAAGGCCTCGATGATTCATGTGATTGGAGGCCATGACGGGATGATTTGTGACCTGTGGTGTCATGTTGCAATGATTCTTGTCCTGGGATGTCTGGCAATGATGTTTCGTCTGATAGGAGGCCATGACCCGATGATTCGCTTTCTGGAAGGTCATGTCCCGATGATTTGTGACCAGCGATGTCATGTTGCGATGATTCGTGTCCTGTGATATCATGTTGCAATGAATCTTGTCCTGGGATGTCAGACCCCGATGATTCGTCTGCTATAAAGTCATCAACAGATGATTCGTGTCCTTTGATGTCATATGGTGATGATTTGTGACCTGTGATGTCATGTTGCGATGATTCTTGTCTTGGGATGTAAGGCCCCGATGATTCTTGGGATTGGAGGCCATGACGGGATGATTTGTGACCTGTGATGTCATGTTGCGATGATCCGTGTCTTGATACGTTTTGTCTAGTTGTTTCTTGTCTGACGTGCTCATGTCCCGAAGATTCTTCTCCTTGGATGTCATGTTGCGATGATTCTTGTGCTGGGAAGTCTTGCGCCGGCGATTCGTGTCTTGGAAGTCCCTGTTCGTCGCTTCCTGAGAGGTCAAATCCCGTTGGTTCGCGTTCTGTGGGATCATATCGCGATGACTCACGTTTTTGGAAATCATGTCCCATGCTTGAGCGGACCATTATTGCATCACATATGACGCACGCCTAAGGCATGAAATATGATGAAAAAAGCATCTAAATTGCATGAGCGTGACGCGCAAAGTAACCATCGGTTCTTAAGTGCACAATACATTTTTTTTTCAATTATTCATCTCATGGGTTAATTCCATCACATAGTAATTAGTATAACAAACTAACATTCCATCTGAATATCAAACAAACTAACCTTCTTTTCCGGCAGGCGAAACAGTTACCAATCGCCGTGTTTTGCTGAGTCAATAAGGCAGACGAAGAATTCTATGGCGAGACAGACACACAAAGTGACATTACTATCAATGGGGAAAACATGCTTAATCAACATGTTAAATTTCCGTTTTGGAATATAAACGCACAGATTAGTAATATGAACGTACACTTTAGTAATATGAACTGACAGTTTAATAATATGAAAATACCGTTGGCTTCTGTTACCAGGTCTTATAATTGCTTCCTTAAGAACGAAGTATAATGATTAGAGTAACATAATAAGGCTTGGAGTGGTAGTTTCAAGTATTGGGGCGGGGAGCTATGTTTGACGCGTTGGATGGCTGTGTACCAGTCTGGGGGTGGTAAGTGATGTGTGGTGGTTAAGCAGATTTAGAATATAGTATCTTAAATCACATAACATGAAAAAGAAAGATTTCTAAGCCCGAAGTGCGCCGCAAATCCGGTCCTTGTTACTTTATATTCAACTCGCATGAATGATTTTAATATGTAGCTGAAACCAGCCATGCCACCACTGATCCGATTTGTCAAGACCGAGATAAATTGGTTGAGCTGGACTTTTTCAGTATACGTAAAAAACCAAAAAAGTATACAGAGTCGCAGTGGATTAGCTGTACCAATTCATTCGTTTTAGCAGACGCAAATTGGGCAAACTTAAGGTCTCGCACGTCTAGTACTTTCCTTACATAAATGCATTTCTGGCATACACAGTACAGATATCGATGCTGGTGCTTGTGGCAGTAAACACGTCTTACTTACGAAACAATGCAAGGCGCTAACGTTTGAATGTGTCATGGATCAGAATGCATTTGTGGGAAGAATTAAACATATATGGAGTTAGTTTCAGTTGATAAATCTGCGGTGCATATCATTACTTTTTTATTCTCTCCGGCCAGTTGAAGCAAGGCTTAATCACTGTCGAAGGTCAACTAAGGCCACCCTTACAAAAAAAGAAAAGTTAGATTTCAGTTGAATTATAGTCATGAAACAGCTGAAAGCTAACTAAACCGTAATTTTTCGACTAGTTTTCACCTGGCCCTGGGACATGTAAAATGACCCTTCAGTTGGAATAGAGTGGCCATTTAGGTTCTCATGAAACTAATAGCTGAAAGCTGGTTGAATTCAGTAGTTAGTAATATGTTGAAATTAGGGACTTCACCGAATCTTTGTGAACTTATGGCGGCGGGCGGGGGCGGGGGGGGGGTCATCGTATAATAAGCTTCGGCGATTTACAAAAGACCTCGGTAAACATCGACAAACATCGGCGGGGGTTAGTGAAAGGGGAATCCCTAACTCGTTATGTCATTCACCGGTAAATTTCCAATTCGAGACGTCATTCACAGGGTATTTCAACGATAATGGCTCTTCGTAATAAATTCGGAACATTCAAGAAAAAAACATCGAGAAAACGCGTAAATAGTTTAGAAAACATTCGTGTAGATCATAATTATATCGGATAAGAATTTATATATAAAGATTTATTAAAATGTGAACACAAGGCGTAAAGTACTGACAATTAGTGTAAAATAAGGTGCCCTAAATACTTGTAAAAAAAAATTTAAGCTTCAGGACGGCTACATATATTTGTCTTTATTTTTGTTTTAATAACTATGGTTTTAGAAGATTTCAGAAGTGAGGACATGATTTAAAATTTTGAGGAAATTCTAGCCAATTTTGTGAAGGTGGTGATTCCGAATTTCTGCAAAAACTGTCCTGATTTTGCATAATTGCAGTTTATTATTATTACCATTCTGTTATTTTTAGTGGCTACTATTTACATTTTGAATATCATTCTTGTATTGCACGAGGTTTACGCTTTCCAAAGAGCTATTACTGATGATAATGACGTAATATTGAGCTGAATTGTAGCAAGACTACATATCCGTGGTAGGTGTCAAATTGTGGTCATTTTGTGAAATGGGGATATACTAGGAAAATGGAGAATATGTTTTAACGGGACGGTAAAGTATCCTACAAATTCACCAGAAGGTGCGAAATGTGGTATGCTGTCTTTAAAATATTTCACAAATACAGAGTTCCTTAAATACGTAGGTTTGAGTTCAATTGCTGATACAGAGGGCAAATTACCACTGCAGCCCTTTCACCCATCCACTTACCTCATGAACGTCCGACGGAGGGCGTTCCGCTATATACAGTCCAGCACGTTACGCGTCTTAGGGCGCTCCTGTGCGGAGGTAAGTGGACGTCCTCACGTCTGGATGTATCGGCGTCTTCGCCGAAACCACCAACCGTTTTCAAGTCCGGACGCCAGGACGTCTGGTGAAATGTGTGTCCTGTATTGCCTTTCGGACAAACTGACAAGAGACATGTTAGGGAGATACTAAGTCTTGGCAGGCAGGCGGTGTTACTTGATAATAAATTATTATAAAGTATTATATTATAAAGTATTATTTTGTCACATGATGGTCCACTTGAATTTGCAGTGGGTGAACTCAGGTAACATATAGTTGCGGACCGACTCTCAAATGCGGCGAGATTAAAAACAGTTGAGGGAGAGGAACATATCGGCTGTATCTAGAACGTATCATTTAATATCAAGTGGAAACAAATATATAGAGTAACTTATTTGGTGGTAACTCAAATGTATCAGTTGATATATCAGTTGATACATTTGTGGTTGTAATATGAAAATATAATAGCGAACTTTATTTAGGGGGCATTTGTGACTTAAAAAGTACCGTATGCAAATCCGCCGTTGCTGCATTTTGATTTGTGGGCAAAGGCTAACGAAGAGTGGTACCGAATCACGTTCCATTAATGCCCCCCCCCCCCCCCCACGCTTCATGCGCTATACCGACACCCATTTGATTTGATCTTTGCCCAATGAGTTAAAAACAACTCACTCGCTGCCCGTATATCCTAGTCTAGTATATCCTTAGTGCACTGTAGCTCTGGTGGGTGTTTGGATGGAGGACAGGGGGGGGGGGAGGGGGGGGGGGTGGGGGTGGTGTCTGGTAGTGTCGGTAGGCAGCGGTGTGGGAGGAGTTTGGTGGATGTCGTTGGGCGTGGAGGTAGGTGGGGGGGGGGCAGGAGGGCATGAGCATGGTGGGTGTCAGTAGACGGGATGGGGGAGAGGGCAGGGGTACATCGGTTTGGCGGGTTTTTGTGACCGACACCTTGTTTCCGAAAGTGTCCATATCATGAGTATTACATCTAATCGTACATGTCTACAGGCCGATTCTTTATCTACTCACGTACCCAAATATTTCAGCTTCGCCTACTTTTTCGCTTTCGCATTTAAATGCGGTTTAAAAAATTCCTACACAACACACTTTGCGAGCGTCGGCCATGGTAAAGTCAGAATATTGGGACAAAATAACGGGGTTATGTGGTGCGACTTTTGAAAACACGGATTAGATCAGAAACTAGAAATAGTTTCGGATACTTTGTGATGAACTTTTAGATGTATTATGGCCATAACACCCACCTGAGCTACAATGCACTAATATGACATACCGGACATACCGCTAGCAGGTGAGTTGTTTTTGAACTCATTGGGCCAAGATCAAAAGGTGTTATATGACCTGGGCCTGAACGACAGTAAACTTGTATGGCATGTGATGTTACGATATAGGGCCGAAGAGGGGAGACAGTGGGTGGATGTATGTGTGGCGGTATAGCCCATGAGGCGAAGGATGGGGGCAAAGGCGTGGCAGTAAGGGAAAGCGATTCTGCACTACTCTTCGATAACCCTTGCTCCGCCATCAAAATGTCATACGGAAAATGCGTCTAAGTCACAAATGCCCCCTAAATAAAGTTCGCTTTTCACATTGTTATATTTTATGTCACAACCATAAAAATCACTCAACTGATATATTTTAGGGACCATATAAGTTACTCTATTTATTTGCTTCAAATTGATATCACATGATCCGTTCTAGATACAACCGGTATGTTCCTCTCCCTCAACTGTCGTTCCTCTCACCGAATTTGTAGGGACGTACTTTCAGAGAGTCGGTCTGGAACCATGTTACCTGAGGCAAAGCACGCCACGTAGAGACTAACTTTACCCACTGTTTGGCAAATTCAAGTGGACCATCATGTGATATAATACTTTGTTGAGAAAATCATTTGTTATGAAGCAACACCGCCTGCCTGCCAAGATTGAGCACCGCCCTAACCTGACACTTGTCAGCTGGCCCAAAAGGCAATACACGATTTGTAACGTTTTGGGACGTGAAGACGTCTGGACGTGGATGTATGCAATGGTTTTCTCACCGTTCTGGCGTCCAGACGTGAACTCGGTTGATGGTTCCGGCGAAGAGGCCGATACGTCCAGACGTGAGAATGTCCATTTACCTCCACACAGGAAAGCTCCAAGGCGTCCGATCACCTTGTACTTACAGTGGTTGGTTGCCGATCGTTCTTTCAGCGTAATCCTGTTTAGATTAGCCGGCAGCGAAAGTTCACGAAATCAACACTTCGCCTGTGCAGTCCAGGATGGCCATTCTAGTATAAAACCATTCGCAAATTTGGAGATACATGTACTTGCCAGTCGATCATACTGTGGTATCCCAGGTCCAATGCTTTTGCGCCATACTGTAGTTTGCGCGCGTGAGTTACTATAGCAACCACAGCGGTGATGTCACCGCTTGGATTGAGTTTGAAGTCAGTTAGTCAGTCAGCGGCGTTGCGGGAGGACGGGTTTTAGCTAGCCAGCTAGGAGGGATTTACGTTGGATTCACCGCCCTGCGGAGCAAGGGGCTGGCAGCAGGTTCACCAACTGCTGCCAGGTAAGTGACACCGATAACGGAGTTCGTGACTTGTGTTTTATTTGGGTTTAAGGGTGTTTAAATAAATCATCGAAACTTTAACCACTTCGTTTCGCCTCAGTGCCTTCGCCACCACGTGTTAACGTAAGACCGAATTCGGAACGAACACCCAGTTGGGGTTGTCGAAATTAAGTTTAGATCCAATTAGAATAACACAACGAGAAGTACATTAAAGTAAAGACCTCCTCCATTTCGTAAAATATCACATTTGGTGCCGTGAACCAGCGGTCTATTCACGTGGTTGAGCGACAAGTGGCAACATGGCGGAACGCCGTGGGTTAGGCTTCATGGCTAGGTTAGCAGAAAGTTGGTTGAGTGAGGACGATACAGACTTCCCCGTTCACGGAGAGAGGGTTGGAAATTTAGGCCGTGGGATACGTGACCATGTGGGGATTCAGTCAGAGAAGCGCGAGGAATATGATTTGGAACCTGTCGAGGCTCAGGTAGGCGAGGAGAGCTCAGCTAGGGGTGCGCCTCCAAATTTGTTGCACAATTCTAAGATGGCGGCTCGGCCTTCTTCCCCAAATCGGCCGGGCGATCACGTGACCGAAATGCCGGCCCCTGATTGGCCCAGGAGTGCGCGTCCCGCCAAAAGCGAGTTTGCGCGGGATTCTCAGCAGGTTGATGTTATAAGGGGAATGCAAGATGGCCGCGCCCATGACACCGTGTTCGGCGAGCAGGCTACTCAGGGTGTCAGCAACCGAACTCAAAGCGTTAGGTGGGATGGTTACAGGCCAGAGGGGGTTGGTTATGGGCCCCCAAGCGCTGTGCCGTTCGCTGGCAACCCCCATCAGGGGCAACTGCATCACTCTCGCTTAGCGGAGTCTGCACCCAACCCAGCCGACAGGTGGCAAAATGGCGAGCGCACTGCCGCATGCGGCATGGTGACATTGGTGTTGAGTGGGGATGAAATTGATTCACCAGGGTGTTCACAGGACAGGTGAATGGCTTGAATGTTTAGACTAGATTTTGTCAGGATGGGGGATTTAACAAAGACTCATTTGGTATAACTCTTAAGACTTTAACCAGTGTTAACGAAACTGGAGTTGGCAGAGATCTGTGATTTGTATTTTTTTGCAAAGATGGCGGACCTTTCAAATTTCTAGAATGTTCGACAGCGTGAGGCCGTCACGTGATCGAAATGCCGGTCTCTCATTGGTCGAGGAGTGCGCGTTCCCGCCAAAACTGGTTTTGGGCGGTAACTCTTTGGAAGATGTGGCCCCGGTTTGGAATACATGTTCATATGTGGTGTGACACTGAATGGGATCGTACTCGGTTGAAAAAGGTCTTGGGGAATTTATGGTTCAGGCGGTGTAGTGGGGCACAAGGTTTTTTTTTGGTGGTTTGGCGGGGCACGGATTCGGTGCCATGGTTTCCCACGCAGGTATAAGCGGTGGATGTGTTTTTTGTTTTTTTGTCAAGTGGCTGTTCTGAAGCACTGGGTGACATGCTGGATCCAGGTAGATCACTTCGGTGACGCCGTCCAGCATCAATCCCCAACTGTGAGGTAGAGGGCGGTTTACGTCACAGCCAGGTTGCCTCAGGTCTTCATGAGCCTGTTGCGCCTGGCGTGATAGGATATTCCGTTTTTTTTGCCATCTTGAGAGTCGCCGACCACGGTGTGTCCTCACAGGGTAGTTGGCCTGGTACGGGCTGGAAACCAAGACAATGGGCTGCCTAGCAGGAGTTTTGGGCTGGCAGGGGAGTTACGTCCACAGTGTGTGTTTGTGTCAAGGTATTGCAGGGGGCGGATTTTGGTGAATTTTTATCTGATACGAGTTACCGGTGATTATGTGTGTGGTTCATTGGGATATCTTTAGATACTTTGTGTTAGCTGCTATAGTAAATTTGTGGGCTTTTTCAGTTATCCTTATGGAGTAAATTGGTTATAAATTATGACCTGTTGATTAAGTCGCTTGGAGTTACAAGGTGTAACACCTGATGACCTGTGTGTGATGTGTCATTGTACGGTTGATGACCACACCAATACCTAGTGCTTGTGTCGTGAGGAAGTGTGGGCCAATGTGGCCTGGATGACCTCACTCGTTGAACGGCTGCCTGCTGAAGTGCTTGGCGGGACAAAACAGAGCGCCAGAATAGCGCTACTTCGTGCTGATCTGACGGCAACCCCAGCAGCGTCCTCAGCATCAGGGGCGTCACCGGCATCATCGGTGACCGCCGCGTCATCGGCCGAACTAACGGCAGCTGCGGCGCCCCAGGCACCAGCATCGGCGGCGTCACCATTATCACAGGTGACCGCGGCTTCATCGGCCGAACTTACGGCAGACATCGGCGGCGTCACCGCCATCATCGGCATCGGCGGCGTCACCGTTATCATAGGTGACCGCGGCTTCATCGGCCGAACTTACGGCGACAACATCGGCGGCAGCGTCCGCGACAGCATCGGTGACCGCGGCATCATCGGCCGAACTTACGGCAGACATCGGCGGCGTCACCGCCATCATCAGCATCGGCGTGCGCGACAACACGGCGGCAGCATCGGCGTCCGCGATAACATCGGCGGCAGCATCGGCGTCCGCGACAACGTCCACGACAACATCGGCGTCCGCGATAGCAGCGGCTGCTACTGCAGCTACGACAGTCACTGGCTGCCCGGACGACGTCGCTACTTGTGGTCGCTACAGCCGCAGTCATCCTGGCTGCTGCGGTGGCCGAAACTGAACTTTGGTCGTGTCAGATCCGGCCCAGCCGGCATTTGTGACAGCTTCAGCGGCGTCCTTGGCGCGCTTGGCGTTACCAAGTGGTGGCGTCAATGCCGTGGAGCCTCGGGACGAGGCCCGGGCGCCAGCACGGAATCACTCCGCGGTCGGCCACATCGGTGACCCAGTGACCTCTCTTCGGCCTTGAACGATACAGACTTTGCCGGAAACGGCTGTTGTGTGACTTTTTGTTTTGCTCTCAACGCTGATATAGCAATTTGTTTGATGTGTGGTCATTGCTGGTAATATTCAAGTTATATGACATCATCTTTGCTTTGTGTTTATAATGGTTCAACTTCGCTGTCATAATATTAGTGATTTGGGTTTAGTCGTTCGAGGGCGAACGTTTTAAAGGGAGGGGGAGTGTGGTATCCCAGGTCCAATGCTTTTGCGCCATACTGTAGTTTGC
The DNA here is from genome assembly GCA_964019135.1 of Arenicola marina. Taxonomy (NCBI): domain Eukaryota; kingdom Metazoa; phylum Annelida; class Polychaeta; family Arenicolidae; genus Arenicola; species Arenicola marina. The sequence continues at coordinate 15,927,558 of OZ025250.1, forward strand.
GCGCGTGAGTTACTATAGCAACCACAGCGGTGATGTCACCGCTTGGGTTGAGTTTGAAGTCAGTTAGTCAGTCAGCGGCGTTGCGGGAGGACGGGTTTTAGCTAGCCAGCTAGGAGGGATTTACGTTGGATTCACCGCCCTGCGGAGCAAGGGGCTGGCAGCAGGTTCACCAACTGCTGCCAGGTAAGTGACACCGATAACGGAGTTCGTGACTTGTGTTTTATTTGGGTTTAAGGGTGTTTAAATAAATCATCGAAACTTTAACCACTTCGTTTCGCCTCAGTGCCTTCGCCACCACGTGTTAACGTAAGACCGAATTCGGAACGAACACCCAGTTGGGGTTGTCGAAATTAAGTTTAGATCCAATTAGAATAACACAACGAGAAGTACATTAAAGTAAAGACCTCCTCCATTTCGTAAAATATCACAATACGAATATCCGTGAGTAAGTGAGCTTCAATCAACTTGCATTTTGTCTTTTATCTCTAAGCTCATTGTGATTATATCGCAGTACTCTCAGCGCACACCTGGCTCTTTGCAATCAGAACGGACGATATGTGAACATTTAGGCGGTGAGGTCAGCTTACAGCTCGGATCCTTGTATCTGAAGAAATAAGATCAAGAGGTGCTAATGCCGTGCGCTTGAACGACAGGTGCCCCAATCGTGGGGGGAGGGGGGGGGAGGCGGACCAGCTTCACATATATATCATATAAAGAGAGAAGGTAGGCAAAGCATTTTGCAGCCAGAAAACTCAGCCCGACCGACATCGGTCGATTTCGTCAACAAAATGCCACGACTGCGCGGTTTCCTCGCTTCGCTCAATGCTTCAACACCTTTACTCACGAATTTTTCACGCGTTATTACGAGTTGGTGGTCATGTTAACTAGTGCAATAGCATTACATCTGAAGGCCGCTAAAATGCTGTATTCTGACCCAAAGAGCCCTGCTGCCCATGAAATCGACAATCGTTGCCATAGCGACATTGCATAGAACAATAAAACATGACGTCACTCACAAAAGAATAGTAGTTACAGCTTTAAATGACCAGCTCATCTGACTAGTTGTCTAGTTGTACGTGCCTCGGGACTTGGAAACGATATATGGTACCAAAAAAGCGACTGGACAACTACATGTGGAAAGCCTTGCGATTTGGACAGTCAGTCCCAAAATGCTTTGCTTTGATCGTTGCCTGCGGAAATTAAACCAAAGAAGCAGAGATAAGTCAACGCCTTAATTTTATTGGCCCTTCATCAAGCTGTAGCAGCCTTCCATTTTCATTATACGCCCCCGACCTTGCGGCCCGGGGCGGCTAAGGAACATTGGCGGGATGCTACAGCTTGATGTCGGGCCAATAAAATTGCCTAACGCCCCGCAAACTGGCGCTATTGTTATAATCCCCTTCAAACACAACTTCAAATCGTTGCATCAAGACATTTCACGCGATTTTGTGCCTTTTCTTGGTCACTATATACTCATATGGTGTAAAGAAGGCGACTGGCTAAGAATATCTGGAAAGGCTTGTAAGCACTAAACAATTTACTTCGAACATTGCATGCAAAAGTTAAACCATGTTAACGCCCAGCATATATGTGATGTAAACTAGAATGTAAATAAACTCTTAATAATAGTAATATCACGAGTTTTGCATGGCGTTAGACAGGACAAATTGCCTAACACCCCGCTAACTCGCGTTATTGTTATATTATAACGATTTGATGGTTGTGTTAATCAGATCGTTTTTTATGGCGTTATGCATTTTATTGGCTCTTCAGCAATCTGTAGCAGCCCTTCATCTTCATGAAAATTGGCTTGCTGTCACAGCTTGGGTCTGTACCAAGAAGCCCTATGGGGTGGAATATGAACCGAAAGGCCCTGTATGGTTCCTTATCTATTGCGTCATGAGCGAGATGCTTCGTGGGGTCCATCATCCATCGGGTCTGGACTGAGATAAGGCCTCATGAATCCCTTTGATGAAGGTCAACAACAGTTGTTACAGTACGTGAACGTTAAGCGCCGGACGAAATGGGGGGAGGGGGCGGAGGTGGGGGCATTATGCATGTCTTATCTGTAATATATGTTTAAGCAGTTTGGTGCGACATATATTCGCACGGTTGGTCGCAAATGAACACAATGCTATTAACGGCTGGGGCCCGGTCGCCCCCGTCCCTGATATGTACATGGAAGCTGTTCAAATCGCCGTATCAAACCTTTTATCGGATCACTGACAGTGACATTGACGGTGTCAGTGACACTGTTCCGACTGAGTCACGCCGATCTGCCAATCGGCCCGCCTAGCTTCAGTCATAAACTAGTAATGATTACAGCTAATTTCTTTTACGAGGGCTCGTCACCATATTACGTTGAAATGTCGTCCAAATCTGGTTGATCAGTTTATGAGAATTCAACCAGAAGACGACGTTGAAATCTCGTCGGGTGCCCTACACCCGTTACACTAACGATACAAATGAATGTTACCAAGCTGCACTCGACGATCGTTTTGAGACCCAGCAGCGGCTCTTTGCGTATGGATATGTCGTACTAAGCGGTGACATGCTCAAGTGGATTTTTTTGCGGTTACTTGAAAAGCTTTTTTTTTATTTTCTCAGTTACATTGAGTACTGGTCGATGGCGGTTAGTATTTGGAGTGCAGGGGTCCTCGGTATGCTTATTGACCCACTACTGTCTCCGAGGGGGTACTACAATGCATCACGTGGCCGTTGATAATGCTCTGTGTCAACAGGTTGTTCACTGTAGAAATGTTGATGAAGACACTCTTGAGACGTCAGATCACATACCATCGTTTTAGATCTTGACTGTCATATTGCAAGGTACCAAATAAATACGAGAACAGTTGTGGACTGGGAGGCTGCTGATATCTCTTTGTATCGCCGGACTTTGAATTATTATCTCCAGCCAATTAAACGATGCATCTGTGATGTCAATGAGTCTTGTAATGCCATTCTAAGTGCAACTCAAAGTGCTTAAGCAATCCTTACTAATAAAGTGTTTCATAAGCATAAGAAACCGTATTGGGATGATGATCTCAGAAAGGCTCACAGCACGCAGTTAAAATTACGCCATACTTCGATTAATGAAGGCAAGCCAAGGGGAGCACAGTATAATAGCTTCCTTTCTTATAAGAAATCGAAGAGAACTTTGGCTAAACTTTTACGCTTAAAACAAGAAAGCTATGACGAGCAGAAATTATTGCAAGTTATTGAATACGAGCTAGATAAGGGTCTTTTCTGGAGAGCTGTCAGTACACGTAGAGGCAATATAAAAGTTTGGCATTAAATGCAATCGGAAGGCGTCTCATTAAGTGAGCCTATAGATCTAGCGCTCATTGACTGTGGTTGCATGCTAGGGTAACGACGACTGGAGTTCTTCAGAAGCCTTACCGTGTTATCGGTAAACTAAGCTAAAATTTGCCTGCAGATGTTCTAATAGTTCCTTAGCCTCCTATACGCTGCAGGATGCAATATGCTACCACACGGAGCGATCCGGCAAAGTATATACCTGTTGCGTAGATACCGGAAAAGGTTCTGATAAATATAATACATTAACCCGTCTACCTCTAAAATTGCAGACGGGGTGCCACAAGGTTCTGCATCAGGGCCGCCTCACTTTTTGATCTACATTAATGATATCGCAAATGTGAGCTCCTTATTATTTGGTATATTATTTGCTGATGATGCCAACTTTTTCATATCGGGTCATTTTATCGATCAAATGATCCTGACACTTAATAATGAGATGGATAAAGTAAGATACTGGCTGCGGTTAAATAAATTTACCTTAAATATTAAAAAGACAAAGTACATGATTTTTAAGTCTGCCAAAAAAAAATTCACCATTGTCCGGAGATTAGCCTTGCAGGAGTGACAATTATGCAAGTATCAAGTCTGAAATTCTTAGGAGTTCAACTAGATGCTAATTTAACATGGAATGAACATATCCAATATATTGAGGGAAAGCTTATACCTACGCACCTTATACACTATTTATCCTTACCTTGATTATGCCAACGAAGTACATGTCATAAATATTTAAAACCTCTCATTACGTGCCAGAAAAGATCCATCGGGAGTTCCAAGGCTCTCACACACAAAACCACTCTTCTTAAAGAATAATTTAATACCAATTGTTGATCTAAATGAATATAAAATATTTATAACTATGTATAATATACTTTTTTACTAATTTTACATAAAGTATAAAGGTACAATTCCTAGAGCTATCGCTAATATATTTACTCCAATGTCGCAGTACACAGTTACAATACAAGGACGTCTACTCATCTGCGGGTACATAAACCAAAGAATACTTTATCTGAGAAAAGAATCCGAACCACTGGTCCGGGGATATTTAATAAATGGCTGAGAAAGGGTAAATTTTGGGCGTCAAAATATATGTTTAAGAAAGAAGTTAAACATATCATATTAAACACGTTCGTCGTGGACTTTTGCCTTTATATGTGTTATCTTATACTGTGGCTAGCTATGCTGGACGTTATGTAACATTCAATGGCTCACATACTTTCATGTTTATTTATTTATTTAACTTTTGACGGGGTTCCACAGTATCTACATTTCCTTCGTCTTCGTATATGTCTCCAGTGTAACTCCATATATAACGTCGACGATATATAAATGCACTTTGGTGTCCAGGATAACGGTAATAAGTTCTTTGAATTTTCGACCAAATGGGGCTAGTGCACTCACAATTGAAGACAACGTCTTCCAAAGCTTCAATACCAGAATAATGTATATAAAAGGAAGTGACATGTTGAATGGTTCTCATATATGCAGCGTGTTCCTTGGAGTTTATATCACTACCATGACTGGTAATCCGCGCAAATTACCGCAAAATGGATAATCCCATAATCCCAGCGATAATAACACCGTTATTATTGGGCAAGTTTCGCTAATGAGACCACCCCGCTAATGAGACTAATTTTTGCTCAGTCCCGTAGGTGGTCTTAGTAGCGGGGTTCCACTGTATTGGTTTATATTATGATTCTTTCCTTTATCTAGCTGTAATAGAAATGGGTTGTGACATTTCACTCACTCTTGCCTGTACTGCCTTTACCTGCATTTGAAAGCCCCCCAAGCCAAACGGCTGTGCATAGTTATTTAGGGACAGCTCCAAGATTGACGAAGTGGTTCGGTTTGGCTCTATCACACATCTCACCCTCATTACCAACAAACCCCAGTCGCCCCCCCCCCACACACACACCCCACCTCCCCTGCTGTGTTGTCGCCACAGACCCGGATATCCCTAATGCGTTTCTCATTAGCGTCAGGAACTGACCAGCTGAACTGAATATGAGCAGCGCTTACCACCACCTTTTTCCTTTCCCTTCAACTCCCACCAATACAGCCATCAACCGCCCCCCCCCCCCTCCACCAGCCTCGGCCCGCCCAGCTTCACCTTCATCTGCGTTACCGGATGTGACGTCACGTCATTTGAAACCCGGGGTTGCATAAATATTAAACTCGGGGAGACGATTCTTCTGAAATACGTGGAATGGAAAGGTAAATATACCTTAATAATAATTATTGTTTATTTATCAGTATTTTGCACTATTTAAAGTGTGCTGATACGTCCAAGTTATGGTTAATTGTTTAGTGGATATAACCGCAACACTCATCCCAGGTGGCGTTCACCCGCGACACATACGAAAATGCACCACTAGAAATTACAACGAGGAAAACGCAAGACTAACTATTACAACTAGGAAGACGCACCACTAGCTATTACAACGAGGAAAACGCACCACTAGCTATTACAACGAGGGAAACGAACCACTAGCTATTACAACAAGGAAAACGCACCACTAGCTATTACAACTAGACTTTGCCACGCATAGCTTGAAGAGAGACGACAATCGGGGTCTGGGGACTAATTCGACCATGTTAAGACCCATGGTCCAGACTCTTCATTGCTGACTTACGGAGCCCCCTAGCGGCGAAACTAAGCGTGATAGGTTAAAAGCGAATGCGGATTCCTCACCCAAGTCGACGTCGGCCCGTCTCTTGCAATCAGTCCCGACTCTCTAGCGTCGCTATTAAGCGAACGGCGGCCATCGCAACCCAACAGAGTGCCGGTCGATATCGAAGTTAACTCAAAATGGGAGCGTCAGCAGTGGGGGGGGGGGGGGAGGAGGGGGGGGAGGAGGCGACGGGTGCACCTCTTGCGCGCGCTCTAGCCGCCAAACTAAGCGTCCTAGAGCAGTTCTATAGGATTTCTTCGTACATTCTTGCTTAGTTTCATGCCAAATCTGCGCTCCCTAGCTGAAATATTAACCGAGTTATGGCCTTGCGAAGTTTAAAACGCCACTCGATAGGAGATGGACGTACGCTAAATATTGATTCGCCGATTACTCGAACATCTTTTAGTATCTGGAAAATCTCAGCCAATAACTTGACCTTGACCTTGGAAACGTGACCTTGATCAATATAGTATTTCGACCCCATATACTATGTTATGTTTCGCGCAAGGTGACGTTTGTCCGCACTGTCCCCTTCATGGAGAAATTAAGGAGACCTTTTCCCGCCAAAATCCTCTCGTATGGTCCCATGGGAATTTCTTGCAGAAATACTATTGAGGTGATTTGCAAAATTGAAAGATGGCATACATTATACGTGAATTAATTGTGGGCGTGATTAAATGAAAACTGCGAACGCTATAGCGATTTCCTCGATTTGTGGTCCTATCTTTTAATGATTAAGCGAATTTCGAAAAAAATCCTGTGACCTTGAGCTTTGACCTACATGGCCCATCTACGAACTTAGCCTGACGATGGCCATTCCACATCATTTTGAGAATTTGGAAATCAATATCTTAAGGCATTCGAAAGATATTGTGTTGTGTAACAAACAGACAGACAAACCGAACACACCGACATAAAACGAAAATCGGAGTTTTTGGTCTTAACGAGCACGTAAACAATAACAGTTCAAAATCATTGGCGAAGACCACAATAAATCAATGAACCCCAGAAATCACCCGTTCCAAAATTATTTTCCAATATCCGGGGTTAGACAGGACACCATGGGCATGTGTTCACCATCACCATGAGGCGCAGATCGCATTTTCCATAATCGTATCATATTTTTTCAAACCTGTTAAACCAGACTGCAACCATTTCGTGTTATGAATAAGAAAGTTGCCTTAATACAGGATAAGAAGATGCAAAACTATCTCTTTTATATATAATGCGGACTCCGGAGTAAGTGTGCGGGCCATGTTACATCATATGTCACTAAAGGACCCTAGTTTTTTTTTTTATTATAATCGCTTTCCAGGAATTGTTCTGCACATTGGACCCACTCCCTGCTATCGACACACCCCGCTAGGGCCCCACTATATCTATGGTGTCGTGTACTTCCTCAATGCATTTTCACTCTCGCTCTCCAGGGCGGCGCAGCGCAAATTGATCGGGACAATGCGCCGCGCATTTTTACAAATTATTGCCTGGGACACAGGTTAAGCCTAATAACACACGGTATCAGGTGATGAAAAGAATAAGTCACAGTTATAACTGGTTCAAAAGCGTCCAAGATGTTTTTTGCTGTATTGAATACACAGAGCTCGTTATATTTATGTTTTATTCTTAAACGGTATAATGATGCAAGAAATTACAGCTGATTTGACCGTTTTTCAGGAATCTTGCAATTTGCTCCCAGCCGACCGCAGCGGTAAAATCGGAGCTTGCATTGGACCGATTAAAGTGGAGTTGCCGGAGGCAGAAGACCTTCTCTTTGGCAACGGGCGTGACCATGGCTACACCAATCGCTGGCAGGTGAGTGGGTGGTGTAGCGGTCGTACGTTGCCAGGTTTCGTGCCACTTGAGAACAAAATTATTCTCTTTGCTATCGATTATGGCATCTCATTGCTCCGCGTTACAACGAGAAAAAGCCTATCTACTCTGACGAGGGAGTACAATTTATTTCATTTGCAGCATACGTCATTAATACTCAAACGAGCATGGGCGGCCCATTTTGAGTGGCATGACCTGCACGATCCAGTGGCTCCCTCTTGTGAGCCATTTAATAGTCACAATTTAGATATAGTTACTGTAATGATATGATCTATTTCATACCGTATAATCTTACAGCTATAATTATACAGTAAACGGTAGCCTTATTAGGGTGTAGCCTTATATGGATGGGACTATTTTCTTGGTAAAACATATTATGGTAATTAGGGTTATCCGGCTTCTTGTATTTGATATTACAATTCGTCACTTCAATAAAGAACTTCAAACCATTTACATGGTAGTCTTGAGACGTCAATTCTACAATTACAAATGTAAAAACGCGCCTTGGGCCGTCTGTACAAATGGGCCGATTACACAGATTATGATCGAACAAATGTGACGCCGTGGGGAGGAAGTTATCTTAGATATAACCTGTGGTTTGTCATAACATAAACTTTTTCGGCGAATTTGTTGAACTAGTAACTGCCACAGATGAATTATTACATGTATTACATCGCTATGTGACGCTATGTATTGCCATGAGACGTCATGCATCGTCATTTGACCTCATGCATGCATCACTATGTGACGTCATATATATGTCGCTATGTGACGTCATGCATCGTTCGCGTGATTCCATGTATCGACATATGCTGTCATGTATCACCAACATGACGGCATGTATAACAATGTGACATCATGTATAACAATGTGACCTCATGTATAACAATGTGACCTCATGTATCACAATTGTGACGTCATGCTTGTTCTGTGCGGCATGAATAAACTTGCGGCATTCATTGTATTACGTTGCTGTCATCTGTGCACAAATCGATGCGTCTATCCACCCATGGTCCGTTACATGGAACCGTTATTATCATGATGTGCACTAGAATCAAGAATGTTAAACTGTTCAATTCGGAGCCCCGTAAAAAAATTAATCCTTTAATCCTAAAAATGTGAATCCTAGCAAATGTGAAAGCTGGAAAATGAGAATCCTCGAAAATCCTTGAAATTAAGAATTGTTCAAATGGTGTATCCCACCAATTGTGAGTCATCCAACTGTGAATCCATATACGTGGATGAATCGCGGTTCCTTCAAATCCGACATCCCCGTTCGTCTGCTTCAGGAATTGCACCCATGACTACACTGCACGACCCTATTTCTTGCTCATTCCTTGGAGGAAGTCGATGGGGATCGGAAAGATGATTGTGGAATTCTTCTCGGCCGAGATGGTGGTCAGCGTCTGGAGATACCTGAGCTGGAGGGCGGCAGGTGACTCAGACATGATATCTGCCGCGTCCTTCAGTGACCTAGAGGCCTTCATCTCACCATCAGCGGCGATCACCTGTGACATAAATACGATTTGTATAATATATAGTTCGTTTCGTCTCCTTCCGTTTCCTTCTGTCAAAAGTCGAACATAGTGTGCATGTAACCCTTCGCCTATGACATGGCGAAGCCCGAACAAATTGGGTAATATTCTGGAAGCCCTTCCTTGAATTTACATCATTACAGACGGATTTTGCTAATTTTAGAGTTGGGATTAATATCGGGAGGGATAAACGCATAGGCTGGAGGAAGAATACGAGAGGTTCTATGCGTTGGAGAGGATGTAGGGGGACAGGAATTTAATCATTTGTACGCACTCCATATCACGTGATCATTGTCGTCACTTTAATAACGCCACACTAACCTTTGCTCTCGCGTCACGTGACGCCTCCGCCTCGGCAGCCATTGCTCGCTGCAGCTGCTGTGGCAGCTTGACGTCCTTCCTGTGTGCGGACACAGCGTGAAAATTATGATATTTTTATCACAACTCGATCACAACACGCACGTCATATCATTATATATCCCAGCGGCGATCAGGACCCTCAACAATGCTCAGTTTATATGCGATATCTTGTTCGTGTCATAGTAATTAGTACGGGCGATGAAGCATCGCACTTGAATATAGACTAACGATAGATTATGAATCCGTGATTTCCCTTCAAAACCCTTGTCATGAACTAAACCACATTGTTTTTCTTTTTTGTTGGTTTTGAAGATGAATACTACTTTAAATCATTTAAAATCCAGGATACCTGCATGTCCTGACCCCCTTCTATTATTAACGGATGGTTCCTCGTAGTTTGCCTTGAACAGATTATGTTTTTACATTTCTACTCGTTCCACTTTCACTCCCCATGTGTCTGTCGCCCGATCCAGCATGCTCTGAAGCGAAAAAGAACAAAACGAACGTGCTTTAAGGAGGCCAGAACTTATTCGACATTTTGTTTAGTGTTACTGTGCAATAAAACGGTATTTGTCTACTCCATAGATGACAAGCCATTTATATCTGTATATACAACCATAAATAGCCGACGTTAAAAATCAATTGTGTCCGAGCCCATTAAAAATTGCACCTTTTTAAAAGTAATATTATTCACTATGAATAACTATTTTATATAAAACTTGCTGCTACACCTGCATAACGTGACTGGTCTCCTCCCGGTCACTGAGGACTTCAGCCATCGTCTTGGTGCCCAGGACGTTCCGGAGCGTGGTCTGCGCCAGAAGACGCGTGGCTTGTGTTACGTCCTCCACGTTGATTACGGAGAGAACCGGATTGAAAATCCGGAAATAGACCACGGCGTCCACCTGTATCGTGACCGAGTCCTTGGTCAAGACCTGGATCCGATGAAGATTTCATCAATCAGTTTGCTTTGTATATGAAGGAAATGACATCTAATGAACTTTCTTGCACCCAATCATAAAGTTAGGCCGCGGAAATCCCTCGGACAATGAATAATGTGGATGAAATCCCTCGGACAATGAATAATGTGGATGAAATCCCTCGGACAATGAATAATGTGGATGAAATCCCTCGGAAAATGAATAATGTGGATGAAATCCCTCGGACAATGAATAATGTGGATGAAATCCCTCGGACAATGAATAATGTGGAGGAAATCCCTCGGACAATGAATAATGTGGATCAAATCCCTCGGACAATGAATAATGTGGAGGAAATCCCTCGGACAATGAATAATGTGGATCAAATCCCTCGGACAATGAATAATGTGGATCAAATCCAAGTTTTGGCCTCTGTATCCTGCACATATTTAAATAGGTACACCGGTGGGGCTTAGACCATGTTGGCACAGTAGACGCTTGTTTTAGGGGCGGATCCAGAAAATCTGAATAGGGGGCCGGTTTCGAGTTTCGAGAATTGGGCCGACAACGATAGCGTAAGCCTCCCATTTTTTGTATTATATACATATATATATATATATAGAAAATTGGACCTCCCGATCCGCACCGAAAGAGCTTTTTCTGGGAAAACAAAAGGGCACAGCATCAGGGTGAAAATGGGGTTTTATTAAAAACGCGACCCGACAAGGTGGCATCCGAGGTACACACGTGCGCGTAACGGTGCTTGAAAAATGTGTCTTCGCTTCAAGCAAAATGGCGTCTCCGAATGGCTTAGATAACACCCAGATGTTGCATTACCAGGTAAAACAAAATGGGCGCATCTCTTTGGGCCAGGTTTGTTACCCCCCCCCCCCCCCGCCCCCCGGACCAGCAACAGGTGACAGGGACCTTCCGGGTGTGCCGATAGGGATATGCCTATTCCAATGAAATACACACACCGTTCACATCCGCTGCACATGGACACTGGAACCAACATACTCTCATCACCTTTCAATCAGCCGCCATCTTCTCCCAATTGTCCCGTGCTGTTTTGAACGGGGCACATCGGCATACCAAATGGATGCGCGCGCACCCATAATCGGGTGAAAGACGTGACGGGCGGTATACCGATGCGTAATATGGGTATTCGGGTTATACCGAGCTACCAAAGAAAAGCGCCCAGTGCGTCGCTAGCAGTTGCGCGTCATAGCGCGCTCGGGCGCGGGTTCCGCCCCCATAAAAATAGAAGGCCCAAGGGGCAGCTTACGCTTCCAGGGTCACAGTTAATTCGCTTTACCGTATAAAATTGTCTAACTCTGCCAACTCAACATGTTATTACGCTATTGGCGTATGAATACGGCTGCCGCGAAGAAACATATATTTGAGCAACCAGGATGTGAACGAGTTACCTCCTGTGGGGGGACATTGTACGTGACCGTCCGCAGGTCGATCTTCGTGATGCGATCCGTGCAGGGCAGAATGTAGAACAAACCTAAACATCGGGATGTTAACGGTTAAAGCTGCTGACGCAGACATTTGTTCACCTGCATTATGATTTTCAAAGTCAGTTTGAGAAATATTGTCAAACTTGTAAATATTCATACAATAAATTAGATCTGTACGAAACAGATAAACAGATATGTTATCATATTTAAAAAGGCAAACAATAGTAGGGAAGTCAAAATTGTAATGACGTAGCCCACAAGTGCAATTACACCGTCCCACCCGAAATGCACAAGTGGGACCCACAACATAATATATATATATAGATAGATAGATATTATCAACGGAATTACAACATATGGGATCAGCTATGAAGATATATGATAACAGGTCCAAAAACCATATATTATAACAGGAATACATGATGAAAGCAATACACTCTGCTGGACAAGTGATTGGCGTACTTACCCGGTCCCTTGGCCCTGCCTACAATCCTCCCGAGACGGAAGATGACGGCCCTCTCGTATTCTTGCACCGTCTGTTAATATATGATGATAACCTGTCATATGATGACATAGTATGATGCCATAGTATGCTGACATAGTATGATGCCATAGTATGCTGATATAGTATGATGACACAGTATGCTGATATAGTATGATGATATAGTATGATGATATAGTATCATGATATAGTATGATGATATACTCTGATGATATAGCATGATGATATAGTATGATGATTCTCCTAATATGCTTCTGTGTACTATTTGTCAAATTTAATAAGGAATAAATATACTTTATGCATGAAATGGCTTTCTTATGGACTGTAATAAGCTCGTGTAATTCTAGAGCTTTTCTTAAGCCTCCCTATCCAAACGCCTATGGCATATTTTGTGTATCCTCAATCAGCCGATTTTTAGTTTATCAATAACTAGTTTTATATTATTGGTTAACATTTTCCTTCACCTCTTTCTTCGTAACCTACTTGCTGCTTCGCGGTCAAATAAACGATAAAAATTTCTCTGAATTGTCAGACTTGACAGTTTCTAAAGATGTCTCTAAAGATTACTACGGATTTGCAATCTTATGGGAATTTCGACGACTATATGACCATCTATTATCAAAATCAGATCAATTATGACCTATCCCCTTTCTCAATTGTATCTACCCCCAAAACAATCAATAATTGATTGGCACTATTTTCAAATTTAGATCGTGTCTTCTTTGATCCCGACCAGATTGTGAGCGGGAATGTGAAGCTTACATTACTGTCCCTGATCCAGAACCAGATTGTGAGCGGGAAGGTGAGGATTGCAGTACTGCCCCTGATTCCGAACCAGATTGTGAGCGGGAAGGTGAGGATTACAGTACTGTCCCTGATCCAGAACCAGATTGTGAGCGGGAAGGTGAGGATTACAGTACTAACCTTGAACCAGATTGTGAGCGAGATTGTGAGGATTACAGTACTGCCATTGAACCAGATTGTGAGCGGGAAGGTGAGGATTACAGTACTGACCTTAAACCATATTGTGAGCGGGAAGGTGAGGATTACAGTACTGACCCTGATCCCGAACCAGATTGTGAGCGGGAAGGTGAGGATGAGCATGATCCAGGAGATCGCCACGCATAATCCGGTACAACAGTCGCTACTTCCGGAATCATCGCCTCCTGAAATGATCAGTGGTTCCACTATGGTAAGCCCTGGTGCTGTGTGGCTAGGGGTTGGGGGGGGGGGGGGGTGGGGGGCGTGAAATTGCGTGGTCGGCACATTGTCTCTTAGTCTCCCCCGTGGCCGGTAGAGGGTTTTATGTGTGTGGTCGTCTTACTCGACATCCCGTAAATACACCCCATGCCGGATTCAATGTCATCACCATATAGTAAACAATGGCGATAAAACTGCTGGGGAGCAAGAGGGCAAACATAGTTATACGTGTCTGGGGTGGGAGATGGATGGGGGGTGAGATGGGGGAATAAGTGAGAAAGATGTCAGATAGGGGGGGGGGCGGGTTTAACGTGACAATTGTGTACATGAATGGCATAACATGTGGGCAAAATGCCGCACACCACAAATATAAACACCATTGCACACGATCTGCCAGGCTAACGGAATCGAGGCGACCTTTTGTTGACGTGGTTACTGCGTGATAACATCAACTGTGTGAATCAGCCGAGATCACTGTGTACGTATGATATATTTCCTTTAATTGTGTTTTATGCAGTTCTAAGGAAATAACAATAACAACGTTATCATCTGTAACATAGTAATTGTGGATATAATGTCAGTTTGGTCACGGTGGATCGGAGATGTTGAGGATGTGACATCTTACTTATGGTCAATATAGGTGCGTCGCCTTTCTCCACGTCTTCTATGTCGAACCCTTCGTTGGTCGCCATATCTGCTGGCACAGCTAGAAGTGGAGAAAACGTATGAAACATATTTTAGTGGGTGGGTGCGAGAGGGAGACGGAAGGGGGGGGGGGGGTGGTACGTGGGTGATGGTGGTGGTAGGGGGCAATAATCTCTGATGGGGTCGTACCCGAAAAAGAAACGGTGGGAATCCACAGCCAATAGGGTGGTCACAGACCAACAGAAAGGGGAGAGGATGGGGGGGGGGGGTTAGTTATCCACTCCTTTATTACAGAACAGTATGCGTTATAAACAGGCCTTTTTGCTCAAAGGTCCCTATCCGTCCTTGCTCAAAGAACCTAACGCGTTCACCTCCCCCCCCCCACCTGCGCCCCTCCCCCTTGCAATCTGATATCCCCCTGCGCCCCCCGCCCACCCCACTGCAATCCCCCTGCGGTCTTACCTCCTGCAATCTGCAATTCCCCTGCGCCGATCCCCCTGCAATCCTACTGCGCCCCTCCCCGCTGCAATCCCCCGGCGCCCCTCCCTCCTCCCGTTGCAATCTCCCTGCGGCCTCCTTCCATACTGTAATCCCCCTGCGGTCTTCCCCCTGCAATCCCCCTGCGGCATTTCCCCCTGCAATCTGTAATCCCCTGCGCCCCTCCCCCCTACAATCCCCCTTCGCCCCTCCCCACTGTATTCCCCCTGCACCCCTCCCCCCTACAATCTGTAATCCCCCGGCGCCCCTTCCTCCTGCAATCCCCCTGCGCCCCTCCCGCCTGCAATCTTCCTGCGCTCCTCCCCCCTACACTCTGCAATCCCACTGCGCCCCTCCCCATGCAATCCCCGTCCCCCCTACAGTATGCAATCTCTCTGAGCCCCTCCCCCTGCAATCCCCATCCCCCCTACAATCTGCAATCCTCCTGCGCCCCCCCCCCTGCAATCTTCCTGCGCCCCAGCTCCTATTCTACAATCCCCCTGCGCCCCTCCCCCCTGAAATCCCCCTGCGCCCCTTCCCCCTGCAATCCCCCTGCGCCCCTCACCCTGCAATCTTCCTGCGCACCACCCCTCCCCTGTAATCTTCCTGCGCCCCTCCCCCTACAATCTGCAATCCCCCTGCGCCCCTACCCCTGCAATCCCCCTCCCCCCTACAATCTGCAATCCCCCTGCGTCCCTCCCCCCTGCAATCTTCCTGCGCCCCAGCCCCTATTCTGCTCACCTGTATTTAACTTTCAAATCTAGCCTAGCGACGCACCGACCCGTTAACCAGCATTATAGAATGTATATCTTGAGCTTTTCTTCACACGCCCACTCATCCCATGATCTCTTGCCCTGCTCTAGATTGATTGTCCAACTCGATTAACTCAATCGCGAGTCCAAAGGTTGTGGGCACTACAGACCGCTCCTTCCCTTGATCGATCGACCGAATTCATTTAGCTTGCTGGGTGTCTATTAACCTCAGGACAGGGAGAGAGAGAGATAGTGGTGGAGTGGGTGAATGGCACTTACATAGTTCTGTCCTGAATAAGCAGAAACACGTGTCTGTAGGTCTTGGCCTTTGGTGCTCGTAGCCTCGAGTACTCGTCATCTAATCACAACGTCATGTTACGTCATGTTACGTCACGGTACGCCATGTTTACGTATATCTTCCTACTAGACTTTGAAGATGCCAGTCGTGAGCGTCAAGAAAACCTATATATCCGTCACCTTTCTGTATGTTAGTAATAAAGAAGACGAAAGCTGTCAAGAGGTTAATTTACATACCGTGCCTTGGCGTCTATTTCGGCCGTCAAACGATGTCAGACCGCCGTATCCGTGTGGCTGACAGTATGGACTGGTTACGCGGGCTACAGGCCCGACGGCCCCTAAATCTGGAGTTTTCCTTCTTGATGTCCACGGTGGATGTATCTTGTGTGTGTGTGTGTGTCCGTGGTGGAGATATGCTGAGTGCTGGTTAGCGACTGACAATCAGGTCACCGGCTTATCAGTTGACCACGCGGTGGGTATACTAAGACTCAGGCATGTGGCGGTGAATCAGATCTGTGATAATGACAGTGAGAGTGAGAGGGTTGAAGGGGTGTGGGGCGCCGTGGCCAAATAATTGCGTATAGTCAGTCACTCATCATAATCCAATGAGTCAGGGAACATAGGCAGTAGCATATCCAGGGATACTGTGTGGGCTGGTGGTGTGTGCCCCCCCCCCCCCGCTTCGTTGGCGTAAATATTTCAATGAAGGGTCATGAGATGATGGTTTTAGGCTATCATGTGACAGCCGACATTGTATGACGCTGTGGGCACTTAACAGATACAATCCCCCTGGTAAACAGTGGTAAAGCAATTGTTCATCTGCATTACATATTATGATTTTCAAGATCATTTGGAGACGCCAATGTCGGGGTCGCCAGTTACCCTACCATTTATTTGGCTTAACGCGATGTGACTTCTACCAACATCCTCTACTCCTATTTGAGTGATACAGATGTATAATGGATCCTTGTTTTCAAGCCGGCTCGTTCTCGCCCAGAATGAGGTCAAAGTATACAATGTGTGTGCGTTAAAGGTTACCGACATTTGGTATCGTATGTTTTTTTTTGCTGTATGTTGTGAGATCGTCTCGAGTATGAAATATTATTAGACAATTAGTTATTGGAAACAATTATGAGCAAAGTTGTCGTATTAGCTAAACATAAAATATTAAATATTGAATTAATCATTGAACTTTGTGTACTATAGATATATGACTGTGCAACAGAGATCAGATGTATTAATTTTGTCTTCTACTTATTTTACAACTATAAACAGGGGCCACTTTCTATTTTACCATTTCGGCTAGCGGGTGATCCTGAATCGAATCCAGAACCTATCGATATGCGGTCTAGTGGGCCAACAACTACATCAGGGATGCGACCACAATCTATACAGAAAGTAGTTTACTGGGCCGCCGTCACGGTGGCTTCCACGCTTGACAGCCCGGTGAATATATACTGATCTCAAAATTATGGATACGTTTGTACAAGGTTTATACGGCCACGCGGACATCGCGCTCAAAATGTCTGTATCAGGTGTATATAATACATGTAAAATCTACTCGCTTAGTTTTGTTTCATGGCCTTTTATTTTACACATGTTCTACATTTAGACATCCCCAGGCTAACGTCACCAATCTGACGTCACCAGTCTGACGTCAACTGTCTGAAGTCACCAGTCTGACGTCACCTGTCTGAAGTCACCAGTCTGACGTCACCTGTCTGAATTCACAAGTCTGGCGTCACCAATCTGACGTCACCAGTCTGACGTCACCAGTCTGACGTCAACTGTCTGAAGTCACCTGTCTGACGTTTCCTGTCTGAAGTCACCAGTCTGACGTCATCTGTCTGAAGTTACAAGTCTGGCGTCACCTATCTGACGTCACCAGTCTGACGTCACTAGTCTGACGTCACCAGTCTGGAGTCACCAGTCTGACGTCTCCAGTCTAAAGTCGCCAGTCTGACGTCACTAGTTCGACGTCACCTGTCTGAAGTCACCGGTCTGGCGTCACCTGTCTGGATACCAGTCGGACATAAGCTGTCTGAAGTCACCAGTCTGAAGTCACCTGTCTGAAGTCACCAGACTGAAGTCACCTGTCTGAAGCCACCAATCTGACGTCGCTCGTTTGACGTCACTTGACCGACGCCACCTGTTAGAGGCAATCATGAATGCTGAAGTCACTTTCATCGCAACGAAATGGTCTTCGCCGCCATACTCACGTCACCTGACTGCAGTAATCATACCCTTGTCACATGTACCACGTCACTAGGCTCATGACTGATGGATGACGTCACACAACTGACGGCAGAGTTCAGCGTGGCATGCAAGGAGTGACTCTGGAGTGATCCACCAGAGAGATATTCGCGACCGGGGCTCGATTTCCCTCACGCCTTTCTCTCGACCAAGCAGAGGGTGCCGCACTTTAGCCTCCCACCCTCCCTTGGCGAGATGTGTTGAGAGTTTGTCCATATACAACCTAATCAAGCTTGGGAGGTCCCACCCTACCTCTCCACCCCCAGGCCAGGCTTCTTCATCCCCCAACCCCGTGACTGCCCCCGAGCCAGGTTCGGCGTCCAGCCGCCCGGTTATGAAGTCTTCCAGCACCAGGTACTTGATGTAGATAGAGGTGATGCACACCCAAGGCTTGGCGGGCACCCCCAGAGCCTCCCTCAGGGCGGGGTGCAGGGTTGCGGGGCGCAAGATGAGGTCACGCGTCTGGTTTGTGAGGGCCTCACACAGGGTGCACTGAGGTCTGGAGCACACACCGGGAAGTCCCCCCATCGCGCCCCCTAGCGATACCCCATCAGCGCCCTTCAGAGGTTGCCCTGCAGGGGCACCAGGCGGCGACCAACGACAGTGAGCCAGGTGCACAGCGGCTAACACCAGACCCACCCTGGTGTTGTACATGCCTTCCCACTCTGCCTCCCCCTGTTCGGGCAGACACAGCCTCTCCGCGGACACCGATCGGCGGACACAGGCTGCCAACTCGTCCAGGTCAACCGCCTCACCCCCCACCGTCAACTCCTTGAGAGACGCCCCAGCTTTACCTCCACCACTACCTGTACCTCCTCCTCCCACTACAGCCGCTAGGCTATCACGAGCGGCACGCGCCGCTTCTACCTCGTCCGCCAGGGGGCACCACTGCATGTAGCGGCGGGCCAGAAGCTTCAGTGTCCGGATGACGATGATGGCGGGTGAGAGGGGTCCGAGGGCGACCAACGCACTGGTCTCCAGCACGGACGTTGTCAGTGTCCACCTACTCGCCCCGGGCACCACGTGCGCGGTGGCGGCGGCAGCGGCGGCGGAGGAGGCGGGATCGGTGGCGGAGGAGGCGGGATCGGTGGCGGCGGAGGCGAAGGCGGGGTCAGCGGCGGCGGCGGAGGTGGCGGCGGAGCCGGGAGGCAGGGAAGGCGCGTGATAGGGGGATGACAGCCCCGCTCTCTCCGCCAAACGGTCCATCGTTGCCACGGTGTCTGGTGCCAGCTCGGCGCGCGGCACCGTGAAAGCTGGGGTTAGATCCGCGGTGCTCGGGGGTTCACCCCGCCACGCCACGGTGAGGGTGACCGCCGGGACGGAGTGCGTCACCCCGCTGTATTGAGGGGCGAGCAGGCCGGCGTGGGTCAGACCCTCGGGCAGTGGGACCATGGCGCCCAGCTCCTCACCCACCACATCCAGGAAGCGCATGTAGAACGTCAGAGAGTCCAGCCTCACGTTCCCGCCAAACTCCACCTGTATCGCACCTTCCCATCTCGGGTCCTCCCTATCCGCCACCTCGCAGGCCGTCAGGGCCTCCCCCGCCACCCACACGCACCATTGCGACCCCCGCCTACCCACCTCCACCCCCTCACACTCCACAGACGCCAGGAAGTCGAACTCGTCTGCTCGCTGACTGACGCGCGTCCCGTCGTAGGAGGATCCGACTCTCTTGATACGACATCTTTTGAAGAGACGCCACCTCCGCCCCACCCTCTCCATCAACACCCGGACCAGGGTCTCGATGGCAACCGCCTTGGCCAGGATGTCCGGATCCCGGTGCGAGAAGGATTCAAGCTCTAGGGAGAGCGGCGCACGGTTGGGGCGGATGTTTGGGGTTGCGGGGGTGACGGGGGTGGCGGGGGTCCATGCCAGCCGCTCCACCCTTCTCCGATACTCCTTCAGCACATCATCTAGCTGCCATTGCAGCTTCTGCTGAACCCGCCATGCCAAGGTCGTCTGTTCCTGGATCACCTCTTTGGGGAATCGGTTCTGGTGGGTCAGATCCCAGGGCGTCTGGTCCTTGGGGATCTGTTCCCGATGGGTCTGGTCCTGGGGGCTCTGGTCCTGGGGGGTCTGGTCCTGGGGGGTCTCATCGGCACCAGTTGAAGAGCTGCAGCAAAAAGGCGAACTATCACTTACCATATTAACCGTGAGACTGTAACGCCTCCTTGCAGGAGAGTGTCATATACTGTTTTCGGCTGTTCCGACAGGGTATGCGCCTTCCATCCGATCTGACGGAACCCTTCCCCGGCTATTAGATGATATGTATTATAAACAAATTCATCTCATGAATGTTTATATACCTTGACCAATTTTTGAAACAGTCACTTTATAAATGTTTCTCGCCGTTCATTCGGCAAATAATTAATATAGTGGTTATGGAATTACATCAATGCATTAATCAGTACTTTTCACCGCCACTGGGCGCAGATGTAGTGTACCTTAGCCGGCATTCAAGAAAATGGCGTCAGTTATGCTCGGAAAACAGGATCACAAAAAGAGGTGATTTCTTCATTGTAAATATGTTCGTGGGGCTTGACTTTTCTGCTCCACAATGAGCTAAGACGGAGGCTAAGACGAAAATGAACTTACCTGTAAATCTTAAAGTTCTGTTTTGTCTCCACTTCCATATCAGGCCCAAGTAAATATCTGCAAGCATAAAATACACATAAACACCATTTATGCGACATATTTATTGCCGCAATATTGCCGCAATTATACTGGTTGCAGTAGCAATACCATTCGATTATGTACATAGCAGTTGATATTTACTGTCAGTCAGTAATGTTTATCAGGGGACTTGTTATTTACCTTGTTATCCGGACTGGGAAGAGTTGTCGACTGTCGTCTTTCAGTAAATGCTGAAGGTAGCGGATCAAGTCGGCAATGGTTTGTGCCTGTATTAGTCTAGGGACTGGCGAGGGATCAAAGGCGAGGAACTGTGCATTCGACATCACCATGGCAATATAGTTACCCCCACGGCAGACCAATAGGCAACAAGTGTGACCGCCGTCGAAAATGCGTTGAGCTGATTTCGTTGATTCCGCCTCGGGACTGATTGAGATCTGATGCAGCGTTCCCGACGTTCTGACGATCCCAGGGTAGTCCCTGGTTGTCATCGGTCTCGCGGGGCTCCCTGATTGGCGGTGGTGTTTCAAGATGGCGGCGCCTTGGAGGACCACGTGGTCGAGGTCGGAGGGTCGCCAGTGCAGCTGCCCGTGGTCCGCGGCCAGCGCGAAGGCCAGGGATGTTGGGAGACCGAGGGCGCCCCCATGCGGAAGATCGTTCAATCTAACGTTGGCCTGGGCAAGAAGTCTGCTGAATGTAAATAAAGTGACATGATGATGTTTTAGGCCACGTTTGTAGACACGCACAGGTTGAGCTGGGTAATGGAACCCTGCTGGAACAATAGGAAATAAGGTTGGAATTAAACATGCCCCAAATGCATTTCTGTGAACCTTGACCATAGGGCTATAGACCCCTCCCCCCCCCCCCGCCTAGATCCGCTCCTGCGGTTTTACCAGGAAAATTATTACGTGTTAGTTTGGTAAGCAGCATGTGAATTATTGGAGGGGGGGCACAAAGATACCCGTGCCCCCACCCCAATATTTTGCTAGGGTAAGGGGGGGGGCACCTGCCCCAGGGTGCCCCCCTCCCCCGGTTCCTTCGCCTATGTTTTGAAAGCTAAGAAAACTGGAAATTTCACATGTTTTGTGCCCCGAATTCCGATACTGAGGATCTAAAGAAGCGACATCAACACAAATAGTGGTATTTAATAAAAAGATGATACGGAACTCAGGGGAGGATCCAGAAAATCTGGATAGGGGTCCGCTTTCAGGGTTGGATCCAGTTATGCTGGATAGGATGGGGGGGGGCGGTTTTGGTTTTCATATGTTCAATGGTACAAATTACATAAAATTCGGCCCTAAAAAGCCCCCCCCCCCCCCACCAATGGATCCGACCCTGGCACTTAGTAAAATGCGACACGGGAAGTCGTAAAAAACACATTTGACATTAAAAAATTTGAAAAATGGACACTGGACATAGCTCCCTCTCCACCTCCCCCCGACCCTTCCCGACCCCGGTACTGTTTTAGGTTTTAGTCCACATGTGACGACGAAACAGTGTAACACTCCGCACTTGAAGATTAAATTATATAAAAAGCTAGCCTTTAGCTAAACCAACGATTTCTTAAGGTTTAGTGTGAAAAAGCTCGATAAGTAACTTTACATTGGTTACCCGAAAATGTGTGCCGTTAATGCACCAACCAGCTACAAAAACAAGTTATAATGCACATAATAACATATTACGAGTCAATTGTGAAAAAATGGACTATGCTGTGGGGCTGTGGCGCCCTCCACTCCACCCCCCTCCCCAACAGCGTCGCAAGAAATCGATATTAAAACCTGTACGTGTGCATAATGACGCACACATAGATTTTAGCTCTTGAATGGTTACAGGAACAAAAAATGTTGGAGGTAAATACCCTACATAACATGTTCACATTTAAAGAAGCCACGTAAGAGGAAATCTCGCAATTCTTCGGGTACATCAATATAATTTTGTGCTATGGCCAAACTCTTAAACCATTTCGACTCAGTAGTGCCTATATACATACTCACCAGGCCATTGATCAATATTCTGTGTGAGTATAATCCAATTTTGGACTACCTTTGCTGTAGTATTTCCGCGTTATACCAATCCATCACATGATCACTTGTACCTTATACCTGTATCGATAGAGTATGATATGATATGGAGGCCTGTAACCCGGTGCGCGTGGGTCAGTCAGTGAACGCCTTATACACCGCTGTTTCAAACCGGATGTACCGCATGACACACAAGCCGCGAGCTACGGCAGCCGTTAAGTCCAATCGAGTGAATTACTGTAATGCGATGATTTAGAAGCCGGGCACCATAGAGACTGCTGACAGACGCGTAATCGCATTAAACGCATCCGTTTACCGCCTGACACTTCGGGAGGCTCGGGAGAAGATGGTGGCTGACTGGAAAGTGACTGTATAGGCTAGTTCTGTGCCCCTAAATTAACCGGATATACTGAACCACTGGGAACATTTCATTGACATGCGGCGTAGCCCTATCGGCAAACAATGCAGAGCTTTAGCATACCACTCGACATACCGACCCTGGCCGAACGAAACGCACCTATTGGCGCAGGTAACAAGGGTAAGTAATAGGAATTATATATATCCTATACACGTTGGTTTACACACATGAAACCAATGGGATTCCGTACCTAGAGGCTCCAGCGTGTGTCAAGAGAATTTTTGTTGCTTCGCAGCGTGACGGTTTGCGCCCAGGGTATGGCCTACACAAGCGGCCTAAATAGATCCTGGTTACTACACTGTGCCGCACGGTTAGATACTGTCCTATAGCAGGTGTATAGGCCTTTCTACATGTATCGTGTGTGTGCATGTCTTTGTGTGTGTGGGGGGGGGGGGTGAGTGTTGGGGGAGGGAGGGGTAGGGGAGGTATTGAGTGTCGCTCTAGCAGACTCGCCGCGGTTTTAACATTGTCCTCAGCTTGTGGTCCTTTTCTTGCCGCGTTCCCTCATATCCCCAGCCTCGAGCAGCTTACAGTTGTCCAATATACACGTCTGACCCAACTGGTGTCGACTAAGGGCCCATAACTTCGAAACGCTGTAGGGCCATCTATCTCCATGCTAATATCCTATTCGATGGCGATATATTCAGCGTTTCTAACCTCCGAATCCTAGTCGTGCAAACAACCCCATTCGCAGTGGTAGGGGTGGGTGGCACATCAATTGCTTACCAGCTTATGTACCACTTTGTAACCCACCTTGACCTAGCTGGGTGGGAGAAGGGGGTGTGGCGTGTTTGATTTGTCATAGCGGTGATGACGCATCTTCGAGAAGTCAGTCTATTGGGGGGGGGGGGGGGGGGGTCCTTTGTTCAGTGTCGATTTTCAGGAATTCTCAGTGTCGATTTTCAGGAGAGGCACTTGTGAAATACACGACAAAACAGTTTTCCCAGCCCGAAGATACAGCGCTTTAACATGGGAAGCCCCATAGAGAAATGCCGTCGGCCCTGGAACCGGAAGTAAGATAGGAACATATTGTTTTTAGCTTGCAGCTATACGAGGAACTACGTTTCCTACAATATGATGCTACTTTCTCATTTTTAGGATTTTTTTCTGATTTTTGACGTTTTTTTTGAAGTACCAAATGTGACGTCATCGTGACGTCACGTAACGCATCAGAAAACTCTAAGATTCGACACAACTCATCTCAATTCATATTTCTATGGCATATTAGAACATCATAGCGATAGCTTGATGGCAAATGTGCTCAAAAGCGAGAAAACTGACAGAGGTCATTTAGTGCGTTTTCCGCAAAACTTATTACCTCATTTTACTCAAAAATGAGTATTACGCATCAAAAAGTGAACAATACCGAAAATTGCGCCTTGAATGCTAGCACATCTTGAAACTGACCAGAGATCTGTAGCGTCAATATTAACTGAGATATAAGCGGTTTTAGTTATTTTTTCAAAAAATCGCTGTGACCTTGACCTTTGACCTTTTAACGAACAAACAAACACGACCAACTGACATATGACGAATTTGCGTCATAACAAACACGACCAACTGACATATGACGAATTTTCGTCATAATAAACAACGGGAAAATAAACCCCGCAGGTCTGCGTAATGTCGTTTCCATACATTTAGATTAATGTTAATGTCAACCCAGACTATGTACACATACAAAGACGATGCAGGGATATTTCCTCTGGGACACCCGCACCTTCCGGCTCCGACACGGAATCGATTGCCACTGCAACAAGCAAGTTTGAGCAAAGGTCAAGTCAATATCAATGTCCAGGGCGTCATGCGTCATCGCAACATAATTTGGCCACATATGTGTCCTTTTGATTAAACAAGTAAACGATGCAGAACACCCTCCATGCCCACCCCCCCCACCCCCCCCCCTCATATAAAACACCGAACAAACAAATAAATGTATATCTAAAAAAATGGGTGTTAACAGACTATTGTATTCAAATTGCTAAATGGTTGACAAAAATGAATCTGATGAACTGATAATTGATGAATGACGCGCACCATACTCGCAAATGAACTTTATCAGCATTATGCAAAGTGATGAACAATACTTTTATGCATTAATATTTAAAAAAAAATAAGTAGCAAGTTTGACACATTAACGAGAACAAGGAATGTCATTTGTTACGAGAATGCAGTACAATGTAAAACGATATGTACAGATGAAACCCTTGTTTTCATAGTGATACATCTTTATGGCCTTAGTTAATTATACAGTAGAATCTACGTAATATATTTTCCCCTTTGACAAATTTTCCCTGCTTGGTAACGGGCGGGTTTTGCCGCTGTGTCTTACATTCACTGATTAATTTATTCTCTCTCAGAATTCATTTCGGCGCATACCGCTATTTTTCATTCGCGATACCTTAGTGATATGCTGTTATATATGTTACACTCAATGACGCTAATTATTCAATGCACACGTCTGATAATCACAGGTCGAGGCGACGAGACACAAAAAGGCGAACAGCAGTGTGAACTTCATCTTCAGTCGGGGACATCTGGGATGTCTTGAATGACTATGCAGATTCGGTTGTGTGGGTGGTACTGTTGGGATACACATTATATAGGCTGCTAGATCGCTGGCATTATGCACGTCTTATCATTCCGCAAACAATAATAGTAATTTGTGACGGGTGTCCAGTATCAAGCTATATATTTGAGCAAACCTGTTTTGTCGACTAAACCTACATAATGGTGGTAGATTCATACCCCAACATGGACACGTGCAAGGAACTCGCTTTGATCAGTTTCACTGATGCAAGTAATCCCATCTCCTTATCTAAGTTGTCAACATAGTTAATGACCAGCTGAGATGCAGAATTCTATAGTTACGGGTTTGATGAGAAGCGGAATACGCGCGCCAATGCCATACGTCATCAGCAGAGCGGAAATAGATATAGTTCCCACACGCCTGAAGGCAATTACCAAATATTAACTGTCAACAGAATCCTCGACGTTGAATATTTACATGTGTATTGTTATCGCAATGTTGGGAGACACCAAACTGCACACATTAGCGAAATTTATCTAGCGGTTGGAGGAGTCTAAAACTACCTGTTGTGTTTGCCCCGCCCCCCTCCCCGCTCCCGTCCATACACACACACCCTCCCGTCATCTCCCCTTTGAGCTGCCTATAAGTCAGTGCCAGTCATGTTCGATAATAATAATTGTGGCAAAATAGGACGCTCATAAACTAATAAGACCGAGCCTCTTACCTTGGCACATTTTTCACTACTGGATACGTAGTGTTGAAGAACGACCCCGCATATTTATTAAGATAATCGGAATAATGTTATACGAGCATTATTTTCTTACATATGTACTATATTTTTGTTAATAACAGCAATGGCGCATAATTAACAGCTCGTAACACTCGTCACCCGACCAAATCGTTTCATATGAGAGAAGCGCCGCACCCGATACTGCCGCGAACAGCGCTCAGGTCACGTGGTTGGCATGTCCGCTTACGAAGGACGATGGATCGGCAGCCTTGATTTTGTTTAAAGCGGGTGTCCAACCTGATCTAATCGCGATCTGCACCGAAAGGTTACTACTTATGATTAAAGTCAGCGCTTCGTCTCGGCCGACTGGTAAGGAAAAAAAAATAAAGGCAACCCGCTCCCAACAATGTCGAGCAGCGCGCCATTTTGCCTTTGGGACCTGTCATGGGACGCCACCTTACGTTATAGCTGAAAGTTATCTCGCGGATGGAACTCTTCACAGTAGAGGTACCCTTCAGGGGAAACGCGTGAAACGAGAGATCAGGGCCGCGATTTACGGATGAGTTGCCGCAGTTCCAAGCCCCGCAGTAGACCATGATCTTAGTGTACCTTCCGAACAAATTGATATTCGTTTTGCGACGATTGTCTCGGTAAAAAAAGCTATGGTTGGAGTTAGAATATCAGCTACTCTTGTTTTGCTTACACGGTAGGCGTCATTTCCGGTCTGAATACAAGTAGGGTATCGCCTCCTGATTGGTCAATCGCGGACACACATCCAAATAGGGCTGCCGTCTGGTTAAGCGGCAAAATCGTGGCTGGCGGTTACTTCCAGATTGAGCTACAGACAGGAGGGAAAATTCCGTGATTTGGAGGATAAACACTTGGGCATGATATGAATCGGCAAAGCAGCGTTAGATGCCAGGTTGGCGGATTCCTTTAAGTAAGGAGATTTGTATCGCGGCATTTTCACTTATGACTGAATAAATATGTGACCCCCAGAGCTTGCCGCAGTCGTTTATACTAAGTGGATGCCTAGAATGGCACGTCAAATCCAGTTTCCCAACCCAGAGCCCGTCATGGTGGGCCATCCTTTTCTTTGGGATGCAAGATCCTCCCAAAAGTTCGAATCGATGCCGAAAGCCTTCATGTCACGCTTACAACTATCCTTAAAGGTGAGCTTTGGCCTTGCAGTTGGTCCATTTCCGACAGGAGCTCGCCGTAGTTCCCATCCTTTGGATTGACTGGTCTCACTCCCAACGTCGTGACAAATGTGACAGCCTTGTGCTCGCGGTGTCCTGTTACGAATGCGGCGATTGCAACTGCGCTCTGCACAAAAAGCGCATATTGGTTGCTTTGTCACCCCACTGCCAGGCCGGAAGCGTTATTCGTGAGAGCTGACATACCATATTCTGTCCATGCTTTTTTTAGCTTCGAATGTCTCCAAAGTAAGGAATCATGCCATATATGTTATGAAGACCATAAAGATCTCTTCCGTCCCTATCAAGGCGCGTGCTAACCTTCTCTCCTTTTTTTAACCCGGCAAAATGTAATTCTTGCTAGAAGAAGGGAGGGTGTCGTCTGTACTCCTAGCACTCCCCCTGGATACGCTACCAGCACTGTACTACACACATATTGCACGTAAAAAAAGGAATACATACCATTCGTTCTAAGCAAAAGCTGACGCTTAAGTACTTTATTCCATGTCAAAGACTGTAATTTCTGGTGAGGGCAAAATATATTGCGCGCTCGTATTATGCTATATTAAGGTCTAAACACTTCTGTCAGTATACTGATATGTCTGGTTTGTATATATGTGTGTTTGTCCACAAACCGTAGGGAGAATTGTGTATGTAGGTCAAAGGTCAAGGTCACAGACATTTTGCTGGGAATGTGTACCAGTGTTGGTGACATCATGTGGGTCGAATTGCATCGACATCGAATCAGTAGTTTAGTCAGGAAATAGATGGCGAGAACAGAGATTTATGTCGTGGTGTTCTGAATCAGAATGTGGTACAGCGATTATGCAATATTGGCATCTTAGAGTTGTATAGAGTGACGTTGATTGATGGTTATTGTGTAATAAAGTGTTGGTGCCATATTATTTTCAGCTCAAGGTCAAAATTGTTTATGGAAGATAAGAATGTGCTTCAGCAGGATTTATTCTACGAAATCACTATGCACGCGTTCGTCAAAGTAGCCAAACTTAAGTCCGGTGGGTTTATTTCTGGGGTCATCGCATCTGAGCTACCTTTGAAATTCACCTATGTTGTCACAAGATTGCCAGGTGATCTTTGATGCAGCTTGTATGCATCTGTCGAGGGCGTGTATTGTTCTCATGATTGGGTGGTTCTCATTGTGAGTTCAAGCCAATGAGCGGAGCGAATCAGAATCTCAATGTAAAGGCATATGCGTTTGTATTTCACTTTGACGTTGCTCTTCGCTCCCGGAATGTAAATCGGCGTATGCTTATGTGTTCCCTTCAACTTGTTGGGGGGTTGTAACTCTTTCATTTCACGTGGCACCAACTGTTTAAACTATGTCGGAAGGTTGTTAATACATATTTCATGTGGCAGCCGTGAAGCTGATTAGGTAGGATATAATCTATCATCCGAAGTGTTACTTCACTTCATCTGTTGTGCGTTTATACGGGTGAATGAGCTTATGTTTTACTTCATCAGCGCGCTGCAGATGTTGCTGGCAGCGGTGCGATAGTGCTACGTACTGGGCACGATACACCATCATGGAGGTAAGCCATGGCGTGAATAACAAGGAGGACATTCAGGTTGCTTAGTGCGGTTTATTTCCTCATGGTCCGCAGCTCTTTGTCGGTATCAGTTGTGGACGTGACGTCATGGCATGCCTGCATCACTTTCCCTTTATCCGTTATAGTGACAACCCCACCAGCCTGATACGGAGAGAAATTTATATCAAGCTAATCGGAATATGACGCAACAAAGGAAGTGATTGTTTAGGCCGGTCTTGTACACAAAGTGGAGGAATGAGCCTTCAACCACAATGAAGGGCGAAAAGATATAATATGTCCAGGGTTAGGTGCGCAGGTGCGCAGGTCCTGAGTGGAGGAATGAGCCTTCAACGACAATGAAGGGCGAAAAGATATAATATGTCCAGGGTTAGGTGCGCAGGTCCTGAGTGGAGGAATGAGCCTTCAACGACAATGAAGGGCGAAAAGATATAATATGTCCAGGGTTAGGTGCGCAGGTCCTGAGTCCAACCAAGGACCTATTAATATATGGTCCATGCAGAAATGGAAACCTCATGCGACATGATAATTTATACTTACATCTCTACGGCAGGTGGCAAATATCAGACTATTACTTACATCTCTGTTGCAGATCCGCGAGCTGAGCAGCCTGTGACTTGGTGGCTTTGGTCGTGGCCACAATGCGATCGATTTCCGCACCTGCGCAAAGGCGACGGCCACACAGCGGTGCATCAAGGACATATCGTGGGTAGCGATGGGATTAAATCAGCACCTCACTGACGCCATGAACAATTAGCGAAAACTAGCAGTACTTTTCCAGAAACAGAAAGCCAGACTGTAACTTGAACGTGTGATTAAATATTGATTCAAACTCATGCAATGGCCCAACGTTAGTCGAATAAAGACTGCGCTTGATAGGTCGTACAGAACAGATATAGTTGGGGAAGCAAGTATAAAAATGTGCTGCGCTGATAAAGACGTGAGGCAAAGAATGGATCTAGCAAGCCGTAGGTTCTAAAAAGGTCCTTGAACAAGCTGAATCAACCCAATAGTTTGTGCGTAGGGACACGATAGGTTTGCATTTGTGTGTGAAAGACTAATGTCGATTACCAAACTGGATTTTGTGGAGTATTTGCGAACGGCAGAAGAACATATTGTGCCAATAGTGCTAAATATTTCGAAACCATGCGTTATTGATGGGAAAACTCATGCAGCCACGTCTGTAAGGATATTTCCGGCGCGAAAGACGATGTCTGTATGTTTGCATGTTAATTCTTAAAACATCGATTGCATGGGGATGTGAAACGTTGTTTAAGTTTTGGTGTTTTCGTGTGGTGATTTTCGATATCGATATCCTTTGTAGCCTTCATAACGGCAAACCACTTCTGCTATCTTGTTACTTACACACGGCAGGAAGGGTTGCAGCAATGTCTCCAACAGCGTTTTCAACTTGTTGCTCTGACGTCACGACACTATCAACGACTGCAACCGAAAAATATTCATGCGAATACTGATCAGTTGCATTGCTTTAAACAAGTTATGCATTATTAAATGAAGTCAAGTCGTTATGCAAATAGTTATTAATAAGATAAGAAATAAGACGTAATAATTATTAATTAAACAGAGAAGCTTTCTGTACTCACAGGTGATGACCAGGAGGCCCAACAGGAGTAGTCCGAGAAACAGCTTCATCTTCAATCAGAGATACAAAGGTACAACTGACAGTGTTCATTTATTAAGCCATATAACATGCCATGAAGGCTTGATGGATCGATTAGGAATCAATGGCGGTATCTAGGAAAGGGTGGGCTCGTTTAATGCGAGGCGAAATAGTTAACCACAACCAGTTTAAAAATGACACGTGAAACAGCAAACTAAGCGACTCGTTATATTGGTCAGCATTAAAGGACTAAACCATGTGGTGGCTGTCCAAATCTCTGGAGGCTGAGTATCTACGGTAAATGCGCCGCCGCCATGTTGTTACAGTGTAATTAGTGCAGCACTCTACCTTGGATTGTAACACGTTCTGTAGCTCGCAGCTTGATCTTGTCTGATCGGCGTGTCCTCAAGTTACAATCATCACCAGTCTTTATATACGCTCCTCGGGGACGGATCGGCGTCCGCCTCATCAGCTATCTGATGTATTATGAGAGTATGGGAAGTGTGTGATCCAGTTACCCGTGCCAGAACACAATCATACGTATGAAGATACCATCTTCCCAGCCATCACCAGGTGAATCACCCGCCCTTTAAAGCACGCTTGATCGCACAATTAAGATAGATGGAATAACCGACACGCCATTGCGCGACAATTTCAAAAACATTTAAACTAATACGAAACTCCCCTTTATCAGCTCGACACAGGCGATAAAGCCACTATCTCTCATAAGAAGATGACATCTTTCCTACCTTATAGCGAAAATTGATTATTTTATAAGTCGTAGTTCAGATAGCGAATGGTTGGCGATAACGCAGGGGAAACCCTTTAAATACATGGTATTTGTTCTGAATTTTGTGAGAAATGAAGCGTAACGGGCCACTATGAACTTCGTCTAAATCTATCAAAGATACACGCGGTAATGACAAGGATAAATATGAAGCATCGTTCATCAATTATTATTATTGGTCCGAGTATGTCCAACTATTGACAGTGGACGAAGTCCATCAATTCCATTCGCATCTATCGCTGAATATTTGAATATGAATAAAGCGCGCATTGAAGCGGACGTATGAACATCCACATTAAAGCCGCGTGCAAATCAAGATAACTGTAGGCGTAGTGATCGGTTTTCGTGATACGTTGAAATAAGTGGATGTTTAATGATCGCATTTCAATAGTCGACTTCGTAATGCGATAATATGAGATGTGTATATATATTCCCATTATATTGGAGCTGGCACCAGATATTTTGTACAGCTAAACATAAGACTCCTGGGTGGCTCCAAGGTGAGCTCCAAAAAGATCTTAGCCAGCGTATCCTGTCCAATATTACTTTTAGCTCCAGTTTTCCGCGTTTATATACGGGCAAATACTTGATGAAATGAACGAATTTTGACTTGACTTGCTGAAATTGTGAATAACCCATCTATGCCCGTGTCTATTTCTCTCTTTATGATGCAATTAGTCTCAGATAACCGCT
The DNA here is from genome assembly GCA_964019135.1 of Arenicola marina. NCBI lineage: Eukaryota > Metazoa > Annelida > Polychaeta > Arenicolidae > Arenicola > Arenicola marina. Next base: position 15,959,977 of record OZ025250.1, read on the forward strand.
TCAACAAATAACGGTCCGATATGTGTATACGTTATCACTATTATGTCATCCCAATAAGTCCATGTAACGACCACTTCGTCAATATGAATTACTGGAGCGATAAGGAAATTTTAACGTGAAGACAGATATCACAATTCAACACATTTCAAGTGAATCGTCAAGCGAGTGACTCTTATCTAGTTTATTGACTTTTCTTGTGTAAAGTTACCCAAAGCATCATGCACTGACGCGAGTCATCAATGAGACAGATTTGGGACGCACGACTTCACGTCTGTTGGAGTCGTTTATTTCACTAAATCCCTATAAAAACATTAGATGGCATGTCCGTTTCTTGTTTCTTGAAATGTATTTCACAAATCGTCTGTTACATTCATCAAATGCATTCATTTGAAAATACACTGTAATACCTTGATTAAAAGATATTCGTATAGAGATAATATAATATAATAATACTCAACAAATTACTAACTGCATACGACGTAGTGTCATTAATATTCTTTCAATTTGAATATTTTTAGATAGTAGCGTGGACAAATAACTTGCGTCAGACAAATGATACGAAAGTAAACGCTTGACAGTCAGCACAGTCTTGGGTATGCGATAACCGGTCCTTGCATGAGGTGAATGCTATTATGAAACGGCAAAATGTACACCTGCGATTTCAACACCGACAATTGTTTCTTTCAGAACAATGCTGATATTTAAATAATATGGGATATTTCCTTCAAAATGTCATTCGTATTTATGTCATGTGTTACCAAAAGGCGTAGTAACAAATGAAAAAAGGAATCATCAATGAGCATGCCTGGTTTATGACTCTAAAATTGTATGAAGCCTCTGACACCTAAGTAATTACTTAGTTACAAAGTTATCCCTGATGTGTACTTTTGTGAACGTGCTATCAACTTCATTTAATGCTGAAAGCAATCAAGACAAACTACTGTTCCATATAAAACGCGCACTTCCAACTACAACATAAAAGGCATAAATTTCCAATTGTGAATAGATAGATAGATTAGCAGAAAATAGAGCTAACTGAAAATCTAAACACCTAAATACATATCAATGCATTGGCTGAAGGTACCTAACTGCATCTCGATTTGACTTTCAAATCCATCCAGCAGCCCATGTTCTTCCGGACACCATAATGCACATACTGCACAGACAATTAATCGGAGATGCCAGGGGAAATACTTCTAATGTGTTTGTAAATTAAAGACCTAAATTAACACAGGCTGGTAGTTAATGGCTCCAACATGTATACTAAAATACACATAATACCAATTGGTAGAAAGCAATAGTTTGTGTACCCTTGTGATGTTAGCAGCCAGTTTCTATACCCAGTAATTTAATAAACAGTATCGGATTTGTCTGACGGACTGTTACCTCTTCCATGGTTTGTCCTGATAGTGGGGTGCAATTTTACGATGTCCCACGCTGAAAATGGTTTTGAACTGTGTCGCACAGTGGATATCTGCCTTTTCCGCGGATCTTCATCAGTTTTTACTCTGCCACAAACTCTTGGTATATAGTATCAGCTGTACACAAATGTTCAATTGAACCACGATATCGAATCGATTCAAATGTTAAACTTTAACTGATATAATTATATAATTTCATTTGATATCTGAAAGGTGTATTTCGTTTTCTTACTTCATTGTCCCTCAATATTTGCCATTAATAATTTCATTCAAACTCATTGCATTTCTTATTCCGGATTTCATTTGAATTTTAAATAATGACGTTTACTTTTGACTCAGAATGTCGGTTTTTTCATCCAATATGGCGCGTTATATATAGCCTCAACTATATGTATCCTTCACAACAATATTATTTCATTGCACGCCATTGTTATTTTCACTTTAACGTGTCAAATAAGGCACATAATTCCTAAATTCCTTTACATGGAATTAGCTTTCAGGCGTATTATTTATTTTCTTCATATTCAAATCATGCAATGGAATTGCTCCGCCAATTTCAATACGCATTGAAATATTCAGACCGATTATAATCGATTAATGATGCATGCTCTTTGTCTCGGTCAAGAATGAGTGTATCTTTAGTGGAATGTGGGGTCATCATGGACCGTTACGTTTCAAAACCTTCGGGGCGAGGAAATATATGGGAGGTTGGGACGGCGGAATGGTACAACTTCCCCCACAAACTACGAATAAATATCCTATATTTGGTTCCTTTAACCCGCGTTGTCGCAACTCATCCGTTTTTCAATCACATGACGAACGATCGACGTAATTTAATTTCGCTATCAGATAGGGACATTGTCATGTTCAAATAAGGGATCGTGACTTTATCTCCGTTATTAATGTGATGAAGAGGCGAATCGTGCTTGTTTTTCACAAAGATTTTTCAATATTCCGTTGTTGTGCAATCTACGGCGTCTTCGTTTGGCTCCAATTCCCGCCATCGTGTGAGCTTATGCCGTGAAGCGCGCGTTCAAACACGTGAGATTTACATTAGGGTAGCTGGGATGTTTCCATACCACTGTGTACTCAGTCACGGGTAACTGGATTCCAGCCCGCTCAATGCGTATCAATAAATCAGATAGCTGATGAGAATAACGACGAACCGTCCCCGGGTCGCTTATATAAATATGGAGGGATGTAAGTTTAGGACAAGCTGAGAAGAAAGGTTCAAGCTACGAACTGCACAACGTGTTAACAACCAAGGTAGAGTGTTGCACAAATAATGCGGTGGCGACAGGACGCTGGTGTTATTACTCGGCATGCTCCGCACGTAAAACCGTCCAGTACCCGTCCTGGTGGACCATTCCTTCCAGCACGAAACGTATGAGCCGCCATACACTGACAATATGCTATATATTATGACAATATGTGATTTGACGTATTAAATTAACAATTGCAGTTCCTTGACATCGCTGTCTGAAGATGAAGCTGTTCCTCGGACTACTCCTACTGGGCATCCTGGCCATCACCCGTGAGTACGAAGCGTCACCGTGTTAATTGAGGCTTTATATTTAATATATTTATATTTAGGCTTAATTTAGTAACAGCTCATTCGTTAGCAAAACATTTTGTAGACGTTCCCCTAAATATGTCGGTTGTGCTATTGCAGTCGCTGAGAGTGATGCGGACCCAGAAGCCCCCGCTAGTGGAGACGTTCCTTCCGCACTACCTGCCGTGTGTAAGTAACTTCTGGCCAGACATTTTAACCTGTAACATAGCAACTTGTTCTACTTAATGACGATACATACATCGTCTTTTGCGTGGTCAAATTACAACCTACATGGGGTTTTTTTTATCGTCAACGCGTTGTTTCGAAATCTGAAATAAACTCTTAGCAACGCATGTTCATTTAACATTCTCACATACTAACTTGAACGCTAGTGCTATCTATAGTGCTAAGAAAAGTTTACTTCCCCCAACTAGAGGCACACCGAATGGGCGGAAATACATCATTTATCTGTAGCTTCGACTCATTCGGGAAGATGATCAGATTTCTTAATCTTTGTTAGATCCACAATGTGTCGAGGCTCTACTCCTTTCATCAATTTTTTCATTCATTCATCATATAAACAGTGTCGGTTGGTACATCATGAGTCGGTTGGTACACCATGACCAACGAAATGTTTACGATGCATTGCTTTATTATTGTCTCTGTTGCGCAGGTGGGGCAATCGATCGCATTGCGGCCACGGCCAAGGCCACCAAGGCACAGGCCGGTCAGCTGGATGATCTGGCACAAAGATGTAAGTGAAAAGTAGTCAGTCAGTTGCCGCATGTCGTATGAGGTCGCTTCTCTGTTGTTGTGGGTAGCGCATGAAACAACGGATCAAAAAATCTTGGGTTAAACCATGGGCCCGGGGTACCTAATCTGTGGCATCTGTGGCATGTGGCATCGTCCCGTGGAGTTGTATTCGCCAAATTTAGACGCCTTGTGTACGAACACGACATCAACACCGATTAAGTCTACACGTAAACCCGATTGCATCCACACCAAAGTTGACAAGTAAACGTTAGGCGGAATCGAAAGACATATGTGTCAGAATAAGTATGGCGTTTAACCATATGTGATGTTTCTTTTCATAACAGGCAGGTGGCTTTGTATAGGCTGGTGAAATGCCATCACGCCTAGGCCACAACCGATGTCAATGGAGGGCTGCGTTGTTGGCACGGACATTATGTGGGTTGACTGTGCGGCTTGAGGACCACATTCGCCTAGGCTGTCCGCTCGGCTGTCCGCTCGAACCGTCTTCAACTTCTTAAGAAATAAACCGCGCAAACCAAGCTGAATATCTTCATCGTTAGTAGAGTTCATGTCTTATAGTGTACGACTGGATCGAGCAAGATATAATGCAAGATATAAGAAAATGGAACAATATTGTTGTTCGATGGGATTGACCGAAGGTTCTAGCTGAACACAGTTCGATTTGGAGCCTTTGTTTTGTTGTTGGAACCCCGAGTCGATGTCCACCGGTAGAAGCTGTGCGTGTGGTAATTATTATCAAACCTGTACTAGCCATCATCAGCAATACAATCTCGCTTATGACGAAGAAGAATAATGTTGCACCTCCTATCGCACTACGCGCTGACCACATGTGCATGTCCCCGTGTATGTTTTGTCTGTCTTCCAACACGCTGAGCTATAGTTGTTTATTTAAACGTATCCGTTAAAAGATACACAGAGTGAAACATAACTTGCATCAAGTTAGTTCTTCTGATTGCGCTACTGGGGCCTACCTAATCCAAATACAAAGTGGAGAAGAGAGAGTCATATCATATGGCAGTTATGCATAGACCCCAGCCCAAAATAAATACTGTACTACTCGCAAAAAATTACTTGAACATGAAAATTGTGCGCGTCATATATGTAGAAGGCTAGGAACAGAACGGTACACGTACAATTTACAGACATAAATCACTCTACGGTTTATCCTAGAAACATTTCTTGTAGTTCAGGGCGCAGGCTATGCATGGGCGCGTGCGCTGGACTATAGGTCCTGGTGCAGGCTATGGCTCCGAGCTATGGCTCCAAGCGCGGACTATGGATCAGAGCTATGGCTCTTCTGGGCGCAGACAATGGACTCGTATGCTGGACTAGCGTTCCATGTTCCGGGCCATGGCTCCAGGAGCGGGCTACGACGGTCTTCGTTGGACTATGGTTCCGGGCGGAGGCTGTCGCTCCGGTCGCTGGCCTATGGCTCCGGGCGTAGACTATGGCTACGTGGCATGGCTCTGAGCGTGGGCTATGGCTCCGGGCACAGGCTATAGCTCCGTGCACTGGACTATGGCTCCTTGCTGTGATCTATGTCTCCGTGTATCCTACTATGGCTCCCTGCATTAGACTATGGCTTTTTGAGCTGGACTATGGCTGCGGTTGTCCTGCTATAGTTCCGGTCGCTGGCTATCCCTATAAATATAGTCCATAAATATAAAAAAATCGCGGCTTACTGCACATTGTGCCTATATTAAGTGTCACAATTATTGAATAACCAGTTCAATATGGATATGGTATCCTTTGAGGGCCAATGAAGCACTCTCTCAGTCCATAACCCCTCCGCCGCTCTCCCTCCAAGCACACCAATTCCTTCCCTCTCTGAAAAATATTTTTTTGCACGTGAGCCTCGAGTGTCATCGATCGCACACAAGAAGAACCCATATGTAACTAGCAAATGCATTTTCTAAGGATTTTATTATGCCGTGTTGATTAATTTTGGTGCGCTGGTTGGTATCTGTGTTGATTTCAATAACATGTTACATAAATGCATATAACAATCTTAAAAGCTGTCACATCGAGATGTTTATGAGTGGGAATATAATATAGGCGCAACATATAATGAGGAATACATTCATATATCAGGGGACTGTTGGGGAAGGGCTCGTCTAAACTGGGAGTACCTGTTACAGTTTTCCGCATGTGTCGTTTCCCTTATTATATCGGGGGTCTATTGGGTTGGGCTCGACAGACCGGGGAATGCTTGTTGTAATTTTTCACGTAGGTTTTTTTTTTTTTTTTATTGACCACTAGGCATTAATGTACATTTAAAGGCGAAAAGGAATCAAAGGTTAATATATAAAGGTACATAAACATATGTATTATTTGCTGCCGCTTAACTGAGTATTATCTAAACAAATGGATTATTGGCTGCTATTTATCTGTAGGGTTTTTTCCCTGGTTTTCCAGAAGACAATTATGATTAATCTGCCCGAGGGCGCCTTTTAGGCTTGGAACCAAATTTCTCCATTTACATGAATATATGAAGCGTTTCACAATGAGAAGTATATGGTTAATCAATTTCACGAATTTTAGAGTTTTTAATCACACCAAGCATTACAATTTGGCAGTCTAACGTGATCTGGTTACTCTCTCTATTTTCTGCATCCAAAGCTGAATGTAACGCCATGTGTCCATGTCTCGCCAAAAGGCTTGTACTCTAAAACATGTGCTCTAAAGATTCAACTTCGCCTTTGCAAAAGCTACACTGTTCGGTTTCAGATATTTTACACAGGAGTAAATACTTATTTGTTGGAAGGCAGCGATGTAATAACCTGTATTGGAAGCTTCTTGTACGTTCTTGTTAAGGTGTTGGGACCACTTAACTTCATTGCACTTGTTAAACTTTAGACCACGTATCAATATATTATGACTCGCATTTACAACTCGTTCATTTCGCATAGCAAATTGGACAATATGTTTTTCCTTTTCTTCTAATATATCCATTTCCTCACCAAGTTGTAGTTTCCACTCTCGGGGATACAATGTATTAGGCTGTAGTAATATGCGAAGCTAATTTGCATTCCACATCGTACTATAAACTCTCCCCTACTATAGATTGTACCTTTTTCATTTATTAAGTCGTTTAAATTTATAAGACCTTTATCAATGAACTCATGCTTCCGCTTGGTTAAATTACCGTTGCACAAGAAGTAGGTGTTCCATATGGGCATGCATCTCACCTCTTCATGGGGCTGTACATGTCGTAACGTTACCCAAGCTCTGAATACATCTGACCAAAAGTGGTTTGATACGTTATAAAATGTTTGTAGTGACCTTAAATCTAATTCCCAACATAAAACATTTTCCATACAAATAAATGTACCAAATAAATCTTGCCATGCACCTTCGCTAAAATTTAACTTGCGGATCCGAGATATCTTTATGGCATGCGCAAAAGTTTCCACGTGAGTAAGGGCGACACCGCCATATTTACCGATTTGTGCCGGGCGGTTAATACTTTTCCTAGCCTGTGTTTTCCATATAAAACTGCGAATCACTTGGTTAAGCTTACAGAGGGTATTTTTGTCTGGTGATGGTAAGACAGACCGAACATGGACAAGTTTCGGTAATGACAGTGTCTTCAGAACTGTAACCTTGCCTGTCATCGATAAATGCCGTTTCTTACCCAATGCTAGAACGGTCTCAATCTCCACGATTTTCCTGTCGTAGTTCAGACTTGGCATTTTCGAGAGGTTCGCGTCGAATTGTGTACCAAGCAACGTGAATTGCCTGGCCCAATTTAATTAGAAGGTTAGGGCAAATAACTTCCTTCGAATTACTTTTTCGTCCAAGCCACACGCCGATCGTTTTATCGACATTGATGTTTAATCCCGAACATTTTCCAAATTTATTGAGTAATTCCATTGTATTTCTTAGTGACTCGGTGCTCCCGTCTAATAATATAAATGCCTCGTCTGCATATTGGCCCAGCTTGTGTTCTTTGTTTCTGAGACCTACGCCACGTATACCTTTGTGCTTTTGTAATGCCACTGCAAGTGGTTCAATAGCTAGGATGCATAAGCGGGTCCCCTGCCTACACTCTCTACCTAAAGAGAAGAATTGAGAAAAGTGACCGTTATTTAACCCACAGCTAGAATAATCTCTGTATAACATATCACATCATTTTACAAAGGATTGCCTAAAACCATATGTCCTTAACACATTCAAGATATATCGTCAACTTACAGTATCAAATCGCTTCTCGAAATCGAGTAATAATAACAATCCGTCCAAATCACATTCTATTAAGTAATGCATTGCATCATATAAGAACCTGGTGTTTTCGCCTATAATTTTACCCCGAAGGAATCCTTTTCGTTGTGACCCAATTATTACCTGCAAGACAGCTCTTAATCGATACGACATAACTCGCGATATAATCTTATAGTCTACATTGAGTAGCGTGATGGGCCTCCAGTTTTTCAAATGAATCCTCGGCTTATCCCCTTTGGTAGGCAAATTATCACACCTTGTTTTTGAGTAACTGTCTGTCTTATACGCATAATTCAAACTGTTCACTAAATACTGTCCAATAGCTCTCCAAAATACTTTATAGAATTCGGCGGTGAATCCATCGCTTCCTGGGGTTTTATCGTTTTTCATGTTCTTAAGTACCTTCTTTCTTAAGTACGCTTCGCATTCTATCCTGACAGGGAAAAGGTATGGAGGAACAAGCAACGCCTTCGTGGGACCAACATCTTTGTCGAGGAGGATTTCCCGAGGGAACTGCAGGAGCGACGCAGGACGCTAATCCCGGTCATGAGAGCGGCACGACGAGACGGCAAGCGCGCCATAGTGCAAGGGGACAGACTTTTGGTAGATGGCAAAGCATACACGGTGGATAAGTTGGGGTCTCTCCCCGAGAGTTGGCTGCAGTGTGACAGATAACCAGGTCTATATGCTAACCCAGGTATGTTGGTTATAATAATCTTTTTGCAAACATGTTTTTGATACGACCCCTAAACCAAGCGACCGTGACACTGAGCTGGGTACAGGTGTGGGTCAGTAGTGCCAAGCGGCCATGAGTCAATTTAGAAGTTCATTGTTGTTGTTCTATGGGCGGCCGTGTGTGTTTGGCCTGATTTGGGTATTGGTGAGGCCGATTTCGGTTGGTGTGTTGCTCTCTCGCGTAATTCTAGTAAAAGGTGCTGAAAACATAGATCACATTTATACTTTTATAACCGTCATAGCTGTGGGAACTGAGATGAACTTTTACGGGGTGGAATGTATGCGCTAATTTTCGATTTATTTCGTGTCGCACTCAGCGTGTATTGGTGTATTTATGGGGCAGTGCCTGAGCGGCAAGGAGTCCATCTGTATTTTTCTATGAGCGACTGTTTGTGTTTTCTTAGCTTTATGCAATGTTGGGGCCGTTATATTGTGTTTTTTTGTTGAGTGCCGCTGTTTCGCGCTCATTGATACAAATCTTAGTTGTATAGGCTGATATCATATATACATAGTGTTTTTCAATTTGCTGTTGGTCAAGTGCGATGTAATGTTACTCGAGAGAGAGTTGTTGTTGTGCAGCCACGGGCCGAGGTCCGTTAGTTGCTCATGTTATTACTGCTCACAGAGAGCATTGGTGCAATGTTTATGCACGTGACAATGAAACGCGAGTCAATAACAGAGAACAACTGGGCATATTGTAAATAGAAGATAGGCAACCCATGTGCACCGCTGGGACCCTCGTTCTACCGCTGGGGGCCCTCGGGTGATTTTTTCTTTTTTTCTTCTTTTTTTCTCCTTTATTTTTTGTTATCGCTATTTGGTGGTACTTGGTTTAAATTTATATAATCTAAATCCCGTAATACTAATAATAATAAGACATCTATGATGATCCCGTAATACTAATAATAATAAGACATCTATGATGAGAGTTACAGTAATAATTGACTTTTACATTAGAATAACGTGAACATGAGTCACCTGTCTATTTTTAGCATGAACGTTAGGGGACTTGCAATGCCGCAAAAAAAAGTTGATGTTCTTAACTGGCTTGTAGGGAAAAATGCCTGCGTGTATTGTCTGCAAGATATCCATTTGGATGAATTGAAACAAAGTGCTTTAAAAGAAGAATTCGACGGAACGTGCTATTTTAACTCCAATTCGTCACATGCTAGGGGGGTTGCTATCCTGTTAAGGAATACGTTTGAATACACTGTGCATGGCACGGATACTGATGAAGCTGGAAATCTGTTATTATTAGACGTCACGCTCTGCAGTAAAAGATTGACATTGGTTACTATTTATGGTCCGAATAAAGATTGTCCTGCGTTTTATGAGGAACTGTTAGAGAAAATAGACAAGCTTGAGAATACGAGCATTATCATATGTGGCGATTGGAACTTGGTGCTGGACTATAAATGTGATACGCGGGGTTATGTCAGAGAAAATAACGTTAAAGCGAAGAGAACTGTATTGAATTTAATAGAAAGGTTAGAATTGTTAGATTGCTGGCGTGTGAATCACCCGAACATGAGACGCTTCACTTGGACCAACTCGCAGCGCAAATCACAACGCGCTAGATTAGATTTTTATTTAGTAACTGCGGATATTCATGCAATGATGAAAGGCGCCGACATAAAGCCAGGATATAGAACAGATCACTCTTTGGTTACAATTGATTTAGATTTTTATTTAGCGGAGAGGGGTAAAGGCTTCTGGAAATTTAATACATCTTTATTGCGAGACGTTGACTATGTAAAGCTGGTGAAGGCATGTATCGCGAAAACTGTTGATATGTATAGTAGCTCCGGTGACTGTTCAAAACGGGAAATTGTTAACCTTACTATTAATGACCAAATGTTTTTCGAAATGTTAAAAATGGAGATACGAGGTAGTACAATCAGCTATTCCAGTTATAAGAAGAAGATTGAATTAAAAGAAGAAAAGTCGCTGGAGCTGAGAATTCAGCAGCTTGAAGAATCTAGTACCGGTGACTATAGTGAGTTGGAAATTCTAAAAGCGAAGCTAGAGAAATTGAGACTGCCAAAAATCAAGGGAATCATTTTGAGGGCAAGGTCACAGTTTTATGAAGAAGGAGAAAAGCCGAGCAAATATTTTTGTAATCTTGAAAAGCGTAACTATGTTAACAAGCTTATAAATAAACTAGTTGTTGGCAAAGAATTGATATTGGATCAGAAGAGAATAATTCAAGAACAAAAGGGTTATTACGAGAAGTTATATGCGAACTGTGACTATGCCCAGGCATCGGAACAAATGCCGGGTTTTTTTAACGATAAAAATATTAAATGTCTCGATGATACATTAAAGGAGTTATGTGATGTCGATATCGAAAGCAGAGAAATACTTCAAGTAGTTAAAAACATGAAAAATAACAAGTCGCCAGGAAGTGATGGGTTCCCTATTGATTTTTATACATTTTTCTGGACCGATATAGGTGTCTATTTGGTTAGAAGTCTTCGATATGCATATGTAACAGGTTCTCTGTCGATTACTCAACGACAAGGGATTATAACTTGTTTGCCCAAGGGCGATAAGCCGCGAGAATATTTAAAGAATTGGCGCCCTATCTCTCTTCTTAACGCTGATTATAAAATATTATCAGGTATTTTCGCTCACAGATTAAAAAATGTGCTCCCGGAAATAATCAGTTCGGATCAGAAAGGTTTTATTCAAAATAGATTTATAGGAGAAAACACTAGATTGATCTATGATATCATGCACTATTTAATTCAGAATAGAAAATCTGGTATGCTTCTGCTTATAGATTTTGAAAAAGCGTTCGATACGTTAAGTTGGAGTTATATACGTCAAGTATTACGGTCATATGGCTTCGGAGAATCTTTTATGAGGTGGTTCAATATTTTATATGGATGTCCTGAGAGTTGTGTCATTAATAATGGGAATTTTTCACAGTTTTTTGCTCTCGGAAGAGGCTGTAGACAGGGCGACCCATTATCGCCATATTTATTTATTTTGTCCATTGAGCCTTTGGCAATGGCTATTAAGCAAGATAATAATATTAAGGGCATAATTGTTGGAAAGAAAGAATATAAGATTGGACAGTACGCGGATGATACGTTTCTTTTATTAGATGGTAGTGAGTCATCCGTTAGAAATGCTTTACGGAAACTGAAGGCCTTCCATTACTGCTCTGGACTGAAAATTAATGTTGACAAAACTAATGCTATATGGCTTGGGAAGTTTGAACAAGAAAAACAGAACATATGTCCAGATTTGCCATTGACTTGGGTAAAGGAGTTTCGGTTGTTAGGAATAAGTTTTCATGTTGACTTAAAAAAGATGGTAATGATAAATTATGAGTCCAAAATTGCCGAATTTGAAAAGATATTGAATGCATACAGTAAACGAAGGCTTTCGCTCCGTGGTCGGGTCACAGTAGTAAAAACTCTTGCCTTGCCGAAATTGATACATGTGATGTCTGCTCTACCTATGCCGGAAAAGCGTTATCTAGACAAAATTGACGGTGCCATTCGAAATTTTGTTTGGAACAAGAAAAAACCTAAGCTCTCTTTAAATAGAATGGCCCAGTCAATAGAAGAGGGGGGCGTTAACCTTACGCATACAAAATCCATGTTGCAAGCTTTGAAATTGACTTGGATTCAAAAACTTATCCGGCAAGATGGAGCATGGCAAGATTTGTTCTGTGATACTATTTGTGGTGAAAAAGTACATTTTTGGGAATTAGATTTGCATTCATTAAGAAATTTTATTAAGGTAGAAAACCCATTTTGGGCTGATGTTTTTAATTCCTGGTACTGCTACCGGCAAGTGAGCAAGGATATTGAGATTACCCGTAATGTGTTGGAGTATCCTTTGTGGAATACTTATTTTATGACTAATGAAAATGTTACATGTAGAAAGACCGAATTTATCAAGAAAGGTATAGTTTTTGCTAATGATGTTATTAACGAACAAGGGGAGTTCATGGGCTGGAATGATTTTTGCATAAAGTTTGATATCCGCATAAATTTTGCGGATTTCTACGGGCTGATCCATTCTATTCCCAGAGAATGGAAATATGAAATGTTAAGAGGAGGTATAAAGCTAAAATCAGTTGTTTGTAAATTTACGAATCATATAAAGCAGATGAAGCGTGTGTGCAACGAAACTTATAAAACATTAGTTAAATCACTGACATACGGGCGGAATAATGAGCGTAAATGGTCAGATATTTTAGGTGTACAAATAGAAAGGGATACATGGAAAACATTATATAAATTACCGGTGAACGCCACTACGGATGAGAGAACGAGAAGTTTTCAGTTTATGATTTTACACAGAACAACCGTAACGAATAAGTTTTTATACATGAGTAAAATAGTTAACTCTGATATGTGTGGCCTTTGCGGTAACGAGTGTGAGACGATAGAACATCTATTTTATTATTGTCAACCAGTGAAATCATTATGGTCAGAATTTATAGCTTTGTTTAGAAATCTCACTGAAGAAGACATTGGCACATTCATTTCGGCTCAGACTGTGATGTTAGGAGTGACAACCGCGCCGTTTTCTCGCCTGCTTAACCATATAATTATCATTGGAAAAAAATATATCTATCAGTGTAAATGGGCTCAGGTTACCCCTGTTCTCTGTGGCTTGATAAATTGTATTAAATATTATTACGATATAGAAAAATTTGGAATAACAGAACGATACCGTAGCGAGACAATATTTCTAAGAAAATGGAAACCGGTCATCCCTCTTCTAGCATGATCCCTCTCTTGCACAGTTGTATATTCTTAACAATATAACATATATTCTGTCTGCCTGATGTCACAACTTGCTGTACGATTATGGAAATAATTAAAAAAAAAAAAAAAAAAAAAAAAAAAAAAAAAAAGTACCTTCTTAATCTTTTCCTGTGTTATCAGCCTCTCACATGAATCAGTTTGCCCCTGGTGTAACAACTGAACATTATTTTCATTGAGGAACTCATCCGTTTGACCCTGATGATCCATGCCAGTGTATAATGTTTTATCAAAATTCATTTGGGCCTTCAAAATTAGTTGCGGTTCCTCAATAATACAGTTTTCAACCTCCACTTTATTTATCACCTTATTGACGTAGTTCCTTTTTTAAAGCCCGCAAAAAAATCGTGTGGGTTTTTCTCACTCTTCATAATATTGTACACGTGATCTTAAAAACACTGCTTTCGCTTTGGGAAGTCTGAGTTCCTCTAGCCTCCTCTTAGCCTCCGTTAACTCATCAGCAAGCTGTGCTGCTCGATTAACTTCCGCGACTTGTTCCATTACTTCTATACGTTCTTCCAGTTCCCTTTTCACTTCTGCATTCTTCTTTTTCTTATGGCTGCTATAGCTTAGTGTTGCTCCTTTTATGTTAAGCTTTAACATTTCAAAAAGCATTTGTCTATTAGTCCCATATTCACATTCATTGGAGTGGGGCGCTGATTTATCGTACACAAAGAGGGTGTCCTGGATACACTTCTTTACAAGGTCGACATAAGCAATGTCCCGTAGCAATGATGTGTTGAGTCTCCAGAACCCTTTCCCGCGTTCTGGATGATTTAAGTCTACGAGAAGGTATACAAGAGAATGGTCCGTACGGTAACCCCTAAAAATATAAGTTTTCTGTACTAGGGCAAGAAAATCTGATGAGACCAAAAAGAAATCCAGTCTTGCTCTCTGTGATTTCTCCTGCTGATTAGTCCATGTGTACCGTCTCGTTTTTTCATGACTCACCCTCCAAATATCAAATAATTCTAAACTTTCCATCATTCTACAGACCCAGCTTTACAGTTATTTTCTCTGATATATCCAGTTGTATCGAGAGTGTGGTTTAAGACAAGGTTCCAATCTCCGCACATAATGATGCTTGGATTAATAAAATGTTCAACCCTTTTCTGGACTTCGTCATAAAATTCTGGAGAATCCTTATTTGGTCCATATATATTGACTAACATGAACCGGTTATCTTTAATTGTGAGATCTATGATCAATAGGTTACCTTTATCATCTTTATCAATACATACTCCAGGGCTTTTGACATAACAATTGCCACTCCCCGAGATTGAGTTGAAATTGAGTTAACATAGCAGTCCGCTCCCCATTCATCTTTCATTGATTCCTGTAATGTAGGATCTAAATGTACATGTTGTAGGCGTAAGATGGTGAATTTCTTGCTTTTCAGCCAATCTATGACATTCGACCTCTTTAAAATGGATCCAATCCCGCGCACATTCAAGCTACATATGGAAATTAGGTTGGTCATGATTTGTTACTACTATAATCATTGATATTTCCCAAAACAGTGTAACAAACTTCGCTCTGTGGATAAGTACATGTCTAGTGAACGATATTAAACGCATCATAAAATTAATAATGCATGGAAGGTGACGAAAAAAAAATATATAGATTAGGTTAAGATATATATAATTATATGTATATAGACCAAGATAATGTCAGAGTGGCACTCTCTCTGCGCTACACGCTTTTCAGGATGGTGTCTTCGTCCCCGCCTGGTCACTGTTGGTCGGTCCACTAGCGCACGTAGGTTCGTCGCGCGTCCCATGTGCCAGCTGAGCGCCGTTGACGTTGTCTTGGGTGTGTGGTTGACGGGGGGTGGGGGGTGGTACCGCGGCTCCCCAGACGTCTGTTCAGCCTTGGACCGCACGCCTTGCTCGACGCTCGCTCACGCTCACCCGTTGCTGTTGTCGAATCAGCTGCGGTTATTAAGACGGCGATGGGATAGGGGCACGCATGCGGGGTAGTGGGGGGCAGCGGGTGCATGCGGAGCATAGCGGGCATGGGGGTGTCTGCGGGCTTTAGGGGGGGCAGAGGAAAGGCGGATGGGTGAAAGGGGTTGATGCGAGTCCAGTCCAGCTCCTTGGTCCGGGGCCCTGTGTGGGCCAAGGCGATGACAGCGGTCTATCTTAATGTTAATTGCCTTAGCAATGTCCATTTTCTTCTCAAAGATGTCCTGTATCACCTTGCCACAATTCTCTTGGCCCCAGCTGCTCTCGGATAAACCATATACGATTATATTATTCCGCCTGCGGTATGACTTCAAGGCCACTTGTCTCTCCTTTAGTTTATTCATATCCCACTGCACGACACTTATTTGGGTAGCAGGCTTACGCTTTTCGAGCTCTAAGATCTTATCCTTCAACGCCTTGTTCTCTTTTTCCAGCTCATCCATTCTTTTGCTGTGGAAAACCGCTGCTTCTTTGATGGTATCCACCACTGCGCGATGCTCCGCGATGGCCCTTTGAATGGCCGGGAGGTATGACACTCTCCCCCGTATTTCCTCCAAGGCTTGTTTTATTTCCATGTCCAATTCTTTTGACTGTTCAAAGTCAGTTGATTCCCATTCGACGACACTCTCTTCTGCTAATCCCTGGAACCCAGTGAAACACGAGGTTATAGTCCGTTGTTTCTTTTCTTCTGCCTTAGGTGATGTGCCTGCACTATGGTTGCGCTGGCTTTTACTCTTGCCCATCACCCGTCACAGTTGAGACGGTCTCTAACACGGTCGATCGACAATGACCACTGGAATCCCTGTTGTCGCTCAGCAAGTCCAATCCATTAAATTAATACTGTGCCTTTCTTCTCACAACCGTCGTTTTGCAGGTTCCAGTTTGTCAAATGAACTATTTGGTATGAGTTTAAGTAGGAACTGCATACAATTTGACAGTTGTTACGTACTTGTTCTGTTTTCTACAGACTCTGTAATATATAATCAGCACGATTCCAAACACAGTCATATGGGTAACATCCCTTTTGGCTGTGCCGGCCACCCAGCTGGACTCATAACTGGGGAAGAACTTGGTGCAATATGCGCATCTGAGCATAAGCGACTGTCACCGTCATGAGTGGGGCTGAAGTTAGCGGGAGTTGATACGATGACCAAGTTGTAATATTAACCTTTGGCTAACATATATATTGCTTTGTGCAATTTTTATTTGATCTATTGCTAGAGGGTGGTAGGTCGCTGATGCGGAGGGGGGAGGGGAGGGGGTCATGAAGAGGGGGGATGGGGGTGCAGAGGTAGAGTCGGAGAGCAGCGATAATTACATGTGCATGAGCGTGACTAGACATATACAGTGACCGCACATTAGCCTGAATTGGTAACGACAAATAATTCAGCTGGAGGGGATCGTTGGTATTAATTGCTGCATGAACAGCTTTCATCAAAGTTGATTGCTTGCGATCTCCTGCTGTGCCCAGTCACGCATCATTGCCGAAATTAGATTTGGATACCTTGCGACATGTAGGTAAAACAGGAATTAGAGAAGTGATTCTTTAGGGGGCATGTGGGTGAGATTGGATTGTAACTTCACCCAGGATAGAAAAATATTAGGAACATGTTTTGGAAGGTATTAGGGAACAGTCAGTTCTGTTTTTAAAACGACACGTGAAACGGCGAACTAAGCGACTCGTTACATCAGTCACCATTATGGGACTAAACATCCATGTAACGGTAGTCGCAATCTCTGTTAGTCTCTTATATGCGGCTGAGTATCTACGTTTTGCCGGGTCATTGCGCCCGCCATGTTGCTACAGTGTAATTAGTGCAACACACTACATTGGATTGTAGCAAGTTATGTAGCTCGCAGCTTGATAGTCTGATCGGCGTGTCCTCAAGCTACGCCCCGCAGTCTTTATATACGCCACTCGGGGACAGATCGGCGTCCGTCTCATCAGTAATCTGATTTATTATTAGAGCATGGGAAGTGTCTGATCCAGTTTAGTTGTCTCAGTACACACTCAAACGTATAAAGATACCATCATTCCATCATCCCATCATCAAGCACGCTTGATCGCATAAATAAGATAGCTGGAAAAACCGACACGCCATGGCTTGCGCGACAATTTCAAAAACATTTAAACTAATACAAAACTCCCCTGTATCAAGTCGACACAGGCGATAAAGCCACTATCTCTCAAAAGAAGATGACGTCTTTCCTACCTGATAGCAAAAATTGATTATTTTCATCGTAGGTCGTAGTTCAGATAGCGAATGGTTAGCGATAACGCGGGGGGAAAAGTTTAAATACATGGTATTTGTTCGGAATTTTGTGAGAAATAAAGCGTAATGGGCCACTATGGACTTCATCTAAATTTATCAAAGATACACGCGGTAATGACAAGGATAAATATGAAGCATCGTTCATCGATTATTATCGGTCCGAATATGTCCTACTATTGACCGTGGACGAAGTCCATCAATTCCATTCGCATCTATCGCTGAATATTTGGATATGAATAAAACATTGAAACTAATGTATAAGCCTCCACATCAAAGCCTCGTGCAAATCAAGATAACTATAGGCGTAATGATCGGTTCTCGTGATACGTTAGAATGAGGGGATGTTTCAATGTTCGCTTTTCAATCGTCGACTTTGTAATGCGATAATATGAGATGTGTATATATATTCCCATTATATTTGAGATGGCACTAAATAATTTGTACTGCTTAACATAAGACTCCCGGGTGGCTCCAAGGTCAGCTCCAAAAATGTCCTAGCTAGCGTATCCTGTCCAATATTACTTTTAGTTCCAGTTTTCCACGTTTATATACGGGCAAATATTTGATGAAATGAACGACTGTTGACTTGGCTCGCTGAAATAGTGAATAACCCTCTGTACCCGTGTCTATTTCTCTTCTTATGATGCAGTTAGTCTCAGATGACCGCTTAAACAAATGATGGTCCGATATGTGTATACGTTATTACTATTATGTCATTCCAATAAGTCCACGTAACGACCACTTCGCCAATATACAATGTGAACTCCTGAAGCGATAACGGAACTTAATCGTGAAGACAGACATCACAATTCAACACATTTCAAGTGAATCGTCCAGCGAGCGACTCTTATCTTGCTTATTGACTTTTCTTGTGTAAAGTTATACAAAGCCTCATGCACTGACGCGTGCAGGAAAGCGGAGTGACCAATGAGGCAGAGTTCGGACGCACGACTCTACGTCTAATGGAGTCGTTTATTTCTCTAAATCCATATAAAAATATTAGATGGCATGTCCGTTTTTTGCTTCTTGAAAGGTATTTCACAAATCGTGTGTTACATATATAAATGCATTCATTTGAAAATGCACTGCAATAGCTTGATTAAGAGATATCCGGATAGAGATAGATATAATATAATATTACTCAACAAATAACGGAGTACATACGACGTAGTGTGTCATTAATATATTCTTGTGATTAAATATTTTTAGACAGTAGCGTGAAAGAATAATTCGTGTCAGACAAATAATACAAAAGTAAACTCTTGGCAGTCAGAACAGTCTTGGGTGTGCGATAACCGGTCCTTGCATGAGGTGAATGCTCTTATGAAACGGCAAAATGTTCACCTGCGATTTCGACACCGACACTTGTTTCGCGTAGAACAATACTGATATTTAAATGATATGCGATATTTCCTTCAAATTGTCATTCGTATATATGTCATGCGTTGCCAAAAGGCGTTGTAACAAATGAAATAACGAATCATCAATGAGCATGCCTAATTTATGACTCTAAATTAAAATTGCATAAAGCCTCTGACACCTAAGTAATTCTTAGTTGCAAATTATCCTTGATGTGAAAGTTTGTGAAAGAAAACGACAAACAATAATTTGCATGCTATCAACTTCAATTAAGGCTGAATGCAATTAAGACAAACTACTGTTCCATATAAAATGTGTACTTCCAATTACCACATTAAAAGCAAAAAATTACCAATGTGAATAGATAGATAGATAAGCAGAAAATAGAGCCAACTGAGAATCTAAGTACCTAAAAACATATCAATGCATTGGCTGAAGGTATTTAACTGCATCTCGATTTGACTTTCAAACCCATCCAGCACCCCATGTTCTTCCGGACACCATAATGCGTGTACTGCACAGACAATTAGTCGGAGATGCCAGGGGAAATACTTCTAATGTGTTTGTAAATTAAAGACCTAAATAAACACAGGCTGGTAGTTAATGGCTCCAACATGTATACTAAAATGCACATAATACCAATTGGTAGAAAGCAATAGTTTGTGTACTCTTGTGATGTTAGCAGCCAGTTTCTATACCCAGTAATTTACTAAACAGTATCGGATTTGTCTGACGCACTGTTAGCTCTTCCATAATTTGTCCCGATAGTGGGGTGCAAGTTTGCGATGTCCCCCGTTGAAATTGGTGTTGAGCTGTGTCGCACAGTGGATATCTGCCTTTTCCGCGGATCTTCATCAGTTGTTACTATGCCACAAACTCTTGGTATATAGTATCAGCTGTACACAAATGTTCAATTGAACCACGATATCGAATCGATTCAAATGTTATACTTTAACTGATATCATTATAAGCTTTCATTTGGTATCTGAAAGGTGTATTTGGTTTTTTTACTTAATTGTCCCTCCATATTTGCTATTAATAATTTTATTAAAAGTCATTGCATTTCTTATTCGGGATTTTATTTGAATTGAAAATAATGACGTTTACTTTTGACTCAGAACGTCGGTTTTTTTCAGCATTCAATATGGTGTGTGATATATAGCCTCAACTATATGTATCCTTCACAACAATTTTATTTCATTGCACGCCATCCTCATTTTCCCTTTTAACGTGTCAAATAAGGCACATAATTCTTAAATTCCTTTACATGAATTAGCTTTTAGGCGTATTATTTATTTTCTTCATATTCAAATCATGCAATGGAGTTGTTCCGTCAATGTCAATACGCATTGAAATTTTCAGACCAATTATCGATTAATGATGCCTGCTCTTTGTCTCGGTCAAGAATGAGTGTATCTTTAGTGGAATGTGGGGTCATCATGGGCCGTTACGTTTCAAAACCTTCGGGGCGAGGAAATCTTTGGGAGGTTGGGACGACGGAATGGTACAACTCATCCGTGTTTGAATGACATGACGAACGATCGACGTAATTTATTTTCGCTATCAGATAGGAACATTGTCATGTTCAAATAAGGGATCGTGACTTTTTATCTCCGTTAATAATGTGATGAAGAGGCGAATCGCGCTTGTTTTTCACCAAGATTTTCGGCGTGTTCATTTGGCTCCAATTCCTGCCATCTTGTCCAGCGCGCGTTCAAACACATGAGATTTACATTACGGTAGCTGGGATGTTTCCATACCACTGTGTACTCAGTCACGGGTAACTGGATTCCAGCCCGCTCAATGCATCTCAATAAATCAGATAGCTGATGAGAGTGACGACGAACCGTCCCCGGGTCGCTTATATAAATATGGAGGGATGTAAGTTTAGGACAAGCTGAGAAGAAAGGTTGAAGCAACGAGCTACGCAACGTGTTAACAACCAAGGTAGAGTGTTGCACAAATGATGCTGTGGCGACAGGACGCTGGTGTTATTACTCGGCATGCTCCGCACGTAAAACCGTCCAGTACCCGTCCTGGTGGACCATTCATTCTAGCTCGAAACGTATGAGCCGCCATACACTGACAATATGCTATATATTATGACAATATGTGATTTGATGTATTACATTAACAATTGCAGTTCCTTGACATCGCTGTCTGAAGATGAAGCTGTTCCTCGGACTATTCCTACTGGGCATCCTGGCCATCACTCGTGAGTACGAAGCGTCACCGTGTTAATTGAGGCTTTATATTTAATATATTTATATTTAGGCTTAATTTAGTAAGAGCTCATTCGTTAGCAACACATTTTGTAGACGTTCCCCTAAATATGTCGGTTGTCTGTTGCAGTCGCTGAGAGTGATGCGGACCCAGAAGCACCCGCTGGTGGAGACGTTCCTTCCACACTACCTGCCGTGTGTAAGTAACTTCTGTCCAGACATTTTAACCTGTAACATAGCAACTTGTTCTACTTAATGACGATACATACATCGTCTTTTGCGTGGTCAAATTACAACCTACATGGGTTTTTCTATTGTCAACGCGTCGTTTCAAAATCTGTAATAAACTCTTAGCAACGCATGTTCATTTAACACTCTCACATACTAACTTTAACGCTAGTGCTAGCTATAGTGCTAAGAAAAGTTTACTTCCCCCAACTATAGGCACACCGAAATATGCGGAAATACCTCTTTCATCTGTAGCTTCGACTTATCCGGGAAGATGATCAGATTTCTTCATCTTTGTTAGATCCACAATGTGTCGAGGCCTACTACTTTCATCCATTTATTCATTCATTCATCGTTGGCACACCATGACCAACGGAATGTTTTCGATGCATTGCTTTATTATTGTCTCTGTTACGCAGGTGGGGCAATCGATCGCATTGCGGCCACGGCCAAGGCCACCAAGGCACAGGCCGGTCAGCTGGATGATCTGGCACAAAGATGTAAGTGAAAAGTAGTCAGTCAGTTGCCGCATATCGTATGAGGTCGCTTCTCTGTTGTTGTGGGTAGCGCATGAAACAACGGATCAAAACATCTTGGGTTAAACCATGGGCACGGGCACCTAATATGTGGCATGTTTCTTTTATTCATCCTTCATCGTCCCGGGGAGTTGTATTCGCCAAGTTTAGATGCCTTGTGTACGAACACGGCATCAACACCGATTAAGTCTACACGTAGACCCGACTGCATCCACACCAAATTTGACAAGTAAAAGTTAGGCGGAATCGAAAGACATATGTGTCAGAATAAGTATGGCGTTTAACCATATGTGATGTTTCTTTTCATAACAGGCAGGTGGCTTTGTATAAAATGGTGAAATGCCATCACGCCTAGGCCACAACCGATGTCAATGGAGGGCTGCGTTGTTGGCACGGACATCATGTGGGTTGACTGTGCGGCTTGAGGACCACATTCGCCTCGGCTGTCCGCTCGGCTGTCCGCTCGAACCGTCTTCAACTCCTTAAGAAATAAACCGCGCAAACCAAGCTGAATATCTTCATCGTTAGTAGAGTTCATGTCTTATGGTGTACGACTGGATCGAGCAAGATATAATGCAAGATATAAGAAAAAGGAACAATATTGTTGTTTGATGGGATTGACCGAAGGTTCTAGCTGAACACAGTTCGATTTGGAGCCTTTGTTTTGTTGTTGGAACCCCGAGTCGATGTCCACCGGTAGAAGCTGTTTGTGTGTTAATTATTATCAACCCTGTCCTAGTCTTCGTCAGCAATACAATCTCGCTCCTGCCGAAGAAGAATAAGGTTTCGCTTCCTATCGCACTACACGCTGACCACATATGCATGTCCCTGTGTATGTGTTGTCTGTCTCCCAACACGCGGAGGTATAGTTGGTTATATAAACGTATCCGTTGAAAGATACGCAGATTGAAACATAACTTGCATAAAGTTCGTTCTTCTGATTCCGCTACTGGGGTCTACCTAATCCAAATACAAAATGGAGAAAAGAGAGTCATTACTTGAATATGAAAATTGTGGGCGTCTTATATATAGAACGCTAGGAACAGCAGGGCGCAGGTGCAATTTACAGAATTAAATCACGGTTTTGTCTAGGAACACTTCTTGTAGTTCAGGCCCCGGGCTATTGGCGCGTGGGCTGGACTATAGCTCCTGGCGCAGGTTATGGCTCCGGACTATGGCTCTAAGCGCGGGCTATGCCTGCATGAGAGGGACTACGGTTCCTGGATATGGCTCCGGGCGTAGACTATGGCTACGGTCTGTGGCTCTGAGCGTGGGCTATGGCTCCAGGCGCAGGCTATGGCTCCGTGCACTGGACTATGGCTCCTTTCATTTAACTATGGCGCGTGCATCCTACTATGGCTGCCTACATTGGACTATGGCTTCTTGCGCTGGATTATGGCTCCGGCTCTATAAATATAGTCCATACTTATAAAAATCACTGCTAACTGTGCATTGTGCCTATATTAAGTGTCACAACTATTGAATCCATATAGATATGGTATCCTTTGAGGGACAACGAAGCATTCCCTCCGTCC
Source organism: Arenicola marina (assembly GCA_964019135.1). Classification (NCBI taxonomy): domain Eukaryota; kingdom Metazoa; phylum Annelida; class Polychaeta; family Arenicolidae; genus Arenicola; species Arenicola marina. Next base: position 15,983,584 of record OZ025250.1, read on the forward strand.
ATAACCCCCAGCCCCTCCCCTCGCCCTACAAGCACATCAACCCCTCCCCTCCATGAACCATATTTTGCACGTAAGCCACGTGTGTCATCAGGCGGACGACGTGCTAAACCTTTTAAAAGAAAAAGCCATATGTATCTAGCAAATGTATTTTTGAAAGGATTTGATTATGCCGTGTTGATTAATGTTGGTGCAGTGGTTAGTCTATTAAGGCAAAATTGAAAGGCAAAGTCTAATCGTGGGGCGTTTGCGTATTGTCCCAGCGCGGATTAGGCTTGTTGGCTTGGCACAAATTCCCGCCATCTTATGAGCTTATTTCGTCAAGCGCGTACATATCGAATGATTTTAACTGAAATAAATATAGTCAACTGCATATGAGATTTAGTCAAAGATTGAAGTCAACAGGTGCATGTTACTGTCTTTATTAATCGCAAAAGCTAGGTTTTAAATATCAACATCGATGCCAACATACATAGTTTTATAATCTGACAACTTATTCACTTTAGTTCAACCGTGTTTTCACGTTGAATTCATGGCTTTGAAACAATCTACTCCATAATACTACTTGATGTTCTCAGGGTTTTAAGATATATTGATCATTTCAACAATGACTGCTCTCATGGCTTTATTCATATCTACTTGAACCTTTAAATGTTTTTGCAATTGTTTTATCTAGAAGCTCACATGTATTGATACTTTCAGGATAATATGGATAGGTGCTACCTAAAAAATGCACTGATATGTCGAGGGGATACATCTAGATTAATATTCACAATTAATCTCAATTCGGTTCCTTAGAAACTCCCATTGTGACGTCATGTTTATAACATTTTGACGTCACAACCACTCACTATGACAGCAGCCGATGGGCGATCACCAAGAGCGCTCTGCTTGGCAACATACATTTAGCGCGTCGCTTATAAATTAACTTTAATTTGAAGCCTACATCCAGCTTGTGTTCGCTATTAGTACTGATTCTTGAATTATGTAGATTGAACTTAACAACCATGGCACGATATAGCCTGACAGGCTAAAAGTGCCGTTAAAAACAATCACATCAAATCAGCCAAATACATATATCTGGTAACGTTCGGCTGGTAGCAGACGCTCTGTCGCGAACATACTAAAAAACGTCAAGCAAAGACCTAGTTGCCAAATACGAACATGCTCTGCAGAATACTCGCTCTATGTTTGCATTGGCCATGTGCACGCCATGGCGACAATATCATTTATTTCTATTGTCTTTTATTTAGTTTATTTACGACAGTGTGTCAGCTGCCTGTGGAGCGTATTTTCGTTATAAAAAAGGTTTGGTACCATCAAAATAGTGTCATGTTGCTTACTCATGTCAGTGCTTTTCAGAGCGACCACAGCAAATTTGCGGAAATTGTGGGCAGAAATGTCACTCTACAGCATTTAGGAATTTGACGTTATCATATGTTTACATTAAGTGAATATTTTTGCCGACGTATGCAGCCAAAAAGTTGTCATACTGCGCTGGTGCTTGCTATGCTCAAATGATTTTCACTCCATCAATTGCTTAGACCTATATCCATATGTAGTAATCATGTACACCAGTGATTGCATGCGGAGGAACAGATACGATCTGAACGCCTCCGGTAAAAAATACATGTCAATCTCTTAAAATCTTCCAAAGGAAAAAACCCTGATATTGCCAAAGCAAATTTGCCAAAGCATTCAAATATAAAAGAATGCTTACTTGTCAGCAACCTGGCTACAGCAGGTGATATCTCATGGAAAAGCGTGGATTTCTTGTGTACAACATCATCAAAATGTGTGCCTTTAAGTGATGTTATACCTATAGCATATAATATAGACAATAGATGAGGCGATTCTAGTTGAACTCCCACTCGGAGCCAAATCAGCCCCAGCTGCTGCAATATTTACTGCAAAGCCGGAAGCCAGTTATATTGTTCAGATTTTTATGAATACTTGCATGATCATGAAAGGTACATCATCAGAAGCATCATGATTCCCAACTCGTAAAGGAAGAAACAAGAAGCCACAGCAAGGAGACCATCAGAAGGTGCTGAGCATTTTAGGGAATGATCCAGCAGAAGGAAACTGAGGCTGTATTATATATGATCATAATTTTGTGACTAATTTATATTTGTGTAAGCTGAAAGTTGCTGGATATTGTGCGAGTAATAGAATTAAGTACATTGCCGAATCATGATAAAGCCTTGCGGCCACATGAAATTTGCAGTTTGGGACTTCTATTTATATTTATATTACACTAGAACACATCTCTAGTATTGACTCCTATATAGTGTCTATATAGTGTATAGTGTTGGAACATTTCTCATGGATTTGTATTTAGTGTTGCATTTTTCTCTGGTTAGTTACATTTATTGCATCGAGAAGAATGGTTAAGCAACATCGGTTTGATATTATTTGTAGGTATGCATAAAAGAAACATGCCAATATTTGCTTGATTAAATTAAAACTCTCTTCAGGATCCATGGTATTTACGTCTGACAGATTCACCGTTCTATTGACCAAACACAACTTTCCTCCTTGCCCCAGCGTTAGTAATAGATACTTTTGTTATATTTTCTTTCTTGGATGAACAGGTACTTTCAGTTAGTGCCCTGAACATACTGCACTTGAATGAGTAAGATAGAACTTTGGTGCGGGTCAATGTACATTTTTTAGCAAATACATGTTGCAAATTTGGTCTATTTGGCCATGAGATGGCCGCTTTCAACTACTTGACAGCCCTGTTTGAAGACGATTGTGCTTGTCGGATTACCCCTACTCCTAATCCTGGCCATCGATTGAGCGTTCAAAGTGTCACCGTTTTAATGGACGTTGTTTCATACGCGCATTAATATAAAAGTTATTTCTTAAATACCACGTCAATAAAAAAATGAGTGCAGAGGACAGTCATCGGTTACATTCGATTGAAGGGCTGCAACTCATGGTGTCGCCCTCAGTTTGATGTCAGCGGTAATAAGTTGTTCTCGGAGGAAGTACTATCACCAAATTTGCCCACTTCCTACATCATTAATTACTGAAATATTAACGTGCACGGCATTATTTAGTGGCGGCGACACTCAGACAATCCCGCCCCACCCAGCCGCTGTTGAATCTGCGGTAAACGGCACGTCTCACGACCCTTTTATCGCTGCAATATGATTCGCTATGTCACAAAGACTATTTGGCACATTCACGGAATGGCAGACATGGGGTAATCATAATCAGTAATCGTAATCGATTGTAATCGATTACATTCTTCAAGTAATCCTAATCGTAATCGATAACATTGGTTTTAAAAGCAACGTAATCGTAATCGATTACTTTGATAAAGTAATCGTAATCATGATTACTTTTGATGATTACTTTGATGACTATGTTCAGTCAGGCTGTCTTAGTCTAGAAACTGAGCGTCACGCTTTCCATGCCGCCAGTATGATCAATGGAAACTGGCCACTGGAGTTCTTCTGTGGAGATGCACCCCCTCCCCTCCCCAACCACCCTACCCTTCTGGTCATTTGTGCCCAACCCCGAGACATAACCAGATATAACAAATTAAGCCGGCTGGGTACCCGAAAGTGGACCACCTTCTAATCCCATATTTATCTTGTTTGCATTGGATAACTAGGAATGGTTCAGTGCTACCTGTATTGTTAGGAGAAAGTGGGGGAGGGGGGGGGGGGGCTGTGTTGAGATGGGGTTGGTTGCTTGTGTTATTGTTCTCTGCATAGATGGATTGGAAGAAGTGTTGTCATAAAACAAACTCGACTGGTTTGAGTAGTTTCGCTGCAATGTAAGGTGCGGATATCCCCTCGTGTCCTAAAGGTTGGTGGCTTCATTTTTTTTACCTGCCACTTAACATAGAGGCCATACGTTCGGTTACTCACCACACTTCCTTCTAAGGAAGATAAGAATAATTGCAGCAAGTTTGTATTAAACTTACTATATAATATATCTAATATAGTTCTATACTATATAATATACTATATAATAAATTATATGTATATGTTATACCAGTGTTTTAATTAGTCGTAGAATAACTGATTACGATCGAGGATCGCTCTTCCAACCAAGTTGCCCAGTCTTCATGTGTGTGACTGCGTTCCTCCAATGTTTAGGTGTTGAAATAGTTACTTGCATGTCTAGTCCAGAGTTCATTTATCAAACACATCCTAAAAAGTAATCATGATTGTAATCATGATTACTTTCAATATAATCGTAATCGTAATCGATTACCTTCATATTTCATGTAATCGTAATCGTAATCATGAAATATCCAAGTAATCATAATCGTAATCAATTACATTTACAATGTAATCGCCCCATGTCTGCGGAATGGCGCAATGTGAAATACGCATTGGATAAATCGCTATTAATCGAGTTGATATAAAGCCAGGTGGTGTCATTTCATGGCTTCATGTATATTTTTTATTAAATATATGTAATTTTGTAGTGTTGGTGCGGCAATGGGTAGGCCTAACTGTTAGTGCCACCAAGGCGTTAGATATTCCGAGAACGTCATTCATAGGCAGTCAGCTGTTTGGTTTCCGTAACTTGCTGATAATTTTGCTGATTGACCCAACAGATGCACCCTTGACTTACTGGCGATTATACTGTCGGTACCTCCGTCGACATCTAGCTACCTCTCGACCCGGCCCACTGTTGACCTCACAACGAAAGAATAGGTAATCCCGTAAATTTCACTACGACATGGTCACCAATGTGCCGCACTGTTAAATACTGTCATATATAACCTTCTGCGTTGAACGTGTGTGTGTCGATTTTTCCAAATTTCGATTTCAATTTTTCACGACGTTCCGTGTCTTTATATTTTCTAAAATGCTATTATCGGTGCCGATGCCGTTTTTTTCAGATCCCCAATGTTAATCTTTGGATCAACGTCGAATGTCGACTTTTTTAATATGCCTATGACGACAACGGTTCACTGAAAACTGGCGACCCGTGCGGGGGGGGGGGGGGGGAGGGGGTCCATGCTTCAGATGGTCTAAAATTTTGAATAGAATAATGGAATTCCACAAAAAGGAAGACTCTCCCTCAATGGATCCGCTCTTGTCGCTGTGAGATGGAATGGAGTCGTCCCATGGATCCGAATCCAGAACACTATTGCACGTAAAATCAGCAATTGATACCATTCAGCAATAAATACCTTAAATGTCTTATTCAACACGCCAGTTAGAATTAAAAACAGTTATACCTGGCGTGTTGGTACGCTTGTCCAGGTCAAGAGCTGTAAGTTCTCGTTCGACCAAAAATGCAATGCACTCGCCTCGCCCCTTTCCGCTCACCTGTTTAATATTAGGCATACCGTATATCTGCTTGTGTCACAATGTTACAATTATTCTTTTGTAGTTCGATATTTGGTGGATTACGCTAAATCATTTGGCAGATATATGGCATAATGTTGGTCAATATATATGTGAATGCTATGCTGGATGTATGTCTAATCTTGCCACCAATCTGCCAAATGCTGTGAATTAAGAGCTCTTATGCTACGCTCGTTTTCAACATTCACATCAACCACTGACTTGTTAATTCGTATGCATGATTCGTCTAAATCCAAATAGCTGTGCTATTCGTGATAGGAAGCCAGGTAGCCAATACATCACAAGTATAACCAATGGGAATCCTCGTATTTTCACTCAGCGACGCTTTATTTGTTTACGTCACAAACTCCAAATATAAAATGTTTGTAATTATTCACTGCATGGCCGTTGATAATTCATTGAGAAATATCTTGATTTCAAAGCATCTTTAGGACATTAGCATCCAGTATCATTTGGGGAAACACAGCATTAACCATAGACCCATCACTAACCAGAAGCCTATCATCAATCAGAAGCCCACCATTAACAAGAAACTCATCAAGGCGTGGAATGAAGCCATATACTTGAGGTTATGGCTAAGGTTAAGCATACATGGAAGCGGTGGCCTGTGCCACGCGTGAAAATAACGCATCAGTGTTTGATAACTTATGATAACTTATATTGCGAGGGTTGGAAGTCTGAAGCTTCCCCGAGCAGATAACATATATACATCATTACTTAATGTATTCAACAGCAGCCCTGCTAGAATTACCAAGCACTATCCGCTATATGTACATACACATTATATAAGCATATATATATATATATATATTCTATATATGTACATCGTGCATATATGTTCCATGTATATAAAATACAAAACAAATGATAAATATAAATTATACATAAAGGATGTATTTATAAATTATGCATAAAAGGTGTATTGATAAATTATACATACAAAATGAATTTATAAATGAACGAAGAGAAAGTAAACCACGCAGTTGACAGAATCGTGCGGAATGTCGTTTCTATACATTGACATTAATGTTAGTATACAATGTCACCCTTCCACCTAGACTATGCATACATACACAAGCTGCGCAGGGATATTTCCTCTGGGACACCCACATCATCCGGCTCCGACACGGAATCGACTGTCACTCCAAAATGCAAGGTTTGAGTAAAGGTCAAATCAATATGTCGGGGGCGCCGTCCACCATCCCGAAATCGTGTGGAAATAGTTTTTTTTTGACGAAACATATAAAGTATACAGATGCCCCCCCACCCCCCCCCCCCCACCCTTAAACACCAAACAAACAAATAAATTTATATCTGCAAGCGGGCCTAAAATTGGGTGTCTATTTTAATGAAGGTGCATGGTTGACAAGAATGGAACTGATGAACCGATAATTTATGAATGACGCACAACATACTCTGAAATGGACTCGTGCTAAATCAGCATTATGCAAAGTGATGAACAATAGTTTTGTGTATTATTATTTAAAAAATGACATAGTAGCAACTTTGACACATTAACGTGAACAAGGAATGTCATTTGTTACGAGTATGCAGTACACTGTAAAAGAGTATGTACATATGAACCCATTGTTTTCATAGTGATACATCTTTATAGCAATTGTTAATTATAGAGCAAAAACTACATAATATATTTTCTTTTTTCACCAATTACCCCTGCTTGGCGACGGGCGAGTTTCACCCTTGTGTCTTACATTCACTGATTATCTCTCAGAAATTATTTCGGCCCATGCCGTGTTTGGCATTTACGCTACTTGTCATCCATGACACATTGGTAATTGCTGTTATATGTTACGCTCTATGACGCTAATTATTCAGTACACACGTCTGATACTCACGGGTCGAGGCGATGAGACCCAGCACGACGAACTTCAGCGTCAACCTCATCTTCAGTCGATGACGTCTGGGATGTCCCGACTGACTATTCTCTAACCTCGGTCGTGGGTGATTCTGGGAAACACATCGCTGTCATTATGCTCGTCTTATCAGTTCGCAAACAATAGTTTTAATTTGTGACACATGTCCAGTATCAAGCTATGTATTTGAGTGAACCTGTTTTTGTCGACTAAACTGACATAATGGCGGGAGATTCATACCGCGACATAGACACGTGTGAGACACCCGCTTTGATCATGTTCAGTGATGCAAAGCCATCCCATTTCCTTATCTAATTTGTTAGCATAGTTAGGGGTTTGCGCGTGTCCATCATCAATAGAGCGGTAATAACTACAATTGCCACGCGTCTGAAGGCAGTTGTCAAATACTAGCGGCGGTTCTAGATTTTCATATATTTCATGATATACCATGGCGTACCATAGTACTTTGACGGGTGTACGACGCCTGTGGCTCTGATTGAAAATGAGGACCAGTTATCCTTGTGGTCCCGCGATTCTCCTTTCCCTAACCACTACTCTATGCGCCTTCTCATCAGCTGATGGAAGGACCTTTAACTGCGCCGAACAGCACATCATGGCGACCAAGGCAAGGTTGTTCGGGGATACGCTGAAATATCACGAAATCATGCGGGATCCAGCTGAACAGCAGCGCCTTGGAAAAGCCATTGCGAGTACAAGTTTTCAGTCAGTCTGTCTCAAGTTTGGTCAGAACGCGTACCTGAAGAAGAGACTGGTTGGGACTGGGACCAAAGCGATTGCCGAGGCCTCTCCCCATGACCTGTACTGGGGAATTGGTCTGAAAACTACGGGTTTAGCAGGTTTCTCAAGTACATTAAAAGTAGCCAGGCGTAATTTAGTTCCATTCTCAAGCGTAGAGATAGTCACTTTGATTGTCGCTCTTTGTCTAAGAAGGCTAGAGGAAGCTAAGGGCCCACGATGGTATAAATAGAAGCGCATCAGGAAGCTCGGCAGAGAACCTACTATGTGCTTGCCGGCGTGGTTGCCGCAGCTATAGGTGGTGTGTGCTCCAGGCATTTTAGCGGTAGCACTAAAGGCTACCGCGAAATAAATCAGATCGTAGCAAACAGTTTTATGTATCGGCAACGGCACTTGACGCATTACCCCGACTGCTGGTCTTGAACGATCTGGACAGAGTTCACTCATTTCGCGAGCTGGGTGATGCAATCGATTCCTTGGGCAGCGAGAAATCGCCTGGCAATGACAGGATTCCTAATGAAGTAATAAAGTGTCGGAAAACTATGTTGCTCCCTAATCTTCAACAACTTCTCGTCCTTTGATTGAACAACGGTACTGTTCTACAGGACATGCGTGATGCAAATATAGTTCGGATGCGACGTTTCATATTGGGACCCAAAATATAGGACATAGCCATGGTCGTGAGAAGACTGGGCGGAAGGTTATATGGGATGGAAACACCAATCGGCACTTTCTGGAGATGTAGCGTTAATCTGCGACAGACCCAATAAACCAATCACCATCTAACAGACGTTTCGTTTCCGCAATACGATGCAGAAAACGGAGAAGTGCTGAAACTGCCCCAAGCCAGTGTGCCTTCAAGAGACTTTGGACTTTGTGGCTAAAGGAAATCCAATGATCTGATGTTTCTACACTTCGAGTTCAATGCCGTTTGGTATATTCATGTAACAGGGCGCCAGAAAGAAATTGAAACCACTCTGATGGGGTCGGTGCTCAGGCAAGTTTTATTCTGTAGAAAAGACAACATAACAAGATAGTTCACAAAAATGCCCAGACTATAGCCAAACATTAGTATAGATAAACCCAGTACAAGAAATGCAGACAGACGCATGAAATTGACACAGGAACAATCAGAAAACAATAAAACAAAATACAACGATAAACAGTATCAAAACGACATGGTCATGTCATGGATATGGCCGACAGAGCACATGGTCTAAACTTTCTCAAAAACTGGTAGCTGAAGGTCAAAGCATATGGAAAGTAACCATGCAAAATACTTTAGTACCTCTAGAAGCAATATATAATTACTATAACCCCTCGAATCTAAGAGAGAACTAGCATTCAGGACCGAAATCACTAATTGACAGATAATGACATGTGCAGACACCTCTCGTCAAAGACCGCATGGCACTGTTTATAAACAAACCCACAGTAGACAAATAGCACACGCATATAAGCTTAATTTATCTCGCCACTGCTATGCAAGAAACAATTAAATAACGGAACATACCTGTAGAAAAGACTTCAAAACGACATGCCCCGGCGACACGTTAGGCTGACGTAAGGTCCCGGAGAGGGTCCAAACCACCTTCACGTGAAGCAAATGAAGAGAGACAAGACCATCCGGCGTGCGACCCTATTTATACACAGTTCGAATCTTCCCGCCATGCAACAGTCATAACTCGGCCAGGTCAGCTTAGGTCAAGGAAACCCGTATGAACACTGATGAAGCATGGCCAGCGACGCGAAGTTTTTTACTAAATATGAGACAACTTGAAACATCTATGGATTACCGTAACACTGGATTACATCGAGAACTCAACCTCCCAAACCACGTGTGGACACCCAAAGACCATTCCGGATGACAAAGACACAATGAACGTGGTACAAGAAATCAGAGACAATTCAGATGAATTTCCATAGGCATAGCGTGCTTGTGACTGGCCAAGTGTGTCAAGACTCAGGTCAGTGGCAGGTTCAGTGAACTTTACACCACTCACCGCATCTGTCAAACAGGCTCTGTGACATCTGCCCCTCCCAAGATAAATTGTCTCCTGACAATTTAAAACTATGAACACCTGACTATAAACTCAGATATACACCTGTATATGCTGAAATGCAGTATATCAACATTACCACATTTAGTCATTATACTTATCTACGTTTCACTATTACAAGAACAATTAAAATACAATGACAATGACAGTCACAATGTTCATAGCCATCAAAAACCAACATAAAACAATCTTAAACCTAAAATTTAACATTAGGCATTAGACTCATTTACAAATCAACCAGGTGAATACAGAGTAGCAATAACATAACCAGGTACAATTTACTATCAGCCAGCTTACTTAATGAGTTGAGTTTCAATCAACGTCAGCAAGAGCGGTGACACCAATTCATCATTTGGTCTCTCCTTTTGAAGTTTTAAACATAATTCAATCTTATCCAGTTGCATTAAGTGAGTGACATAAGTATTTTGTAACTCTTTATCTGCAATAGCTGAGGTGGATAACTGACCAATAAAGTTTGGGTCTCGATACCTCTTTGGCTTACCACAGGATCTTTTAGGACGTAGTGGTTCAATGGCCTCATCCTCACTTTCATCAGAAGGATCAGGAGGGTTTACAGACTCAATACTCTCAGTAGCAGACCCCTCATGGCCAAGTGGAAGGGAAAGAGGTAGGAGGTGATTGCGATGGAGAGTACGAGTTTTCTGAACAGGTCCATTTTCCTTATAAACAGTATAAACCGGGATTTCTGGGTTAGGTTGAGTGGATACGATATACACTTCAGATTCCCACTTGTCAGCCAGTTTATGAGGACCCACGAATCCAAGGTTCTTGACTAAAACCCTGTCTCCTACTTCGATACAGGCACCACGTACTCTTAAGTCACATTGCCGCTTATGTCGCCTCCCTGCTTGTCTAGTAGCCAACTCAGCAAGGCGATACGCCTCCGCTAACCTTTCCTGAAAAGCTGAAAGCTCTCCACAGTCATCACCAGGCAGGAGATTCAGGAAAACATCGGCAGGCAACCTTGGCTTACGTCCAAATAAGAGAAAGTAGGGACTGTACCCAGTCGTATCATGGACAGTAGCATTGTATGCATGGACGAGGGAAGCTACATGACTCTTCCAATCCTGCTTTTGTGGTTCATCAAGACATCGTAACATTCGAAGTAGAGTAGAATTCATGCGTTCAGTTATTCCATTACCCATGGGGTGGTAAGGTGTGGTTCTTGTCTTTACAATCCCCAACTGTTGACACAATTGTCGAATTACATTCCCCTCAAAGTTTCGACCTTGATCAGACAAGATTCTACGAGGAAATCCGTAATGAACAAAAAACATTTCGAAAAGTGCCTTGGCAGTTGTTTGAGCTGATTGATTTCTCGTGGGGACAGCTTGGGCATATTTAGTGAAGTGATCGGTGATAACTAATATATTTTCATAACCACCTTTGGACGGCTCTAACTTTAAGAAATCAATACATACCAATTCCAATGGGTAGGTTGTTTCAATTGTTTTGAGAGGAGCTACCTGCGGTAGATGAGGAGACTTGGCTCTGATACATCTATCACACTGACTCATTCTCTGGCTGAGATCACTTGCCATACCAGGCCAATAGAATCGATCCCGAAAGAGTGCCAGAGTTCTTGCCTGACCCAAATATCCTAGATCATCATGTAGGGCTTTGAATGCTACAGGGATTTGAGAGACAGGCAGCAGGAGTGGCTTAATTTCACCACACTTGGTGTTTATCCTACGGTACATGATCCCATCCACACACATTAGCCTATCCCATTGAGATAGATACTTCTTTAAGCCAGAACTAACTTTCCGTCTGACATGCTGTGAGGGCTTATCACCCTTTAGCAGTTCCCTCAACTGACACAACATTGGATCTGCCCCTTGTTCAACTTCCCAGTCAATACTACTTGTGAGGCACTCCCCACCAACGCCAGGCAACACTTGAGCAGACAAACACAGAGAGGAAGCAAAACCTTCATCAGATTCATCACTGGGTGGCCATAAACTATGCAGCATGTCCCTAGTGATTTCCTGGGTATACACAGACTTACTGGGTAATCGAGACAGTGCATCGGCATCAACATTTGATTTACCGGGCTTATACCGGATATCAAAATCAAAACCTGATAGTTCTGCAACCCAGCGATGGCCGGTAGCATCCAATTTTGCAGTGGTCAATAGGTAAGCTAACGGGTTGTGATCAGTATAAGCAGTAAATCTTTGACCATACAAATAATCGTTGAAGTGCTGAGTAATTGCCCACTTGAGGGCTAGGAACTCTAACTTGTGAGCACTGTAGTTCCTCTCAGACCCTCTCAGTGTACGGCTACCATATGCAATGGGTTGAAACTTGCCATCATTGAGTTGCCCAAGGACACAACCTAATCCTTGACGACTGGCGTCAACATGCAGTATAAATGGTTCCTGATAATTGGGGTAAGCTAGGGTAGGGGGTGTACTCAGAGCAGTCTTTAGGCAGTCAAACGCAACTTGTTGAGGTTCACCCCACTCCCAGTTGACCTCCGTCTTTTTTTTCCTTTGCTTTGACCCCAACAAAGCATAGAGAGGAGACGCAATCTTAGAGAAATCTTTCACAAATTTCCGATAAAATCCGGCAAAACCTAGAAATCTATGTACATGTTCAACATTTTCTGGCACAGGCCAATTTTGGACAGCCTCCAGTTTACTGGGATCACATTCAATACCGTCAGGAGAAACAATATGGGCAAGATATTTGATTTTGGTCTGGAAAAACTCACACTTTTCAAGGTTCAGCTTCAACCCAGCTTCTTTAAGCCTAGAGAATACCTTCTCTAAGTTGAGGAGCTCTTCTTCAAATGATTCACCCCAGACAATAATGTCATCCAGATAAACAATGCAAATTTTGAACAAAAAGGTCCCCCAGAATATTCTGCATTAGTCTCTGGAAGGATGACGGAACATTTTTTAAACCGAAAGCTAGACGGTTAAATTCAAAGTGCCCCAAGGGACCTGCAGAAAAAGCAGTACGAGACTTATGCTCTTCAGCCACTCCCATCTGCCAGTAACAAGCCCTGAGGTCGAGTGTGCTAAACCATTTAGCTTCACCCAAAACATGGAGAATTTCATCCATCCTGGGGATAGGATATGCATCTGGAATGGTTCGCTGGTTTAAACGACGATAATCGATACAAAATCGAAGAGAACCATTCTTCTTTCTGACTAAAACTATATTTGAACCCCATGGACTCTGAGAGGGACGAATGACACCAAGTTTTAGCATCTGGTGTAAGTGCTGCCGTACTTCTTCATACTGCGGAGGGGAAATTCTCCTAACCCGTTCCTTAAAAGGAATTTCATCAGTGAGGTCTATCCGGTGCTGCTGAAGATTAGTATTACCTATATCTAGATCTGAAGTGGAGAACAAATCAGTCCAATCACTGAGGAAACGTTCAGCCTTTTGTTGCTGCTCAAATGACAAGTGAGACATATCTGGCATCCTTAAACCTGCCACAGTCAGCTCTTCTGGAGTTTCTAACCTGGCAGCTTGCAATCTACCAATAGGGAATCCAGACTGCAGCTTGACTGACTTCTCGCCCAGATTGCGTAACTCTACTGTAAGCTGTTGGACTTGGCCGACCAAGCCAACCACTCCCGGGGTAACCAATACCCCCTTTGACTCTAACTCTTCACACCCTTCTACAAGTGCAATATGTGAAGCTACTGGCAAAACTATCTTTGCTGATCCACCCACAACTACAAACTCTCTCGGCCCCACTGACACTACTCCCTGGGTTCTAACAACTCCATAAGTTCCCTTTGATCGATCAAGGTGGCGCTGTTGAAGACTCAAAGTTGACAAGGCTAGATGAACAGGGCCTGGCAAAATACATCTTTGGAGATATTTCTCCCCCACTGACTTTTTGAGGACCGACCTCAAAATATCAAGTACATTAGTGCCAATTAAAAAGGGAACTTCTGCATTATAAGCAGTATCTGGCACAACAAGTATCGGATAAGTGAGTGCATCCTTACCAGTATCTAATAAGCTAAGAGATACTTCAATAAAGCCCAGCTAAGACAAGTTATCACCAGTGACACCAGTGACCTGAATTAAATCCTGAAGAGGAAACAAACACAATTCAGACAAATCTGTCCTCCAAAATGACTCAGACACTGTGGATACCATTGAACCAGTGTCCAGTAGTGCTGGAAAAGTTCCTTTTCCTGTAATGTAAATGGAATCCTGGTTTGGTTTCCCAACTAAAGATAATTCTGCTGAAACATGTGGGCACTTTTCACCTGAGGCTCCCAGCTGCCCTATACTAGGAGCCACACTCAGTTTGGGGGTTTCCTGGAAGAGCGAGACAACAGTTTTGTTTGTACAAGTTCAGGTCTGGCTTCATTATTGCAGTTAGTTGCCATATGATTTTCCTGACCACACTTATAACAGAAACCCCTGAATACCCTGGGGGTTGTAGGTTTGACATGGGAGGAAGACTGGGATACAGGCTGAACAGCCTGTGTGACTTTCTCCTTATAGGACTGAACTTCCGTCCTCAATTGATCCACTTGACTCTGTAACTGCTGCATGAGAGTAGCCATGCTATCAGTAGACCCACTCACAGATTGAACAGGGTAACTATGGACTTTTCTTCCCTTCAACCTGGCCTTTTTCTCTTCACGCATGGTCTCCTCACGGCGAACAGACAACAACAAGTCTGCGAAAGAGGGTGGATTTTCCATCATCTCCTCTAACTTCAAACGCTGCAGTAAAACTCATCAGCACAACCCCGGCTAAACTGTTTTAAAAGCATGTGAGGACGCTCATACTGTCCAATGCCTTTATGCGTTTGAACCTCACAGATTGTAAGGTAAAGACGTTGCAGATAATCTGCGGCCAACTCCTTGTCCCCTTGGATCAAACCAAAAAATTTCACAAGTAAGTCATGACCGTCTACCACCTGGCCATACACCTTCTCCAACAGATCAAATATCTCTCGTGCAGTACACAAGGGAGACTGTGCGATATGGCCTACATGATCCAGTGCCGGTCTCAACAAACTCTGAACCATGGCCCTTTTCACCTCTGCATCATAGATATCTGGATCAAAGTTCTGAAGGGCAAGTAACCTCCATGTTGCATATTCCACTTCCCCATTCGCAGGAACTTTCTTTCCTGAGAATAACCTAAGCTTCCTCGCTTGGGGTCGGGAAGGTATTTGAAGGGAGACAGAAGCTAGAGGACCAGGGTCTGGATTCCGGGTAACAGAAGTAGGTACGTCAGCTTAGATTTTAGTAGAAATAGGAACTTTAGTGAGGGATGACATGAATCTAACCTTCTCCTCCGGGGATAAACCCTGAAATAAAGACAACAAGTGTTGCTCAGTGCCCTCTGGGAGGTCAGCAGATCCCCTCACTGCTCCTACCATCCCTGTCTTTCTCTCAGTCTCTGGCGTGACATGAGTGTAAAGTTGTACTTTAATTCCCTTCCCTTTATATTTCTTCCCTGAAAGTTCCTGAGCATCAGAGGCCTCCTCGGGACTACCAAATGTGATGATAGCAGTCCCGGTGGCTCTCCTCTGTTCATCCACAACAAGTTCAACAGAATTTGGTTCCCCCACTGTAGCGACAAAACCCCTAATTGCAGATTCTGGAGTACCAGCAGGAAACCCCACCACCTGTACACTACTAGCCATAGTTGAGATACCTGGAAATATCCTTATCTATACAGAGAACAATGATAACAATCAGAAAATATAAAGCTGAGCATGTAACATGAATACTTACTATAATAAAAAATAGATACTCTGACAAAGAGACTACCAAACAACTGAAAAGATGAAACATAAGGCGTAACTGGAATGGCTATGAACGTAACAGATACAAATTATAATGAATCATTATGTTGTACCCTAGTACAGCAGAAAAGAAATAAATAAAAAAAACGTTAAAGAAAATAAGTCACTCATGGGGGTTGGCTAAACCCTGGGGCATCAGCATGACACCTCCAGTAGCCGACCACATGGTTGTCAGGACCAGGCAGCATCCCCCTCAAACTTCCCGCCACAGGATCATCACACGTGGGTGGCCACTCCTTGAGATACTGTCTGAACTCCACCAGCAGCAAACAGCCCACTACGCAGTCGCCATGACCATGTAGTCATCCCACGCAGAATCTTCCAGCAACTGCTGTTAACAAATGTGGTTGGCTGCTCCCTAGGGTATTGACTGGACACCACTAGCAGCCCACCACATGGTCATCATGACCAGGGGGCATTCCCACACCGAATTGAAGTCTTTCTACTTGCCTTTCTGGGCCCCACGTCGGGCTCCAAATGTAACAGGGCGCCAGAAAGAAATTGAAACCACTCTGATGGGGTCGGTGCTCAGGCAAGTTTTATTCTGTAGAAAAGACAACATAACAAGATAGTTCACAAACGTGCCCAGACTATAGCCAAACATTAGTATAGATAAACCCAGTACAAGAAATGCAGACAGACGCATGAAATTGACACAGGAACAATTAGAAAACAATAAAACAAAATACAACGATAAACAGTATCAAAACGACATGGTCATGTCATGGATATGGCCGACAGAGCACATGGTCTAAACTTCCTCAAAAACTGGTAGCTGAAGGTCAAAGCATATGGAAAGTAACCATGCAAAATACTTTAGTACCTCTAGAATCAATATATAATTACTATAACCCCTCGAATCTAAGAGAGAACTAGCATTCAGGACCGAAATCACTAATTGACAGATAATGACATGTGCAGACACCTCTCGTCAAAGACCGCATGGCACTGTTTATAAACAAACCCACAGTAGACAAATAGCACACGCATATAAGCTTAATTTATCTCGCCACTGCTATGCAAGAAACAATTAAATAACGGAACATACCTGTAGAAAAGACTTCAAAACGACATGCCCCGGCGACACGTTAGGCTGACGTAAGGTCCCGGAGAGGGTCCAAACCACCTTCACGTGAAGCAAATGAAGAGAGAGAGACCATCCGGCGTGCGACCCTATTTATACACAGTTCGAATCTTCCCGCCATGCAACAGTCATAACTCGGCCAGGTCAGCTTAGGTCAAGGAAACCCGTATGAACACTGATGAAGCATGGCCAGCGACGCGAAGTTTTTTACTAAATATGAGACAACTTGAAACATCTATGGATTACCGTAACACTGGATTACATCGAGAACTCAACCTCCCAAACCACGTGTGGACACCCAAAGACCATTCCGGATGACAAAGACACAATGAACGTGGTACAAGAAATCAGAGACAATTCAGATGAATTTCCATAGGCATAGCGTGCTTGTGACTGGCCAAGTGTGTCAAGACTCAGGTCAGTGGCAGGGTCAGTGAACTTTACACCACTCACCGCATCTGTCAAACAGGCTCTGTGACATTCATAAGCACCCGCGCGTTTTTAGTTTGATGGACAAGATGCCTCATACTAACGCTCACCACTTGTTCAAAACATACTTGTGTATTTCATGTAATTCCCATTAAATAATCTCCGTATGTAGCACCAAGATGACTTTGTTTTGTCAGTTACACATTACTGAGTGATCGATTTTATATATACATGAGCAATCTACATATTGAAACAATGAGATAGTTAGACATAATGAAATTGTTAAACATAATTTATGTACAATAACTTACGAATTTGCCTTATTCAGTTGGTGCCACGTCAGAAACAACATATTCCTTGGCCAAACATATTTCGCAGAGCGCATTGCACAGCTTCCGTGTTAAATATTACGAATTAGGGAAGTGAAGTTTAACTGGATACACTTGCAGCGAATAACACTAGTGAACCAGCCGAATGAATGTTGGCGTTAATAAGCATATTTACGAGTGCAGTCGCAAAGGGGGGAAGGGAGGTGGGGGGGGGGGGGGGTGTAAGATGTTTTCGTATGTAGATGGCGCGGTGGAGAGTATTTTTACAAGAAGGTGTGGAAAGTTTAGAAGCTGAAGTTTTTATACACCTACTACAAGTTATATCCCTATGTAAGTAGAATTGTATGTGTTTAATCGTGCGCATATGGACTTTTATAGTTAAGGTACAAACTGTAGACAACGAGAGTGTACGCGTCTGTCGCTGCCGCCACCAGAGCAGGTCGTTTCTGCCCAGGCACAGTTTTGTTTCCTTTTGGGCCTAAGATTTAGCTTTGGGGGGATTTTTTTGATTAAAATATAACGTTGTGTTCTAAACTGGCGTCAAAGATTGTTTTTTTTAAATCGATTAACCAATAACAACCAACTCAATCCCCCTTCAGCCGCAAGGTACGCCGCCTCGGCTCAGTGAATAACACCCAGCCGTATTTTATCGTAATCTCGCCGCCACCGGGGCATGCCTCCACCCCTTCAGACACTGACCACCATGAACCCAACACCATACCCCCGGCACCAACGCAACCGCTCCCCCTCCTAAATCCGCCCCCTGCCGCCCACCCTCCTCGGTCAAAAAATCCCGCATCCAAAGAGGGCGTAAACCAGGTGGTTTCTTCCCCCCACTTCCTGTATTATCGCTCAGTTCTGATTGGCTGAGCGATGCAGAGGGTGGGGTGAGGGGCCATCCTTCCTTGGCCAGTCCAGACTTCTAGAGACCAGAGGCACGAGAGGGTTACTTGGTGCGAGTTATTATCATTGATTTATAAATTTCGTATATATATCTCTAGTCCGGTATATGTTTAACCTGCTATTGAATCCGGTTATAGAATCCGGTATATATATATATATAGTCCGGTATATTTTTGTTCCGAAGTATGGACCGGTATATAATCCGGTATACATCTGGTCCCTGTATTTTGTCTACTGTGACATGCCTGTTGGTTTGGTGACTTTGGTGACTGAGTATAATGTTTATGGACAGGAAGCCGACCTGTGCCTACATAGAAAACCGCACTAGAGAACACCGAAGAGTACAGTGATTCCGGTATATGCCGGGGGGGGGGGGGGGTGGTCACCACGACACACCACTTGAGCGCACGTTACAAATTGTCAAAAATAGTGTAGAAAAAAAATTGTAAAAAGTGTATTAGCCAAATGGTGTGTATCAATGCCTTATGTCGTCTCTTACTTTGCCGATGGAGGAATTATTTCTGAAATTTCCCCCAATTTTTGTTTCTCGAATTGCTTAGGGTTGAACGTTAGGATAATCGGTCCTTGCCGCTGGTGATTTAAGAACGAACAAAATTACCAACCGAAGTGGATCTGGATCTGAGGGGTCAAGTCTATTTGACGCCTCCCATTTGGGTACCCGGGGAAATCAGGTGTTTTTGTAAATTATCCCTTTGTGTTACGCTGTCAACCCTAACTGAACTGTTTGCCTACCTTGTATCAGGCCATATTGTCACGTTATGTTGTCTGCTTAACTTGTCTATTCTTATTTGGGATGGTGCAAACCAGCTTCTAACGTTTTGGGAGATGTTTACCTTCAGGGCGGCCATGTTTGTTGTTCCGCGCGCTCCGCCTTGTTTTACCAAATATGTTAATTACCAACGTTTTGTAACCTCGCTGCCAACAAAAAGCACATTTATGTATAAGATACCGGTTTCTGGTGTTGATCACTTTGTCTGATATTTCGTTTATGTTTTAATGTAAGCCAGCAACCTGCATTGCATACTTTAGGCTCTTAAATTAAGGAGAGACGAGAAAGAAGAGATGTAGATTATTTCTGTGTGCGTCTTCCGGTGAGAGGGCTATTTAAGAGGAGAAGCTGGCTGAAGGAGGTATTCGCATTCGCATTCAGAGGAGGCATTCGCATTCGCATTCATAGGAGGCATTCGCATTCGCATTCAGATGAGGCATTCGCATTCGCATTCATAGGAGGCATTCGCATTCGCATTCAGAGGAGGCATTCGCATTCAGAGGCATTCAGATTCAGAGGTTCAGATGTAGAAGTCAGAGCTTAGTGTTGGGGTCGTTGACCCAGTCGATTAGTGCCCCATCCACCCCACCCCCGTTCTACCTTATAAACCACCATACCACGATGCCGATGACCACGATGACCCAGGTGATTTGACGATGCGTGAATACGATGACCCAGATGATGTGACGATGCGTGAACCCCATGACTCGATGATACGATGTCGATGATGACAGCCGCTGTTGTTCCTGGCCTCCCACTCCGTTGGATAGAATTTCATCCACCTAACTAACCCTTGCATTTCCCTACTAGCATATGTATGATTAGTCTGTTGTTTTAAGGCTCAGATTTATAGCATAGACTCCTGCCTAGGGGTGGGGGCACATTTATGGTGTTATTCATTAGGTATCTCATTGTACCAGTGTGTACTCTTATCATGTAATTAGTCTATGCCAGAGTAGGGGTCCGGTGTACATACATATTTGTTTACTTTGATATTCTTCTTGTACCTGCCTTCAGAAGAAGATGTGAATAAATGCCGTCAATGGTGGGAGACTGAGATTATCCTTGTCAATAGTTTTTATTATCTTATTTCCTTTCCATTTGAAATATATTATTTGCGGCCACCATGAAAAGTTACTGTGGTAACATCTGGATCTCAGGGATCAAATCTGGATCTAAGGGGTCAAATCTGGGTCTGATGGGTCAAATCGGGATCTGAGAACCTGGGCCATCTCGCAAAATGTTGGCGCAAACACAGTAGGCCACGATGTTACTACGGTGCTACGGTTTATCCGTGCGCGTGGCCAGTGCAAATATAGAGCATGTGTTGTTCAGACCATGAACACGCCATGGCAGCTAGATCATTTTATGACATGTGTTTTAGTATTCTAGCGCCTGCTGCCCTTAAAGCGTTGGCATATATAGCATTGGTTCGAGTGCGAGATTGGTTAATCTCAGCACAAGTATTCCATATCTTGTCCGCGCCTTTAGGCTAGGATGAGATAGTAGCTTTTAGTTAAGACAAAGAATTGATAGAACAAGAAGCGAAAGCTGTATCTATAACCCGGTAACAGGATCGTGGTGGCGCCGCTATTAAACGGCTCTTGCCAGGTGTATACGGATGGGTCCTTCTATCTGAATGTAGGCCGCGCTGGCGAACCCCCCAGGGTGCGCACCTAATTTTACACTGAACTAGTCTGGGCCGTACTATTGCTGATACCCTGCACCCAGGGTGCGCTGGGGTTGCGGGTGTGTGTGGCGGCATATTTTGTCCGAATATTTTTAAAAAATGTGTTAAAGGTTCTTGTTGTGGTTGTAGGTTCTTCTGGTTTACAGGTTAACAGCTTTGACACAACCCACCCCCCAACACCCACCCAAGCGACGTGAGAGGGGGGGGGGGGTAGGGGAGTAGGGGGGTTTGGGGTGGTAGTGGAAGCTGAGGGATATTTTGTCCGAATATTTTAAAGATTTTTTTTAAAGGTTCTTGTTGTACTTGTAGGTTCTCCTGGTTTACAGGTTTACAGCTTTGACACAACCCACCCCCCAACACCCACCCAAGCGACGTGAGAGGGGGGGGGGGGGTAGGGGCGTAGGGGGGTTGGAGGGGGGGTAGAGGATATTGAGGGATTGTTTTTTGAATTTTTTAAAACAGGTTTTTTACTATTTATGTTTCGCTTGTTAGCTATTTGAATCTAATTGTTTGCTTCTTTGACACCCCCACCCCAAAGGGCGTGGAAGGGAGGGAGGGGTGCGTAAGGGGGTGTGTAGAGGGGGGGTTAGGGGATGCTGAGGGATTGTTTTTCGATTTTGTAAAAGACTGTTTTTGTACGATTTTTTCCGCTTGTGAGTTATTACAATCTAAAGGTTTACTTCTTTGACACCACATAACCCCTTAAGCGCGTAGGAGGGGTTAGGGGGCGTGTGGGGGGGGGGGGGGGTGGGGGTAAGGACGTTGGGGGGGGGGGGGGTGTAAGGCCCGTTGAGGAGGGGGGATAGCGGATGCGGACGCATTTTCCTCCAATTTTTAAAGCTATTTTTGGGGGGATTTTTTGGCTTGTGGCTTATGTTAGGTTAAAGGTTTGCCTCGTGACACCATCAACCCCCAAGTAGTGTGGGAGAGGGGGAGGGTTGGTTGGTTGGTCATTCGGGACGCCTTAACCACTTTTGGTTATATCTCGTCAATGGGAGACCCCGGGGGTAACACCCTACTCTTTGCGAAGAAAGACATGCGATCTTTATCCTGCGACCACACAGACATGACCATAGCGGGGCGCGAGCCACTGATCCACGTGTCGTTAGGCTCTCAGGTGGCCAGATCACTCAATGCGAGCGCTCTAACCCACTGAGCTATCGCGCCGGCCCCAGGAGATGGGGAGGGATAGGGGTGTAGGCGTAGTAGGGGGGAGGGGGGTAGGGTACGATGACGGACTTTTATTTCGATTTTTGTTAAACTGATATTTTTTTCGATTTCTTTTAACTTAACATTATTATTTTAGTCTAAAGGTTTGCTTCTTTGACAACACCAACGAGGATGCTGAGGGAGTTTTGTTTAAACTACTTTATTAGATATTTTGTGAGTTACAAGTTACCTCCAAATCTTCTACTCTATCGCACAGAACTGCTACATATCCTCTACCCTCTGCGCTGAAGATGGTAGTGGCAGGGAGTGTTGGAGGGGTTGTAGGGAAAGGGAGGGGAGGGCGTGGGTGCAGCTAACTGAGTTGCTCCAGTCACTGATTTAATCATTTTCGGCTGGCTAACATACCTAGCCTATATATACATACATAAGTAACACACATTCGATATATTTAACATCTTTTATTATTCGAGGCATGTCTCACATGTGAAAGATAAACCTTAGTTGACTTTATTGTGATGACCATCTGTGCCAGTTAAACTATTAGATTAGACCTAGACGACATCAGCTTTGTGAGTCTTTATGCATTTGTAGATTCTTCTCAAGGCGATACCGTGATGTTAGCAACTCTTGATTCATTACAAGTGCGCTTCAACTTGTTTGAGGAGGATGTGCGAAGTAGTTTGGGCCGGATTGGGCAAAAAGGAATAGCATTATATAATGGAGGGTAAATTTACAAGACAAATACGATGCAGGGTGTTTATTTGCAGTTTCTGGGGCAGATTTGGCGTAAGTGTGGGCACCGCACTCTGTACAAGTTTATTCCTATGAATCATAATATTGTAGTTCAATCACACGAATAAAAAGCTTTATTTATATAATAAGAAATATAAACTGAAGGAAAATACACAATATTATTCCAAAAAATACCCAAAAAACATTTATTAAAATAAAAATAATGGACATGCCATTAAATGTTATTGTCTCTGTTTATTTCATAGAATATTTCATGAAAACACCGGAGCCAAAAATGTTATAACAGCTATATGTTGGGCATTCTAAAATTAGAATTAAGATTCTTACAAATTATCAAATTAGTTCTTATTTAGCTATTTTATTATCTAACCAAGATATTTTGTAATAAGACCATATCTCTTGTAATTACAATTTATATGAATGAATTCAAATATTCACGCATTTATTTTACTTCTTAATTTTATTGGAAACAAGTTTCCAAGACACAACAAGAAATTCTGCTTTCGATGCGGGTTACTCCACACAATACTCCTCTCTAACCGGTAATTAATAAGCTTACCAATTAATCTTACAGATCAGCATAGAATTGAAGGCATATTTTATTCCACTTTCCACAACAGATCTTTGGATATTTTTTACAATAATCGACAAATGCTTATTAAGCTGTTGAAATATGGACCTGAAGTAACACTCGACATAGCCACAGACTACCATCCCCAGAAGGCCAGAGTCCCCCCCCCCCCAACCCCCTTTTAACCTGGCCACAGGTACAGAGCCATAGGCCAAGTAAAAATTGGTAGGTCTATAACAAAGTTGAACAATAATTAATGGTCTAAGCATTGATGATAAGCTCTTTGGCTACATTCCACATCCATCAGACTAACAATACCTAATTCACAGATATTCTTTCAAACTAAGATTAAGCTAATATGGGTTTTGCTACACGCAGCTGAGGTGTCAAGAAGTCAAAACAGAACATCATTTTATAAACATGGGCGATAATACAGCAGGCTTATCTGACAATTGTTCGCCAAAACATCGTAGAAAAGGCACTTACCTATCTTTCATTGTCCCTGAGGAATTGCAAGAAGGAAATATCTCCTCTTGACATTCTTCCCTTTGTAATTACTGCAATTCCATGCCGCACAATTGTGCCCCTACTGGACTTCGAGCGGCTACAATCAGCTTCCATTTCGTCAACAGTGTCCCCGTCTGCACCGAGTTGACCGAGCGCTGATTAACCCTCCCCGCTAGGCGGCGCGCGCGCATGTCTTCTTACATACTTACGTCGCGACTTCGCTTCTTTCTCATACAAGTTCTTTGGTTAAGATCAACCGTCTCATACGTGAAGCATTTTCTCGCAAGAATTGCAGTTAAAAGAAAATACCGAGTGGCTGCAATGTGATATAAAAGTCAAACTCTGTTGGTCTAAAATCTATTTGCCGTTACTCGTTTTGTTTAAAAAGAAACCATCATCGAGAAAATCAACAGTATGGAATACTCATTTTCGCCCATCAGACGGGTGTCGACATGTTTTGAACACGTGACCATAGTTAGGCGATCAAACGCCAAAGCTTTGGCGTCACCGGCGATGACCTTCCGCTGAATCAAGAATGTGTTTACATCCACGGAAGAAACTGTATCTTCGAAACAAATTGTCGGCCCAACGCATCTCATGAATAGTGACAAGAAAATTTGATTTGAAACATCGATGCATTTAGAACAAAATGGTGTACTGTTTATCTCAGCTGTTCAGCTGAGCAACAGTCGTCTAAACCTATGGTCGCTTCATCGCCGGTGACGTCGTCATCAGTGCAGAGAGTAATCAGAGTTAGTACACAGTCATATACCATAATACATAAACAACAACAACGAAGATACCCATTCTGGATAGCGTGCTTTATGTTTGTAGAAAGCCCAATAGCATAATCATGCATAGGGCAGTATTCTACCACAATATGCCACACGTTGTGTAGCTCGTAGCGTGGGCGACGTATCTGCGACATGCGCTATCTGATTTATTATGATAGCATGGCAAGGCAGGGTTTAAGCCAACCATCCCAGAATAAACAGTCGTATGCAACGATGAGATCAGCCAATCCCTCTTCCTGTCAACTCCTTGTCTTTGGTCGCACGCTTGAAGAAATAATCCCACAGGATGAAGACAACGGATGTCCAACCCTCACGTCGTAGATTGCGCAACAAAATAACACGAAACGCCTCCTCATCACATCTATCAAGGCGACAAAGTCACTATGCGTTAATTCGCACGTGATGCTATTCCTCGCAAATTGCAAAATTGTTTTACTTGTTGACTAGTCGTGTCAACACAAAATCATATTAAAACACGAAAAGCGCAGATGAAATCATAAACCAACTGGCAGGCATGGGTGTCAAACCAGCACGCCCTAAATTGTACGCCGTAAACAAAACCGTTCGTGACGAACACGAATCGTATTGTCATTTCTTCAACACAGGTGAAACAATTTCACGCTCCTTCACCAGACAACATTAACAGTAACATTGGCACACGAATGACCCGATACAACGCGGATACAATGTAATATTGCTGGGCATTTTCTCGCCCCCGAAATTGTTAATGCTAAACAGTCATGTTAACTTCAGGATGTTGTACTTCTTGTATCAGGTGTTACAAATATATCGTTATACTATACGTCTGCCTCGTATGATTCGCGGCTTATCGCACATCATCGGATTTCTACTCTAGCCTATCAAGATAGTACATCATCTATGTTTGAGCGCTACACGGCTTTGATACAAATTTTCATACATCAGGTTTAATGCACATTTCAGTCATGTCCAAATATCTAGCAATAGCTGCAAATAAAAAATGTATTCATATCGCGATAAGCGATTATTCATATTTGCCTTTGTCATTACCGCGTCTGTCATGGTGACATTAATCTAGTCGGTCCTTCTTCGTTACGTGTCAATAGCTCCCTGGACGAAAACATATCTGGCAGGTGGGGATGATATTTTCTCAATCCCCCCCCCCCACCACCTCACCCTCAAACTACGAACAGATAGGTTTTTTATTCCTCCCAAGTCGTCGCTGGCCATTCGTGAGAGAATGTCGCATTTGCCGATGAAAATAATCTATGATCTATTAGCCACGTCAAGTTCCGGTGACGCTATGAACTGTGTTGAGTTGAAAAGACGGCTCGTGTCGTTGTTTTGCAATGTTATTGCACAATCGACGGTGTGTTGCTTGGACACACATTCCCGCCATCTGATGACATTATTTCGCCAAGCTTGCCTTCAACGACGTGTGAATTATCGCCACGAATGGCCGGAGCCCAGTCGCTCAATGTGTCATACTAAATCAGATAGCTAATGAGACTGACGCCGATCCGTTGCCGGATTGCTTATATAAAGATCTAAGGGTGTAACTTTACTACAAGCCGATCAGAAAGGATCCAGCTACGAGCTACACAACGTGTTACGATCAAAGGTAGAGTATTGTAATTCTAATGTTATGGGGACATGGCGGTGGTGCAAGTACCCGGCATGCTCCGTTGTAGGATACATAGATTGCCACACGTATCACATCGATGTTCGATCGTTTGGTCTTCACCGTTTTGAACGAGTATCTTAGTTTAACATATGGGCCGCCATATCCTGACAAATGGCATAAAACCTTAATGTTGCATGACGTATTAAATGAACAATTTCAGTTCCTTGACATCGCTGTGTGAAGATGAAGCTGTTCCTCGGACTACTCCTACTGGGCCTCCTGGTCGTCACCTGTGAGTACGAAGCGTCTCCGTGTTACTTCACGCTGTCTTAAGGTGCCGTTTACGTCTTTGATATATTTAATAACATACCTTCTAACAATACGCCTTCTTTTAACTGCGGTCCTTCTTTAGTAATACAAACTATCGGCATTTTCCTCAATTTGTTTCGACTGCAGTCTCTGAGAGTGTCGTGGAGCCAGAGGCACAGGTTGAACCCGCTAGCGGAGACATTGCTACCACCCTGCCTGCAACGTGTAAGTAAGCTGTAGAAAGGGGGTAAATCCCAGAACTTTGCATTTGATTATAAGATCTACAACGTGCTATATTTCCTTTCACATCCCTTTATGTCCTTCTGCAGTGTATATTTTAACTTGTAAAATATCAATTTGTTCTACACGATGACAATACAGACATCATCTTTCGAGCAAAAAATAACTATGCATACGTGCCGCCATGGGTTTCGCCATCAATAATGCGCGTTTGGCAAAATATGTTCTTTTAACACTCACACTTTAGTTTGGTTATCGAAATTAGTCAAGAAAACGTAGCAATTTTCCAACACACAAAACCCTCAATTGTGTCTCTACATTAACTTCATACATTGCCTCAACTCGTTGAGAAAGCTTATTTGACTCCCTACGGCTTGTCATATCCATAATATGCCAGACGTTATTCCTTGGCAGTCATAATCAGCGCAGCATTTTGGTACGACCTATCAATCGCAGACCTAGTTAGCCTAAAATTGGATGAATTGTAACCGACATTTAATCAAACGACCAAACTACGGCTTGCTTTGTGTTTCCAAAATGGTAACCGTTCCCTACTGCTTTCGCTAATTGTTCGTGGCATCAGTGAGGTGTTGCTTTAATTCCATCGCTACCAACGATATGTCCTTGATGCATCGTTGTGTGGCCGTCGCTGTTGCGTAGGTGCGGAAATCGATCGCATTGTGGCCACGACCAAAACCACCAGGGCACAGGCTGGTCAGCTGCAGGAGCTGCAACAGAGATGTAAGTAATATTAATAAGATATTTCTCACATGCAATAGAAATATAAGTATAAATAATCACTTGCCGCATGTCGCATGGGGTTTCCATCTCTGCATGGTATAGTAGACCATATATTAATAGGTCCTTGGTTCGACTTCAGACCTGGGCACCTAACCCGGGACATCTTTATCCATTCGTCATTCATCTTCGTTGAAGGCGCAATCCTCCAGTTTAAATCCTTTGTGTACAAGACTGGCCTAAGCAGAAATATATTCTATTTGCTTACGTGCTGCCTAAGATGGCAAGCAAACATTGACCCGTTCTTCAGTCCCCCCTCCCACCTCACTTCCCTTGTTGCGTCATATTGTGATTAGCTTGATGTAATGTTTCTCTCCTATCAGGCTGGTGGGCTTGTTACTACGACAGATAAAGGGAAAGTGATGCAGGCATGCCGTGACGTCACGTCGACAACCGATGTCCACGGAGAGCTGCGGACCATGAAGAAATAAACCGCACTAAGCAACCTGAATGTCCTCCTTGTTATTTACTCCATGACTTACCTCCATGATGGTGTATCGTGCCCAGTATGTAACACTATCGCACCGCTGCCAGCAACATCTGCAGCGCGCTGATGAAGTAAAACATAGGCTCATTCACCCGTATAATCGCGCAACAGATGAAACATTGAGAAAGCGGTCAGCGCAAAAGAAATGACTAAACACTTCGGATGATAGATTATATGCTAACTAATCAGCTTCACTGCTGCCACATGAAATATGTATTAACAACCTTCCGATATAGTTTAAACAGTTGGTGCCGCGCCAAAAGAAAGTGTTAGAATGGCCCAAAAAGTTGAAGGGAACACATAAGCATACGCCGATTTAAATTCTGGGAGCGAGGAGCGACGTCAAAGTGAAATACAAACGCATATGCCTTTACATTGAGATTCTGATTCCCTCGGCTCATTGGCTTGAACTCACAATGAGAACCACCCAATCATGAGAACAATACATGCCCTCGACAACAGATGCATACAAGCTGCATCAAAGATCACCTGGCAATCTTGTGACAACATTGGTGAATTTCAAATATAGCTCAGATGCGATGACCCTAGAAATAAACCCACCGGACTTAAGTTTTGCTACTTTGACGAACGCGTGCATAGTGATTTCGTAGAATAAATCCTACTGAAACACATTCTTATCTTATCCATAAACAATTTTAACCTTGAGCTAAAAATATTATGGCACCAACACTTATTACACAATAACCATCAAATCAACGTAACTCTATACAACTCTAAGATGCCAAGATTGCATAATCGCTGTACCACATTCTGATTCAGAACACCACGACATAAATCTCTGTTGTCGCCATCTATTTCCTGACTAAACAGAGCTTGAACGTGATATATCATAACCATAAAATAAGCACTATCTACTACGTTGAGCCTACCACTGATGCCTATGAATGCACCTACAAACCCACTGCCAAATTAGCTCTGGCTTCGATTTCCCGAAACTGGTATATTACCCTTATTTCTAAGTGCATGGTCATAGGTCCTAATATTGAAGAGATACTAACGGCCTAACACGTTAATGCCGCGCTATATGGGGTAAATGAAAGAGTGAAGATGTTGCACGAAGAGTCAATGGCATGCTGCATTGGTCCTGCTCTAAGGAGAAGAAGGAACTTGTTTTTTACTGCGATGCAGGCTCTTGTATACCACTCTTTCAGTTGTTTTAATTTCAGTGACGTTGTCACTTATACTGCACAACGAGCGATAACATGAAGAGAACAATATGGCTTCATATAAATATATGACAAAAGCAGGTGTGGTTCAGCTTCAAACTCCTGAAATAACCTGCTAAATCAGTTACATAAAAAGATAAACCACCCGAACGGTTACAAGCGATATAATCATGGTATAATCTTTCAATCCTCTATATTCCAAACCTGTTCCTCGTAGTTTCCTATCTTGGCAGAAGTGTTCAATCCAATCTCACCCACGCGCTCCCAACCCAGCAAACACGGAACATTCGAGTAATATTCGCTCAATGTTATTTTCCTGTTATATTACGGACGAACATTCCCGTAATATTCGCAGAATGTTATTTCCGTGTTATGTTGCGGACTAACATTCCCGTAATATTCGCAGAATGTTACGGACGAACATTCCCGTAATATTCGCAGAATGCTACGGACGAACATTCCCGTAATATTTGCCCAGTGTTCTTTCCGTGTTACGTTACGAAATGGTATGCTTGCACAAAGTAAATTGTGTTCGTTATTTGCGTGGAAACTTAAATTTAGTACAATTTGGTTTTCATATTCAGAACTTTTGCGCGCATTGACCTGTCAACCACGCGGTAATATAATAATAAAGACGTTAAAAATGTTAAACGGTTCATTTAAGAGAGTGCACCATCATGTTCGTTTAATGTTCTGAAAATGTTTACTCGCAATATTCGCAAAAAAATTCCCTGAATATTAACAAAACTTGTCTGAAAAAGGTTTCCGGAATGTTTTTTGGGTAATATTCCCGTAACATTGGCGGAAATTCGGAGAATGTTCGGAGAATATTATTTTTTTACCTGAGAGAGCGGACATTTGTGATGAAAAAGATACCCCGACAAGGGGCGGGGGTGGGGGCTCGGAAAATGTGCATTCATAAAATGGGTGCCCGGAAAAAGGAATAAACCGAGCGGTGTCTGCATGGAACTACGACATAGAGCGGGTCAGTGAAAAAAATCCGGTACCGAGTGGGATTTGGCGGTATTTCGACCCGACTGAAGCGGATTCTGACGGTAACGAAACGCCCCGACCGAGCGGATTTTGGAGGTGAAGAGGGGGGGGGGGGGGCTTTACCGCGCACCCCTCCCCCCCCCTCCCCCGCAAAAAACAAAAAAACAGCAATGTATTTCCCCCCAACCCCCGCCAGGCGCTTGCTGTGGCGCCAGCGGCTAATTGACGGCAATATGCACATGTATACCATCAGAAGGAGCTCGTTCAAGTCACTCAAAGCTCTAGCGAGCGCCCTCTGTCGGAGGGGTTTAAGTTGAAACCGGCGGAAGTGCATCGGTTTTTCGAAGAGAGACGTCCACGCACTATTAAAACTGAAGGTAAGTTAGAATATACACATATCAGCGATACGATCACCTTCTAAAGAATATAAGTTGCTTATGAATTAGGCAGGACTAGTTTTTTTGTAGTCTAACAGCCCCTTGACGCTGTGAACATTTACAGTTCTGTGCATGATCAAAATTCAAATGATCTGACCTGGGCCTGGCAGACTCCACTGGCGGCACTGGTGCCTTGGTGGTCAGGTGGTAGATTTGATGTCAGAACCAGTGGACCCAGACCCTAGCCCGGTTGCATAACCCCGCTGACTTTGTTGCTTGGTGGAGCGAGTCGGAGGGCCATGTAGTAAATGTTGACATGGAGCGTGGATTTAAAAACTAGTCTTCGGCCCGTTCGCTGTAGGTCTGACTTGAGTCAGATAGGGCGCTAATTCACGTTCAATCTATCTTTGCAGAAGCAAGATGTCAAATTGCAAGCAGATCGATATGCGTTGTTTCAATGAGCTCCATGCAGAGATTATGCGCTTGGCTCCACACATCAAGACAATTGAAGTAACTGAGACTACTTACAAATTGCAACAATCGTTGTTTACATGCCGCAGCAATGATACCCTTAAATGTTTGCTTGGGAATAAAGGAGTTAATCATAGCTCACATGTATGCCACTAACTGTAACTGACCGCCGCTTGTCTTCTTTTAATGGTGCCTGCGTTGGAGGAGCCGAATAAGAGATGTTGACGAAGCAGCATTTAATACAGAAGAATGTTGAAAAAATTCTGCCCTCTTATGTCTCCCCTTCCCAAACTTGAGCTGTCTCCCCTCCCCTCACTTGGGATGTCTCATCTCCTTTAACTTATGTGCCCCCCCTCCCCTAACTTAGGTATTTCCTTTCCGCTAACTTTGGGTGTCTCTCCTCCCTTAACTTGGGGTGTCTCTGTTGCAAGAACATCGCGAGTCGTGGAAATATAGGGCCAACAATTTTTTTTTCTAAAGTACAAACCTTAGATGGGCGAATATGGAAAAGTCCAACTTTGCTCAGAGGCACAGGAGCCTGAATGGGTTGGGGCGGGTGGAGAACGGCAATAACCATTTTTATGCGACCACTTTTCTAAAAAGTTTTGCTACCCTCGGCCCCCTCCCTATGGTAAGCCGAAGAGAAATTGAATAGAGTATTTGCAAATGAATTACACATATGTGTGATTCATTTGCATATATATCCGTCGTCAGATTGTCGGAGAGATATCCCTACCCCCTTCCTCACCCCCCCCCCCCCCGCCGGCCGTCGTCAGATTGTTATACAGCTTACCCGCCCCCCTCCCCCCACCCCTCCACATGGCCGTCGTCAGATTGTCGTACATCTTACCCGCCACCTCCCCCCCCCCCGGCCGTCGTCAGATTGTCGAAACGCTTACTCCCCCCCATCCTCCCCCCCCCCCTGGCCCTCCTAATCTTCAATTAACACGGTGACGCTTCGTACTCACGGGTGATGGCCAGGAGGAGGGAACCAAGATGGCTGTCAGAGACCACACGTAATTTTCAGCGGAGGCACTCGCGAAGATTAGTAAGGTGTAAATGGTGGGGCAGGAGCAGCAAAAACTAGTAAAAGTTATTATCAACAATGGATAGAAGGTAAATACACAAAAATGGAACTGCAGAACGACGGCTTTTGAGAAGAACTGTACAATATTAATATATCGATTGGACTTGCTGAGCGACAAAAGGGGTCCCAGTGGTCACTGTCGTTGACTGTGGTGGACCGTGTCAGGTACCGTCTCAACTGCGACGGGTGATGGGCAAAAAAAAACGCCGGCGCAGCCATAGTGGAGGCACACCTCCTCAGGCAGAGGAAAAGAAATGACGGACTATAACCTCGTGTTTCACGAGGCTTCAGGGATTAGCAGAAGAGACTGTCGTCGAAAGGGAATCAACTGACGTTGAGCTAGCAAAGGAATTTGACATGGAGATAAAACAGGCCTTGGAGGAAATACGGGGGATAGTGTCTTGTCTCCCGGATATTCAAAGGGCCATCGCGGAGCAACGCGCAGAAGTGGACACCATCAAAGAGGCAGCGGTCTTTCACAGCAAAAGAATAGATGAGTTGGAAAAGGAAAGAGATGAAGGTGAAGATCATGGAGCTCGAAAAACGTAATCCTGCCACCCAAGTAAGTGCCATGGAGTCTGATGTGACGAAACTAAAGGAGAGACCGGTAGCCTTGGAGTCATACAGCAGGCGGAATAATTACATCGTATATGGATTACCAGAGAGCAGCTGGGGCCAAGAGGACTGGGGCAAGGTGATACAAGACATGTTGGAGACAAAAATGGATATTGCCAATGGAAATAGCATTAAGATAGACCGCTGTCATCGTCTCGGCCCACAACGGCCCATGGATAAAGGAGGTAAAAAGCCACGACCGGTTATTGTGCGATTTGCCTTTTTCACTGAACGAGGGACAATCTGGGAGGCCAAACGCAAGCTGAAAGGCAGCAATATTTTCCTTAACGAAGACTTCCCTAAGGAGGTACAAGACGAGAGGAAAGTATTAATACCATATATGAAGGCAGCACGGAAGGCAGGAAAAAAGGCAAGTCTGAGCGGGAACCAGTTAAAAGTGGATGGCCGGATATATGGGACGATTGATATGGAACAACTTCAACAACTGATATATGTGCGGACCGAACGGACCATTGAGATGGTCCCCACACCATTACCCCCACGTTACGAGTTGCACAGAAACGGTTCTCAGTGAAACGAGAAAAATGAGAACGGCTCACTTTTTGCCGCAGTGTAAGCGGCAGTGAGCGTCGAGCAGGTCATGCTGTTAATTGGAGCGATCGCCGTTCACCAGCGTTTCCTCCCTTCGCCACCACCCCCTCCCCCGCGCCAGGAAATCAACATCTTCAGCTCGGAAAGCATAATTGAGCGTCGAGCAGGCGGTCTACAGGAGCGGACATTCTGCGAGGGCCGTTCACCAGCGCTTCCTGCCCTCACCCCCCACCGCCCACCCCTCCTCAATGAGCGTCGAGCAGATTACGCGGTTTACGGCTGAGTGATTCGCGATCAGTGCGACACTTGCATCACCCCCCAACCGCCATCGCCCAGCACCCTTTAACCCGAATGCGACCCAGCCCCCCCCCCCCTCGACCCTGCATGCATCCCCCCTGTCCCCCGCACGCGTGCGCCTTCTCCATCGCCGTCAGCTGCGTACAGGCAACATCACCGGGTGAGCGTCTGCGAGCGTCAGCGAGTGTCGCGCAAGGCATGCGGTCCACGGTTGAATGGACTTCTTGGGAGTCCAAGTACCCCCAAGTCTCTCACCCAGCCGCCCGGCCGTAACTCCGTGACACAGACTACAGTACCCCTCCCCCCCCCCCCGGGGTTATGTTTGGGGAAATAACTTCCTTCGAATTACTTTTTCGTCCAAGCCACACCCTAATCGTTTTATCAACATTTATCTTTAGTCTCGAACATTTGCCAAATTTATCGAGCAATTCCATTGTAGTTTTTAGCGATTCAGTACTCCCGTCTAATAATAAAAATGCGTCGTCTGCATATTGGCCCAGCTTGTGTTCTGTGTTCCCGAGATTAACCCCACGTATACCTGTATGTTTTTGTAATGCCATTGCAAGAGGTTCCACAACAAGGATAAATAAATAAGGGGAAAGCGAGTCCCCCTGCCTACACCCTCTAGCTAACGAGAAAAACTGAGAAAAATGACCGTTATTTAACACACAACTAGAAGAATCTCTATACAAAATATCACACCATTTTACAAAGGATGCTCCAAACCCGTATGTCCTTAAAACCTTAACAAGATATTGCCAGCTTACAGTATCGAATGCCTTCTCAAAATCAAGTAATAATAACAGACCATCTAAATCAACTTCTTTTAAATAATGCATTGCATCATATAAGAATCTAGTGTTTTCACCTATGAATCTACCCCGAAGGAATCCCTTTTGTTGTGACCCAATTACTTCTTGCAAGACAACTCTTAATCGATGAGACATAATTCCAGATAAAATCTTATAATCTACATTAAGTAGCGTGATGGGCCTCCAGTTTTTAAGTAGATCCTCGGTTTATCCCCCTTTGGTAGGCAAGTTATCACACCTTGTTTTTGAGTAATTGAAAGACTGTCCGTCGCATACGCATAGTTCAAACTGTTCAATAGATATTGCCCAATATCTTTCCAAAATACTTCAAAATTAGTGTCGGTTCCTCAATAGTACAATTATCTACTTTTACTATATTTATCACCTTAATAACGTAGTTTCTTTTTTCGAGTCCGCAAAAAAATCGCGTAGGTTTTTCTCCCTCTTCATAGTATTGAGCACGTGATCTTAAAAATACAGCTCTAGCTTTGTGAAGTCTAAGTTCCTCTAGCCTCCTCTTAGCCTCCGATAACTCATCAGCACCCTGTGCTTCCGTAAAATCTGTTTGTTCCAAGAGTTCTATACGTTCTTCTAATTCCCTTTCCACTTCTATATTCTTCCTTTTCTTATAGCTGCTATAACGTATTGATGCTCCTCTTATGTTAAGCTTTAACATTTCAAAAAGCATTTGACTGTTAGTCCCATTCTCACCTTTACTGGAGTGAAAAACTGATTGATCGTGCATAAGGATTGTATCCTGGATACATTGTTTTACCATATCAACATAGGCAATGTCCCGTAGCAATGATGTATTGAGTTTCCAGAAACCTTTCCCTCGTTCTTGGAGATTTAAGTCAACGAGAAGGTATACGAGAGAATGATCCGTACGGTAACCACTAGAGATATCTGTTTTCTGTATAAGGGCCTGAAAATCTAACGAGACCAAAAAGAAATCCAATCTTGCTCTCTGTGATTTCTTCTGTTGGTTAGTCCACGTGTACCTTCTCGTTTTCTCGTGCTTCACCCTCCAAATATCAAATAATTCTAAACTGTCCATCATATTAATGACTCTACGCTTAGCTTTGCAATTGTTTTCTCTGATATAGCCGGTCGTATCGAGACAGTGGTTTAAGACAAGATTCCAATCTCCGCACATAATGATACTTGAGTTATTGAAATCCTGAACGTTTTTCTGCACTTCGTCATACAATTCTGGGGAATCCTTATTTGGTCCATATATATTGACCAACGTAAACCGATTATCTTTAATGGTCAGATCTAAGATCAATAGGTTACCTTGATCATCCTTACCAATGTTATGGATTTCATACTGGATATATTAGAAGCAATGGAAAACCATATTGTCCAATGTGTTACGCGAAATGAACGAGATGTAAATGCGAGTTATAATATATTGATACGTGGTCTCAAGTTTAACAAGTGCAATGAAGTTAAGTGGTCTCAACATCTTAACAATAATATATCGGAAGCAGATTGGAAAAAGTACTACATGGTGCAACATACATCGACAAAAGACGAACGTACAATGAGCTTCCGATACAGGTTATTACATCGCTGCATTCCAACAAATAAGTATTTATTCCTGTGTAAAATATCTGAAACCGAACAGTGTAGCTTTTGCAAAAGCGAAGTTGAATCTTTAGAGCACATGTTTTGGAGTTGCCCTGTAGTACAAGCCCTTTGGTGAGACATGGACACGTGGTTATATCTGGCGTTACATTCAGCTTTGGATGCAGAAAATAGAGAGAGTAAACATATCACGTTAGACTGCCAAATTGTAACGCTTGGTGTGACAAAAACTCTAAAATTCGTGAAATTGATTAACCATATACTTCTCATTGTGAAACGCTTCATATATTTATGTAAATGGAGAAATTTGGTTCCAAGCCTAAACGGCGCCCTCGGGCAGATTAATCATAATTGTCTTCTGGAAAACCACGCGAAAAACCCTACAGATAAATGGCAGCCAATAATCTATTTGTTTAGATAATACTCAGTTACGTGGCAGCAAATAATACATATATTTATGTACCTTTATATATTAACCTTTGATTCCTTTTCGCATAAACATCACGATGTGACAGCTTTTAATATTTGTATATGCATTTATGTAACATGTTATTGAAATCAACACAAATACCAACCAGCGCTCGAAAATTATTCAACACGGCATAATAAAATTCTTCGAAAATACGTTTGCTAGTTACATATGGTTTCTTCTTGGGTCCGATTGATGACACTCGTTGCTCTCGGGCAAACAAATATTGTTCAGAGATGGAAGGAGTTGGTGTGCTTGGAGGGGGAGCGGGGGAGGGGTTATGGACTGAGAGAGTGCTTCGTAGGCCCTTAAAGGACACCATATCCATATTGAACTGGTTATTTAATAATTGTGACACTTAATATAGGCACAATGTGCAGTAAGCATTGATTTTTTATATTTATGGACTATATTTATAGGGATAGCCAGCGACCGGAGCTATAGCAGGACAACCGCAACCATAGCCCAGCTCAAAAAGCAACAGTCTAATTCAGGGAGCCATAGTAGGATACACGGAGCCATAGATCACAGCAGGGAGCCATAGTCCAGTGCACAGAGCCATAGCCTGTGCCCGGAGCCATAGCCCACGTTCAGAGCCATGCCACATAGTCATAGTCTACACCCGGAGTCATAGGCCACCGACCGCAGCGACAGCCTCCGCCCGGAACCATAGTCCTGCGAAGACCGTCGTAGCCCGCTCCCGGAGCCATGGCCCGGAACATGGAACACTAATCCAGCATACGAGTCCATTGTCCACGCCCAGAAGAGCCATAGCTCGGATCCATAGTCCGCGCCCGGAGTCTTAATTCTGAGCCATAGCCCTGAGCCATACTCCCTCGCATGGAGCCATGGCCCACTCGTGGAGCCATAGCCCGGAGCCATAACCTGCACCAGGAGCTATAGTCCAGCGAACGCGCCCATGCATAGCTTGCGCCCTGAACTACACGAAATGTTTCTAGGATAAACCGTAGAGTGATTTATGTCTGTAAATTGTACCTGTACTGTTCTGTTCCTAGCGTTCTATATATAAGACGCGCACAATTTTCATGTTCAAGTAATTCTTTGCGAGTAGTACAGTATTTCTTTTGGGCGGGGGTCTATGCATAACTGCGATATGATATGACTCTCTCTTCTCCAACTTGTTTTTGGATTAGGTAGGCCCTAGTAGCGGAATCAGAAGAACTAACTTGATGCAAGTTATGTTTCACTCTGTGTATCTTTTAACGGATACGTTTAAATAACCGACTATAGCTCAGCGTGTTGGGAGACAGACAACACTTACGCAGGGACATGCACATGTGGTCAGCGTGTAGTGCGATAGGACGCGAAACATTATTCCTCTTCGTCATGAGCGAGATTGTATTGCTGACGATGACTAGGACAGGGTTGATAATAATTAACACACAAACAGCTTTTACCGGTGGACATCGACTCGGGTTCCAACCACAAAACAAAGCCTCCAAATCGAACTGTGTTCAGCTACAACCTTCGGTCAATCTCATCGAACAAAATTCGATGGGATTGTTCGATTTTCTTGCATCTTGCACCAATGCTCGATCCAGACGTACACCTTAAGACATGAACTCTACTAACGATGAAGATATTCAGCTTGGTTTGCGCGGTTTATTTCTTCAGGAGTTTAAGACAGATATTATGAGGACCGTGTACAGAGATGGTTCGAGCGACAGCCGAGGCGAATGTGGTCCTCAAGCCGCACAGTCAACCCACTTAGTGTCCGTGCCAAGAACGCAGCCCTCCATTGACATCAGTTGTGGCCTAGGCGTGATGGCATTTTCTCCTGAACGTACCGTTCAGCCTATGCAAAACCCCCAGCCTGTTATGAAAAGAAACATCACATATGGTTAAAAGCCATACTTATTGTGACACATAATTCTTTCGATTCCGCCTAACTTTTACTTGTCAACTTTGGTGTGGATATTTGGTGTAGCCTTAATCGGTGTTGATGCCGTGTTCTTACACAATGCATGTAAACTTGGCGAATACAGCTCCCCGGGGACGATGAATAATGAACAAAGGAAACATGCCGCAGATTAGGTGCCCCGGGCCCATATTTTAACCCAAGATTTTTGATCCGTTTTCTCAGGCGCTAACCATAACAACAGAGAAGCAACCTCATACGATATGCGGCAACTGACTGACTACTTTTCACTTACATCTTTGCGCCAGCTCACCCAGCTGAACGGCCTGTGCCCTGGTGGCCTTGGTCGTGGCCGCAATGCGATCGATTTCCGCACCTGCGCAACAGAGACAATAATAAAGAAATACATCGAAGACATTTCGTTGGCCATGATGTACCAACCGACACTGTTTATATGATGAATGAATAAATAAATGGATGAAAGTAGTAGGCCTCGACACATTGTGGATCTAACAAAGATTAAGAAATCTGATAATTTTCCAGGATAAGTCGAAACTACAGATGAAATATGTATTTCCGCCCATTCGGTGTGCCTCTAGTTGGGGGAAATAAACTTTTCTTAGCACTATAGATAGCACTAGCGTTAAAGTTAGTATGTGAGAATGTTAAATGAACGCGCGTTGCTAAGAGTTTGTTACAGATTTCGAAACCACGCGTTGACAATAAAAAAAACCCAGGTAGGTTGTAATTTGACCACGCAAAAGACAATGCATGTATCGTGATTAAGTAGAAGAAGTTGCTATGTTACAGGTTAAAATGTCTGGCCAGAATTTACTTACACACGGCAGGTAGTGTGGTAGCAACGTCCCCACTAGCGGGTGCTTCTGGGTCCGCATCACTCTCAGCGACTGCAATAGAACAACCGACATATTTAGGGGAAAGTCTACAAGAAGTGTTGCTAACGAATGCGCTGTTACTAAATTATGTGTTAAAACGCATTCAAAACCTCAGTAAACACGGTGACGCTTTGTACTCACGGGTGATGGCCAGGATGCCCAGTAGGAGTAGTCCGAGGAACAGCCTCATCTTGAGACAACGATTTCAAGGAACTGCAATTGTTAATTTAATACTTCAAATCACATATGGTCATAATAATATCGCTTGACGACATAAGCTCATAAGATGGCGGGAAATGGTGCCAAACGAACAAGCCGTAGATTGCACAACAAGGGAATATTGAAAAATCTTTGTGAAAAACAAGCACGATTCGCCTCTTCATCACATTAATAACGCAGATAAAGTCACGATCCATTATTTGATCATGACAATGTTCCTATCTGATAGCGAAAATAAATTTGGTCGATCGTTCGTCATGTCATTCAAACACGGATGAGTTACGACAACGCGGGTTAGAGGTACCAAATACCGGATATTTATTCGTATTTTTGAGGGGAATTTGTACCATTCCGCCTTTCCAACCTCCCATATATTTCCTCGCCCCGAAGGTTTTGAAACGTAAGGGCCCATGATGAGCCCACATTTTACAAACAAATACACTCATTTTTGACCGAGACAAAGAGCAGACATCATTAATCGATTATAATCTAAAACTAGGCATTTTCATTTAAGATTCGTTATTTCCTTTTTTACAACGCCTTTTAGTAACACATGGCATCTACACGAATGACATTTTGAAGGAAATATCGCGTATTATTTTAACATCAGTATTGTTCTGAGAGAAACAATTGTCGGTGTTGAAATCGCTGGTGTGCATGTTGCCGTTTCATAATAGCATTCACCTCATGCAAGGACCCGTTATCGCATACCCGAGACTGTGCTGACTGTCAAGAGTTTACTTTCGTTTTATTTGTGTGACACGAATTATTCTTCCACGCTACTACTAAAAATATTTAAATTGAAACGTACAGTCGTGCGTCCCAACTCTGCGTGACTCCGGTTTCATGCACACGTCAGTGCATGATGCTTTGTGTAACTTTACACAAGAAAAGTCAATAAACCAGATAAGAGTCGCTCGCTTGACGGTTCACTTGAAATGTGTTGGATTGTGATATCTGTCTTCACGATTACGTTTCCTTATCGCTCGAGTAACTCACATTGTATAATGGCGAAATAGTCGTTACGTGGACTTATTGGGATGACATAATAGTGATAACGTATACACATATCAGGCCATTATTTGTTGAAGAGGTCATCTGCGACTAACTGTGTCATAAGAACAGAGATAGACACGGGCACAGATGGGTTATGCATAATTTCAGCAAGTCAAGTCAAAATTCGTTCATTTCATCAAGTATTTGCCCGTATATAAACGTGGAAAACTGGAACTAAAAGTAATATGGGACAAGATACCATGGCTAAGACCTTTTTGGAGCTGACCTTGGAGCCACCCGGGAGTCTTATGTTAAGCTGTACAAAGTATTTAGTACCAGCTCCAATATAATGGGAATATATATGCACATCTCATATTATCGCATTACAAAGTCGCCGATTGAAATGCGAACATTAAACATCCCCTTATTTCAACGTATCACGATAATCATTACGCCTACAATTATCTTGATTTTTACGCGGTTTTAAGGTGAATGTTCATACATTAGCTTCAATGCACGCTTTATTCATATCCAAATATTCAGCGATAGATGCGAATGAAATTGATGGACTTCGTCCACTGTCAATAGTTGGAAATGTTCGGACCGATAGTAATCGATGAACGATGCTTCAAATTTATCCTTGTCATTACCGCGTGTATCTTTGGTAAATTTAGATGAAGTCCATAATGGCCCGTTACGCTTCATTTCCTACAAAATTTCGAACAAATACCAAATGCCAAGCATTCGCTATCTAATATCAGACTTATGATCAAAATAATCAATTTTCGCTATAAGGTAGGAAATATGTCATCTTCTTATGAGAGATAGTGGCTTTATTGCCTGTGTCGAGCTGATAAGGGGAGTTTCGTATTAGTTTAAATGTTTTAAAATTGTCGCGCAAGCCATGGCGTGTCGGTTATTCCAGCTATCTTAATTGTGCGATCGAGCGTGCTTTGAAAGGCGTGTGATTTACCTCATGGTGGCTGGAATGGTGGTATCTTTTACGTATGATTGTGTACTGGCACGGGTAACTGGATCACACACTTCCCATGCTCTCATAATACATCAGATAGCTGATGAGACGGACGCCGATCCTTCCCCGAGTGGCGTATATAAAGATTGTGGGGTGTAGCTTGAGGACACGCCGATCAGACTGTCAAGCTGCGAGCTACGTAGCTTGCTACAATCCAAGGTAGAATGTTGCCTTAATTACACTGTAGCAACATGGCGGGCTCAATTACCCGGCAAACCGTAGATACTCAGCCGCATGTAAGAGACTACCAGAGCTTGCGACTACCATCACATGGATGTTTAGTTCCCTAATGGTGACCGATGTAACGTGTCGCTTTAAAAATGGAACTGGCTGTT
This sequence comes from Arenicola marina, assembly GCA_964019135.1. Taxonomy (NCBI): domain Eukaryota; kingdom Metazoa; phylum Annelida; class Polychaeta; family Arenicolidae; genus Arenicola; species Arenicola marina. The sequence continues at coordinate 16,025,696 of OZ025250.1, forward strand.
CCCTAATAAATTCGAAAACATGTTCCTAGTATTTTTCTATCCTGGGCGAAGTTTACAATCCAATCTCACCCACATGCCCCCTAAAGAATCACTTCTCTAATTCCAGTTTTACCTACATGTCGCAAGGTATCCAAATCTAATTTTGACAATGATGCGAGACTGGGTACAGCAAGAGATCGCAAGCAATGACCTTTTATCAAAGCTGTTCATGCAGCAATTATTACCAACAATCCCCTCTGACTAAATTATTCGTCGTTACCAATATAGTCCAATGTGCGGTCACCGTATATGTCTAGTCACTCTCATACACATTTAATTATCGCTGCTCTATACCTCTGCCTCTGCCCCCCCCCCGCGCTCTCTTCATGACCCCCCCCCCCCCCCACCGGCATCTGCGACCTACCGCCCCCTAGCATTTGATCAAATAAAAATTGTACAAAACAATATATATGTTAGCCAAAGGTTAACATTACAACTTCGTCATCATGTCAACTCGGGCTAACTTCATCCCCACTCATGACGGTGACAGTCGCGTATGCTCAGATGCGCATATTGCACCAAGTTCTTCTCCAGTTATGAGTCCAGCTGGGTGGCCGGCACAGCCAAAAGGGATGATACCCATATGACTGTGTTTGGAATCGTGGTGATTATATATTACAGAGTCTGTAGAAAAGCAAAATAATCATGCGGTCTTGGTGTAGAAAAGCCTTCGTTCGAAAGGGGACTTTAGTTTTGACCTCGCTCTGGCTCCTTTAAATGTCTTAAAATGGAATAATACTGCTGCCTACGCTCTGAAAAATAAGGTGCATGATATTTTTACGAGGGGACCAGCTCCTCGAATTCTATGAAACCATACTCTGAGTTTGCTAGTGCACAACTGTCATATGACGGAACATATATGTGTCGGGGTCTCTTGTGGGGCAGTTATGACGTCATGACGTTTTGCTTACCAGATGTGAATAACCGATGTCCGCTACGCCACTGCATGATCCGACAATGACCATCGTCTACGCTGACTATGCACGTATCTGCATGCCAGGTTTGACGTAATGCTAGATATGTCGCAATGCATAAGAAGAAACTTAGCAGATCTTTTGAATATATTGAGTCACACGATGGTATTTTATAAATAAATTAATTCATAGATAATTACAAATTGAAATTTATTATAGCCATCGATCGGACAGAAAACGCGAAAGTAACGTGTGAACAAGTTCGTGATAATTATCAAATTTTATGCAGTTCCTATTTAAACTCATACCAAATAGTTCATTTTACGAGCCCTTCGTCTTCTTGAGGCATTATCATACTTAGCTTGTCATACAATAATATCGCATTTGAAGCTAACGAGTTTATGTGGTAGTGAATACGAGGAAAGTAATACCAGCTGGTAGATATAAGGAGATCACATGCAGATATATAAAACTGTTCATAAATTTCCTCTAGGAACTAGAATTTGCTTATTACGACAGATCTGGCATTCCGTCCAACCGGGGGTGCACACACGAATCCGCGCTGGAACAATACGCGAACCTTGGCTCCTGTATCCGGGCAAACTTCACCCATCGCCAGTTCGTTGCAGCACGATAATACTTGGTCTTTCAATTGTGCGAAGTACCAATAGGGTGCACGAGCACAGGAATAAAGAAATACCCCCACCCCCTCCTCCCACCGATGCCATCCAGCACAAAATGATTCCATGGTCCGCCCCCCCCCCCCCCAACAGCCCCCCAATATAAAATGATGCAACAAACCTACATGAAAAATTACAACAAGCATTCCCCGGTTTGTCGAGCCCAACCCAAAAGACCCCCGATATACTAAGGGAAAAAACATTTACGATCAACTGTAACAGGTACTGCTAGTTTAGACGAGCCCTTCCCCAACAGTCCCCTGATATATAAATGTATTCCTCGTTATATGTTGCGCCTATGTTATATTCCCACGTATACACATCTCGACAGCTTTTAAGATTTTTATATGCATTTATGTAACATATTATACAAAATCAACACAAATACCAACCAGCGCATCAAAATTAATCAACACGGCATAATAAAATCCTTCGAAAATATGTTTGCTAGTTACATATGGTTTCTTCTTGTGTCCGATCGATGACACTCGTGGCTCACGAGCAAAATATTGGTCAGAGAGGGAAGGGGTTGGTGTGCTTGAAGGGAGAGGGGGGGAAGGGTTATGGACTGAGGGAGTGCTTCGTTGTCCCTCAAAGGATACCATATCTATATTGAACTGGTTAGTCAATAATTGTGACACTTAATATAGGTATATAGTGCAGTAAGCAATGATTTGTTTTATATTGATGGACTATATTTATAGGGATAGCCCGCGACCGGAGCTATAGCAGGACAACCGCAACCATAGCCCAGCTCAAAAAGCAACAGTCTAATGCAGGGAGCCATAGTAGGATACACGGAGCCATAGATGACAGCAAGGAGCCATAGTCCAGTGCACGGAGCCATAGCCTGCGCCCGGAGCCATAGCCAACGCCCAGAGCCATTCCCCGTAGCCATAGTCTACGCCCGGAGCCATAGGCCAGCGACCGGAGCGACAGCCACCGCCCGGAACCATAATCCTGCGAAGACCGTCGTATCCCGCGCCCGGAGCCATGGCCCGGAACATGGAACATTAATCAAGCATACGAATCCATTTTCCGCGCCCAGAGCCATAGCTCGGATCCATAGTCCGCGCCCGGAGTCTTAATCCTGAGCCATATCCCGGAGCCATACTCCCTCGCATGGAGCCATAGCCCGCGCTTGGAGCCATGGCCCGGAGCCATAGCCTGCACCAGGAGCTATAGTCCAGCGCGCACGCCAATAGCCCGGGGCCTTAACTACAAGAAATATTCCTAGAAAAAAAAACGTAGAATGATTTATGTCTGTAAATTGTACCTGCACACTGCTGTTCTTAGCGTTCTATATATAAGACGCGCACAATTTTCATGTTCAAGTAATTCTTTGCGAGTAGTATTTCGTTTGCGCTGGGGGCAATGCATAACTGTCATATGATATGACTCTCTCTTCTCCATTTTGTATTTGGATTAGGTAGGCCCCAGTAGCAGAATCAGAAGAACGAAATTGATGCAAGTTATGTTTCACTCTACGTATCTTTGAACGGATAAGTTTAAATAACCAACTATAGCTCCGCGTGTTGGGAGACAGACAACACATACACAGGGACATGTACATGTGGTCAGCGCGTAGTGCGATAGGAGGCGAAACAACATTATTCTTCTTCGTCATGAGCGAGATTGTATTGCTGATGATGGCTAGTACAGGGTTGATAATAATTACCACACGCACAGCTTCTACGGGGGGACATCGACTCGGGGTTCCAACAACAAAACAAAGGCTCCAAATCGAACTGTGTTCAGCTAGAACCTTCGGTCAATCCCATCGAACAACAATATTGTTCCTTTTTCTTATATCTTGCATTATATCTTGCTCGGTCCAGTCGTACACCATAAGACATGAACTCTACTAACGATGAAGATATTCAGCTTGGTTTGCGCGGTTTATTTCTTAAGGAGTTGAAGACGGTTCGAACGGACAGCCGAGCGGACAGCCGAGGCGAATGTGGTCCTCAAGCCGCACAGTCAACCCACATAATGTCCGTGCCAACAACCCAGCTCTCCATTGCGATCGGTTGTGGCCTAGGCGTGATGGCATTTCACCATTTTCTACAAAGCCACCTGCCTGTTATGAAAAGAAACATCACATATGATTAAACGCCATACTTATTCTGACACATAAATGTGTAAATGTGGCACTGTTAAAATTAATGACATAGTTGGAAATGACAATTGTTTTTTGTCCGAGATTGAACTGGTAGAGAAATATGGGGTACATTTACACTTTCTGGAGTATTATAGTATTAGACAAGCAATTCCCCGTGGCTGGAGAACACGCCTGCAAAATAGAAATTGTCTCCAGTCCTTACACCATTTGGATCTGTTATCTCTTTCGTGTAAATCTCTCTACGATATACTTTCTTCTCGCCCATTAAGTTGAACTTAGTGGCTTGATGTATTTTCGTTCCACGAATCAGATTGGGGCAAAATATGTTCCCTGCCTTTTAAATGTACCTTTGAAACCAAACTACAATCCTTTCAATATTCAATTCTTTACAGGTTTGCTCCCCACAACAAATATCTAAACACAATTGGGCTGGCGAAGAGTGGTTTGTGTGATTCATGCTCAGAGGTAGATACACTCATGCACAGATTCAGCGACTGTATCGCAGTACGTAGATTCTGGAATGCCCTCACAGAGTGGTGGCACCTAGCCACATCTGATACTGTAGCTGCTTCTACTAAGACAATCATTTTAAGATCCTACGATCAACCGGTCTATTCCATAAATAGTGCGTTCCTTTGAGCCAAATATTATATTCACGTATGTAAGTGTAAATCTGAGCCTATCAGGCTAAATTCTTACATATCCAAGTTAAAATATCATATAACAAACGAGCAGTTTATCCTGTGTAAAAATAATTAGCTAAAAGTCTTCATGTCTCGATGGGAGAAACTTTTATTTCTTGTATCCTAATTGCCATGTATGTGTTAATGTATTACCACAGGCTCTTCTCATGCATGTAACGCATCAAGGAAATAAAAAAAAATTGATGCTACGAAGCTCATGATGTTGCTGCGATTTTATCTGTTTGTATAACAAAAATACGCTCCAAGGGCACGAGGGACACTGTCGTAAATAAACGACATCAGCGATATTGGAATGAAATAATATTGTCTCCATGGCGTGCATATGGCCGGTGCATAACACAGAGCGATTATTCTTCAGAGCATGCTCGCACCATGGCAACTACATCACTGCATGACGTTTTATAATATGTTCGGAACAGAGCGCCTGCTATCAGCTGAACGTTACCAGATATATGGCTGATCTGATATGATAGGGTTTTAATTGCGCTTTTAGTCTGTGAGGCGATATCGTTCCATACTTGTTATGCTCAATCAAAGATTCTCAAGAAACAGTACAAAAATCCTTAAATTATCAATACATGTGAGCTTGTAGATAAAACAACTGCAAAAAATATTAGGGTCATATAAAATAACAGGGTCAAGTGGATGTGAATAAAACCATGAAGGCAGTCATTGTTGAAATGATCAATAGAATCATAAGAACCTCAAGTATTATTATTGAGCAGATTGTTTTAAAACCATGAAGGTGAAAAACGGTCAAAGTGAAGTGAATAAGTTGTCAGAACATAAAACTATTCAGGGTTGGCATAGATGTTGGTATTTGAAACCTAGCTTTTGCGATTGATACATACAGTAAAATATACCGTTTGACAGTAATATTTGACTAGATCTAGATGCAGCCGACTAGATTTATTTCAGTTAAATAGTCTAAAATCTGATGATTAACATTATTAGATAGTTTTTTTTAGATTCTTTGCTCTGTAATAGTGATCTTTTTTTTTGCTGAAAGTCAATACACCTTAACATAATGTGCTCCACTGTCAGTTGTTCCTGACAGGTAACACATTCCGGAGGTGTTTCTCCTTAGAGAAAATAGCAATGGGCAATGTACGTCTGTGCTAGTCCCAGGGTCTCCGAATGACAACACCCGTCCGCCTACGGCGGATCTTTTGCCGTTTGGGAAACACCTGAGAGTTGGTTTGAGTGCGAGATGGCTTTACCTGATATCTTTGATATCCTATCCGAACCTATAAGCGAGGATAGACTTTGCCCCGTCATTTTTGTATCAGCATTTTTACATGAGATTGTATTGGAATAGTCTGAGCCAAAACAAGTTCAATTCAGAAATTATTGACACTTAAAATGTTAACTTTGCAATCAAACAATTTATTGCACAGTTTTAGGGCCGATAACAACCCTGGACAAGGACACTCTCTGACAAGAACACAATTATCCTTGCAGTCCAATCAAACAATAAAATATTACAAATTTGGCAAGGCATGGCAAGAACAAGCGCTTTGAATGGTCGTCAATAAACGTGCTTCAGTAATACGTTAACAGATAAGTCGTCTCAAAATGCATCATGAGATGAAATCGGTATGGGTAAGCTCGCAGACTGCGATACGTGGCAAACATTATCTTTGCTCGTCATGAATGTTAAGCGTTTCAACAATAAAACACACGTTTCAGTTCGATAGGAACCGTGTTTAGCTACAACCTTATGTCAGTGTCTCGGAACAACGATACTGTTTGACTGTCTTATATCTTGCGTTCATGTTCTATCTAGGCATACCATAAGATATGAATTCTAATCACAACAAAAATATTCAACTTGGTAAGCGCGTTTTATTTCTGTAGGAATTTAAGACATTAGAGTAAAGATACCATTTCCAGAGATGGTTCGAGCGGACAGCCGATGTGAATGTGGCCTACAGGCCCGTGTCAGATAGTCAGCAAGTAGTCATGCCCTGGAGGGTCAACGTAGTCAACCCACTTAATGTCCGTGACATGAATGCAGCCCTCCATTGACATTGGTTGTGGCCATAGCGTCATGACATTCCTTCAGAACGCTCTGTTTCACCCCCATGTGACGCTTACGGTGATTCGGCCTGGTATCAATAGAGATACTATATGCGATGAAAATATTTTTTATGGCGCACATGCCGATTAAGAGTCGATTGCAAACTTTGATATGGAAGCAGTTGGCTAAGGCGCAAGATGTGGGCGGTCTCCATGTTGACTTACCCAATTACCAAAATATAGCGCATGACTGTTTGTTTTGTTTTGTCTTTCACAGGCTCAACAATATATCACACAGGACATGTTAATTATACAGTTATACGTATACAATAACTAATACAAATGTTGCAATAAATCGTTCCTTTTCCTCATATATATTTCTTTCGTCTGGATAATGGAACACATGACCACGATATGCGGTCTTTTGCTTTAACCACTTCACCAGAGAAGCAACCTCATACGACATGAGTCAACTGTCGGACTACATTTAACTTACGACAACTCTTTTGCAGCTCCCCGAGCTGATAGGCCTGTTCTGGGTTGGTCCTGGTCGTGGCCCCAATGCGATCGATTTCCCCACCTGCGCAACAGAGGCAACAACGTGGCAATCAACGGAGGACATGTCGTTGGTCGTGGTGGGCTTAAGTCAACTTTTTACTGATGATATGATGATTGGTTGGTTATTTGATTTGGTTAGTCTCCGGGGGTAACCCCCTACTCTTTACGAAGAAAGACATGGGATCTTTATGCTGCGACCACACAGACATGACCACATCAGTGCTCGGACCATTGAACCACGCGACGTTAGGCTCCCGGGTGACCAGAGCTCTCACCAAATTAACAAAAGGTACAAGTATATTGGGGAGTGTTAAAATAACATAATATGCCAAGATTCTTACAGATTTCAAAGCCACTCGTTGGTAGACAAATTTGTCCATGTGAACGACAATGCCATTCATTGAATTTGTATAACTAAGTAAGTTGATAATCAACATGTTAAAATATCCTAATATAATATAAAAGGAGCTGAAATTGTTCATTCAATATGTCATGCGACATACATACGTAACACGGCGGCTTAACGCATATCGTATATGATGTGGTCATCAGGTGATTACGTTTCTGGTTAGAAGAAATGTTCTGAGAAAGGCATGGTTTCAGGAATTCCCCGTGAAACGCCAATCTAAGGCACTCCCACACATACTAAATGACGTAATTGATGCGCTCTACCACGGAGCATGCAGAGTAATAGCGTCAGCGTCATGTCGCCATAGCATCAGAAGTGCATTACTCTACCTTGGTTGTTAACGCGTTGAGTAGCTCACAGCTTGGTATTGTCTGATCGGCGTGTCTCGGCTTCATTACTGGGTCTCTATATAAGCGATCTGGGTGTGGATCGGCTTCAGTCTCATCAGCTTTCTGATATATTGGGAAACCAACCAATGTTGCGTCACAATCACAGCAGATGGCACGAATGGTGTCGAATCAAAGCACAGTCGAGTGCGCAGTTTATAATCAGGAGTCCGTCCATCTACAGTCTCACTGTCTTCACCATAGATGAGCGAACGCTAGTACTAAGAAATACAGCCCGCTACATTATTTTATTCAGCTTCTCCGGCTTACAGCGCCATTATCTCAATCTTCACCAGTCTCCTGGATTCATCACTAGTTTTCTCACTTGTTTTGCACTAGTCTGCATGAAGTTATTTACTAGCGACTTTACTAGTTCTCACTAGTGTTGCACTAATTTTTCGTTAGTATTTTCACTAGTTCGTCACTAGTTACACTAGTTTTTCACGATTGGCTAAACGGCATGGAATCTGCACGAGTTTAATACTTCTATGCTTTGTTTAGAACGCCTTTACCTCATGATAAGATAAGATAAGATAAGATAAAGTTTTATTTAACGTCGGTATGTAAAAGTCAACAATAAACATTAGCACACGTGCTATTGACCGACAATGATAAAATGACATGAGCGGATGAGATATATATACATATGACAATGACAATATAACAACCTTTGCATCTCATAAAACCTTACCCATTAGCTATGTTACATAATGTGCACGAATTACAGTGACACAAGAACACATCCGAGGTTGACAGCGTTGTTTTAAATTCCTTGGCAGATTTGGCTAACTTCGTTTCCTTGTTGAGCAAGTTCCATAGCTTGCTACCTTGATACTTCAATGAATTATGGCCATAAGCTGTTGTCTTAACGCGTGGCATACATATATTTGGCCCATTTTTTAAAATGTAATTGTTTTCCTTCACGTTATACATGTCATGAAGATAACTAGGCCCAATCTTGTTGATAGTCTTGTAAACTTCTAATGATATGCAGCGCAATCGTTCAACATATAGCAATGGTCTACCCGCTCTCTTCCTCAACTCTGCGTATTCTGATCTAAAGTCATTAAACACATACCTCAATGCCCGCTCCTGTATCTTTTCAATCTTACGCATATTTTTCATATCACAAAAATGCCATACAACGGGACAATAATTAAAATGTGAAAGAATAAAAGCATGAAATAACGTAAGTTTGCTATCAACATCCATTAATTTAGAAACTCTAGCTAAAACATTGAGACTTTTTCCAGCCTTCTTGCATAAACTTGATATATGGTTGCCGAAAGTTAACCTAGCGTCCAGTTGAATACCTAGTAGTGTTACTTCCTGTTGTGCTGCCAGTTCTGTTCCAGAAATCGAAAACGATCTGTGCTGACTTAATTCGTTTCTCTTTTCAAACACGATTGCCTGGTACTTACTTGGGTTCGCTTTCATGTAATTGTCGACGAACGACGTTGTTATCTCCGATAACGCCTTCTCTAGAGTTACTTTAACCTTCTTAAACTCCTTACCTTGAGCCGCCACAGTATTATCATCAGCATAATTATACTTATCGGTTCCCCGTGCGGTGGATACAAGCAGGTCGTTCGTAAATACATTATACAGATGTGGACCAAAAACAGATCCCTGTGGTGCTCCTTTCTTGAGGGTAAGCCACTCGCTCCGATTATGTCCTAGTTTTACCCTCTGTTCGCGGTTCGTAAGATAGCTTGCAACTAGCGTACATGATTGTTTACTAATGCCATAAGCGTTCCTCTTGTTAATCAATAATCTGTGTGGAAGACAATCGAATGCTTTTGAGAGATCCATTAGTATAGCTCCCATAACTTGATTATTATCTAATGCATTTTTGGAGTCTTCAACTAAGCGCATCAGTAGGCTTTGACAACTGTGTCCCTTTCTAAACCCAGATAGTCTGGGTGATAACCTGGGTTCCATAAAGGACATAAGCTGGTCACACAATATTTTTTCATATATCTTGGAGATACAGGGAAGAACACTTACTGGTCTGTAGTTTTCCTTATTTAAGTTGTCCTTCTTCTTGAAAATTGGTGTGACTTCAGCGTATTTTAGTTCTTTTGGAAACGTATTACAATTAATCGTCATATTTAACACATACCTTAATGGCTCACACAGGATGGCAGCTCCCAGCTTGATAAGCTTCGGAGGTATCTTGTCGTAGCCACTAGCCTTCGAAACGTCAATGCCTTTAAGTGCATTGTATATTTCGTGGCTACTTACTGCCCGAAAGTTAAAAGTTTCCGTTATACCTTGGTTACCTTCCTTTATAGCCATAACGGATTTATGATCTTTGTGATAAAGAAGGGTTTCGTCTATTGGTTGATCATCTGGTATGTCATCTAGTTGGCCTATGTCTTTGGCAACGTCTATGAAATATTGATTAAATATGTCACTTACCTTTGATGGATCTGATATTATTTCGTCTCGCTCTTTCAGTAACACGTTTCCGCTGCTTGCGTTTTTTCTTGATATCAGTGGTTTTACAACTTTCCAGAATTCCTTCCCGTTAGTCGTAGCTTCGCTACATTTCCCCTTTATGTACTTTTGCATGCTTACTTTCCGAAGACGTCCTATGAGATTCCTTTGCTTTCTGTATTTTTCCCAATTCTCTTGGCTACTCAATTGCTCGTACTTCCGTCTCAGCATATTTTTTACATTTATGGCTTTGCCAAGATGGCTATTCATATAGGGCACACAGTTATTCTTAACTACCCGTTGCTTGGTTGGTGCATGTCTATCAACGACCTCTTTGATCAATGTGCTACAAAACCAATATGAATCATCAACATCTTCAAAGACTTCACCTACATGAAAAGGTACCGATGCTAGATCGTCTTTGTATTTAATCTCATCAAAATGTTTAAAGCTTCGATAATAGACACGTTTCTGCTGCCTAATGGGAACTTCTATTTTCGTTGCTACGCAAACCATATGGTGAAAATCGCTGAGGCCCGTATCTATACATGATACATCTCGTAAGCGCTTCGACACATTTGTAATCACAACATCAATTAAGGTCGGTATTTTACCTTTGAAACAAGTTGGTGACTTAACGATATTTTTAGTACCATAGACCTCTTGATGGTTGCTGACAGTACGCCCCATAGTTAAGTCTGTGATGTAACTGCATGATTCTTTTGGTGATGGGAACGGACAATTAATTAACGTACCATGCAAGGACCTTCAGAATGAATAGAGCTACATGTACTCAATAAACCATTAACCCGTTATATTTCGCATCTGCTTCCACGTGCTTGCGCTTAACTTAATTCTGGCCAACGAATACAGCATGGGGAAATTATAACGAGCCTGGACACATAGGAACGCCGAACGATCGATATCGTGCATTTACACAGGAGTCGACACACAAACAGGGATTTGAGAGCAGTAATCTGCATGACCGACGCTATTCCGTGACAATATGAATGTATTTAACAGTGCCGCACATTGGTGACCAGGATATACTTAGGTCGTCTGTGTAGGTCATGCCCTGGGACAAAATTGTCGCAGTGCAAAGCTACAAGAACCCAGTGCAAAAACTCTCCTTACACACAAATGGATCCTCTAGGTACGGAATCCCATTAGGGTCATTGGTGCATCTCTTTCGGGCAGGATCAGTATGCCGCCCGGTTTTTTTGGGGGTAGGGGGGGGGGGGCGGGAGGGGTGCGCGGTAAAGCCCCCCCCCCCCTCTTCACCTCCAAAATTCGCTCGGTCGGGGCGTTTCTTTACCGTCAGAATCCGCTTCAGTCGGTTCGAAATACCGCCAAATCCCACTCGGAACCGGATTTTTTTTCACTGACCCGCTCTATGTCGTAGTTCCATGCAGACACCGCTCGGTTTATTCCTTTTTCCGGGCACCCACTTTATGAATGCACATTTTCCGAGCCCCCACTCCCGCCCCTTGTCGGGGTATCCTTTTCATCACAAATGTCCGCTCTCTCATGTAACAAAATAATACTCTCCGAACATTCTCCGAATTTCCGCCAACGTTACGGGAATATTACCTAAAATACATTCCGGAAACATTTTTTTAGACAAGTTTTGTTAATATTCAGGGAATTTTTTTGCGAATATTGCGAGTAAACATTTTCAGAACATTAAACGAACATGATGGTGCACTCTCTTAAATGAACCGTTTGACATTTTTAATGTCTTTATTATTATATTACCGCGTGGTTGACAAGTCAATGCGCGCAAAAGTTCTGAATATGAAAACCAAATTGCACTAATTTTAAGTTTCAATGCAAATAACGAACACAATTTACTTTGTGCAAGCATACCATTTCGTAACGTAACACGGAAAGAACACTGGGCGAATATTACGGGAATGTTCGTCCGTAGCATCCTGCGAATATTACGGGAATGTTCGTCCGTAACATTCTGCGAATATTACGGGAATGTTAGTCCGCAACATAACACGGAAATAACATTCTGCGAATATTACGGGAATGTTCGTCCGTAATATAACAGGAAAATAACATTGAGCGAATATTACTCGAATGTTCCGTGTTTGCTGGGTTGGGAGCGCGTGGGTGAGATTGGATTGAAAACTTCTGCCAAGATAGGAAACTACGAGGCACAGGTTTGGAATATAGAGGATTGAAAGGTTATACCATGATTATGTCGCTTGTAACCTTTCGGGTGGTTTATCTTTTTATGTAACTGATTTAGCAGGTTATTTCAGGAGTTTGAAGCTGAACCACACCTGCTTTTGTCATATATTTATATGTAGCCATATTGTTCTCTTCATGTTATCGCTCGTTGTGCAGTATAAGTGACAACGTCACTGAAATTAAAACAACTGAAAGAGTGGTATACAAGAGCCTGCATCGCAGTAAAAAACTAGTTCCTTCTTCTCCTTAGAGCAGGACCAAAGCAGCATGCCATTGACTCTTCGTGAAACATCCGCACGCATCTTCACTCTTTCATTTACCCCATATAGCGCGGCATTAACGTGTTAGGCCGTTAGTATCTCTTCAATATTAGGACCTATGACCATGCACTTAGAAATAAGGGTAATATACCAGTTTCGGGAAATCGAAGCCAGAGCTGATTTGGCAGTGGGTTTGTAGGTGCATTCATAGGCATCAGTGGTAGGCTCAACGTAGTAGATAGTGCTTATTTTATGGTTATGATATATCGCGTTCAAGCCCTGTTTAGTCAGGAAATAGATGACGAGAACAGAGATTTATGTCGTGGTGTTCTGAATCAGAATGTGGTACAGCGATTATGCAATATTGGCATCTTAGGGTTGTATAGAGTGACGTTGATTTGATGGTTATTGTGTAATAAAGTGTTGGTGCCATATTATTTTCAGCTCAAGGTCAAAATTGTTTATGGAAGATAAGAATGTGCTTCAGCAGGATTTATTCTGCGAAATCACTATGCACGCGTTCGTCAAAGTAGCCAAACTTAAGTCCGGTGGGTTTATTTCTGGGGTCATCGCATCTGAGCTACCTTTGAAATTCACCTATGTTGTCACAAGATTGCCAGGTGATCTTTGATGCAGCTTGTATGCATCTGTCGAGGGCGTGTATTGTTCTCATGATTGGGTGGTTCTCATTGTGAGTTCAAGCCAATGAGCGGAGCGAATCAGAATCTCAATGTAAAGGCATATGCGTTTGTATTTCACTTTGACGTTGCTCTTCGCTCCCGGAATGTAAATCGGCGTATGCTTATGTGTTCCCTTCAACTTGTTGGGGGGTTGTAACTCTTTCATTTCACGTGGCACCAACTGTTTCAACTATGTCGGAAGGTTGTTAATACATATTTCATGTGGCAGCCGTGAAGCTGATTAGGTAGGATATAATCTATCATCCGAAGTGTTATTCACTTCATCTGTTGTGCGTTTATACGGGTGAATGAGCTCATGTTTTACTTCATCAGCGCGCTGCAGATGTTGCTGACAGTGGTGCGATTAGTGCTACGTACTGGGCACGATACACCATCATGGAGGTAAGCCACGGCGTGAACAACAAGGAGGACATTTAGGTTGCTTAGTGCGGTTTATTTCCTCATGGTCCGCAGCTCTCCGTCGGTATCAGTTGTGGACGTGACGTCATGGCATGCCTGCATCACTTTCCCTTTATCCGTTATAGTGACAAGCCCACCAGCCTGATAGGAGAGGAACATTACATCAAGCTAATCGCAATATCACGCAACAAGGGAAGTGAGGTGGGAGGGGGTATGAAGAACGGGTCAATGTTTGCTTGCCATCTTAGGCAGCACGTAAGCAAATAGAATATATGGCTGCTTAAGCCAGTCTTGTACACAAAGGATATAAACTGGACGAAAGAACCTTCAACGACGATGAATGACGAATGGATAAAGATGTCCCGGGTTAGGTGCCCAGGTGTGGAGTAGAACCAAGGACATATTAATATATGGTCTACTACACCATGCAGAGATGGAAACCTCAGGCGACATGCGTCAAGTGATTATTTATACTTACATTTCTACTGCATGTGGGAAATATCTTATTAGTATTACTTACATCTCTGTTGCAGCTCCTGTAGCTGACCAGCCTGTGCCATGGTGGTTTTGGTCGTGGCCACAATGCGATCGATTTCCGCACCTACGCAACAGCGACGGTCACACAACGATGCATCAAGGACATATCGTTGGTAGCGATTGAATTAAACCAACACCTCACTGCTGCCATGAGCAATTAGCGAAAGCAGTAGGGAACGGTTACCATTTTGGAAACACAAAGCAAGCCGTAGTTTGGTCGTTTGATTAAATGTCGGTAACACTTACGTTTTAGGCTAACTAGGTCTGCGATTGATAGGTTGTACCAAAATGCTGCGCTGATTATGACTGCCAAGGAATAACGTCTGGCATATTATGGATATGACAAGCCGTAGGGAGTCAAATAAGCTTTCTCAACGAGTTGAAGCAATGTATGAAGTTAATGTAGAAACACAATTGGGGCTTTTGTGTGTGGGAACATTACTACGTTTGTTGGCAACGACTAATTTCGATAACCAAACTAAAGTGTGAGTGTGTTAAAAGAACATATTTTGCCAAACGCGCATTACTGATGGCCAAACCCATGGCGGCACGTATGCATAGTTATTTTTTGCTCGAAAGATGATGTATGTATTGTCATCGTGTAGAACAAATTGATATTTTACAAGTTAAATATACACTGCATAAGGACATAAAGGGATGCGAAAGGAAATATAGCACGTTGTAGATATTGTAATAAAATGCAAAGTTCTGGGATTTACCCCCTTTCTACAGGTTACTTACACGTGGCAGGCAGGGTGGTAGCAATGTCTCCGCTAGCGGGTTCAACCTGTGCCTCTGGCTCCACGACACTCTCAGAGACTGCAATCGAAACAAATCGAGGAAAATGTCGATAGTTTGTGTTACTAATGAAGGACCGCAATTAATTGAAGGCGTATTGTAAGAATGTATGTTATTAAATGTATTAAAGACGTAAACGGCACCTTAAAGCAGCGTGAAGTAACACGGAGACGCTTCGTACTCACAGGAGACGACCATGAGGCCCAGTAGGAGTAGTCCGAGGAACAGCTTCATCTTCAGACAGCGATGTCCAGGAACTGAAATTTTTCATTGAATACGTCATGCAACACCAAGGGCTTATGCCATTTGTCAGGATACGGCGGTCCATAAGTTAAGGCGGTTACTTTTCGTGCAAGAAAGTATGATCAACCACGTCCAGCTCTGATTTTAAAATTACACACGAAACGTCAAACTAAGAGACTCGTTCAAAACGGTGAAGACCAAACGATCGGACCTCGATGTGATAGGTGTGGCAAGCTATGAGTCCTACAACGAAGCATGCATGCACCACCGCCATGTCCCCATAACATTAGACTTACAAAACTCTACCTTTGATTGTAACACGTTGTGTAGCACGTAGCTGGATCCCTTCTGATCGGCTTGTCCTAAAGTTACATCCTTAGATCTTTATATAAGCGAACCGGGGACGGATCGGCGTCAGTCTCATTAGCTATCTGATTTAGTATGACACATTGAGCGGCTGGGATCCGGCCACTCGTGCAAGATTACACAGTCGTTTGCAATGCTGCCATAATGCGATGATCAACAATTCGTTGAAGGCAAACTGGGCGAAATAATGTCATCAGATGGCGGAAATGTGTGTCCAACACACCGTCGATTGTGCAATAACATTGCAAAACAACGACGCGAGCCGTCTTTGCAACTCAGCACAGTTCATAGCGTCACCTCATCGGAACTTGACATGGCTAATAGTTCATAGATTATTTTCATCGGCAAATGCGACATTATCTCACGAATGGCCAGCGACGACTCGGAGTTTGAGAGTGGGGTGGGAGAGGGGGGGGGGATTGATAAAATGACCTGCCAGATATGTTTTAATCCAGGGAGCTATTGACACGTAATGGGGAAAGACTGACTAGATTAATGTGTCACCATGATAGACGCGGTAATGACAAAGGCAAATATGAATAATCGCTTATCGCGATATGCATACATTTTTTATTTGCATCTATTGCTGGATATTTGGATATGACTAAAATGTGCATTAAAGCTAATGCATGAAAGTTATCAAAGCCGCATAGGGCTCAAACATAGATGATGTACTATCTTGATAAGCTAAAATAGAAATATGATGATGTGCAATAAGATGCGGATCATACGAGGCAGACGTATAGTAAAACGACATATTTAACGCCTGATACAAATAGTACAACATCCTGAAGTTAACATGATTCTTTAGCATTAACAATTTCGGGGCGAGGAACTGCCCAGGATTATTACATTGTATCCGTTATATCGGGTCATTCGTGTGTAAATGTTATGGTAATATTGTCTGGTGATGAATCGTGAAATTGTTGCACCTGTCTTGAAGAGATGAAAAGACGGTTCGTGTTCGCGACGTACAATTTAGGGCGTGTTGGTTTGATACCCATCCATGCAAGTTGGTTTATAATTTCATCCGTGTTATCACCAGCTGTTCCTGCTTTAATAAAATGTTGTGTTGATACGACTAGTGAACAAGTAAAATAATTTTGCTATTAGCGAGGAATGTTATCACGTACGAATAAAGGCATCGTGACTTTGTCGCTTTGATAGATGTGATGAGGAGGCGTTTCGTGTTATTTTGTTGCGCCATCCACGACGTGAGGGTTGGACACCGGTTCCCTCCATCCTTTGAGATTATTTCTTCAAGCGTGCGACCTGAGACAATGAGTTGCCAGGAAGAGGGATTGGCTGATCTCATCGTTGCATACGACTGTTTATTCTGGGAGGGTTGGCTGAATAGCCGCCTTACCATGATATCATAATAAATCAGATGGCACATGTCGCAGATACGTCGCCCACGCTACGAGCTACACAACGTGTTGCATACTGTTGTACAATGCCGCACTATACATGCTCATGCTATGGGCATTCTACAAAGGTAAAGCACGCTATCCACGATGGGTATCTTGTTTGTTGTTGTTTATGTATTATGGCATATGACTGTATACTAAGGTTTTTTATTCATCATTATCAACTGGTAGTCTACCTGCGCAATCACGGGTCTGCCTTTTATTCTTTTCCTCGGCCGTGACTACAAGTAAGTAAAGTAAAATTCATCAATAGTGTTTTTCGTAATTTTATGCATCTTATATATCATATTAACAATATGTCCTCTGTCGTGCACTCACTAAACATGCAACCCGTTGTGACATCAGGTGGGGGATAAATCCATCTTGCACTTCTCGACTTTATAATTGCAAAGGAGTTCGATTTGTCACCTCTTAAAGGGAAATGCCAGCCTCATACATTTTATATTTCTAGCTAAACTACAGAGAATTAACTAAACATTACACAAAATATATTTATTTTTAAATCATACACTAGTGAAGTTCCAAACACTTTTACACCACCACCCAACTTGCCAAGGGCGCCCGCCACTGTGTACTGATGATTACGTCACCGGCGATGAAGCGACCAGTAGGTTTAGACGACTGTTGCTGAGCTGAACAGCTGAGCTGAACAGTTCACCAGTTGGTTCTAAATGCATCGATGTTTCAATTTAAATTTTATTCATTATTCATGAGATGCGTTGGGCCCACAATTTGTTCCGAAGACTCAGTTTCTTCCATGTAAACACATTCTTCATTCAGCGGAAGGACATCGCCGGTGACGTCAAGGCCTTGGCGTGTGGTTGGCTTACTCTGGTCACGCGTTCGGAACGACACCCGCCTGATCAGCGAAAATAAGTATTTTATACTGTTGATGGGCGATTTTCTCGATGATGGTTTCTTTTTAAGCAAAACGATTAAAGGCAAATAGATTTCATACTAACAGAGCTTGACTATTGATATCACATTGCAGCCCCAGGCGCTCCCCCCCCCCCCCCTCCCCCACCCCCCCTGGCATTTTTTTTCACCGCATTTCGTGCGAGAAAATGCATATGGCATTGCTTCTCGTACGAGACGGTTAAGCTACCATCCTATCCTCGCCTAAAGGCTTGGACGAGATATCGGAGACGTGCTGAGATGACGTCATCTAGTACTTAAACCAATGCTATATAGACTAACGCTCTACAGGCAGCAGGCGCTAGAATAGTAAAACACATGTCATAAAAGGATCTTGCTGCCATAGCGTGTACATGGTCGCACGCCATGGTAACTAGAATAATTTTCAGGGTGCAGGGGCGGATCCACAAAATCTGAACAGGGGGGGGGGGGGGGCCCGTTTCACTTTGTATATGTTAAATTGCATAAAGTTCGGCACTAAAAGCCACCCCCCCTCCCCCCCTCTGAAGGGTGGTTTTTACAGGATCACCTGTCCTCTCCAAATTCCTCTCGGGGACAGGGGTCCTTTTTCAACACACGTTTTTTTTTTTCTTCGTTTTTTATTGACCACTAAACATTAGTGCACATTAACAAATGAAAGCATGGAAAATATATAATTTTACATAAACATATGGGCCTGTTTCTTATATAAACATATGGATTATTGGCTGCCATTTATCTGAAATGATCCCCAGGTTGTTTTCCAGCAAACAAATATGCTTAATCTGCCCTAGGGCACCTTTTACGTTTGGAACCAAATTTCTCCACTTACATGAATATATGAAGCGTTTCACAATAATAAATATATGGTTAATCAATTTCACATTTTCTACGGTTTTAATCACGCCAAGCATTATAATTTGGCAGTCCAAGGTAATGTTACTATCTCTATTATCTGTACCCAAAGCCGAACGTAACCACTTATCCATATCTCGCCAAAAGGCTTGTATTACAGGGCATCTCCAAAACAGGTGCTCTAAAGACTCAACTTCACTTTTGCAAAAGCTGCATTGCTCGGTTTTAAACATCTTACCCATGAATAGATACTTATTTGTTGGAATACAGCCATGTAATAACCTATACTGAAAGCTTCTTGTTCGTTCTTCCTTTGTCGATATATATGGCACCATATAATACCTTTTGCCAATCTGCTTCCGAGATAGTTTCATTAAGATGTTGATCCCACTTAACTTCATTGCATTTGCTAAACTTTAAACCACTTATCAATATATTATAACTCGCATTTACAACTCGTTCGTTTCGCGTAATAAATTGGATACTCTGGTTTGTAACTGTTTCTAATCTATCCGTTTCTTCCCCAAGTTCTATGTTCCAATCTCGGGGATACAATGCATGAGGCTGTAGCAATCTGCGAAGTTAATTTGCAATCCATATCGTACTGTAAATTTCCCCCTATTATACATTGTACCTTTTTCATTTATTAAATCGTTTAAGTATATAATACCGTTATCAATGAACTCCGGCTTCCGCTTGGCTAAATTACTATTGCACAAAAAGTAGGTATTCCATATCGGCATGCATCTTACGTCTGCGTTGGGCTGTATATGTCGCAGTTTTAGCCAAGCTCTGAATACATCTGACCAAAAGTTATTTGACACATTATAAAACTTCTGCAGTGACCTTAAATCTAATTCCCAGCATACAACCTTTTCCTTACAGATAAATGTACGAAATAAGTCTTACCATGCACCTTCGCTAGAAATTAACCTGCGAATCCAGGATATCTTGATGGCATGGGCAAAGGTTTCCACATGAGTAAGAGCGGCAACGCCATATTTACAGGTTTGAGCCTGGCGGTTGATCCCTACCCTGGCTTGTTTTTTTCATATAAAATTGTGAATCACCTGGTTGAGTTTACAAAGGTTCTTTTTGTCTGGTGATGGTAACACAGACAGAACATGTACAAGTTTCGGTAATGCCAATGTCTTTATGACGGTAACCCTGCCTGTCATCGATAAATGCCTTTTTTTGTACAATGCTAGAAAGCTTTCTATCTCAATGATTATACTGTCGTAGTTTAAACTTGGCATTTTGGAGAGGTTTACGTCAAATTTTATACCAAGCAACGTGAACTTACTGGCCCATTTGATTCGAATGTTTGGGGAAATAACTTCCTTCGAATTACTTTTTCGTCCAAGCCACACCCTAATCGTTTTATCAACATTTATCTTTAGTCCCGAACATTTGATTCGAATGTTTGGGGAAATAACTTCCTTCGAATTACTTTTTCGTCCAAGCCACACCCTAATCGTTTTATCAACATTTATCTTTAGTCCCGAACATTTGCCAAATGTATCGAGCAATTCCATTGTAGTTTTTAGCGATTCAGTACTCCCGTCTAATAATAAAAATGCGTCGTCTGCATATTGGCCCAGCTTGTGTTCTGTGTTCCCGAGATTAACCCCACGTATACCTGTATGTTTTTGTAATGCCATTGCAAGAGGTTCCACAACAAGGATAAATAAATAAGGGGAAAGCGGGTCCCCCTGCCTACACCCTCCAGCGTTTTTGATATAACGATTGCCACTCCCCGGGGTTGAGTTGATATTTAGTTAGCATAGCAGTCCACTCCCCACTCATCTTTCATTGAACCCTCCAATGTAGGATCTAAGTGTACATCTTGTAAGCATAGAATCGTAAATTGTTTGCTCTTCAGCCAATCTATGACATCCAACCTCTTTAAAACCGATCCAATCCCGCGCACATTCAAACTACATATTGAGATTAGGTTGGTGATGGTTTGTAGCTACTGTAGTCATAAATATTTCCCAAAACAGTGTAACAAACTCCGCAATGTTAATATGCACATGTCTAGTGAACGATATTAAAGACATTATAAAGTAAATAATGTACGCAAGGTAGCTGGAAAGTATAAATATATATAAACTAGCTTAAGAAATATATAATTATGTATATATAGACCAAGATACTGTCAGAGTGGCACTCTTCCTGGGCTACACGACTCCTAACGATGGCGTCGTTGTCGCCTGCTCCCTGTGGTCTAGTTTGACTGCTGCTCATGGCTGCTGGGTCATCGCCCGTTGACCACTGGCGCCGGTAGATCAGTTCGCCACGTGTTGTCGTCCCACCAGCTGATCGCCGTTGACGGTTGCTAATAGGGGGGGGGGGGGGTACTGTAGTCTGTGTCACGGAGTTACGGCCGGGCGGCTGGGTGAGAGACTTGGGGGTACTTGGACTCCCAAGAAGTCCATTCAACCGTGGACCGCATGCCTTGCTCGACACTCGCTGACGCTCGCAGACGCTCACCCGGTGATGTTGCCTGTACGCAGCTGACGGCGATGGAGAAGGCGCACGCGTGCGGGGGACAGGGAGGATGCATGCAGGGTCGAGGCGGGGGGGTGGGGGGGCTGGGTCGCATTCGGGTTAAAGGGTGCTGGGCGATGGCGGTTGGGGGGTGATGCAAGTGTCGCGCTGATCGCCAATCACTCAGCCGTAAAGCGCGTAATCTGCTCCACGCTCATTGAGGAGGGGTGGGCGGTGGGGGGTGAGGGCAGGAAGCGCTGGTTAACGGCCCTCGCAGAATGTCCGCTCCTGTAGACCGCCTGCTCGACGCTCAATTATGCTTTCCGAGCTGAAGATGTTGATTTCCTGGCGCTGGCGAGGGGGTGGTGGCGAAGGGAGGAAACGCTGGTGAACGGCGATCGCTCCAATTAACAGCATGACCTGCTCGACGCTCACTGCCGCTTACACTGCGGCAAAAAGGGGGGGTGGGGGGGCTGGGTCGCATTCGGGTTAAAGGGTGCTGGGCGATGGCGGTTGGGGGGTGATGCAAGTGTCGCGCTGATCGCCAATCACTCAGCCGTAAAGCGCGTAATCTGCTCCACGCTCATTGAGGAGGGGTGGGCGGTGGGGGGTGAGGGCAGGAAGCGCTGGTTAACGGCCCTCGCAGAATGTCCGCTCCTGTAGACCGCCTGCTCGACGCTCAATTATGCTTTCCGAGCTGAAGATGTTGATTTCCTGGCGCTGGGGAGGGGGTGGTGGTTTCTGTGCAACTCGTAACGTGGGGGTAATGGTGTGGGGACCATCTCAATGGTCCGTTCGGTCCGCACATATATCAGTTGTTGAAGTTGTTCCATATCGTCCCATATATCCGGCCATCCACGTTTAACTGGTTCCCGCTCAGACTTGCCTTTTTTCCTGCCTTCCGTGCTGCCTTCATATATGGTATTAATACTTTCCTCTCGTCTTGTACCTCCTTAGGTAAGTCTTCGTCCAGGAAAATATTGCTGCCTTTCAGCTTGCGTTTGGCCTCCCAGATTGTCCCTCGTTCAGTGAAAAAGGCAAATCGCACAATAACCGGTCGTGGCTTTTTACCTCCTTTATCCATGGGCCGTTGTGGGCCGAAACGATGACAGCGGTCTATCTTAATGCTATTTCCATTGGCAATATCCATTTTTGTCTCCAACATGTCTTGTATCACCTTGCCACAGTCCTCTTGGCCCCAGCTGCTCTCTGGTAATCCATATACGATTAAATTATTCCGCCTGCTGTATGACTCCAAGGCTACCGGTCTCTCCTTTAGTTTCGTCACATCAGACTCCATGGCACTTACTTGGGTGGCAGGATTACGTTTTTCGAGCTCCACGATCTTCACCTTCATCTCCTTGTTTTCCTTTTCCAACTCATCCATTCTTTTGCTGTGAAAGACCGCTGCCTCTTTGATGGTGTCCACTTCTGCGCGTTGCTCCGCGATGGCCCTTTGAATATCCGGGAGACAAGACACTATCCCCCGTATTTCCTCCAAGGCCTGTTTTATCTCCATGTCAAATTTCTTTGCTAGCTCAACGTCAGTTGATTCCCTTTCGACGACAGTCTCTTCTGCTAATCCCTGACGCCCCGTGAAACACGAGGTTATAGTCCGTCGTTTCTTTTCCTCTGCCTGAGGGGGTGTGCCTCCACTATGGCTGCGCCGGCGTTTGTTTTTGCCCATCACCCGTCACAGTGGAGACGGTCCCTGACACGGTCCACCACAGTCAACGACAGTGACCACTGGGACCCCTTTTGTCGCTCAGCAAGTCCAATCGATATATTAATATTGTACAGTTCTTCTCAAAAGCCGTCGTTCTGCAGTTCCATTTTTGTGTATTTACCTTCTATCCATTGTTGATAATAACTTTTACTAGTTTTTGCTGCTCCTGCCCCACCATTTACACCTTACTCATCTTCGCGAGTGCCTCCGCTGAAAATTACGTGTGGTCTCTGACAGCCATCTTGGTTCCCTCCTCCTGGCCATCACCCGTGAGTACGAAGCGTCACCGTGTTAATTGAAGATTAGGAGGGCCAGGGGGGGGGGGAAGGGGGGGAGTAAGCGTTTCGACAATGTGACGACGGCCGGGGGGGGGGGAGGGGGAGGTGGCGGGTAAGATGTACGACAATCTGACGACGGCCATGTGGAGGGGTGGGGGAGGGGGGCGGGTAAGCTGTATAACAATCTGACGACGGCCGGCGGGGGGGGGGGGGCGGTGAGGAAGGGGGTAGGGATATCTCTCCGACAATCTAACGACGGATATATATGCAAATGAATTACACATATGTGTAATTCATTTGCAAATACTCTATTCAATTTCTCTTCGGCTTGCCATAGGGAGGGGGCCGAGGGTAGCAACACTTTTTAGAAAAGTGGTCACATAAAAATGGTTATTGCCGTTCTCCACCCGCCCCAACCCATTCAGGCTCCTGTGCCTCTGAGCAAAGTTGGACTTTTCCATATTCGCCCATCTAAGGTTTGTAAAAAAATCGTTGCAACTGCACAAGGACATTGTTTGTTGGCGTGAAACTGCGTAAAAAAGCCGGTCCGGTTGGCCCTATATTTCCACGACTCGCGATGTTCTTGCAACAGAGACTCCCCAAGTTAAGGGAGGAGAGACACCCAAAGTTAGCGGAAGGGAAATACCTAAGTTACGGGAGGGGGGACACATAAGTTAAAGGAGATGAGACATCGCAAGTGAGGCGAGGGGAGGCAGCTCAAGTTTGGGAAGGGGAGACATAAGAGGGCAGAATATTTTCAACATTCTTCTGTATTAAATGCTGCTTCGTCAACATCTCTTATTCGGCTCCTCCATGGCAGGCACCATTAAAAGAAGACAAGCGGCGGTCAGTTACAGTTAGTGGCATACATGTGAGCTATGATTAACTCCTTTATTCCCAAGCAAACATTTAAGGGTATCATTGCTGCGGCATGTAAACAATGATTGTTGCAATTTGTAGGTAGTCTCAGTTACTTCAATTGTCTTGATGTGTGGAGCCAAGCGCATAATCTCTGCGAGGAGCTCATTGAAACAACGCATATCGATCTGCTTGCAATTTGACATCTTGCTTCTGCAAAGATAGATTGAACGTGAATTAGCGTCCTATCTGACTCAAGTCAGACCTACAGCGAACGGGCCGAAGACTAGTTTTTAAATCTACGCTCCATGTCAACATTTACTACATGGCCCTCCGACTCGCTCCACCAAGCAACAAAGTCAGCGGGGTTATGCAACCGGGCTAGGGTCTGGGTCCACTGGTTCTGACATCAAATCTACCACCTGACCACCATAGCACCAGTGCCGCCAGTGGAGTCTGCCAGGCCCAGGTCAGATCATTTGAATTTTGATCATGCACAGAACTGTAAATGTTCACAGCGTCAAGGGGCTGTTAGACTACAAAAAAACTAGTCCTGCCTAATTCATAAGCAACTTATATTCTTTAGAAGGTGATCGTATCGCTGATATGTGTATATTCTAACTTACCTTCAGTTTTAATAGTGCGTGGACGTCTCTCTTCGAAAAACCGATGCACTTCCGCCGGTTTCAACTTCAACCCCTCCGACAGAGGGCGCTCGCTAGAGCTTTGAGTGACTTGAACGAGCTCCTTCTGATGGTATACATGTGCATATTGCCGTCAATTAGCCGCTGGCGCCACAGCAAGCGCCTGGCGGGGGTTGGGGGGAAATACATTGCTGTCTTTTTGTTTTTTGGGGGGGAGGGGGGGGGGGGCGGGAGGGGTGCGCGGTAAAGCCCCCCCCCCTCTTCACCTCCAAAATCCGCTCGGTCGGGGCGTTTCGTTACCGTCAGAATCCGCTTCAGTCGGGTCGAAATACCGCCAAATCCCACTCGGTACCGGATTTTTTTCACTGACCCGCTCTATGTCGTAGTTCCATGCAGACACCGCTCGGTTTATTCCTTTTTCCCGGCACCCATTTTATGAATGCACATTTTCCGAGCCCCCACCCCCGCTCCTTGTCGGGGTATCTTTTTCATCACAAATGTCCGCTCTCTCAGGTAAAAAAATAATATTCTCCGAACATTCTCCGAATTTCCGCCAATGTTACGGGAATATTACCCAAAAAACATTCCGGAAACCTTTTTTAGACAAGTTTTGTTAATATTCAGGGAATTTTTTTGCGAATATTGCGAGTAAACATTTTCAGAACATTAAACGAACATGATGGTGCACTCTCTTAAATGAACCGTTTAACATTTTTAACGTCTTTATTATTATATTACCGCGTGGTTGACAGGTCAATGCGCGCAAAAGTTCTGAATATGAAAACCAAATTGTACTAAATTTAAGTTTCCACGCAAATAACGAACACAATTTACTTTGTGCAAGCATACCATTTCGTAACGTAACACGGAAAGAACACTGGGCAAATATTACGGGAATGTTCGTCCGTAGCATTCTGCGAATATTACGGGAATGTTCGTCCGTAACATTCTGCGAATATTACGGGAATGTTCGTCCGTAATATAACAGGAAAATAACATTGAGCGAATATTACTCGAATGTTCCGTGTTTGCTGGGTTAGGAGCGCGTGGGTGAGATCGGATTGAAAACTTCTGCCAAGATAGGAAACTACGAGGAACAGGTTTGGAATATAGAGGATTGAAAGATTATACCATGATTATATCGCTTGTAACCTTTCGGGTGGTTTATCTTTTTATGTAACTGATTTAGCAGGTTATTTCAGGAGTTTGAAGCTGAACCACACCTGCTTTTGTCATATATTTATATGTAGCCATATTGTTCTCTTCATGTTATCGCTCGTTGTGCAGTATAAGTGACAACGTCACTGAAATTAAAACAACTGAAAGAGTGGTATACACGAGCGTGCATCGCAGTAAAAAACAAGTTCCTTCTTCTCCTTAGAGCAGGACCAATGCAGCATGCCATTGACTCTTCGTGCAACATCTTCACTCTTTCATTTACCCCATATAGCGCGGCATTAACGTGTTAGGCCGTTAGTATCTCTTCAATATTAGGACCTATGACCATGCACTTAGAAATAAGGGTAATATACCAGTTTCGGGAAATCGAAGCCAGAGCTAATTTGGCAGTGGGTTTGTAGGTGCATTCATAGGCATCAGTGGTAGGCTCAACGTAGTAGATAGTGCTTATTTTATGGTTATGATATATCACTTTCAAGCTCTGTTTAGTCAGGAAATAGATGGCGAGAACAGAGATTTATGTCGTGGTGTTCTGAATCAGAATGTGGTACAGCGATTATGCAATATTGGCATCTTAGAGTTGTATAGAGTTACGTTGATTTGATGGTTATTGTGTAATAAGTGTTGGTGCCATAATATTTTTAGCTCAAGGTTAAAATTGTTTATGGATAAGATAAGAATGTGTTTCAGTAGCATTTATTCTACGAAATCACTATGCACACGTTCGTCAAAGTAGCAAAACTTAAGTCCGGTGGGTTTATTTCTAGGGTCATCGCATCAGAGCTATATTTGAAATTCACCAATGTTGTCACAAGATTGCCAGGTGATCTTTGATGCAGCTTGTATGCATCTGTTGTCGAGGGCATGTATTGTTCTCATGATTGGGTGGTTCTCATTGTGAGTTCAAGCCAATGAGCCGAGGGAATCAGAATCTCAATGTAAAGGCATATGCGTTTGTAATTCACTTTGACGTCGCTCCTCGCTCCCAGAATTTAAATCGGCGTATGCTTATGTGTTCCCTTCAACTTTTTGGGCCATTCTAACACTTTCTTTTGGCGTGGCACCAACTGTTTAAACTATATCGGAAGGTTGTTAATACATATTTCATGTGGCAGCAGTGAAGCTGATTAGTTAGCATATAATCTATCATCCGAAGTGTTTAGTCATTTCTTTTGCGCTGACCGCTTTCTCAAGGTTTCATCTGTTGCGCGTTTGTACGGGTGAATGAGCCTATGTTTTACTTCATCAGCGCGCTGCAGATGTTACTGGCAGCGGTGCGATAGTGTTACATACTGGGCACGATACACCATCATGGAGGTAAGTCATGGAGTAAATAACAAGGAGGACATTCAGGTTGCTTAGTGCGGTTTATTTCTTCATGGTCCGCAGCTCTCCGTGGACATCGGTTGTCGACGTGACGTCACGGCATGCCTGCATCACTTTCCCTTTATCTGTCGTAGTAACAAGCCCACCAGCCTGATAGGAGAGAAACATTACATCAAGCTAATCACAATATGACGCAACAAGGGAAGTGAGGTGGGAGGGGGGACTGAAGAACGGGTCAATGTTTGCTTGCCATCTTAGGCAGCACGTAAGCAAATAGAATATATTTCTGCTTAGGCCAGTCTTGTACACAAAGGATTTAAACTGGAGGATTGCGCCTTCAACGAAGATGAATGACGAATGGATAAAGATGTCCCGGGTTAGGTGCCCAGGTCTGAAGTCGAACCAAGGACCTATTAATATATGGTCTACTATACCATGCAGAGATGGAAACCCCATGCGACATGCGGCAAGTGATTATTTATACTTATATTTCTATTGCATGTGAGAAATATCTTATTAATATTACTTACATCTCTGTTGCAGCTCCTGTAGCTGACCAGCCTGTGCCCTGGTGGTTTTGGTCGTGGCCACAATGCGATCGATTTCCGCACCTACACAACAGCGACGGCCACACAACGATGCATCAAGGACATATCGTTGGTAGCGATGGAATTAAAGCAACACCTCACTGATGCCACGAACAATTAGCGAAAGCAGTAGGGAACGGTTACCATTTTGGAAACACAAAGCAAGCCGTAGTTTGGTCGTTTGATTAAATGTCGGTTACAATTCATCCAATTTTAGGCTAACTAGGTCTGCGATTGATAGGTCGTACCAAAATACTGCGCTGATTATGACTGCCAAGGAATAACGTCTGGCATATTATGGATATGACAAGCCGTAGGGAGTCAAATAAGCTTTCTCAACGAGTTGAGGCAATGTATGAAGTTAATGTAGAGACACAATTGAGGGTTTTGTGTGTTGGAAAATTGCTACGTTTTCTTGCTAATTTCGATAACCAAACTAAAGTGTGAGTGTTAAAAGAACATATTTTGCCAAACGCGCATTATTGATGGCGAAACCACTGCCGGCACGTATGCATAGATATTTTTGGCGCGAAAGATGATGTCTGTATTGCCATCGTGTAGAACAAATTGATATTTTACAAGTTAAAATATACACTGCAGAAGGACATAAAGGGATGTGAAAGGAAATATAGCACGTTGTAGATCTTGTAATCAAATGCAAAGTTCTGGGATTGACCCCCTTTCTACAGCTTACTTACACGTTGCAGGCAGGGTGGTAGCAATGTCTCCGCTAGCGGGTTCAACCTGTGCCTCTGGCTCCACGACACTCTCAGAGACTGCAGTCGAAACAAATTGAGGAAAATGCCGATAGTTTGTATTACTAAAGAAGGACCGCAATTAAAAGAAGGCGTATTGTTAGAAGGTATGTTATTAAATATATCAAAGACGTAAACGGCACCTTAAGACAGCGTGAAGTAACAGGGAGACGCTTCGTACTCACAGGTGACGACCAGGAGGCCCAGTAGGAGTAGTCCGAGGAACAGCTTCATCTTCGATGTCAAGGAACTGAAATTGTTTATTTAATACGTCATGCAACATTAAGGTTTTATGCCATTTGTCAGGATATGGCGGCCCATATGTTAAACTAAGAGACTCGTTCAAAACGGTGAAGACCAAACGATC
The DNA here is from genome assembly GCA_964019135.1 of Arenicola marina. NCBI lineage: Eukaryota > Metazoa > Annelida > Polychaeta > Arenicolidae > Arenicola > Arenicola marina. The sequence goes on from OZ025250.1 coordinate 16,054,855, forward strand.
GAACATCGATGTGATACGTGTGGCAATCTATGTATCCTACAACGGAGCATGCCGGGTACTTGCACCACCGCCATGTCCCCATAACATTAGAATTACAATACTCTACCTTTGATCGTAACACGTTGTGTAGCTCGTAGCTGGATCCTTCCTGATCGGCTTGTAGTAAAGTTACACCCTTAGATCTTTATATAAGCAAACCGGCAACGGATCGGCGTCAGTCTCATTAGCTATCTGATTTAGTATGACACATTGAGCGACTGGGATCCGGCCATTCGTGGCGATAATTCACACGTCGTTGAAGGCAAGCTTGGCGAAATAATGTCATCAGATGGCGGGAATGTGTGTCCAAGCAACACACCGTCGATTGTGCAATAACATTGCAAAACAACGACGCGATCCGTCTTTTCAACTCAACACAGTTCATAGCGTCACCGGAACTTGACGTGGCTAATAGATCATAGATTATTTTCATCGGCAAATGCGAGATTCTCTCACGAATGGCCAGCGACGACTCGGGAGGAATAAAAAACCTATCTGTTCGTAGTTTGAGGGTGAGGTGGGGGGGGGGGGGGATTGAGAAAATTCTATCATCCCCACCTGCCAGATATGTTTTCGTCCAGGGAGCTATTGACACGTAACGGAGAAGGACCGACTAGATTAATGTCACCATGATAGACGCGGTAATGACAAAGGCAAATATGAATAATCGCTTATCGCGATATGAATACATTTTTTATTCGCATCTATTGCTAGATATTTGGACATGACTGAAATGTGCATTAAACCTGATGTATGAAAATTTGTATCAAAGCCGTGTAGCGCTCAAACATAGATGATGTACTATCTTGATAGGTTAGAGTAGAAATCCGATGATGTGCGATAAGCCGCGAATCATACGAGGCAGACGTATAGTATAACGATATATTTGTAACACCTGATACAAGAAGTACAACATCCTGAAGTTAACATGACTGTTTAGCATTAACAATTTCGGGGGCCAGAAAATGCCCAGCAATATTACATTGTATCCGCGTTGTATCGGGTCATTCGTGTGCCAATGTTACTGTTAATGTTGTCTGGTGAAGGAGCGTGAAATTGTTTCACCTGTGTTGAAGAAATGACAATACGATTCGTGTTCGTCACGAACGGTTTTGTTTACGGCGTACAATTTAGGGCGTGCTGGTTTGACACCCATTCCTGCCAGTTGGTTTATGATTTCATCTGCGCTTTTCGTGTTTTAATATGATTTTGTGTTGACACGACTAGTCAACAAGTAAAACAATTTTGCAATTTGCGAGGAATAGCATCACGTGCGAATTAACGCATAGTGACTTTGTCGCCTTGATAGATGTGATGAGGAGGCGTTTCGTGTTATTTTGTTGCGCAATCTACGACGTGAGGGTTGGACATCCGTTCTCTCCATCCTGTGGGATTATTTCTTCAGGCGTGCGACCAAAGACAAGGAGTTGACAGGAAGAGGGATTGGCTGATCTCATCGTTGCATACGACTGTTTATTCTGGGATGGTTGGCTTAAACCCTGCCTTGCTATGCTATCATAATAAATCAGATAGCGCATGTCGCAGATACGTCGCCCACGCTACGAGCTACACAACGTGTGGCATATTGTGGTAGAATACTGCCCTATGCATGATCATGCTATTGGGCTTTCTACAAACATAACGCACGCTATCCAGAATGGGTATCTTCGTTGTTGTTGTTTATGTATTATGGTATATGACTGTGTACGAACTCTGATAACTCTCTGCACTGATGACGACGTCACCGGCGATGAAGCGACCATAGGTTTAGACGACTGTTGCTCAGCTGAACAGCTGAGATAAACAGTACACCATTTTGTTCTAAATGCATCGATGTTTCAAATCAAATTTTCTTGTCACTATTCATGAGATGCGTTGGGCCGACAATTTGTTTCGAAGATACAGTTTCTTCCGTGGATGTAAACACATTCTTGATTCAGCGGAAGGTCATCGCCGGTGACTCCAAAGCTTTGGCGTTTGATCGCCTAACTATGGTCACGTGTTCAAAACATGTCGACACCCGCCTGATGGGCGAAAATGAGTATTCCATACTGTTGATTTTCTCGATAATGGTTTCTTTTTAAACAAAACGATTAACGGCAAATAGATTTTAGACCAACAGAGTTTGACTTTTATATCACATTGCAGCCACTCGGTATTTTCTTTTAACTGCAATTCTTGCGAGAAAATGCTTCACGTATGAGACGGTTGATCTTAACCAAAGAACTTGTATGAGAAAGAAGCGAAGTCGCGACGTAAATATGTAACAAGACATGCGCGCGCGCCGCCTAGCGGGGAGGGTTAATCAGCGCTCGGTCAACTCGGTGCAGACGGGGACACTGTTAACGAAATGGAAGCTGATTGTAGCCGCTCGAAGTCCAGTAGGGGCACAATTGTGCGGCATGGAATTGCAGTAATTACAAAGGGAAGAATGTCAAGAGGTGATATTTCATTCATGCAATTCCTCAGGGACAATGAAAGATAGGTAAGTGCCTTTTCTACGATGTTTTGGCGAACATTTGTCAGATAAGCCTGCTGTATTATCGCCCATGTTTATAAAATGATGTTCTGTTTTGACTTCTTGACACCTCAGCTGCGTGTAGCAAAACCCATATTAGCTTAATCTTAGTTTGAAAGAATATCTGTGAATTAGGTATTGTTAGTCTGATGGATGTGGAATGTAGCCAAAGAGCTTATCATCAATGCTTAGACCATTAATTATTGTTCAACTTTGTTATAGACCTACCAATTTTTACTTGGTCTATGGCTCTGTGCCTGTGGCCAGGTTAAAAGGGGGTTGCGGGGGGGGGACTCTGGCCTTCTGGGGATGGTAGTCTGTGGCTATGTCGAGTGTTACTTCAGGTCCATATTTCAACAGTGTAATAAGCATTTGTCGATTATTGTAAAAAATATGTAAAGATCTGTTGTGGAAAGTGGAATAAAATATGCCTTGAATTCTATGCTGATCTGTAAGATTAATTGGTAAGCTTATTAATTACCAGTTAGAGAGGAGTATTGTGTGGGGTAACCCGCATCGAAAGCAGAATTTCTTGTTGTGTCTTGGAAACTTGTTTCCAATAAAATGAAGAAGTAAAATAAATGCGTGAATATTTGAATTCATTCATATAAATTGTAATTACAAGAGATATGGTCTTATTACAAAATATCTTGGTTAGATAATAAAATAGTTAATAAGAACTAATTTGCTAATTTGTAAGAATCTTAATTCTAATTTTAGAATGCCCAACATATAGCTGTTATAACATTTTTGGCTCCGGTGTTTTCATGAAATATTCTATGAAATAAACACAGACAATAACATTTAATGGCATGTCCATTATTTTTATTTTAATAAATGTTTTTTGGGTAATCTTCCCCCCCTCCAACCCCCCTACGCCCCTACCCCCCCCCCCCTCTCACGTCGCTTGGGTGGGTGTTGGGGGGTGGGTTGTGTCAAAGCTGTAAACCTGTAAACCAGGAGAACCTACAAGCACAACAAGAACCTTTAAAAACAATCTTTAAAATATTCGGACAAAATACCCCTCAGCTTCCACTACCACCCCAAACCCTCCTACGCCCCTACCCCCCCCCCCCCCCCCGCTCTCACGTCGCTTGGGTGGGTGCTGGGGGGTGGGTTGTGTCAAAGCTGTTAACCTGTAAACCAGAAGAACCTACAAGCACAACAAGAACCTTTAACACATTTTAAAAAAATATTCGGACAAAATATGCCGCCACACACACCCGCAACCCCAGCGCACCCTGGGTGCAGGGTATCAGCAATAGTACGGCCCAGACTAGTTCAGTGTAAAATTAGGTGCGCACCCTGGGGGGTTCGCCAGCGCGGCCTACATTCAGATAGAAGGACCCATCCGTATACACCTGGCAAGAGCCGTTTAATAGCGGCGCCACCACGATCCTGTTACCGGGTTATAGATACAGCTTTCGCTTCTTGTTCTATCAATTCTTTGTCTTAACTAAAAGCTACTATCTCATCCTAGCTTAAAGGCGCGGACAAGATATGGAGAACTTGTGCTGAGATTAACCAATCTCGCACTCGAACCAATGCTATATATGCCAACGCTTTAGCGGCAGCAGGCGCTAGAATACTAAAACACATGTCATAAAATGATCTAGCTGCCATGACGTGTTCATGGTCTGAACAACACATGCTCTATATTTGCACTGGCCACGCGCACGGATAAACCGTAGCACCGTAGTAACATCGTGGCCTACTGTGTTTGCGCCAACATTTTGCGAGATGGCCCAGGTTCTCAGATCCCGATTTGACCCATCAGACCCAGATTTGACCCCTTAGATCCAGATTTGACCCCTGAGATCCAGATGTTACCACAGTAACTTTTCATGGTGGCCGCAAATAATATATTTCAAATGGAAAGGAAATAAGATAATAAAAACTATTGACAAGGATAATCTCAGTCTCCCACCATTGACGGCATTTATTCACATCTTCTTCTGAAGGCAGGTACAAGGAGAATATCAAAGTAAACAAATATGTATGTACACCGGACCCCTACTCTGGCATAGACTAATTACATGATAAGAGTACACACTGGTACAATGAGATACCTAATGAATAACACCATAAATGTGCCCCCACCCCTAGGCAGGAGTCTATGCTATAAATCTGAGCCTTAAAACAACAGACTAATCATACATATGCTAGTAGGGAAATGCAAGGGTTAGTTAGGTGGATGAAATTCTATCCAACGGAGTGGGAGGCCAGGAACAACAGCGGCTGTCATCATCGACATCGTATCATCGAGTCATGGGGTTCACGCATCGTCACATCATCTGGGTCATCGTATTCACGCACCGTCAAATCACCTGGGTCATCGTGGTCATCGGCATCGTGGTATGGTGGTTTATAAGGTAGAAGGGGGGTGGGGTGGATGGGGCACTAATCGACTGGGTCAACGACCCCAAGACGAAGCTCTGACTTTTACATCTGAACCTCTGAATCTGAATGCCTCTGAATGCGAATGCCTCCTCTGAATGCGAATGCGAATGCCTCCTCTGAATGCGAATGCGAATACCTCCTTCAGCCAGCTTCTCCTCTTAAATAGCCCTCTCACCGGAAGACGCACACAGAAATAATCTCAATCTCTTCTTTCTCGTCTCTCCTTAATTTAGGAGCCTAAAGTATGCAATGCAGGTTGCTGGCTTACATTAAAACATAAACGAAATATCAGACAAAGTGATCAACACCAGAAACCGGTATCTTATACATAAATGTGCTTTTTGTTGGCAGCGAGGTTACAAAACGTCGGTAATTAACATATTTGGTAAAACAAGGCGGCGCGCGCGGAACAACAAACATGGCCGCCCTGAAGGTAAACATCTCCCAAAACATTAGAAGCTGGTTTGCACCATCCCAAATAAGAATAGACAAGTTAAGCAGACAACATAACGTGACAATATGGCCTGATACAAGGTAGGCAAACAGTTCAGTTAGGGTTGACAGCATAACACAAAGGGATAATTTACAAAAACACCTGATTTCCCGGGGTAACCAAATGGGAGGCGTCAAATAGACTTGACCCCTCAGATCCAGATCCACTTCGGTTGGTAATTTTGTTCGTTCTTAAATCACCAGCGGCAAGGACCGATTATCCTAACGTTCAACCCTAAGCAATTAGAGAAACAAAAATTGGGAGAAATTTCAGAAATAATTCCTCCATCGGCAAAGTAAGAGACGACATAGGGCATTGATACACACCATTTGGCTAATACACTTTTTACAATTTTTTTTCTACACTATTTTTGACAATTTGTAACGTGCGCTCAAGTGGTGTGTCGTGGTGACCCCCCCCCCCCCCCCCCCCGGTATATACCGGAATCACTGTACTCTCCGGTGTTCTCTAGTGCGGTTTTCTATGTGGGCCCAGGTCGGCTTCCTGTCCATAAACATTATACTCAGTCACCAAAGTCACCAAACCAACAGGCATGTCACAGTAGACAAAATACAGGGACCAGATGTATACCGGATTATATACCGGTCCATACATCGGAACAAAAATATACCGGACTATATATATATATATACCGGATTCTATAACCGGATTCAATAGCAGGTTAAACATATACCGGACTAGAGATATATATACGAAATTTATAAATCAATGATAATAACTCGCACCAAGTAACCCTCTCGTGCCTCTGGTCTCTAGAAGTCTGGACTGGCCAAGGAAGGATGGCCCCTCACCCCACCCTCTGCATCGCTCAGCCAATCAGAACTGAGCGATAATACAGGAAGTGGGGGGAAGAAACCACCTGGTTTACGCCCTCTTTGGATGCGGGATTTTTTGACCGAGGAGGGTGGGCGGCAGGGGGCGGATTTAGGAGGGGGAGCGGTTGCGTTTGTGCCGGGGGTATGGTGTGTGGTTCATGGTGGTCAGTGTCTGAAGGGGTGGAGGCATGCCCCGGTGGCGGCGAGATTACGATAAAATACGGCTGGGTGTTATTCACTGAGCCGAGGCGGCGTACCTTGCGGCTGAAGGGGGATTGAGTTGGTTGTTATTGGTTAATCGATTTAAAAAAACAATCTTTGACGCCAGTTTAGAACACAACGTTATATTTAATCAAAAAGCTAAATCTTAGGCCCAAAAGGAAACAAAACTGTGCCTGGGCAGAAACGACCTGCTCTGGTGGCGGCAGCGACAGACGCGTACACTCTCGTTGTCTACAGTTTGTACCTTAACTATAAAAGTCCATATGCGCACGATTAAACACATACAATTCTACTTACATAGGGATATAACTTGTAGTAGGTGTATAAAAACTTCAGCTTCTAAACTTTTCACACCTTCTTGTAAAAAATACTCTCCACCGCGCCATCTACATACGAAAACATCTTACACCCCCCCACCCACTCCCTTCCCCCCTTTGCGACTGCACTCGTAAATATGCTTATTAACGCCAACATTCATTCGGCTGGTTCACTAGTGTTATTCGCTGCAAGTGTATCCAGTTAAACTTCACTTCCCTAATTCGTAATATTTAACACGGAAACTGTGCAATGCGCTCTGCGAAATATGTTTGGCCAAGGAATATGTTGTTTCTGACGTGGCACCAACTGAATAAGGAAAATTCGTAAGTTATTGTACATAAATTATGTTTAACAATTTCATTATGTCTAACTATCTCATTGTTTCAATATGTAGATTGCTCATGTATGTATAAGCTCGATCACTCAGTAAAGTGTAACTGACACAACAAAGTCATCTTGGTGCTACATCCGGAGATTATTTAATGGGAATTACATGAAATACACAAGTATGTTTTGAACAAGTGGTGAGCGTTAGTATGAGGCATCTTGTCCATCAAACTAAAAACGCGCGGGTGCTTATGAATATACCAAACGGCATTGAACTCGAAGTGTAGAAACATCAGATCATTGGATTTCCTTTAGCCACAAAGTCCAAAGTCTCTTGAAGGCACACTGGCTTGGGGCAGTTTCAGCACTTCTCCGTTCTCTGCATCGGATTCCGGAAACGAAACGTCTGTTAGATGGTGATTGGTTTATTGGGTCTGTCGCAGATTAACGCTACATCTCCAGAAAGTGCCGATTGGTGTTTCCAACCCATATAACCTTCCGCCCAATCTTCTCACGACCATGGCTATGTCCTATTTTTTGGGTGGAAACATATTTGCATCACGGATGTCCTGTAGAACAGTACCGTTGTTCAATCAAAGGACGAGAAGTCGTTGAAGATTAGGGAGCAACATAGTTTTCCGACACTTTATTACTTCATTAGGAATCCTGTCATTGCCAGGCGATTTCCCGCTGCCCAAGGAATCGATTGCATCACACAGCTCGCGAAATGAGTGAACTCTGTCCAGATCGTTCAAGACCAGCAGTCGGGGTAATGCGTCAAGTGCCGTTGCCGATACATAAAACTGTTTGCTACGATCTGATTTATTTCGCGGTAGCCTTTAGTGCTACCGCTAAAATGCCTGGAGCACACACCACCTATAGCTGCGGCAACCACGCCGGCAAGCACATAGTAGGTTCTCTGCCGAGCTTCCTGATGCGCTTCTATTTATATCATCGTGGGCCCTTAGCTTCCTCTAGCCTTCTTAGACAAAGAGCGACAATCAAAGTGACTATCTCTACGCTTGAGAATGGAACTAAATTACGCCTGGCTACTTTTAATGTACTTGAGAAACCTGCTAAACCCGTAGTTTTCAGACCAATTCCCCAGTACAGGTCATGTGGAGAGGCCTCGGCAATCGCTTTGGTCCCAGTCCCAACCAGTCTCTTCTTCAGGTACGCGTTCTGTTCAAACTTGAGACAGACTGACTGAAAACTTGTACCCGCAATGGCTTTTCCAAGGCGCTGCTGTTCAGCTGGATCCCGCATGATTTCGTGATATTTCAGCGTATCCCCGAACAATCTTGCCTTGGTCGCCATGATGTGCTGTTCGGCGCAGTTAAAGGTCCTTCCATCAGCTGATGAGAAGGCGCATAGAGTAGTGGTTAGGGAAAGGAGAATCGCGGGACCACAAGGATAACTGGTCCTCATTTTCAATCAGAGCCACAGGCGTCGTACACCCGTCAAAGTACTATGGTACGCCATGGTATATCATGAAATATATGAAAATCTAGAACCGCCGCTAGTATTTGACAACTGCCTTCATACGCGTGGCAATTGTAGTTATTACCGCTCTATTGATGATGGACACGCGTAAACCCCTAACTATGCTAACAAATTAGATAAGGACATGGGATGGCTTTGCATCACTGAACATGATCAAAGCGGGTGTCTCACACGTGTCTATGTCGCGGTATGAATCACCCGCCATTATGTCAGTTTAGTCGACAAAAACAGGTTCACTCAAATACATAGCTTGATACTGGACATGTGTCACAAATTAAAACTATTGTTTGCGAACTGATAAGACGAGCATAATGACAGCGATGTGTTTCCCAGAATCACCCACGACCGAGGTTAGAGAATAGTCAGTCGGGACATCCCAGACGTCATCGACTGAAGATGAGGTTGAAGCTGAAGTTCGTCGTGCTGTGTCTCATCGCCTCGACCCGTGAGTATCAGACGTTTGTACTGAATAATTAGCGTCATAGAGCGTAACATATATAACAACAATTACCAATGTGTCATGGATGACAAGTAGCGTAAATGCCAAACACGGCATGCGCCGAAATAATTTCTGAGAGATAATCAGTGAATGTAAGACACAAGGGTGAAACTCGCCCGTCGCCAAGCAGGGGAAATTGGTGAAAAAAGAAAATATATTATGTAGTTTTTGCTCTATAATTAACAATTGCTATAAAGATGTATCACTATGAAAGCAATGGGTTCATATGTACATACTCTTTTACAGTGTACTGCATACTCGTAACAAATGACATTCCTTGTTCACGTTAATGTGTCAAAGTTGCTACTATGTCATTTTTTAAATAATAATACACAAAACTATTGTTCATCATCCATTTCAGAGTATGTTGTGCGTCATTCATCAATTATCGGTTCATCAGTTCCATTCTTGTCAACCATGCACCTTCATTAAAATAGACACCCAATTTTAGGCCCGCTTGCAGATATAAATTTATTTGTTTGTTTGGTGTTTAAGAGGGGGGGGTGGGGGGGGCATCTGTATACTTTATATGTTTCGTCAAAAAAAAACTATTTCCACACGATTTCGGGATGGTGGACGGCGCCCCCGACATATTGATTTTACCTTTACTCAAACCTTGCTTTTTGGAGTGACAGTCGATTCCGTGTCGGAGCCGGATGATGTGGGTGTCCCAGAGGAAATATCCCTGCGCAGCTTGTGTATGTATGCATAGTCTAGGTGGAAGGGTGACATTGTATACTAACATTAATGTCAATGTATAGAAACGACATTCCGCACGATTCTGTCAACTGCGTGGTTTACTTTCTCTTCGTTTATTTATAAATTCATTTTGTATGTATAATTTATCAATACACCTTTTATGCATAATTTGTAAATACATCCTTTATGTATAATTTATATTTATCATTTGTTTTGTATTTTATATACATGGAATATATATGCACGATGTACATATATAGAATATATATATATATATATATGCTTATATAATGTGTATGTACATATAGCGGATAGTGCTTGGTAATTCTAGCAGGGCTGCTGTTGAATACATTAAGTAATGATGTATATATGTTATCTGCTCGGGGAAGCTTCAGACTTCCAATCCTCACAATATAGGTTATCATAAGTTATCAAACACTGATGCGTTATTTTCACGCGTGGCACAGGCCACCGCTTCCATGTATGCTTAACCTTAGCCATAACCTCAAGTATATGGCTTCATTCCACGCCTTGATGAGTTTCTTGTTAATGGTGGGCTTCTGATTGATGATAGGCTTCTGGTTAATGATGGGTCTATGGTTAATGCTGTGTTTCCCCAAATGTTACTGGATGCTAATGTCCTAAAGATGCTTTGAAATCAAGATATTTCTCAATGAATTATCAACGGCCATGCAGTGAATAATTACAAACATTTTATATTTGGAGTTTGTGACGTAAACAAATAAAGCGTCGCTGAGTGAAAGTACGAGGATTCCCATTGGTTATACTTGTGATGTATTGGCTACCTGGCTTCCTATCGCGAATAGCACAGCTATTTGGATTTAGACGAATCATGCATACGAATTAACAAGTCAGTGGTTGATGTGAATGTTGAAAACGAGCGTAGCATAAGAGCTCTTAATTCACAGCATTTGGCAGATTGGTGGCATGATTAGATATACATCCAGCATAGCATTCACATATATATTGACCAACATTATGCCATATATCTGCCAAATGATTTAGCGTAATCCACCAAATATCGAACTACAAAAGAATAATTGTAACATGGTGACACAAACAGATATACGGTATGCCTAATATTAAACAGGTGAGCGGAAAGGGGCGAGGCGAGTGCATTGCATTTTTGGTCGAACGAGAACTTACAGCTCTTGACCTGGACAAGCGTACCAGCACGCCAGGTATAACTGTTTTTAATTCTAACTGGCGTGTTGAATAAGACATTTAAGGTATTTATTGCTGAATGGTATCAATTGCTGATTTTACGTGCAATACTGTGGAAACCTTTGCCCATTCCATCAAGATATCCTGGATTCGCAGGTTAATTTCTAGCGAAGGTGCATGGCAAGACTTATTTCGTACATTTATCTGTAAGGAAAAGGTTGTATGCTGGGAATTAGATTTAAGGTCACCGCAGAAGTTTTATAATGTGTTAAATAACTTTTGGTCAGATGTATTCAGAGCTTGGCTAAAACTGCGACATATACAGCCCAACGCAGACGTGAGATGCATGCCGATATGGAATACCTACTTTTTGTGCAATAGTAATTTAGCCAAGCGGAAGCAGGAGTTCATTGATAACGGTATTATATACTTAAACGATTTAATACATGAAAAAGGTACAATGTATAATAGGGGGAAATTTACAGTACGAAATGGATTGCAAATTAACTTCGCAGATTACTACAGCCTCATGCATTGTATCCCCAAAGATTGGAACAGAGAACTTGGGGAAGAAACGGATAGATTAGAAACAGTTACAAACCAGAGTATCCAATTTATTACGCGAAACGAACGAGTTGTAAATGCGAGTTATAATATATTGATAAGTGGTTTAAAGTTTAGCAAATGCAATGAAGTTAAATGGGCTCAACATCTTAATGAAACTATCTCGGAAGCAGATTGGGAAAGGTATTATATGGTGCCATATATATCAACAAAGGACGAACGAACAAGAAGCTTTCAGTATAGGTTATTACATGGCTGTATTCCAACAAATAAGTATCTATTCATGGGTAAGATGTTTAAAACCGAGCAATGCAGCTTTTGCAAAAGTGAAGTTGAGTCTTTAGAGCACCTGTTTTGGAGATGCCCTGTAATACAAGCCTTTTGGCGAGATATGGATAAGTGGTTACGTTCGGCTTTGGGTACAGATAATAGAGATAGTAACATTACCTTGGACTGCCAAATTATAATGCTTGGTGTGATTAAAACCGTACAAAATGTGAAATTGATTAACCATATATTTATTATTGTGAAACGCTTCATATATTCATGTAAGTGGAGAAATTTGGTTCCAAACGTAAAAGGTGCCCTAGGGCAGATTAAGCATATTTGTTTTCTGGAAAACAACCTGGGGATCATTTCAGATAAATGGCAGCCAATAATCCATATGTTTATATAAGAAACAGACCCATATGTTTATGTACAATTATATATTTTCCATGTTTTCATTTGTTAATGTGCACTAATGTTTAGTGGTCAATAAGAAAAGAAGAAAAAAAAAACGCGTGTTGAAAAAGGACCCCTGTCCCCGAGAGGAATTTGGAGAGGACAGGTGATCCTGTAAAAACCACCCTTCAGAGAGGGGGGGGGGGCTTTTAGTGCCGAACTTTATGCCATTTAACATATACAAACTGAAACGGGCCCCCCCCCTGTTCAGATTTTGTGGATCCGCCCCTGCACCCTGAAAATTATTCTAGTTACCATGGCGTGCGACCATGTACACGCTATGGCAGTAAGATCCTTTTATGACATGTGTTTTACTATTCTAGCGCCTGCTGCCTGTAGAGCGTTAGTCTATATAGCATTGGTTTAAGTACTAGATGACGTCATCTCAGCACGTCTCCGATATCTCGTCCAAGCCTTTAGGCGAGGATAGGATGGTAGCTTAACCGTCTCGTACGAGAAGCAATGCCATATGCATTTTCTCGCACAAAATGCGGTGAAAAAAAATGCCAGGGAGGGGGCGGGGGGCGCCTGGGGCTGCAATGTGATATCAATAGTCAAACTCTGTTAGTATGAAATTTATTTGCCGTTAATCGTTTTGTTTAAAAAGAAACCATCATCGAGAAAATCGCACATCAACAGTATAAAATACTTATTTTCGCTGATCAGGCGGGTGTCGACATGTTCCGAACGCGTGACCAGAGTAAGCCAACCACACGCCAAGACCTTGACGTCACCGGCGATGTCCTTCCGCTGAATGAAGAATGTGTTTACATGGAAGAAACTGAGTCTTCGGAACAAATTGTTGGCCCAACGCATCTCATGAATAATGACAGGCGAATTTAAATTGAAACATCGATGCATTTAGAACCAAATGGTGAACTGTTCAGCTCAGCTGTTCAGCTCAGCAACAGTCGTCTAAACCTACTGGTCGCTTCATCGCCGGTGACGTAGTCATCAGTACACAGTGGCGGGTGCCCTTGGCAAGTTGGGTGGTGGTGTAAAAGTGTTTGGAACGTCACTAGTGTATGATTTAAAAATAAATATATTTTGTGTAATGTTTAGTTAATTCTCTGTAGTTTAGCTAGAAATATAAAATGTATGAGGCTGGCATTTCCCTTTAAGAGGTGACAAATCGAACTCCTTTGCAATAATAAAGTCGAGAAGTGCAAGATGGATTTATCCCACACCTGATGTCACAACGGGTTGCATGTTTAGTGAGTGCACGACAGAGGACATATTGTTAATATGATATATAAGATGCATAAAATTCCAAAAAACACTATTGATTAATTTTACTTTACTTACTTGTAGTCACGGCCGAGGAAAAGAATAAAAGGCAGACCCGTGATTGCGCAGGTAGACTACCAGTTGATAATGATGAATAAAAAACCTTAGTATACAGTCATATCATATGCCATAATACATAAACAACAACAAACAAGATACCCATCGTGGATAGTGTGCTTTACCTTTGTAGAATGCCCATAGCATGAGCATGTATAGTGCGGCATTGTACCACAGTATGCAACACGTTGTGTAGCTCGTAGCGTGGGCGACGTATCTGCGACATGTGCTATCTGATTTATTATGATATCATGGTAAGGCGGCTATTCAGCCAACCCTCCCAGAATAAACAGTCGTATGCAACGATGAGATCAGCCAATCCCTCTTCCTGGCAACTCATTGTCTCAGGTCGTACGCTTGAAGAAATAATCCCAAAGGATGGAGGGAACGGGTGTCCAACCCTCACGTCGTGGATGGCGCAACAAAATAACACGAAACGCCTCCTCATCACATCCATCAAGGCGACAAAGTCACGATGCCTTTATTCGTACGTGATAACATTCCTCGCTAATAGCAAAATTATTTTACTTCTTCACTAGTCGTATCAACACAACATTTTATTAAAGCACGAACAGCTGGTGATAACACGGATGAAATTATAAACCAACTTGCGTGGATGGGTATCAAACCAACACGCCCTAAATTGTACGTCGCGAACACGAACCGTCTTTTCATCTCTTCAAGACAGGTGCAACAATTTCACGATTCTTCACCAGACAACATTACCATAACATTTACACACGAATGACCCGATATAACGGATACAATGTAATAATCCTGGGCAGTTCCTCGCCCCGAAATTGTTAATGCTAAAGAATCATGTTAACTTCAGGATGTTGTACTATTTGTATCAGGCGTTAAATATGTAGTTTTACTATACGTCTGCCTCGTATGATCCACATCTTATTGCACATCATCATATTTCTATTTTAGCCTATCAAGATAGTACATCATCTATGTTTGAGCGTTATGCGGCTTTGATACGAACTTTCATGCATTAGCTTTAATGCACATTTTAGTCATATCCAAATATCCAGCAATAGACGCAAATAAAAAATCATCTTTCGAGCAGAAAATAACTATGCATACGTGCCGCCATGGGTTTGGCCATCAGTAATGCGCGTTTGGCAACATATGTTCTTTTAACACACTCACACTTTAGTTTGGTTATCGAAATTAGTCGTAGCCAACAAACGTAGCAATTTTCCCACACACAAAAGCCCCAATTGTGTTTCTACATTAACTTCATACATTGCTTCAACTCGTTGAGAAAGCTTATTTGACTCCCTACGGCTTGTCATATCCATAATATGCCAGACGTTATTCCTTGGCAGTCATAATCAGCGCAGCATTTTGGTACAACCTATCAATCGCAGACCTAGCTAGCCTAAAACGTAAGTGTTACCGACATTTAATCAAACGACCAAACTACGGCTTGCTTTGTGTTTCCAAAATGGTAACCGTTCCCTACTGCTTTTGCTAATTGCCCATGGCAGCAGTAAGGTGTTGGTTTAATTCCATCGCTACCAACGATATGTCCTTGATGCATCGTTGTGTGACCGTCGCTGTTGCGTAGGTGCGGAAATCGATCGCATTGTGGCCACGACCAAAACCACCAGGGCACAGGCTGGTCAGCTACAGGAGCTGCAACAGAGATGTAAGTAATACTAATAAGATATTTCCCACATGCAGTAGAAATGTAAGTATAAATAATCACTTGACGCTTGTCGCCTGAGGTTGCCATCTCTGCATGGTGTAGTAGACCATATATTAATATGTCCTTGGTTCTACTCCACACCTGGGCACCTAACCCGGGACATCTTTATCCATTCGTCATTCATCGTCGTTGAAGGTTCTTTCGTCCAGTTTATATCCTTTGTGTACAAGACTGGCCTAAGCAGCCATATATTCTATTTGCTTACGTGCTGCCTAAGATGGCAAGCAAACATTGACCCGTTCTTCATACCCCCTCCCACCTCACTTCCCTTGTTGCGTGATATTGTGATAAACGTCCACAACTGATACCGACGGAGAGCTGCGGACTATGAGGAAATAAACCGCACTAAGCAACCTGAATGTCCTCCTTGTTATTCACGCCATGGCTTACCTCCATGATGGCGTATCGTGCCCAGTACGTAGCACTATCGCACCGCTGTCAGCAACATCTGCAGCGCGCTGATGAAGTAAAACATGAGCTCATTCACCCGTATAAACGCACAACAGATGAAGTGAAGTAACACTTCGGATGATAGATTATATGCTACCTAATCAGCTTCACGGCTGCCACATGAAATATGTATTAACAACCTTCCGACATAGTTTAAACAGTTGGTGCCACGCCAAATGAAAGAGTTACAACCCCACAAAAAGTTGAAGGGAACACATAAGCATACGCCGATTTACATTCCGGGAGCGAAGAGCAACGTCAAAGTGAAATACAAACGCAGATGCCTTTACATTGAGATTCTGATTCGCTCCGCTCATTGGCTTGAACGCACAATGAGAACCACCCAATCATGAGAACAATACACGCCCTCGACAGATGCATACAAGCTGCATCGAAGATCACCTGGCAATCTTGTGACAACATAGGTGAATTTCAAAGGTAGCTCAGATGCGATGACCCCAGAAATAAACCCACCGGACTTAAGTTTTGCTACTTTGACGAACGCGTGCATAGTGATTTCGTAGAATATATCCTACTGAAGCACATTCTTATCTTCCATAAACAATTTTAACCTTGAGCTGAAAATATTATGGCACCAACACTTTATTACACAATAACCATCAAATCAACGTCACTCTATACAACTCTAAGATGCCAATATTGCATAATCGCTGTACCACATTCTGATTCAGAACACCACGACATAAATCTCTGTTCTCGCCATCTATTTCCTGACTAAACAGAGCTTGAACGTGATATATCATAACCATAAAATAATCACTATCTACTACGTTGAGCCTACCACTGATGCCTATGAATGCACCTACAAACCCACGCCAAATTAACTCTGGCTTCGATTTCCCGAAACTGGTATATTACCCTTATTTCTAAGTGCATGGTCATAGGTCCTAATATTGAAGAGATACTAACGGCCTAACACGTTAATGCCGCCCTATATGGGGTAAATGAAAGAGTGAAGATGCGTGCGGATGTTGCACGAAGAGTCAATGGCATGCTGCTTTGGTCCTGCTCTAAGGAGAAGAAGGAACTAGTTTTTACTGCGATGCAAGCTCTTGTATACCACTCTTTCAGTTGTTTTAATTTCAGTGACGTTGTCACTTATACTGCACAACGAGCAATAACATGAAGAGAACAATATGGCTACATATAAATATATGACAAAAGCAGGTGTGGTTCAGCTTCAAACTCATGAAATAACCTGCTAAATCAGTTACATAAAAAGATAAACCACCTGAAAGGTTACAAGCGATATAATCATGGTATAACCTTTCAATCATCTATATTCCAAACCTGTTCCTCGTAGTTTCCTATCTTGGCAGAGGTTTTCAATCCAATCTCACCCACGCGCTCCTAACCCAGCAAACACGAAACATTCGAGTAATATTCGCTCAATGTTACTTTCCTGTTCTATTACGGACGAACATTCCCGTAATATTCGCAGAATGTTATTTCCGTGTTATGTTGCGGACTAACATTCCCGTAATATTCGCAGAATGTTACGGACGAACATTCCCGTAATATTCGCAGAATGCTACGGACGAACATTCCCGTAATATTCGCCCAGTGTTCTTTCCGTGTTACGTTACGAAATGGTATGCTTGCACAAAGTAAATTGTGTTCGTTATTTGCATTGAAACTTAAAATTAGTGCAATTTGGTTTTCATATTCATAACAGGTCTTGCGCGCATTGACCTGTCAACCACGCGGTAATATAATAATAAAAACATTAAAAATTTTAAACGGTTCATTTAAGAGAGTGCACCATCATGTTCGTTTAATGTTCTGAAAATGTTTACTCGCAATATTCGCAAAAAAATTCCCTCAATATTAACAAACTTGTCTAAAAAATGTTTCCGGAATGTTTTTTGGGTAATATTCCCGTAACATTGGCGGAAATTCGGAGAATGTTCGGAGAATATTATTTTGTTACCTGAGAGAGCGGACATTTGTGATGAAAAAGATACCCCGACAAGGGGCGGGGGTGGGGGCTCGGAAAATGTGCATTCATAAAGTGGGTGCCCGGAAAAAGGAATAAACCGAGCGGTGTCTGCATGGAACTACGACATAGAGCGGGTCAGTGAAAAAAAATCCGGTTCCGAGTGGGATTTGGCGGTATTTCGACCCGACTGAAGCGGATTCTGACGGTAACGAAACGCCCCGACCGAGCGGATTTTGGAGGTGAAGAGGGGGGGCGGGGCTTTACCGCGCACCCCTCCCGCCCCCCCCCCCCCCTTCCCCCCAAAAAACCGGGCGGCATGCTGATCCTGCCCGAAAGAGATGCACCAATGACCCTAATGGGATTCTGTACCTAGAGGATCCATTTGTGTGTAAGGAGAGTTTTTGCCCTGGGTTCTTGTAGCTTTGCACTGCGACAATTTTGTCCCAGGGTATGACCTACACAGACGACCTAAGTATATCCTGGTCACCAATGTGCGGCACTGTTAAATACATTCATATTGTCACGGAATAGCGTCGGTCATGCAGATTACTGCTCTCAAATCCCTGTTTGTGTGTCGACTCCTGTGTAAATGCACGATATCGATCGTTCGGCGTTCCTATGTGTCCAGGCTCGTTATAATTTCCCCATGCTGTATTCGTTGGCCAGAATTAAGTTAAGCGCAAGCACGTGGAAGCAGATGCGAAATATAACGGGTTAATAGTTTATTGAGTACATGTAGCTCTATTCATTCTGAAGGTCCTTGCATGGTACGTTAATTAATTGTCCGTTCCCATCACCAAAAGAATCATGCAGTTACATCACAGACTTAACTATGGGGCGTACTGTTAGCAACCATCATGAGGTAAAGGCGTTCTAAACAAAGCATAGCAGTATTAAACTCGTGCAGATTCCATGCCGTTTAGCCAATCGTGAAAAACTAGTGTAACTAGTGACGAACTAGTGAAAATACTAGTGAAAAATTAGTGCAACACTAGTGAGAACTAGTAAAGTCGCTAGTAATTAACTTCATGCAGACTAGTGCAAAACAAGTGAGAAAACTAGTGATGAATCCAGGAGACTGGTGAAAATTGAGATAATGGCGCTGTAAGCCGGAGATGCTGAATAAAATAATGTAGCGGGCTGTATTTCTTAGTACTAGCGTTCGCTCATCTATGGTGAAGACAGTGAGACTGTAGATGGACGGACTCCTGATTATAAATTGCGCACTCGACTGTGCTTTGATTCGACACCATTCGTGCCATCTGCTGTGATTGTGACGCAACATTGGTTGGTTTCCCAATATATCAGAAAGCTGATAGACTGAAGCCGATCCACACCCAGATCGCTTATATAGAGACCCAGTAATGAAGCCGAGACACGCCGATCAGACAATACCAAGCTGTGAGCTACTCAACGCGTTAACAACCAAGGTAGAGTAATGCACTTCTGATGCTATGGCGACATGACGCTGACGCTATTACTCAGCATGCTCCGTGGTAGAGCGCATCAATTACGTCATTTAGTATGTGTGGGAGTGCCTTAGATTGGCGTTTCACGGGGAATTCCTGAAACCATGCCTTTCTCAGAACATTTCTTCTAACCCGAAACGTAATCACCTGATGACCACATCATATACGATATGCGTTAAGCCGCCGTGTTACGTATGTATGTCGCATGACATATTGAATGAACAATTTCAGCTCCTTTTATATTATATTAGGATATTTTAACATGTTGATTATCAACTTACTTAGTTATACAAATTCAATGAATGGCATTGTCGTTCACATGGACAAATTTGTCTACCAACGAGTGGCTTTGAAATCTGTAAGAATCTTGGCATATTATGTTATTTTAACACTCCCCAATATACTTGTACCTTTTGTTAATTTGGTGAGAGCTCTGATCACCCGGGAGCCTAACGTCGCGTGGTTCAATGGTCCGAGCACTGATGTGGTCATGTCTGTGTGGTCGCAGCATAAAGATCCCATGTCTTTCTTCGTAAAGAGTAGGGGGTTACCCCCGGGGACTAACCAAATCAAATAACCAACCAATCATCATATCATCAGTAAAAAGTTGACTTAAGCCCACCACGACCAACGACATGTCCTCCGTTGATTGCCACGTTGTTGCCTCTGTTGCGCAGGTGGGGAAATCGATCGCATTGGGGCCACGACCAGGACCAACCCAGAACAGGCCTATCAGCTCGGGGAGCTGCAAAAGAGTTGTCGTAAGTTAAATGTAGTCCGACAGTTGACTCATGTCGTATGAGGTTGCTTCTCTGGTGAAGTGGTTAAAGCAAAAGACCGCATATCGTGGTCATGTGTTCCATTATCCAGACGAAAGAAATATATATGAGGAAAAGGAACGATTTATTGCAACATTTGTATTAGTTATTGTATACGTATAACTGTATAATTAACATGTCTTGTGTGATATATTGTTGAGCCTGTGAAAGACAAAACAAAACAAACAGTCATGCGCTATATTTTGGTAATTGGGTAAGTCAACATGGAGACCGCCCACATCTTGCGCCTTAGCCAACTGCTTCCATATCAAAGTTTGCAATCGACTCTTAATCGGCATGTGCGCCATAAAAAATATTTTCATCGCATATAGTATTTCTATTGATACCAGGCCGAATCACCGTAAGCGTCACATGGGGGTGAAACAGAGCGTTCTGAAGGAATGTCATGACGCTATGGCCACAACCAATGTCAATGGAGGGCTGCATTCATGTCACGGACATTAAGTGGGTTGACTACGTTCACCCTCCAGGGCATGACTACTTGCTGACTATCTGACGCGGGCCTGTAGGCCACATTCACATCGGCTGTCCGCTCGAACCATCTCTGGAAATGGTATCTTTACTCTAATGTCTTAAATTCCTACAGAAATAAAACGCGCTTACCAAGTTGAATATTTTTGTTGTGATTAGAATTCATATCTTATGGTATGCCTAGAGAAAACATGAACGCAAGATATAAGACAGTCAAACAGTATCGTTGTTCCGAGACACTGACATAAGGTTGTAGCTAAACACGGTTCCTATCGAACTGAAACGTGTGTTTTATTGTTGAAACGCTTAACATTCATGACGAGCAAAGATAATGTTTGCCACGTATCGCAGTCTGCGAGCTTACCCATACCGATTTCATCTCATGATGCATTTTGAGACGACTTATCTGTTCACGTATTACTGAAGCACGTTTATTGACGACCATTCAAAGCGCTTGTTCTTGCCATGCCTTGCCAAATTTGTAATATTTTATTGTTTGATTGGACTGCAAGGATAATTGTGTTCTTGTCAGAGAGTGTCCTTGTCCAGGGTTGTTATCGGCCCTAAAACTGTGCAATAAATTGTTTGATTGCAAAGTTAACATTTTAAGTGTCAATAATTTCTGAATTGAACTTGTTTTGGCTCAGACTTTTCCAATACAATCTCATGTGAAAATGCTGATACTAAAATGACGGGGCAAAGTCTATCCTCGCCTATAGGTTCGGATAGGATATCAAAGATATGTGCTCAGGTAAAGCCATCTCGCAGTCAAACCAACTCTCAGGTGTTTCCCAAACGGCAAAAGATCCGCCGTAGGCGGACGGATGTTGTCATTCGGAGACCCTGGGACTAGCACAGACGTACATTGCCCATTGCTATTTTCTCTAAGGAGAAACACCTCCGGAATGTGTTACCTGTCAGGAACAACTGACAGTGGAGCACATTATGTTAAGGTGTATTGACTTTCAGCAAAAAAAAAGATCACTATTACAGAGCAAAGAATCGAAAAAAAACTATCTAATAATGTTAATCATCAGATTTTAGACTATTTAACTGAAATAAATCTAGTCGGCTGCATATGAGATCTAGTCAAATATTACTGTCAAACGGTATATTTTACTGTATGTATCAATCGCAAAAGCTAGGTTTCAAATACCAACATCTATGCCAACTCTGAATAGTTTTATGTTCTGACAACTTATTCACTTCACTTTGACCGTTTTTCACCTTCATGGTTTTAAAACAATCTGCTCAATAATAATACTTGAGGTTCTTATGATTCTAGTGATCATTTCAACAATGACTGCCTTCATGGTTTTATTCATATCCACTTGACCCTGTTATTTTATATGACCCTAATATTTTTTGCAGTTGTTTTATCTACAAGCTCACATGTATTGATAATTTAAGGATTTTTGTACTGTTTCTTGAGAATCTTTGATTGAGCTTAACAAGTATGGAACGATATCGCCTCACAGACTAAAGGCGCAATTAAAACCTTATCATATCAGACCAGCCATATATCTGGTAACGTTCAGCTGATAGCAGGCGCTCTGTTCCGAACATATTATAAAACGTCATGCAGTGATGTAGTTGCCATGGTGCGAGCATGCTCTGAAGAATAATCGCTCTGTGTTATGCACCGGTCATATGCACGCCATGGAGACAATATTATTTCATTCCAATATCGCTGATGTCGTTTATTTACGACAGTGTCCCTCGTGCCCTTGGAGCGTATTTTTGTTATACAAACAGGTAAAATCGCAGCAACATCATGAGTTTCGTAGCATTAATTTTTTTTTATTTCATTGATGCGTTACAGGCATGTGAAGAGAATGTGGTAATACATTAACACATACATGGCAATTAGGATACAAGAAATAAAAGTTTCTCCCATCGAGACATGAAGACTTTTAGCTAATTATTTTTACACAGGATATACTGCTCGTTTGTTATATGATATTTTAACTTGGATATGTAAGAATTTAGCCTGATAGGCTCAGATATACACTTACATACGTGAATATAATATTTGGCTAAAAGGAACGCACTATTTATGGAATAGACCGGTTGATCGTAGGATCTTAAAATGATTGTCTTAGTAGAAGCAGCTACAGTATCAGATGTGGCTAGGTGCCACCACTCTGTGAGGGCATTCCAGAATCTACGTACTGCGATACAGTCGCTGAATCTGTGCATGAGTGTATCTACCTCTGAGCATGAATCACACAAACCACTCTTCGCCAGCCCAATTGTGTTTAGATATTTGTTGTGGGGAGCAAACCTGTAAAGAATTGAATATTGAAAGGATTGTAGTTTGGTTTCAAAGGTACATTTAAAAGGCAGGGAACATATTTTGCCCCAATCTGATTCGTGGAACGAAAATACATCAAGCCACTAAGTTCAACTTAATGGGCGAGAAGAAAGTATATCGTAGAGAGATTTACACGAAAGAGATAACAGATCCAAATGGTGTAAGGACTGGAGACAATTTCTATTTTGCAGGCGTGTTCTCCAGCCACGAGGAATTGCTTGTCTAATACTATAATACTCCAGAAAATGTAAATGTACCCCATATTTCTCTACCAGTTCAATCTCGGACAAAACACAATTGTCATTTCCAACTATGTCATTAATTTTAACAGTGCCACATTTACACATTTATGTGTCAGAATAAGTATGGCGTTTAATCATATGTGATGTTTCTTTTCATAACAGGCAGGTGGCTTTGTATAAAATGGTGAAATGCCATCACGCCTAGGCCACAACCGATCTCAATGGAGAGCTGCGTTGTTGGCACGGACATTATGTGGGTTGACTGTGCGGCTTGAGGACCACATTCGCCTCGGCTGTCCGCTCGGCTGTCCGTTCGAACCGTCTTCAACTCCTTAAGAAATAAACCGCGCAAACCAAGCTGAATATCAAGAATTACTTGAACATGAAAATTGTGCGCGTCTTATATATAGAACGCCAGGAACAGAACGGTACAGGTACAATTTACAGACATAAATCACTCTACGGTTTATCCTAGAAACATTTCGTGTAGTTCAGGGCGCAGGCTATGCATGGGCGCGTGCGCTGGACTATAGCTCCTGGTGCAGGTTATGGCTCCGGGCTATGGCTCCACGAGTGGGCCATGCCTCCATGCGAGGGAGTATGGCTCAGGGCTATGGCTCAGGATTAAGACTCCGGGCGCGGACTATGGATCCGAGCTATGGCTCTTCTGGGCGTGGACAATCGACTCGTATGCTGGATTAGTGTTCCATGTTCCGGGCCATGGCTCCGGGAGCGGGCTACGACGGTCTTCGCAGGACTATGGTTCCGGGCGGAGGCTGTCGCTGCGGTCGGTGGCCTATGACTCCGGGCGTAGACTATGGCTATGTGGCATGGCTCTGAACGTGGGCTATGGCTCCGGGCGCAGGCTATGGCTCTGTGCACTGGACTATGGCTCCCTGCTGTGATCTATGGCTCCGTGTATCCTACTATGGCTCCCTGCATTAGGCTATGGCTTTTTAAGTTGGACTATGGCTGCGGTTGTCCTGCTATAGCTCCGGTCGCTGGCTATCCCTATAAATATAGTCCATAAATATAAAAAATCAATGCTTACTGCACATTGTGCCTATATTAAGTGTCGCAATTATTAAATAACCAGTTCAATATGGATATGGTGTCCTTTAAGGGCCTACGAAGCACTCTCTCAGTCCATAACCCCTCCCCCGCTCCCCCTCCAAGCACACCAACTCTTTCCCTCTCTGAACAATATTTGTTTGCCCGAGAGCAACGAGTGTCATCAATCGGACCCAAGAAGAAACCATATGTAACTAGCAAACATATTTTCGAAGAATTTTATTAAGCCGTGTTGAATAATTTTCGAGCGCTGGTTGGTATTTGTGTTGATTTCAATAACATGTTACATAAATGCATATACAAATCTTAAAAGCTGTCACATCGTGATGTTTATGCGAAAAGGAATCAAAGGTTAATATATAAAGGTACATAAACATATGTATTATTTGCTGCCACGTAACTGAGTATTATCTAAACAAATAGATTATTGGCTGCCATTTATCTGTAGGGTTTTTCGCGTGGTTTTCCAGAAGACAATTATGATTAATCTGCCCGAGGGCACCGTTTAGGCTTGGAACCAAATTTCTCCATTTACATAAATATATGAAGCGTTTCACAATGAGAAGTATATGGTTAATCAATTTCACGAATTTTAGAGTTTTTGTCACACCAAGCGTTACAATTTGGCAGTCTAACTTGATATGTTTACTCTCTCTATTTTCTGCATCCAAAGCTGAATGTAACGCCAGATATAACCACGTGTCCATGTCTCGCCAACGGGCTTGTACTACAGGGCAACTCCAAAACATGTGCTCTAAAGATTCAACTTTGCTGCTGCAAAAGCTACACTGTTCGGTTTCAGATATTTTACACAGGAGTAAATACTTATTTGTTGCAGGCAGCGATGTAATAACCTGTATTGGAAGCTGCTTGTACGTTCGTCTTTTGTCGATGTATGTGGCACCATGTAGTACTTTTCCCAATCTGCTTCCGATATATTTTTGTTAAGGTGTTGGGACCATTTAACTTCATTGCACTTGTTAAACTTGAGACCACGTATCAATATATTATAACTCGCATTTACATCTCGTTCATTTCGCGTAACACATTGGACAATATGGTTTTCCATTGCTTCTAATATATCCATTTCCTCACCAAGTTGTCTTTTCCACTCTCAGGGATACAATGTATAAGGCTGTAGTAATCTGCGAAGCTAATTTGCATTCCATATCGTACTATAATCTCTCCCCTACTATAAATTGTACCTTTTTCATTTATTAAGTCGTTTAAATATATAATACCTTTATCAATGAACTCATGCTTCCGCTTGGTTAAATTACGGTTGCACAAGAAGTAGGTTTTCCATATGGGCATGCATCTCACCTATTCATGGGGCTGTACATGTCGTAACCCAAGCTCTGGACACATCTGACCAAAAGTGATTTGATACGTTATAAAATTGATGTAGTGACCTTAAATCTAATTCCCAACATAAAACCTTTTCCTTACAAATAAATGTACCAAATAAATCTTGCCATGCATCTTCGCTAGAAATTAACCTGCGGATCCGAGATATCTTCATGTCATGCGCAAAAGTGTCCGCGTGAGTAAGGGCGACGCCGCCATATTTACCGATTTGTGCCAGGCGGTTAATACCTATCCTAGCCTGTGTTTTCCATATAAAACTGCGAATCACTTGGTTAAGTTTACAGAGGGTTTTTTTGTCTGGTGATGATAAGACAGACAGAACATGGACAAGCTTCGGTAATGCCAGTGTCTTCAGAACTGTAACCTTGCCTGTCATCGATAAATGCCGTTTCTTATACAATGCTAGAATGCTCTCAATCTCCACGATTTTCCTGTCGTAGTACAGCCTTGGCATTTTCGAGAGGTTCACATCAAATTGTGTACCAAGCAACGTGAATTGCCTAGCCCATTTAATTGGAAGGTTAGGGCAAATAACTTCCTTCGAATTACTTTTTCGTCCAAGATACACCACGATCGTTTTATCGACATTGATGTTTAATCCCGAACATTTTCCAAATTCATTGAGCAATTCCATTGTATTTCTTAGTGATTCGGTGCTCCCGTCTAATAATAAAAATGCGTCGTCTGCATATTGGCCCAGCTTGTGTTCTTTGTTTCCGAGACCTGCGCCACGTATACCTTTGTGCTTTTGTAATGCCACTGCAAGTGGTTCAATAGCTAGGATGAATAAGTATGGGGAAAGCGGGTTCCCCTGCCTACACCCTCTACCTAAAGAGAAGAATTGAGAAAAGTGACCGTTATTGAACACACAGCTAGAATAATCTCTGTATAACATATCACACCATTTTACAAAGGATTGCCCAAAACCATATGTCCTTAAAACATTAAAGATATATCGCCAACTCACAGTATCAAACCGCTTTTCGAAATCAAGTAATAATAACAGTCCGTCCAAATCACATTCTTTTAAGTAATGCATTGCCTCATATAAGAACCTAGTGTTTTCGCCTATAATTTTAACCCGAAGGAATCCTTTTCGTTGTGACCCAATTATTACCTGCAAGACAGCTCTTAATCGACGTGACATAACTCGCGATATAATCTTATAGTCTACATTAAGTAGCGTGATGGGCCTCCAGTTTTTCAAATGAATCCTCGGCTTATCCCCTTTGGTAGGCAAGTTATCACACCTTGTTTTGAGTAACTGTCTGTCTTATACGCATAATTCAAACTGTTCACTAAATACTGTCCAATAGCTCTCCAAAATACTTTATATAATTCGGCGGTGAATCCATCGCTTCCTGGGGTTTCATCGTTTTTCATGTTCTTAAGTTCCTCCTTAATCTCTTCCTGTGTTATCAGCCTTTCACAGCAATCAGTTTGCCCCTGGTGTAACAACTGAACATTATTTTCATTGTGGAACTCATCCGTTTGACCCTGATGATCCATGCCAGTGTATAATGTTTTATCAAAATTCATTTGGGCCTTCGCTAATTTATCGTACATAAAGAGGGTGTCCTGGATACACTTCTTTACAAGGTCGACATAAGCAGTGTCCCGTAGCAATGATGTGTTGAGTTTCCAGAACCCTTTCCCGCGTTCTGGAAGATTTAAGTCTACGAGAAGGTATACAAGAGAATGGTCCGTACGGTAACCCCTAAAAATATAAGTTTTCTGTACTAGGGCAAGAAAATCTGATGAGACCAAAAAGAAATCCAGTCTTGCTCTCTGTGATTTCTCCTGCTGATTAGTCCATGTGTACCGTCTCGTTTTTTCATGACTCACCCTCCAAATATCAAATAATTCTAAACTTTCCATCATTCTACAGACCCAGCTTTACAGTTATTTTCTCTGATATATCCAGTTGTATCGAGAGTGTGGTTTAAGACAAGGTTCCAATCTCCGCACATAATGATGCTTGGATTAATAAAATGTTCAACCCTTTTCTGGACTTCGTCATAAAATTCTGGAGAATCCTTATTTGGTCCATATATATTGACTAGCATGAACCGGTTATCTTTAATTGTGAGATCTATGATCAATAGGTTACCTTTATCATCTTTATCAATACATACTCCAGGGCTTTTGACATAACAATTGCCACTCCCCGAGATTGAGTTGAAATTGAGTTAACATAGCAGTCCGCTCCCCATTCATCTTTCATTGATTCCTGTAATGTAGGATCTAAATGTACATGTTGTAGGCATAAGATGGTGAATTTCTTGCTTTTCAGCCAATCTATGACATTCGACCTCTTTAAAATGGATCCAATCCCGCGCACATTCAAGCTACATATGGAAATTAGGTTGGTCATGATTTGTTACTACTATAATCATTGATATTTCCCAAAACAGTGTAACAAACTTCGCACTGTGGATAAGTACATGTCTAGTGAACGATATTAAACGCATCATAAAATTAATAATGCATGGAAGGTGATGAAAAAAAAATATATAGATTAGGTTAAGATATATATAATTATATGTATATAGACCAAGATAATGTCAGAGTGGCACTCTCTCTGCGCTACACGCTTTTCAGGATGGTGTCTTCGTCCCCACCTGGTCACTGTTGGTCGGTCCACTAGCGCACGTAGGTTCGTCGCGCGTCCCATGTGCCAGCTGAGCGCCGTTGACGTTGTCTTGGGTGTGTGGTTGACGGGGGGTGGGGGGTGGTACCGCGGCTCCCCAGACGTCTGTTCAGCCTTGGACCGCACGCCTTGCTCGACGCTCGCTCACGCTCACTCGTTGCTGTTGTCGAATCAGCTGCGGTTAATAAGACGGCGATGGGGTAGGGGCACGCATGCGGGGTAGTGGGGGGCAGCGGGTGCATGCGGAGCATAGCGGGCATGGGGGTGTCTGCGGGCTTTAGGGGGGGCAAAGGAAAGGCGGATGGGTGAAAGGGATTGATGCGAGTCCAGTCCAGCTCCTTGGTCCGGGGCCCTGTGTGGGCCAAGGCGATGACAGCGGTCTATCTTAATGTTAATTGCCTTAGCAATGTCCATTTTGTTCTCAAAGATGTCCTGTATCACCTTGCCACAATTATCTTGGCCCCAGCTGCTCTCGGATAAACCATATACGATTATATTATTCCGCCTGCGGTATGACTTCAAGGCCACATGTCTCTCCTTTAGTTTATTCATATCCCACTGCACGACACTTACTTGGGTAGCCGGGTTACGCTTTTCGAGCTCTAAGATCTTATCCTTCAACGCCTTGTTCTCCTTTTCCAGCTCATCCATTCTTTTGCTGTGGAAAACCGCTGCTTCTTTGATGGTATCCACCACTGCGCGATGCTCCGCGATGGCCCTTTGAATGGCCGGGAGGTATGACACTATCCCCCGAATTTCCTCCAAGGCTTGTTTTATTTCCATATCCAATTCTTTTGACTGTTCAAAGTCAGTTGATTCCCTTTCGACGACACTCTCTTCTGCTAATCCCTGGAGCCCAGTGAAACACGAGGTTATAGTCCGTTGTTTCTTTTCTTCTGCCTTAGGCGATGTGCATCCACTATGGCTGCGCTGGCATTTGCTCTTGCCCATCACCCGTCACAGTTGAGATGGTCAATAACACGGTCGATCGACAAAGACCACTAGAATCCCTGTTGTCGCTCAGCAAGTCCAATCTATTATATTAATACTGTGCATTTCTTCTCAAAATCGTAGTTTTGCAGATTCCAGTTTGCCTGTTTATATTCTCTGTATTGTTTTTGTATAATTTTATATTGGGGGGCTGTTGGGGGGGGGGGGGGGGCAAGGTTAGCGTATTGTTCCAGCGCGGATTCGTGTGTGCGCCCCCGGTTGGACGCAATGCCAGATCTGTCGTAATAAGCTAATTCTAGTGCCTAGAGGAAATTTATGAACAGTTTTATATATCTGCAAGTGATCACCTTATATCTATCAGCTGGTATTACTTCCCTATTATTCACTACCACATAAACTCGTTAGCTTCAAATGCGATCTTATTGCATGACAAGCTAAGTATGATAATGCCTCAAAAAGACGAAGGGCCTGTCAAGTGAACTATTTGGTATGAGTTTCATTAGGAACTTCATACAATTTGATAGTTGTTACGTACTTGTTCACACTTTACATTCGCGTTCTCTGTCGGATCGATGTATATTATAAACTTCCAATTTTAATTGTCTATGAATTAGTTGATGGATAAAGTACCATCGCGTGACTGATTACATTCATTTGAACTGCTAAGTTTGTTCTTATGCGTAATTCTAATTACGTCAAACCTGGCATGCAGATACGTGCATAGTCAGCGTAGACGATGGTCATTGTCGGATCATGCAGTGGCGTAGCGGACATCGGTTATTCACATCTGGTAAGCAAAACGTCATGACGTCAAATATGCCCCACAAGAGACCCAGACACATATATGTTCCGTCATATGACAGTTGTGCACTAGCGAACTCAGAATAGGGTCTTATAAAATTCGAGCGGCTGGTCCCCACGTAAAAAAATCATACACCTCTTTTGCGAGCGTAGGTAGCAGTATTATTTCATTTTAAGACATTTTAAGGAGCCAGAGCGAGGTCAAAACTAAAGTGTCTTCTCGGACAAGGGTTTTTTCACACCACGACCGCATGATTATGATGCGTTTTACAGACTCTGTAATATATAATCAGCACGATTTCAAACACAGTCATATGGGTAAGATCCTTTTTGGCTGTGCCGGCCACCCAGCTGGACTCATAACTGGAGAAGAACTTGGCGCAATATGCGCATCTGAGCATACGCGACTGTCACCGTCATGAGTGGGGATGAAGTTAGCCCGAGTTGATACAATAACCAAGTTGTAATAATAACCTTTGGCTAACATATATATTGCTTTGTACAATTTTTATTTGATCAATTGCTAGAGGGTGGTAGGTTGCAGATGCGGGGGGGGGGGGAGGGGGGTCATGAGAGCAGCAGCATAAGAGAGCAGCAATAATTACATGTGTAATGAGTGTCATGAGGGCGGCCAGGCAAGATGCAAGGAGAGTCGCGGTGTACGGCGATAGACTGGTTATTGACGGCAAGTCTTTCACAGTCGGCACGACAAACACTCTGCCGGAACAATGGTTAAAAAGCATGCAGGCGTGAGTAGAACGGATATGTCTATATATAAGTGTGTAACACAGTGCATACGTCTGTAATATTATCTAAGATATGAGAGGAGAGGTGGCCGGTGTTGGAAGGCTTCCGATAGACACTGTATATACCGGTTATTTCATTTTCTCGGCCTGTGAGATTGCCCCTTAAGCCGGAAGTCAACCGTGACAACTGTGCTCGGATATCTGTAAGCTACAAGCACTGAGGGCCAGCATGAGCTGATCTTGGTAGTCGTAACCCAGTGCCATGTTTATGGGAAGCAGAGCTATGAGTAGCAATGCGTGGTCGCGCACATAACTACCCAGCAGCGTAGAATTTTGAATGGTGAGCAGTACCTGAGCTTCGGGGGCTTAAAGACAGAGCTGAGCAATGCGTGGGTGGATGCGCCGTGTCCTGTCCATGCGGGTGCTACACCCCGAGTCAGTTCTTCGAAGAGCAGGAATAGTAACTCTGGGGACCTGGCGACGCGCTTGGCGCCACACCCAATGTAGACGCAAAACAAGTCGGACTTTTAAAGGTAAAATCGATCGTGCGAATAACATATACATGTGTGTACTATATATTTATACATATTTTGATGTATTGTTCTGAATTGCTGGTCGTATTTCTTCTTTTCTTTTTAAAGTAAGGTAAAATTTTTCGGACTCGTTTTTGCCATGTAAACATGGCGCGCGGAGTTTTGGTTTGTTTTGTTTTGTGTGCTTTCTTTTGTAACTGCTTTGCCAGGACGCTTACTGTATGTACTGTACTGCCACGCGTAATAAGGTGAACTCACACATAGATAAGTTGGTGAGAAGGATAATGGTTAAGGTGAGGTGGAATGTTGGACAAACATCGCTCAGGGGCACCGTCAAATGCTTTTCTCGTGCACATTGTAAAAAATTGCTTTTTCAAAAAAAAAAAAAGTTTTCACTTATATGCCCCGCCTACAATTTTTTCGATAATGAACACAGTTCAAAATTGGACCTTTTCCCTCCACAAACTCCACTATATGCAAGTTGATACATATGCAGGAAGAGCTTTCGAGTGCCCGATTAACCGAATAAATGAGTCAATTTTCGATCTGTAGTATGAATGTAAGAGGACTAGGCTCCACACTAAAAAGAACAGACGTTTTGAATTGGGTGCAAAGTCAAAATGCGTCAGTGATCTGTTTCCAAGACGTTCACTTCCATGCAAACGTGGAAAGTACTCTATCTGAGATTTTTAATGGAGAAATATTTGTTAACTCGCCGTCGACACAAGCACGTGGGGTAGCTGTACTTTTTTTTTTTTTATTTTTTTTTTTTTTTATTACCATATAACATATGTACACACATAAAATTGATAATACATCAAATCAAGTGCATTTGTTCACGCAGGTATATTTCCCTAGCAAAAATACACCTTAAAGGTTCTCGAGTGTCGAATTTAAATTTACAGATACATTTTTTTACCACCAAGATAAGTCTATTGCAGTAAATAAAGTCTGCAGTATTAAGGAAAACTGATCGGTCATGAAAACCTAGCATAATTTCTTTCTCTGATATAATTGTCTCACTAAACAGCTTTGTTTGTATATTATGTTTTACATCATCCCATAATTCTTTAACCAAGTTGCATTTATAAAAATAATGTATGGTGGTGTCTGGCTCATTGCATGCGTTACATAGACTTGACTGAGACATTTTCCATCTTTGTAGCAGAGTATTAGTGGGATAAATGTTATGGAGTATTTTCCATTGCATCGAAATCAACTGCGTTTCTTTTGTGACCAAAGAGGCAAGCTTCCAAATTTGTCTGAGCTGGTTTTGTTCATACTCTAAAGGAACTTTGAGTTGGACATGTATATGTAGCAAAGCTTTTCTCTTAAGATGAGTACGAATATGCTTTGTCGATATAGAATTCAACATCTTATTTGCAAAAACAATTGAGCTATCCCTTGACATTAAAGTTGACTTTCCTTCAATACACCGCAATCCTCCCCTCACGACATTTAACTCGAAATGTGTTAGCGGACAGTCGGTTACCTTCTGAAATAATTTAACGTAGTCAATTGATCCAAATTCATTAACAATGTCACTAACAAATATAATTCCACATTTTATCCAACGCTTTATATACAGTGGCATACCTTTGTATAAAAATAAATCGTTGTTCCATAATATTTGAGCATATTGGGAGATTATATCATTCGTTACATTTTCATCACAGAGACAGTTGTCCAACCACAATCTAAGTAATTCCTTGTACACATATGGGAAATTATTCGGAACACCTTTTAGCTGTCGAAATGAGACTCTACTTTTAAACACTAATAACCCGGGACATATTTGAGAGTAATAATATAAGGGAATAACGCTCCAAGTGGATTTCTTTGTTGACTCTAGTTTTTTTACCCATTTACATGCAAAAGCAACTTGAAAGTGAATCATGTTAAACATCTTGAGACCCCCATTTTCTTGGTCCTGAATAAGGACGTCTCTCTTGACATGTTCTTTTATATTTTTCAGACCATCCTCAGTAAAACAATTCCCTTTACTCCAAATGAATTTGAAAAACATACGATTGACCCTTTCTAGTACATGTTGTGGAAGTATAGTAACTTGCATTCAATATAAGAATTGTGGAGCAAGTAGGGAATTGACTAAAGTAATCCTTCCCATTATTGTCAGGTTTTTACCCATCCAGGATTTCATAATATTTTGACATTTGACGAATTTGCTTTCCCAATTTTCACGTATTTCATGAATACCACGATCGTTTCGTAACTTCACCCCTAAACAATTTTCGGGATATAGTTTCCAACGCAAGTCACCTATGCGCTTACGTCGATATTTCCAGCAGCCCACCCACATTGCTTCTGTTTTATTTCGATTCAAATTTAACCCTGATAGTTTGGAAAATAATGCAATGAGTTTTAGTGCTTCAAGTATGGATTGTTCGTCTTTCATGAATAGACTATTGTCGTCGGCAAACTGAGATATTCTTGCTTCCTTTCGAACAAAAAGGAGCTTGATTCCGCTTAATGTGTTACTTTGCCTAATCTTACAAGCGAAAATTTCACATGCAAGGATAAAACTTAACGGTGAGAAGGGACAGCCTTGGCGAACCCCTGAATCAAGGTAAAACCATTCGGATAACCATCCATTATAACTTATGCAATTCATCGTTTCTTTAAAAATCACTGTTACCCATCGACACAAATTATTGCCAAAGCCAAACAGCTCAAACATTCCAACATATATTCTTTTGAGATAGAATCGAACGCCTTTTCATAATCTAGAGATAATATGGCACCAGGGACATTAAACTTATTCGTATAGTCGATTATATCATCAATGGTTCGTAATGTTGTAGCAGCACTTCGGCCTTTCATGTAACCGCTTTGATCCTCGTTAACCAATTGAGTTATAACGCCCTTTAATCTCGTTGCCAGACATTTTGCTAGTATTTTATAATCCATGTTTGTTAGACTAATAGGTCTCCAGTTTCCTAGATCATTCCGCTCTCCTTTACCTTTATACAGTAATGTCAATATACCTTTTCGTTGTGTATGAGACAGGCGTCCAGATATAAAGGCGGCTTTAAACGAATTACAAAAAATAGTCCTAATTTCTGGCCAAAAATGTCTGTACCATTCGGCGGTTAAGCCATCCGAGCCAGGACTCGAGTCACTTTTTAGTTCTTTGAGAGCAACGTTCAGTTCCTGTTCTGTAATATCACCTTCCAGGCTATGCTGGTCTTCATCGGATAGTGAAGTGGATTGGTAGATTTACATTGCACAAGAAATTTTTTAGTTCAGCTCTATTGAGATCAACTCGTTTCTTATACAATTCCTTGTAGAAGGATACCTGACATTCCCGTATGCTGTCTTGGTCATACACAAGGGTACCATCATACATTTGTATTTCCGACATAATTTTTTGTCGCGCCCTGGCTTTTTCAAGGTTTAAAAAGAATTTGGTAGAGTATTCCCCTTCGTTTGCCCATTTTGCCTTTGACCGTATATGGGCTCCTTTGGCCTTTTCCTTTAGTAACAGGTCATATTCCCGCTGTAATCCGTTTACTTCTGTTTCCAAATTTGATTCAGATGGGTTTGTTGCTAGCAACCGTGAAGCCATATCGAGCTTTGAATGGAATGTTGGTGTTTTAGGCCACTTTTGTGCACATACAGGCTAAATTGGGCCATATCGAGCTTTGAACGCAACATATCAGTTCTATCCCTCTTAATACTGTTCTTTGCCCTTGAGTAAAGGCAAGTTCGCCCCGTTATAACGTACTTGCAATAATCCCAGAGCGTTTGCGCTCCCAGAGAGTCTTGGTACTCTGTTTCAACATCATGTACCGTTTCTTTAACAATGGTGTCATAATCTACGTCATTCAGAAGCGTATTATTAAATTTCCAGTACCCCTGGCCGCGAGTATCATCGTTCAGTTTTATATCAGTAACAACCGTCCTGTGGTCTGTTGAAGGCATAGAGATTATTTCACAAGATACTGATTTTTCTAATATACAATCGTTCGTCAAAAGGAAGTCTATACGTCTTAGAATTGGCTTGGTTTTATGTCGCCAAGTATAATCTTTGACATTTTCATTATGCCAACGCCATAGATCATGCACCTTCAAGTCATCAGTTAATTCGTTTAATGATCGCACTTCCACAGTCGGATGTGGATGACCACCTAAATTGTCCAGATCTACGTTGAGTACACAGTTAAAATCCCCCCCAATAATCAGGTTTGCGCCTTCTTCATATAATCGCGAGACAACATTGCGTATTTTGTTATGAAAATCAATTTTCCCCTTAGTTTGGTTTGGATAATAAAGAGAGAATATTAGGAAGACTTCATTCCCTTGGGTTAATTTCACTGATATGATTCCTTCTTCAGAATGCACTTGTTCTATGTTGTCATAGTCGAAGTCTTTTCTTAAAAGAATAATATCACCTTTACTGTTACAAGTGCCTTGGTGAAAAAACATACATCCATTCCAATCCTTCTTATATTGATCAGCTACTTTATCTGTTATATACGTTTCTTGTAGTAAACATACGTCGATTTTGAGTCTTTTAATTTCACGGGGTAGCTGTACTTATCAGAGACAACTTTGAGTACAAGGTTCACAGAGTTGAAAAGGACGAAACGGGGAATTTAATCATTTTAGATATAACAATATGTGGCAATAGATTAATACTTGTTAACATTTATGGACCGAATAGAGACAATCCAGCATTTTATAAGGAAGTTTGGAAACCAGTTGACCAGTTAGATAATGCAAGTATAATTATGTGTGCGGATTGGAATTTGGTCTTGGACTTTGAAATGGACACTTTGGGTTATAGACATGAGAATAATGTCGGTGCAAGGAAGGAAGTGCTAAATTTCATGGAAAAACTTGAGCTAATCGATTGTTGGAGAGTAAACAATCCCAAAAATAAAGCGTTACACGTGGACAAACCAGCAACGTAAATCTCAGCGAGCCAGACTCGATTTCTTTTTAATCACTCAAGATATCCATGCAATGATGAGAAAATCGCGTATCTCGGCCGGTTACAGAACTGACCACGCACTTATCTCCATTGACGTCGACTTCTATTCGGTACCAAGGGGTAGGGGGTTTTGGAAATTAACTACTTCCTTGCTGAAAGATAAAGAATACGTTAAGCTAATTAAAGAAACGATAACAAATACTGTTGATATGTATAGAGACCCTAACACCCTGATGGACGATTCAGGCAACGTACCCTTCGTAATAGGTGACCAGATGTTTTTTGAAATGCTTAAATTAGAGATAAGAGGTAAATCCATTAGCTATAGCAGCTTTAAGAAGAGGGAGAATTTAAAGGAAGAAAAACAGCTTCAGCGGGAAATAGACGCAATGGACTCGTCAGCTAACGCCAATTCAGAAGAACTTAATTGCCTTAAAATGCAACTAGAGCAGCTAAGATTTCCTAGGATACAAGGCATCTTCATAAGATCTAGGTCACTCTACTATGAAGAAGGAGAGAAGCCTACTAAACATTTTTGCAACTTGGAAAAAAGAAATTATGTTAGTAAATTGATAAATAGATTAAATGTAGATGGAAAAGAGGTAGTGGATCCAAGACGAATTTTAAAAGAGCAGATGAACTATTACAAAACATTGTACTCCAATAGAGACGACCCAGCGGCTTCCACCAACCTAACGTACTTTTTGAATGCCAGACATATTAAGCCACTCAACATCGAACAAACTGGTATTTGTGAGAAGGACATTGATAGCCACGAAGCGCCGACTATATTAAAGAACATGAAAAATAACAAGTCACCAGGCAGTGACGGTATACCAGTAGAATTGTACACATTTTTCTGGAAGGAACTTGGTACCTACCTCATGAGGAGCTTTCAAAATGCCGATAAATCTGGATCTCTTTCAATTACGCAAAAGCAGGGGGTCATAACGTGCTTACCTAAAGGCGACAAGCCACGTGAATACATGAAAAACTGGCGACCAATTACCTTGCTGAACTCAGATTATAAACTTTTTTATGGCATTTTATCCAACAGAATGAAACAACTTCTGCCGCATGTAATAAGCCCAGAGCAAAAAGGTTTTCTAAAGGAAAGATACATTGGAGAAAATACTAGATTAATTTACGATATCATGCACTATGCAATTGCAAATAAACAGTCTGGTATGTTGCTCCTGATTGACTTTGAAAAAGCTTTCGACACCCTAAGTTGGAATTATATAAATCATGTGTTAAAAATATATGGCTTTGGATGCAAATTTAGACGTTGGTACAATACCCTGCATAGCAGTTGTGAAAGTTGTGTTATAAACAATGGCGTTTTTTCTAGTTTCTTTCGCCTCGGTCGGGGATGTCGACAGGGAGACCCCCTCTCGCCATACCTATTTATATTATTCTATTGACCCGTTAGCCAACGCCATTAAGAACGACTGTACAATTAAGGGGTTCATGATTGATGGAAAAGAGTATAAAATAGGGCAATATGCAGACGACACCTTTTTGCTATTAGATGGGAGAGATGTGTCCCTTAGAAATGCCTCGAAGGTTTTAAAACTGTTTTACGTCTGTTCGGGATTAAAAATCAATATAGACAAGACGAACGCAATTTGGTTGGGACCACGTAGCCCAATTACCAATGGGTCGTTTTTAGATCTGCCTCTAACTTGGGTCAATGAATTTCAATTACTAGGCATAAGGTTCAGCAACGAGCTTCAGAATATTGTAAGTTTAAACTATGAACCCAAATTGGCTGCATTTGAAAGTATACTAAATTTATACGGAAAACGAAATATATCAGTGAGGGGGAGGGCAACTGTAGTTAAAACTTTAGCCCTTCCAAAACTAATACATCTCATGATTGTTTTACCAAACCCAGGGCAACATTATATTGATCGAATGAATCGTGCCATACGGGCTTTTATTTGGAAAAACAAAAAACCCAATGTTTCCCTTAACAGACTAGTCCAAGAGGAAAAAAATGGAGGTATAAAGCTGCCGCATATTCCATCCTTCTTAGATGCTGTCAAAATGTCATGGGTTAGAAAAATTATTGTGAATGAAGGAGCGTGGCAAGATTTGTTTTGCAGCACGATTTGCAGCGAACGTGCACTCGTTTGGGAGCTAGATACGAAGTCACTAAGGTATTTTGTTTATATATGCAACCCTTTCTGGGCAGATGTTTTCAGAGCGTGTCTAAACCTAAAAAATTGTATGTACACTGGTTCAAACTAGAATGTCTTAGAACGACCGCTTTGGAATACTTACTTTATGAGAAGTAAGAACCTAATAAAGAGAAAAAAGTATTTCATAGAGAAAGGTGTAACTTACATGAACGACCTTGTGAACAATGAAGGGTCGCTATTAGACTGGAAAAAATTTACAGATAAATATAGCATTAGCATTAACTTTGTCGACTTCTATGGAATAATGCATGCCATACCAAAAGAATGGCGAGATCAATGTTTAAATAAGGGACATAAGTTACTAGATGTGCCACACTTCTTTTTTAAATTATATATCTACGTCAACACGCTTATGTAATAAGGTTTACAACAGTTTGGTGGAGTCCTTGCAGTATACCACGAATAACGAAAGTAAGTGGTCAGAGGTGTTAGGAATAGAAATTGATAAAAGTAAATGGTGTGATATATATACTAGAGCATCAAAGGCTACTGTAGACGAGAGGACTCGGAGCTTCCAGTTTTTAGTTTTGCAAAGAGCTATAATAACAAATCGTTTCTTGCACAGAAGTAAATTAGCTACTTCAGAGATGTGCGTTTTCTGTTCTGTTTCGTCAGAAACAATTGAGCACCTTCTCTTTGAATGCCCATATGTGAGACCCATTTGGCAAGAGTTAGAACGTTGGCCCGAGGCCGTATCAGCCCAGACCATATGTACCCGATTTACACTAATATCAAGTATGTTTGGAGTAGTTTGGTCCCCACATAGCGAACTTATTAATCAGTTGACTTTAATTGTTAAAAAATATATATATTACTGCAAGTGGTCCATCACAGTTCCAGTTTTTCAGGCTGTGAAAAACTATATAAAGCATTACTATAGGCTCGAAAAGAGCGCGGTAGAAAGGAAGCTGAACTTTAGTACAGATATGTTTTATAAGAAATGGAGACCACTATCAGACTCTATGTAACACTAAGCGAATAATGTCATGTCTGTTGTTTGTTTGTACTGTGTATGTTGTTCTTCCATTCCTGCTTTGTATGATTTATAAGTGCAATATAGTGGAATAAAAAAAAAAAAAAAAAAATTACATGTGTATGAGAGTGACTAGACATATACAGTGACCGCACATTGGACTGAATTCGTAACGACGAATAATTCAACCAGAGGGGATCGTTGGTAATAATTGCTGCATGAACAGCTTTCATAAAAGTTGATTGC